>CM028131.1:1077128750-1077748000 GCA_016271365.2 Neoceratodus forsteri
ACAAACAGGGCATTATGACTTCAAGAATGGATTTAAGAAGCAGGAGCAGAAGTACTCTAGGGGACAAAGATCCTCTGTCACTGCAGTGAAATCCAATAATATCAACAAAGCAAAGAGAAACAGTGACAATTAATAAAATACAAGTTGAACTGTGTCTAAATATTGCTTATCAAAGTTTTCTGAAAAGTGATGAAATCAGTTTAACAAAAAATCCCCCTCGAATTTAGCAAGGGGTTATGCCAACATTATTTTTTTTCTCTGCTGCTCCTTTTCTGGTCTTTCAGGCCCATGATATTCTGAAGATGTCAGTTTAGTTTTTAGACTGTAATTATCTCTATGCTAGCCCTTTATGAAAAGTTTTTTTTTTCACTTTATCTTTTTATTGAAATTCGACTATATAAGAAAGCACACATCTTATGCAATAGAACACTATCCTCCTTGTAAGGTATAACATATCACTTAACAAAACACAGTATTTAGGGTACACATATTGGAAAAGCCTTATATACATGTATTGATAATAAAACACAAACCTAGACAGAACGTAAGTGGAGAGCAGAAGGGTTACAATCCATAGGGTATTATAGGATCAGAAATAGCAGCCATGTATGAAATACACGCTAGGGCAGGCTATGGCAAGGCATTCAGTAAATTGCAAAAAGTGCTAAATGTGGTAATATGAACAATGTTCAGTAATGGAGAGGTGAAAATAAGAGAAAAGTGTGCAAGGAAAGAAAGAAGAGAGAAAAAAGCAAGGAAGAAGGGAAGGAAAGAGGGAGAAAATATGGAAGAAAGGAAAAAAGAGGAGAAATCTGTGCACAAAAGTTTCGAGAAAACCTAATCTGAGAGCAAAATAAGAAGGAGGGCTAAATATCCTTAAGAATTAGGGTCTAGAAGAACTAGGCTCATGTACTTGAAGTAATCCTGTCAACATCTGTCATATACAGTGAGTTGGTTATGAGTAACGTGAGATAATCAGTCTAGAGGGGCATACTGAGAGAGGCTTTGAAGAACATCTGAAAGAGAACTGATTTCCATTTCATAAGAATCAGACATTTGACCAGAGGAGAAAGTATGTTTAGCCATCTAAAATGCGCATGTGAGAGGAGAGAGCTATTGGGGATAAGGGTGCCTAGAAGGAATAGCTTGAGGTCAAAAGGTATTTTTTGTCCTGTTACGCTGGAGGCAAGTAAACAGACTTTATGCCAAAACTTATTAATGGGAGCGCAAGACCACAAGATATGAAGTAGATCCCTGTTGGCCAAATTGCAGCGCTAGCAATTATTATTATTTAATAGGCCCATTCGTTGAAGCACGGGGGAGTTCTATACCAAAGATGTAGGATTTTGGTTTGTATTAAAGAACTACGGGCATCTTTAAAGGTGTTATGTGCAATACACCAACAATTACTCCATTGTGCATCTGAAATATTATAGTTAAGAAGAGTACTCCCCCTATACCTTCTAGTTTATACCTCAATCTCCACATATTCTCTCTATGACCAAATTCATGCGCTGCCTATTCCTTATTCATGTACATATGTAAGCTGGTGTTAATAGATCTTGCACAATTGTATATATCTATTTATCTGGTACTCTCAATGCTATTATATCCTGTATAATCTGTTTCCTCATTGTGTTGCGTTCATTGAATTGTACTAAATTTTTTATGTAACTGAACCTTGACCTTATCAGGTCCATCTTGCAAATGAGCTTTGCTCAATGATGTTTGCCTAGATAAATAAAGATTTGATTTGATTTATTTTTGGCCTGTATAGACTGATCAGGTAGATTATCAATAATGTCTTTGTAAATAGAGCTATTTAATTTTACTAATAAATTAGTCCAGTACGAGATGTTTGAGTTTAGAAGAGTATGGCTATACACTAAACTAGAGAGAGAGTTATAAGCTGCTGAATTTGTAAAAACTTCCAGAAGTTCTGTTTAGGAAGTTTCCATGTGACCTGCAAGTCTGAGAATGATCTAAAAGTGAATGAATTCTGGTCCAAGATATCTCCGAGAAAGAAAATGCCTTTCTGTACAACAGAAAATTGGGTGGTCTTCTAGAGTGAGCAGTGGATTGTCCCATAAGGGACATAAAACCAGGGTGTTGGATTGGATTTCAGGAATTTGTGGGTTAGTTTCCAATAAAGAACAGAGGATGATATAGTTGGGTGAGATTTTAGTTTAGAGGAAATGTGATTAAAACTGAAGGAAGTGGGAACTCCTCCTGGGCACAATGTGGATTCTATTGCAATCCATAGTGGTGAGTGAGGGGAGGGTTTCTGAAACCATTTAATGGTTTGGGCCATTCAGAAAGCCCAGAGGTAGACTTTGAACCAGGGGAGTCCAAATCCTCCTTTTTTCCAATGTGATTGAAGTTTGTTGCAGTTAAATCTTGGTGGTTTCCCATCCTAGATAAAGTTACCTATTAATTTATCAATTTTAGCAAAAAAGGAGGATGGTAAGACTAAAGAAATATTGGCAAAGAGGTAAAGAATCTTGGGAGAAATGGATATCTCTGCAATTTTCCCCATGAAAGAAAGATTAAGAAGCTTTCATCTGTCCAGAATTGTTTTGATGTTATCAAATAAGGGGTTAAAGTTAATGTCCCATATATTCCCTAAGTTACTAGTAATTTTGAATCCTAGATATGTTATACCCTGTGGGGACCAGCGGAATCCAAGAGGTATGTTCATAAAGGCTTTACAGTGGTTGTTAAGGGGCATAGTTTGTGATTTGCCATAATTCAAAGCAAGGCCAGAAATTTTAGTAAAATTATTAAGAAAATCAACCAACAGGGGCCCAGCCCCATTCAGGTTTTCAAGTAAGATTAAGAGGTCATCCACGCAGAAGAGAGAAACATATCTTGAATTGCTCACAGGTATGCCCATAATGCCAGAAGATTGATGTAAACAAGCAGTAAGGGGCTTCATGGCTAAAATAAACAGGGAAGGTGACGGGGACAGCCTTGTCTAATTCCCCTTGCTAGATGAAAGTAAGAGGAAAGGGTGGCCTTAGTAAGTACTTTAGCAACAGGGGAGTTATATAATAGCTCGATCCAGGAGCAAAAAGTATGAGAAAGATTGAAATAAGATAAAACTTGATGAAGGTAGTTCCAGTTTAAGGAATCAAAGGCCTTCTTGAAATCAATAGCTATGGCTGCAGCTGGTATCTTGAGGGATCTGGCTTTGTGAATTAAATTTAATAAGGAACGTAGGTGATCTGAACCAGATCTATGTTTAATAAAACCAGCTTGTGAACAATGAGTTAGCTTGGGAATCAAGGATTCAAATCGAGAAGTTAGTAGTTTAGCAAATATCTTCCCATCCATGTTTAATAAAGAGATGAGCCTGTAACTTGCGGGGTGAGTAGGGTCTTTTTCTTTCTTAGGGATTAAGGTTATGATTGCTTCTGTGCAAGATGGGGGAAGCTTGTCAGTATTGGAAGCTTTGTGATAAACATTAAGAAGAAGGGGACATAAGGTGTCGGAAAACATTTTATAGAAATTGACAGGGAATCCGTCACCCCCAGGAGATTTGTCGGCTTTCAAGGAAGACAAAGCTTTCTGGATTTCCTGAAGTGATAAGGGTTCATCTAAAGAATTTGTTTCAAGAGTAGAAAGATGAGGAAGATGTAACAATTTAAGGAACTGTTGAATTTGTAAAGTAGATGTAGGATTTATGTTATAGTTTTTGATAAAAGGTTTTCATGATACGGTTTATAGAGGGGTTGTTGGAGTGAATCGTACCCTGTTCATCTTTTAGGCTTAGGATTTGTCGTTCCATTTGTTGTGCTTTGAGCTGGTAAGAGAGGAGTTTCCCATTTTTATCACCGTGTTCCCAAAACGTATATTTAAGTTTAAACAAGGCCAGTTCGGTTTTATGAGAAATTAATTCATTAATTTTAACTCTAAGTTGAAGAATTTCATGATAAAGTTGGGAATCAGGATGGTGCTTATTAGAAGAAAAGTATAAATTCTCTTTAGTCTTTAGAGATTTTTCCATGTCAGCCAGCTGTTGTTCCCTTACTCTTTTCCTATGTGCAGCATAACTGATAATTTTCCCTCGAATCGTAGCTGCAAGAGCTTCCCATACAGAGGTCATAGAAGATTTGGTTGGGGTATTTTGAAAGAGGAAGTCCTGAATTTGTGCTTTGATCATGGGTAAAAAATTGGGATCCTTGAGAAGGAGAGGGTTCAGCCACCAGTAAGAAGATTTAGGTGCTAATGGGCCCCACAAAAGTTGCAATTTGACAGGGGAATGGTCCGAGATTATGATGGGAGAGATGGATGAATCAATAGTTTTTTCCATTATAACAGGAGAGGCTAACCAGTAGTCAATTCTACTGTATGTCTTATGTAGAGAGGAGTAAAAAGTAAATTCTCGATCTTGGGGGTGAAGGAGGCGCCATACATCAGCTAATCCAACATCTTGCATTAGTAATGAGAGGGCTTTAATACTTCTAGGGTGGGCCTCTGTAGTGGGGCTACTTCTGTCAATGCTGGCTTCTAAGGCTAAGTTAAGATCCCCTCCAAGAATAAATGGTGTATTATCAGTGTTAAAGGATAGAATCTGTTGAGCTAAATTATGAAAAAACTCCGGGAATCAGAGTTGGGTGCATAGACATTAACAAGCAGAAGAGGACCTGAGTTGGTATTCGGTTTGACCATCACCCATCTGCTGTCAGTATCAGAAATGGAGTTTACAAGGGGCCATTTGAGACTCTCATGAATAAGAATAGCTACTCCTCTTTTTTTTGAGGTATAGGATGATTCGTAGATCTGACTGACCCAATCTTTTTTAAGTCTATGAACATCCTCTGCTAATAATTTTGTTTCTTGAAGGAAAGCAATTTGTGTTTTATTGTTTTTTGAGATGTGAAAGAATTTGCATCCGCTTACAAGAATTAAGTCCCTTCACATTCCATGTATATAAAAGTATGTCACTCATATTGTTAGTGTTAAAGAAAAGGAATAATCGCTGGAGCGTGAAGGGACAAATAAATGAGGCAGAGGATGATTAGAATACAATACAGAGAGCTTACGTATATGCATAGAGTGGCAGGAACATTCAAGTCAAAAAAAGTGAGACGTATGATACATGAGTAGCACAGATATCTTATTAAAGTTAGAATAGAGATGGGGAAGGAGAAAAGTCATTAACAACAACAACAATACTAGTAAGCTAAGTAACAAAGAAAATGTGTTATGGGTGTGAGGAGATATGAGTCAGCCAAGTAGCTAAGAGACTCTCTCTCTCATCACACTCCGGGGCATCGATGCAGGGAGGAGACTAGGGAGGACCGGTTATAAATATTGGCCCAAACCTAAGTCTGATCCCAGTAATATAATAAAGTAAGTATTCCTGATAAGCTAAACTGAAAGGCAATAATACCAAGAAAGGCAGGAGACTGTAATAACCTCAGCTTAATTCTAAGCTAACAGGACAAGGTATAAGGATAAAGCTAAACACCAGAACTTATTTGTAAATATTAGTAGTAATAGTACAAGATATACTAACTCGAAATAACAGTAAATTAAAGAACCATATATAAGATGCCAGTACAGCCTAGACATAGTGCAAGGAATTCAGGGAGCCAGGTAGAATGCAAATGAACAAATATAAAAGGAAAAGTAGATCATTACCACATTAGAGTGACTCTGAGTATACTTTGCAGTGCAACAGAGTAAGTACATGATAAATACAATATTGGGGGGAAAAGAAGAAAGGGGAGGTCAATATAAGCCCTTATGCCCTGAGCCAAATGCAAATCGGGATTATGTGGAGAGGTATAGGCTTCGATGATAACTGTAGACAGAAGAGATAGTCATAGTTAAGATCAGCTCCGATTACTCGAAAATTGTCTAAATAGGTGTTATATGGGGTGACTAGGTCTAGAAGACTAAGCCCAGTGAGCCCCAAAACAGGAGGGACCACACAGCAGTGGATTTCTATAATATATGTAGGCTTCAAATAAAATAAGGAGCTTAAGGAAGATGAAGATTGACAATCCTTTGCAACAGTACACCAAACATAGCCCACCTCTTTGAGTGCTAATGATAGTTCCATATTGTAAACAAGAGGTAGTACGAATAATGGAGCGTAGGGAAGGAGATAGATTAAATGTAGTTGCCAATAATACTTAAGAACCTGTCATCAGGAGAGGGAAGGGGTAAATTGCCTTGTAATATATAATAATTCACATATGAAAAAAGAAAAGGTAATAATCAGGATGCATACCGATTGAAGATATGCAACTGAACAGCCAAAAGACTATAAACCTGATGCACTGCTAAATTGGAGAGTAAAATGCTAGCTACTGAGAGCCTGTTTAGTGAGTTAATGTATAAGATCTAACACTAAAATAATGGGTTAGAAAAGCATTGCTGATATACCAAAGTTCCCTTGAAGACCTTTAAGCTGCTCGTTTAAACACTGCAACAAAAAGTAAATTGATCGCGTCGCAATGTACGGCCTTTGCTTTCTGCACCCGCTGGGAGCGAAAGCAATCAGGCAGCATAGACTGTAGAGCTGGGCTGGAGAGAGAAAAGTATACTGGCACTCTCTTTAAGTATCCTGGAAGCAAAACCTACCAAGATATAGCAACTGTGATCATATTACTGACCCTATAAGCTCATGACACCTTAGATTTATTAGCAGGATTGTGACTATTGATGTTCTTGCTTTCGGTCTTTGCCTTACGTTTCTTTTTGGGTGGCTCTAAAGATTTGAGGGGGGAGCTTGCAACAACCTCTGCCCATGAAGTATCAGCAGAAATACATCCCTGAGGCACAGGGCCCAAATTAGAGGGATGTTCATCTGAAATTTTCTGGGAAAGATCCTCCTGTGAGGAGTGCATGTCATCCTCCAAGAGAGCAAACTTATTGCTCAAGGGAATAGAGGGGTTGATTTGAAGGTGAGAGGCTGCAGCTTGGGGTGTTTGGGGTGAAACCTCGCTAGAACAGCATGAAAGTCTTGAAGAATAACACCCCGACAGAAGCTTCTCTTGCAACTGTGTTGATTGCTTTGGGGTTAATCAGTTGCGGCGTTGCTGCTTGGGGCTGCAAGTTCTGCAACACTTTCTCCATGTTCCTGTACCTCGTTGTCCACCCTCCATGTGGATACCAAAGCTGTGTTCAGGTTGCCAATTGCTGCTGAACCTCCCAGGGTAAGATTGCAGAGAGAGACCTCCAGATAGTTGGCTAAGGCATCGGGGGTTTCAAAATCTTTGAAGGAAGAGCCTAAGAAAAGGTGTAGTGTCACGGGGTAACATACAGCAAATTTAATGCTTCTTTGGTGGAGGATTTATTTAAGTGGATTGTAGACCTTCCTTCTGGTGGTTAAATCTTTTGAAGTCTCTATAGATGGAAATATTAAACTCTTGCCACTGAAGTTTCCCCATTTCTCTGGCTCGTTTCAGTATTAATTCTGTGTGGGAACAGTTCAAGAAGCGAGCAATGATAGGCCTTGGTCGCTGGCCTGATGTTGGCCTGGGACCCAGAGTGCGGTGAGACTGCTCAATGATTAACGATAGGTCAGGAGGCAGTTTAAGCATTGCAGGTAGCACATGTAATAAAAGCGCAGTAGTGTCTCCTAATTCTACACCTTCAGGGAAGCCAAAAAATTGTAAATTGTTGTGATGATTACGATTTTCAATATCGTCAATTTTGGCTTGTAGGGATTTAATAGTTCGATCTTGATTGCAGACAGTAGCCTGGAGGTCATGAATAGTAGTGGTGTTACAGGCCGTTGCTTTCTTATTAAATGCAATTTTCTGGCTAAAAGTTTCAAGAGTGGTCGCATTCTGTTGGGTGGAGGTTTTTAGATCATTAATCTCAGCCATCAGTTTAGAAAACATTTCTTCCACTCTAGCAAGTGAGCTTTGCTGTACTTGGAGATCTTTCATAATGCTGAAGGATGAGGCCTAGTATGCTGCAGTACAGTGTAGAATAATTGAATATAAGTAGATGATGGATCAAAAATGACTTACAAACTGTGTCAGGCATTAAGATTACAGGATGGTCACAGGAGTTGGTACCAAAGAAAGGTCTGGTGAAGGCAGGATGAGGTTAGATTGCAGTCATTCCTGCAGAGATTCTGAACTATGCTGCCATCTTCTGCTTGGTCAGGTCACACCCCGAAAAGTTGTTTTTAAAGATGTAATAAGATATAAAATCATAGGTTAATTTGTGAAGGCCCCCACAAACCATGGGAGCTTACCTTTATGTGACTTCATGCCACTCCTTGCTTTGTCCACTGATAGTGTTCACTCTCCAGCACCCCACCCCCCAATGGACTGCTACATGGGGACCATCAGGGCACAAGAGCAGTGGTGGCTAGAGTCCACGGAGAGTCTATTCAGCAGCTCCTCTGTCTCTCCACACACTTGTCCAGTACAAGGACTTTGCTGCAAGACTTAACCAGAGCAAAGAGAGCACCCTTGGGCATGTATTTTGTGCTTCCCGATCCCAGAAACAGCAGCGGTATAGGGTAGTGGAGAAATGGTGGGACCTAAGCACCATTTTCTTCATTGCACAGGCACAACAGCCTAAGATAGGAGCAAGAGCTCATAATTAGAACTGGGTAGCACACTCACAGCATCAATCGGTTCCCAATGTCAGGGCAGCAGCAGAGCAGGGTCCATACTTTAGAGAGCTGATCGGGACAGTTTCAGCAGCGAAGATGCTGCTGCAGGGCACACAATGCCCAGGGACAGACAAAGAAAAAGTAAACAAACATGGCAGCTGCCATTCTGCTCCAAGTCTTCTGATCTCACAAAGACTGCAGGGAAGGGGTCAAAGGATCCAGAGTATCTTTCCTCTTGGATTTTGACCAATTCTGAACTCAGACTTACACAATAGCTTGTAGGCAAACCTGGCTTAGCTTTCTGAGGTAACAATCTGTCCAATCAAGCATTGCGTTCAGAAAACTATAAGAGCTACTGCTGAACAGAAATCTGGGTTTAGTTCAGATCAATCTGACAGGCAGGAGATTGTGTGTATGAGAGATTGAGAGACTGCAAATATCAAGGCTTTGCAGGCCTGGTAGTCTGAGATGTGCACCTATGTACAGAATTATGTAGTTTGCTAACATAAACAGTGTGCCTCCAGACTAGTACAGAAACAAGGCACTCAGCAGAAAAAAAGCAAGCACTGCTTCTGAACAATTCCTATGGAATTCTTCAACACAGCTGGCCTGCAAACCGATAAGTTCACTGCCTCTGAGAAGCAGGGATGCAGCAAGACCCAGAGTAGCTAGGTGAGCAGTGTAATATGTTGACAATACTGTGTGCCACCGTGGACAGTGTTGCTTCCCTCATTGCAAGGGAGACCATTATCCTGTGTTACAGCATTTGGATTCAGCAAAGCAGCTGAGAACCCAACAGAGAGACAATCCAGACCAGCTGAATCCTGATGAAGCCCAGTGAAGACAGGGAAGCATTTATATAACAACAGACTTATTTTATAAGGTCACACTATTTCACTTCTGCTACCACCTGCAGTCTTCCTTGTTATTACGAGCTTTCCCCATGAAACCATCAGAAGAAAATAAATTAAGAATGATTTAATTTTCATTTTATTTCTCATTTTAATTTTTTATACTGGAGAGCAAGATGAGTTGTATTGCCCCTTTTCACAAGCAACCAGTTATTTATTTAGTTTTTGTTTACCGGATAAGTACACTGGGCACGCATTTGCCTATTTTCAGACATGACTTGGGAGAGTACAACCAGTGGACCACAACAGTGTAACCACAGATAAGACAAAACAACAACATGTGAGCATTAATCCACGATGAAGGTGGTATCTAATGGGGAGTTAATGCATGGTTGGGGCCATTGTGGCGCGAGGCCGCTGGCCGAGTGCCTACAACAGACCAACCATGCATTAACTCCCCATTAGATACCACCTTCGGAGTGGATTAATGCGCTTGTAACATGGCCTGCCTGTGGCTCTAGATTGCAGAGATATATTTTTGGTGATGTTAAAGAATAGACAATGACACCAATAAAGTTAATGAGTTGTTTTGACTGTTACTTTTACAACTGTCAACGAACCTCTCTTAGATACATATATGTTTTTTTTATTTCCTTATTCTGCTACAATTATGGAATTCATAATGATTGTGCTCAATTTGGGAGATTTCTTAGCGGATGTTCTATAGGTACTGCCACTAGGATGACCGCTGCGTTGCTATTTTACTGCTTCACCCTGTAGCTGTCTATCTGATTTGCATAGAACTGCCGTGGTTTGCTGCACATTGGTCCTATTGTTTAGCTCCTGAAACTCACTTTCTGGTACTTGCTTATTTTGACTACTCACATTTTCCAACTGTCTCTGGTATCTGCTCTGTCTGTGCTTCATCCTCGATAATTAAAGTTCACGGTCTGATAAACGGTACACTTGTTGGAATTGAATGCATTTCTGGATGTTCGCTGTGCTCCTCCATCTTCCTCTCCGTATCATTCTCTCTCCTTGGCTGCTTGTTCTGCAGGTTTCTCTATCCTCACTGTCCTCGCTGCACTGTAGAGGCTTCACTTTGGCTACCTTTTTGGCACTTCCTCCCTAACCTGCTAGTTTCTCTTCAACGCTACTCGCTCTTCCAAATAAACGAAACATTATTTTCTTTCTCTACATCTCTACATTTTCTATTTCCCCGTTCTCTCTCTTTTGCCCCGGTCCCTCGTTCACACTTCTCCTACTACTACTGTAGCATCCCTACTTTGCCATTTCTCAACTTGCTGACTTCTATTTGTCCTGCTCCACTGTTTTCTGTGCTGCTCTTTTTACTCCTGTGGGTGCTTTCTGTAGTGCACAAGCAACACGGCATTATCGTCTCATAATGTCGTGTTGCTCTTGTACCACCTGACGCTCTTACACCTATCAGCTTTGTTCCCTACACTCCTAATGTTTTTACCATGTTACATAAAGCAATAACATAAGAACCCTAGGGATACACTAATGTGTACAATACAAGAGCTGAGTGAGGAAAATTCACTGGAGTACAAATACACAATAATTCCATACAATTAACTGTGATCATGGCTAAAACTGTAAACAGAGAGAAGCTGGAAGAGAAAAACACAAGAAGGCACATGTCTAAAAGCAGAGGTGTGTAACACACACCCTTTATACGTAAAGGTACAGGGTACAGAGCAGACATCATACATAAAGTGTAGAAAAAGTATAAAGCAGACTTTATACATAAAGATACAGGGCACAGAGCAGACGCACATCAAATAAATTCAGGGTACAAAAATAAAGAAACAATGAGTTTACAAGTCACTACTGTCCTTAAGAAATGGGAGCCTTAAATTCTCTTTTAAAAGTTCTGAAATTAGTCAAACAGGCCATCTCCTCACCTACCACTATAAACATTGGTGTACCCCAAGGGTCAATCCCTGGACCACTACTTGTTTCCATATTCATTAATGATGCTTCTAATACTTCATCCCACTGTAGCTTCCTGCTTTATGCTGACAATATGGTATTATGCACAAGCTCAAACAGTATAGCTGAGATCTACTCTCAACTAAATGCCGATTTTGGTATGCTACAGTCCTGGCTAAATCAAAATAACCTTATTCTAAATGCCAGCAAGACCCATTCAGTGTTATTTGGATCCTCACCTAAACTCTGGGCCTGTCCCACAGACCTTATCATTCACTGCTCTGATAGATTTCTCATCTCCTCCACAAACTCTTTCAAATACCTTGGCATTACCCTGGACCCTGCCCTAGATTTCGACTAACATATCACAAATATCTGCAAGACAGTCAACAGCAAAATCGGCCTTGCCTACAAAATCAGGCATACTCTAACTCCTGCTGCCAGACTTGCAATAGCCCAAGAAATCCTAATCCAAAGACTCACCTACAGTCTGACCCCTTATTATCTTACTAGCACCTCAAATTTGGACAAATGAAACATCTTTTACAACAACATATGTCACTTTGCTCTCTCCACTCCCAGAATGGCACATCACTGCTCACTGCATTCCAACCTTGGCTGGCTATCACCTCGCTCTTGCTGGATGTTCTCACTTGGCTGTCTGTTGGACAACATACAAAGATCCTCCTAACCAGCTGCCCTTGCAGCCTTGATGACCCACCAAGGAACATATGTACCCCCTTCACTCTAGTGACAAATCTCTCCTGGCCATCCTCAGAATTTCAACAAAGATGGGTAAACAAGCCTTTTCCTCATTCACCCCCAGAGTCTGGAATGCCCTCCCACTCCATGTTAGATCCCCACAGTCTCATTCCTGTTTCAGCTAGCACTTCGCAATTTCCTAAGAAACTCTGACATCTGCACCTGTTAACTAACCCAATCCTCTTTATATTGTCCCTGCTCCCTACCCTGTTCTTCCACACTAGACTCTTACTCTATTGCATGTCAGTGTTCTCCTCAGAATTTCTACTGTCTATGTACTTGCACTTAATATTTCTCATGCACTGCTACTTTTCCAAAGTTCTTCTCTGACC
The DNA here is from genome assembly GCA_016271365.2 of Neoceratodus forsteri. Classification (NCBI taxonomy): domain Eukaryota; kingdom Metazoa; phylum Chordata; order Ceratodontiformes; family Ceratodontidae; genus Neoceratodus; species Neoceratodus forsteri. The sequence continues at coordinate 1,077,141,236 of CM028131.1, forward strand.
TCCCCTGTTATTTTATGTTTGAAATCCTATCTCCCCTTGAAACTGTATGTATTGACATTTTGCTACACATGCTCATAACTTTGGAAATTTTAAATATTTTGACCCCAGATTTTCAACATAGCTTTCTTATTACCCCACCTCATGTATGTCACAGCTGTCATTTTTCAAATCCAGCTGAAAATGTGTTCTCGCACCTGTGGCATGGAATGGCATTGCAGTTGTGCAGAATTATGTTTTGGTGGGGATTTGAAAATGTTTTGTACTGGGTACATGAGGTGGGGTAATATGATGGATATGCTGATAATTTGGTCACTGTTGTCCTATAAATTGAAGGGCAGGGCCCAGAGGCCCCTGTGCTTCCATAGCTACATGCACATACGCATCTGCGGAGGGATGGGACCCTGAGCTCCTAAATATGGATACTACTATACTATCTCAAAAAGTAAGGAAGCACATTGCAAAAAACTTTGTTAATGCTCCAATTATGGTAAAAGTGGCAAAAATTGGGAAATTAGGAGTTTGGGCTTCCCTAACACCACACCCTCCCATACTAGGCAGGAGAGCAGGTATGGTGTGTGCCTTGGACATCTCAAGCCTAACCCTCACTACATTCTCATAAGGTCTACACATCTGACATCATTTACAGATGGAATGGGATAAGTGTTAGGCCTGAGAAGCCCAAGGTACACCCCACACCTGCTTTCCTGCCTGGTTGGGGAGGGTGGGGTGTTAGGGAAACCCCAACACCTCATTTCCCAACTTTTGTTGCTTTGATCCTAACTGGAGCATTACAACATTTTTGCAATGTGTATATACAGTATATACAGGGGATACATGATGGGCAGGAGTGGGATATGGAAAATATTCTCACTCTGCAGGAGTGAGAATATTTTCCATATCCCATGATCTGCCCATCATGTGTGCCATTTATACCACAGGGGTGAGAGCTTTAGGAACATTTTTTTCTGATTCTGTGTGTTTCCTGCTCATTTTGTGTGTGCTGTTAGTGTGTGTGTGTGTGTGTGTTCTGAATGGACTGTGAGTCAGAAACACAGGTGAGTGTGTTTTGTAAAGTTGATTGAGTGAGTCAGAGGCTCAGTGAGAAAGACAAACTGCTGCAAGTAGCACTGAGGAACAGAAACTGCTTTGTAAAAGAGTTTCATTTAGAATTCAGGTTGTTTTGAAGCTGAGATCAGCACAGTAATGAGCTAGGAATGTTAGAAACACAATAGGACATAGGTGAGAGTCTTTTGCAAAGCTAATTGAATAAGTTGCAGCTTCAGTGAGAAAGAGAAACTGTTTTCTGAAGCAGTTCCTTTAGAATGCAAGCTGCAGTGCATTTATCCTCACTCTGGTGACATCAGCAGAGTATAGATGAATGTCGATATCCTCACTCTGCTGATGTCATCAGGATTTATCCTCACTCTGTAGTGGAAATAACACAGGCTATCCCACTGAGAAAGCTCTCACCCCCATGGCATAAATTATATATATATATATCTTATAGGGGTGCAGTTGTGCCCATGTATAAGGGTTCAATGGCCACATCAACATTAAATCCAAAATTTGGAACATTAATAGCTTTGCAACTGTTTGATGGATTTGCATGAAAGTTGGCATGTGCCTTCAGGGATCAAGGATATCTTGATGTGGCAGGTTTTGTTTCAGTCTGATGTGTGGATGTGGAGATACAGATTGTCACAAAATGTGAAAATTATCACTTTTTGTCAAATTCTTTGTCACACCGCTGTGCAAAAGCAGCTTGGGATTTTGGTCTGAAATTTCCGGGATATATAGGTTGTGGGTCACAGATGTGCCTTTTGAAGGTTTGGTTAAAAAATATTAATCAGTTCCAATGCTATTAAATTTAAAAATTTCCCATTATTTTCTATGGGACCAGTTAGATGTCCCATGTGGAAAAGGATCCTTTATCGTAAATGCAGAATCTTTTTTCATGCTGCCACCATCTCGTTTTCAGTTAGCGAGGCAAACAATATTCAATTATAAAAAAAAATATTTGGCTTTGGTGAACACCAGCACTTGTGTGTACCTAATCAGAGCCCATAGAACTGGATTCTGGGGTCAGTTTTTTTTATAACTTATCCAGAAATTAGGTATTTAATCTATGGAAATCCTTTGCCGCAAATTGCAGAACTTATTCCATGAAACAGGATCCTTTTTTGCAATTTGTGAAAAATGTGTTATATAGCTGTTTCTTTGTCACTGCACAGCTACAAAACAACTTGTTCTTTTGGGCTGAAATTTTCAGTGTACAAAGGCCTTGCCTCTCAGATGTCTCTTTTGCTGGCTTGGTGAAAATATATTACATTGCTGTGGAGTTCTGCAGCATTAAATTTAGCTTTGTTTCACATAGGAGAACATTATAATGGGAGGTTTACCCAGTCGTTACTTTGTCACTCCACTGTGAAGAAATGGTTTGTAATTTTCTTGTGAAATTTCCAGGGAACAGATGGCTTTCCCCACTGATGTGCCTTTTGCTGGTTTCAAGAAAATATATTTTTTTGGTGTGGAGTTCTGCAGGGTTACATTTTACTTTGTTTTCCATAGGATAACATTGTAATGGGAAGTGTACAGAGTCATTTATTTGTCACTTTGCTGTGAAGAAACAGTTTGCAATTTTCTTCTGAAATTTTCAGGGTACAGCTGGCTTTTCCCACTGATGTGCCTTTTGCTGGTTTTGTGAAAATATATTAACTTGGTGTTGAGTTACACAGGGTTGACATTTTCCTATGTTTTCTATGGGAGAACATTATAATGTCAGGTGTTTCTTTGGGTTTGTACACTACGGTATTAGAGTGCAAGGCCCTACACTGTGTCAGAAATGATGCATGGATGGAAGAGCACCCTGCACTCCCACATGCAGAAATAGGGACCCATTACAATATCTAAGACATTATGGATGGATGGCATAGTGCAGTACCAGATGCAAATATGAATATCATGATGGAGTTCTGGGAGTGCAGGCCTTATCCATACATGGCAGTACAGGGCCCATAGGGCCCTGCACTCCCACACACAAATACGCAGAGGAGTATGGTGTGATGGGAATGCAGGACCTGAAGGTTCCTGTGCTCCAACTGGGAAATAAGGCTACAATTTCATTCTCTCTAAAATTATGGATGGTTGGGAATGCAGGGCCCAGTGGGCCCTCCACTCCCAGAAGAAAGAAGCCTTCAATTATACTTTATCAAAAAGTAAGGAAATGCTCTGCAAAAAACTTCATTAATGCACCATTAGGGTTCCCTGTGATTATACTTTCTCAAAAAATAAGGACATTCTCTTAAAAAAACTTTGTTAATGGACCATTAGGGTTCCAGCATCAAAAGTAGGGAAATGCCATCTTAAGGATCCCAACCCTAAGACCCTACCCCCAGCCTCAGATTCAAACCACAAGACTCCACCCTCAGCCCGCATGCATGGACAGGGACTAGAGGTGTGCCTTGGGGTTGCAAACCCTAATGCTCACCCCCTTCTCTTATACTTTTCACATCTTAGGTTATTTGCTCATGGAATGGGGAGAGCTTTATGGTTCACAACCCCAAGGCACACCTCTCATGCCTGTTCCTGCTTGCAGAGTGGGGGTGGGGTTTTGCAGTTGGAAACTGAGGCTGGAGTTGGGCTCTTAAGGTTGGGAACCCTAAGATGGCATTTCCCTTACTTTTGATGCTGGAACCCTAATGATCCATTAACAATGTTTTTTACAGAGAATTTCCTTACTTTTGGGAAAGTATAATCATAGGTAACCCTAACTGTGCATTAACAAAGTTTTTTAGCAAAGAGTATATATATATATATATATATATATATATATATATATATATATATAGAGAGAGAGAGATACACATTGTAACAAACTTAGTTAATGCATCAGTTAGAGTTTCTGTTACAGTGACAAAAGTCTGGAAGTTCGATGTTAGGGTTACTAACCCTACCATCCCACCCCCTCCCACTCTTCACACACCAACAGGCATTGGTGTGTGCCTTGGGATTGGTGGCCCTAACTCTCACCCCATTCCATGTGTAAGCAAGCTCACATGGTAGAGTGTAGGAAAATAGGGTGAGAGTTAGGCTCGATGACCCCAAGGCACACCCCAATGCCTGTTGGTGTGTGGAAGGTGGGAGGGGGTGGGGTGGTAAAGTTGGTAACCCTAACACAAAATTTCCAGACTTGTGACACTGTAATAGAAACCCTAACTGATGCATTAATGGAGTTTTTTTGCAGTGAATCTCCCTTCTTTCTGAGAAAGTATAATCATACCCATATGTGTTTGTGGGAGCACAGGACCCCATCAGTCTGTGATGTTTTGTGGAAGCACAGGGCCCAGAGATGCATGTATATTGTAATTTGCTCTGATTTTCATGTTGGAGCACAGGGCCCTCTGGCTCCTGCACTCCTATGTAACCATAACTGTAGAGACAGTGTTTTTAACCCTCATCTCCATATGTGAGTGCAGGGCCCTTTGGGCCCTACACTCTCATCATGCTGCCATCACTCCATAATGGTATCCATTTGTGGGAGCACATGTCCCTATGGGCCCTGTGCTTCCATCTATCCATAAGTGTACAGACAGTGTAATGAACCCTCATCTCCCTGCGAGAGTGCGGGGCCCTCTGGGTCCTGCGCTTCCAGTACTGCATAATGGAGGGCCTTGTGCTCCCATTATTGCATAATGGTATCCTTATGTGGGAGTGTAGGGCCCTCTGGGCCCAGTGCTCCCATCTACCCATAAGTATAGAGACACAGCGCAGTTGTAGAGACATTCCAAGTAACCCTTGTGAAGCAAATGGCACAATATTTCAGTAACCGTAGGAACATTGGGGAAAAATTCCAATGCAGTTATCATCATGGCCTAGCAACCTGCACACATGCTAAGGTGTACTAAGCTGCATTTAGTGAAAAATCTGTGTCTCAAACCATTTTCGAGACATAGGTGCTGAAAGATAATGCTGCCGCCACAATGTCATCCTATGGGAAATTTCTAAAAATGCTATTCAAACTGTATTTTCAAAATACAGTTCGAATGTTTTTTCTAATTATCGTTCAAAATGTATTTTCAAAATACAGTTCAAACGTTTTTTCTAATTACTGTTTGAACTGTATTTACAAAATACAGTTTGAATGGTTTGTCTAAGAAAGAAACCCATGGAATAATCCAAACCACAATTACAAACATTTACCACTTAAATTAAAACTTAATATTACATTAAAGTGAGCACACACTTCCCACAGTTACCACATGTATACACTACTAATTACAAACTTTATTTACAGCTGGAGAACATTTTAAACTGAAAGGTAATTAAAAATACCATTCAAACTGTGTTTGCAAACTACAGTTTGAATTTTTTTTTAATTATCATTTACACTGTGTTTTCAAAAGACAGTGTAAATGTTTTTTTCTAACTACCATTCGCACTGTATTTACAAAATACAGTTTGCACTGCCTGTCCTGCATCTATCAAAAAACTTTCGACAGTTACCACATGTCAGCTGGCTCGGTGGTATAGAGGGCTGACACGCTGGTGCCTTACCTCTTACCGTGCTGGTGACCCAGGGTCGGGAGCAAGCTCAGGTCATCAGGGATTGGCTGGGGGAGAGAGGATTGAGCATCCGATGGACAGCTCTCCTCTCTCTCATGGAGGGGTGGGTCATGGATCCCTGGCAACAGTTATACCACACAGAGGCATGCTGCACACAGCCAGGGCCACGCAAGGGATCGGGGGAGGCAATGGAGGACTTTCTCAGGAGGAGTGCAGGAGTGCACTCGTACCTGTGCTGGATGTCACTGCATGTCTGTGCCTTTGGGGGGAATCACAGAAAGAGGAAAAACCCAGAACGCTGGGAGGAAGACACCTTACTAGCCCACCATGTCCTCTGCTGGCTCTTGTTGTCCAGACCTGAGTGCCCCCATCCTCCACCTCCATCTGTGCATGGTACTGCATGGGGGGGTCATGACTGGGGGGGCACCTCACAGGTGAGTAGTGGATGGGACAGGGGAACAGGTCTCTGGTTAGAGAGGAGCACAGCAGGATGGGAACAGGGCAGTGCTAGCAGATGGGGCCCAAATGCACAGTGACTGGAGGGAAAAAGAATTAAAAAAAAGTTACCACATGTTTACACTACTAATCACAAGCCTTATGTACAGCAGAAGAACTCTTTAAATGGAAAGGTAATTAATAATACCATTCGAACTGTATTTGCAAAATACAATTGGAATATTTTTTCTAATTACCATTCGCACTGTATTTTCAAAATAAAGTGTGAATGTTTTTTCGAATTACCATTCGCACAGTATTTACAAAATACAGTTCGTACTGCCTGTCATGCATCCATCACAAAAATCGCATTATAATTCACAAATTGTAATATATTTTTTTTACCAAATCATCCAAAGGCACACCCTTGGCACAAAGCCCATCATCCATAAAGGTTTCAGAGAAAAATCTCATTCTGTGTGTGCTGTAGGTGAGGGCAAAAAAATCCCATGTTATCCTATGGGAAAAAAAACTTTCATTTTTAGCTTTTTGACCGCATTATATCTCACAAATTGTAAAAGCTGCCATCACAAAACTTTCCACATCTTGTAACACTGGCAGCATGACAGCCCATACCAAGATGTGGGCAATTTTATTGAAAATTGCCAAAGTTATTAAGGTGCAAAAATTGAGATTTAACACTGAAAGGCTGTACCAACCCTAACTATAAGGGCGCTATTGCACCCTCATATTATAACTTATAACATGGGCACTAAAATCCTAAAAATCTGATTGGCTAGAACCAGTCACCTCACCATGCAATAATGCAGTACTATCAATGGTAATTCTTGTATTTTGCCTTATCACAAATAATTATGCAGCATAGAAATTTAAGACAATGTTTGATATCCATTTTTTTCTCATTGGATCACATACCCTAAACTGGGAAAAAAAAGACAGGTGCCCCAAATCACCACCCATATCTTGTCTCTTCCACTTCATCACAAGAAGGATCACAGCTTGATGCACAACACAGCCTGTACACATGTTCATCAAGGCAACATATTACAGTACTTATATTTCTTTCAGCTGACATGAACTCCAGCCTCTTTGTCTGTTTAGCCCACTGTCTGTGTTCAGCCATACAAACACACTGCCTACCTGACGTCACTCAATGACACTGTGTAATGTAAAAAAATAAATATCAGCAACCAGTCAGTTAATTTCTAATTTCAGTTACATTCTGCTTCCCGTGTCACCTGCCACAGGCCATTACTTCACTCCTTCTTGCCATACTTGCTGCCATTCTGTAATCCATGCAGCTCTTAGACCAGCACCCTTACCAAACTTAAACTAAACTGAAAGATATCTCATCTTCTGGAGAACACACTTTTTTCCAAGTGAGTGGGAGGCATCCAAAGGAGTGAGCATGACAGGGGTCATCAGAAGGAGTGAGCCTGGGGAGGGGGTTGTCATCCAAAAGTGCAATTGATCAACAGGCAGGAGGGGGAGAGTAGGCAGCCAGCCAAAGATACTGACCTCACTCAAGGTTGTGCATGAGTGCAGGCAGGAGCCAGACCTCTCAGTCATCTCAGTAGCAGTTCAAAATGATGGAAAATCCCTTTGCTGGAGATGTCATGTTTTATGTTCCCTGTAGTCCTAAATTGAGGCATCAGGTGGGTAGATGCTTCAAAATAAAAAATGGCACAACAGTATCTTTAAAAAAAAAAAAGAACAACAACCTTCTCTCATGATCTCCCTCTCCCTCTCTCTCTTGCAACTCTCTCTCTCTCTATATATATAAAAAAAACTTCTTGAAAAGAAAACAGACATTTTTTAACTTGTATACTATCATTGGCATGTGGGAGAAGGAGAAAGGGGGCACTAGATTACACCTACTGAATCAACATTGGGCCAAAACAGCTGAAGCACAGCATTAAATTAATTCTAGTCCCAGTAGGTGGAAGGACTACTTTAGCTAAAAATGAAAAAAATTATTTTCAAGTTTTGCATAATGAAAAATGTGTATGTTATCTGTTTTAAAAATGAAAGCCCATTTTATAAACGCAATAAGACATAGGTGAATGTTGGTAGTACTGAGATACCTGAACATTCAGGGGCTGAAGGCACTCGGCCTATGGCCTCATGCCTCATTATGCCCCTGGGTGTGTATGTATCTCAGTATTGCCAACACCCACCCATGTCTTATTGCTTACAATGACCACCAACATGCAATAAGATATGTATGTGCAACAGTGCACATGTGTAACACAATAAGACATGGTACCAGACTGGTCACCAGGCACTAAACGTATGTTAATGATACATGTACAGACTCAGTAAATAAAGCAGCTGCTAAACCATATGATTTCATCAAAAGGTTACATTTTAATTCTTGTTGTTACTAGGGCATAATTTGTATTTCATGAGCCCATTCCAAAGTTATACAAATAAAAATAGCAGTGTTTTTTGCTACTGTCCATTTTCATTTTTGCATATCTGTCAAGTACTTAAGGCATGCACATTTATGGAGGAGGTATGTGTCTAAACAGATTAATGCCAGATGACCAGATGGAGATTGAAAAGTCAACAATTATCAAATGACATTATGCAATAACCAGCTAAAATGACAGAAAAGCCTTCAGGACTATACATAAATAATATTTCTAACATACAGTACTCTAAAATCTTGATTCATACTCTATTTACAGGAAAGGTATACTTTTTCATCCAGGGTATTTAAAATCCAGTAAAGCCTAATAAAAAACTATAAATTACAAGAAGGTTGCAAGATCTATGGAGTCATTTAAACACAAGTCCCCTTTGGCACAAGGGTATAGACCCAAAACCTCTCATGCTGTTCAATCTTTTGTTCCCAGTCCTCACCTGTTTGTCCCTGTTCCACCCTTTCAATCACTTTGAACTTAATTTCATATGTGTCCACTCTTGTTATTTTCAAGTGTTTGACAATGGCATATGCCATGTCACTGCTGTGTGTGGCATGTAGGTTTTCACTGATCTGAACACAACATTTTCGGACAGTCCGACCTACATAAAAGGAACCACACAAACAGAATAATGAGTACACAACTCTATCAAGTCACTGTCATTTCACAATTTATGAACCCAAGGATATATTGTGTGCATCCATTTTTAGGGTTCACAAATGTTTTACATTGGTTTAAATGAGCGCAAAAAGTGTACATCCCACATCTGAAAGTGCCCTGGGGGATAGGGATCTGTGAATCCATGATTTTTGATAAAAACCTGGGGCCTGATTCAAAGAAGGCCAGCGTAACTTGCACACAGTTGCGAGTTACACCAGTCGCCTCTATGCCAGAGACCGTACACCACATTCCAGAAGCGGCAGGGTCCCGGCAATTGCAACTTGTGATATACGCCATGTGTGTGGTGGTAGCCATGCATGGCATATACCTGTCACAAGTCACAACTTGTGATGAATGCCAGGCAGGCTCCCAAAGCACCCCCTGCCCCAGAACACCACCAGCCACACCAGGGGGCATAGAGGGGGGCAGGACAGGTGACACAGGTGTCGGGGGGGCATGCTGGAGAATGGACCCCCAGGGTCCATGCTTTTTGGGGGGTGGGGGCAAGGGTATACATTAGCGGACAAGGGAGACACATCTGTGCCATTGCCACGGTGCAAAGAGGCAGGCAGCCAATAGATGACACCGTTGGTTACCACATAGAGCAGCTCGGGGCTGTTCTAACTTAGCCATGCCACTGTGGCTTTTGTAATTGCACTTGCAAGTTATGACAGCCACCCTACTGGAATTAGGCTAGGCTTCTGTTGTAACCTGCAGTTGTGCCATGCATTGTGGGCTGCGGCGTAAGTGTTGGCATAACCTGCATTTGTCACAGCCCGGAGGTGCCAAGGCACAACTCACATCTTGGAATTGGGGCTGGCGTATTGCCTGGCGTAAGTAGCGAGATACGCCATGGGGTTTGGCGTATCTCACCTTACGCCGGCATCTGGAATTGGGCACCTGGACACCACTGTATTTGATAGTCCTAAGCTGCCTAATACATACAGTAACTGGGACCGTCAGATACCACATATCATGATGTTTTATCAACACTTAAAATATCCCCATTATTTCTGAAAAATGCATTTTACATTATTTGCCCTCCTGCTATATGTAGTAATAAAACTGCACTGTCTCATAGATAATTTTTCTGCATCTGTTTTTTTGTATCAAAGTGTACTCTTTGCTAATATTCTCTACCTCCACCAAACCCTGTGCTATGGTAATACTACTGTAACCACATTCCTGGAACTTTTTCAGTTGTTCAGTGTTTATCCTGTCAAAATCTTGTACGTTAGTGCAGTTCTGCTTAGTTCTATTAAGCTGAGTCTTGCGAATGTTACTTACATCATTGGGGGTGATAACTATCAAATATAAGGATAGTGTTGCAGTCCACCAGCTTTTTAAATAAGTCTGTAACCACACTACTATCAGTGCACTTAGTAATCTGTAGGTCTAAAAAAGAGAATGTCTCCTGATGCATGTGTGGCTTAAATCTGAGATTCCTATTTGCACTTTCAAGCCAGCTAACAAATTAAGAAAACTGAGCAATAATGCACTTCCAGATGATTAAAATATTGCCTATATAGTGGTACCACAAATCCAAAAAAACCCCCAATAATATTCATTTGTGATGTCACTATACAGGAAATTCAACTCCCATTTGTCCATAAACAGGTTTGTGAAACTAGGGGCCATGATTTCCCTCATTGCAGTACCTGTTTCCCGTTTATAGTACCTGTTTTGGAACAAAATCATGTTTGATTTTAAGTCAAAATTAGCAAGTTTCACAATATATGCTGTTGGGAGTATTCACATATGATTCTTCATCAGGTAAGTCTAAAAAAGGAGTGGGTGCTGCTAGGTCTTCATCATGTGGGATTACTGGGTATAGACAATCAACATCGAGTATGGCAAAAAACAATCCTTTTCCATTTGTAACTTCTCCATGACATTGGTTATCTCCATCAAGTTGTGAATACAACTGGACAGACTCTGGACCATAGGTTGTAGGTTGCTCCACATATTCAGAAACTGGTTCCATGACCCATGCATTGCCCGAAATTTTACATTAACCTGGTGAAGTTCACATGTCCTTATGCATTTTAGGTAGGATGTGAATTGCCGGAACCAGTGGATGGGCCTCAATCAATCCATCATTTTTATTTTACCAGGCAAAACACCATTGACACAAGCTCATTTATAAGGTGGACCTGGGGTGGTCAACAAAGACAGTACATAAAATACATAATACATAACGGGAAAAACTCAGTTGCATAACAATAATCAAGTACAGTGGTCAACAACATCTTTTTGATCTAGACAGTTAATAAATAAAAAAAATGTACAGGAGTATACATGACAATAGATTAAGGACAGTATAACATATTATTCACCTGTGACAAAGAAAAAGGGGAATAAGGAGGGTTAGGAATTATAGAGATAGAGGGGAGCAGGGGGGAGTCAGTCATTGCTCCATACATGGAATCAGATGTGTATCCATGAATGTACCCCTCATTCAGAAGAATATCTGCTTCAGCCTTAAATTTTTCTGCTTATTTTCCTGGAAGTTCTGAGTAGAACTTGTCAGACAATTAACAGAAAATGCCATCTTTATATTTTTCCGTGTTCACTATGACAGTAGTCCCCCCCTTGTCTGCGGGTGTTTTTTTGTATTTGAGTTATCAGAACCAGGTATGTGTAGAACTTGTTTTTCAGTCATTGTGCAGTCAGAAAAATTATTAGTCCCGTTAGCCTGCTTCAGTGCCTCAAGACATTTCTCACATCTCTTTAAGAAGACAGAAACTGCTGGACTGTGCATGGGGCAATAGGATGATTTTGGATGAAATTTCATAGAGGTTTCATGTCCATCCAATGTGTCATCTCCATCCTCCCCTGGTGCATAAATACCATTAAGTGTCAATGTTGCACATATCTATCTCACCGGTTGTTGTTTGTAAGGGCACTTCTAGCACTGGATAGCCATATCTGAGGAAGCCCGACAGTGCCCGGCTGAAACATTAAGCATCACCAGTAACTGTGAAGTCATTAGTCTGCTACCATTGCAGTAGATCCATCATGCTCATTTTGGACTGTTTTCACAACTATGTTTCTATTTTCTTTTTTTCTTGTTATTTTTCTTATTTATTCCTCCTCTCCCCCCCCTCAGCTTCGGTCTCCTCGGGAGCACCAAGGAGTCATCTCTCTGCGATCCACCCTACCTGGTCAGTCCTCTGTCACCCATGTAGCCTCAGATTACACCCCCAGGTGGGGACGAGGTGGGTGCCAACACCCTGAGCAGTCATTAGCATTGGTTGGGAGGGTGCCAGGAGGGCAGTCACAAATCAAGGGCAAGCACCGGTGTTCCGTCTCCACTGAAGCTGAAATGCATTTTCCCCTATTTCTTGGGGAGTGGCCAGCGCCCTGATGTCAAGGCTTGGTACTGACGTCTGCCACTCCCCACTCCTCCTCCATGTTGTCAGCACTTGCTGAATCTCTGGCCACCACCAGAGGCCAGCCGAGCGCCGAACAGGGACTCCATCCCTCCCGGGAGAGGAGAGCTGTCCTCTGGATGCTCGATCCTCCCCTGCTGACCCCCAGCAACCCGGTATCATTCCCGAACCTGGGTTGCTGGTGTGGCAAGTATTTTCTTTTTTTCTGGCTGTATTTTGTTGTGTGGATACTTGATATTTGCAGCTCCTTGGTGTTCAATACGACTAGTATGTTACAGCTGCTCGAAGGTCTTTGCTAAATTGCAATAATTAGCAGCATAGTCCAGCTATATAGTTAAAACAGTTAAAAGTATTTACCCAGGATAGCCCAGGAGAGAAACAGGATCTTATTTTCAGTGGGGTCCTATTTTTACCTGTTTTACAGCTAGGTGGACTAGTGCACTAAGAAGTAACTTGTTAGGGTCACACAATGAGTAAGGGGTTCTGGTGAGATTTGAATTGGGGTCTCCTGCTTCCCAAATCTGTGCTTTAAACACTTCCTATTAATACACATTATATGACCAACATCTGTTCTCAGTCAATCAGAATAGAGAAAAAAACACCAATAAGTATGTAACAAACTTTAATCCAGTCAAGTGACTTAAGTAAACCAATAACTTTACTCTGTCATTTTAAAACATACATGTGTTAACTTGATTATTCAGTGTAACCCTTCTAGTACACAGTTTGAGTAACTGTGTAATGGAATGGCTGAACTGAATAATTGAGCTGGGACAGTTATTCACAGCAAAAACATGATCCCGTTCATCTACTCCAATCTCCACCAAAGTACATAAAAAAGTACAGCGAAAAATGGCATCACCATAAACCTCCACTGCCATACAAATCTACAAAACTTTATTTTTAGACACCATTTTGAAAATCTACCTTTCAGTTACCTTCTTGCCAGGTTATTGATGTGAGCTTCTGACAAGGGACCATACAGGCCTGCAGTTAACCATTTCCTTTCAAATACTTCCCCCTCGCCCAAACTACAAAAACGCTCTGAACTGAACTGTTTTTTTTAATCAGTCAGCTCCTTTGAAATAATTATATCTCCTGCAGGAGGAGTGGACAAATCTGCTAAACTGGAAGTATATTTGTAAATTACCAAGTTTCAGCAGGGGCATTTAAAATGTCCTTATCCCACCCTCTACCAGCACCCAGAAAAGGGAACAGACACAGCCCACCCTCCTCCCCTTTTAATGATGTTCACGCTCGCTCTCCCAGTAATAGTAAACCCAGATGGTCATGTGATTTGCTGGTTTTACTATTACAGAGAGTTCAGGCTTCATTAATTAGAAGGGGAGGCCAGGAGCTGAGGAGGGTGGGTTGTGACGATTGTCTTTTCTAGCTAAACTGGGTGCTATAGGAGGAGGAAGGTGGGATAAGAGCACTGTCATGGTGGAGAGGTGTGGGAGACATAGGGCTCCTTAGCCTTTATCACGAGCACTTCCGCTTACAGATGGCAGCCAGACATGGAGGTTGGCAGGTTGTGCCAGTCATCCACCATAGGAGTAAACAGTTGCAGATTACAAATATTGTGGATGCTGGAGAGAGAATGGTGGGGTCAGCATGCAGACAGCAGGTGGGGAAAAGGGTAGTAACTAAATTGATTGTGTTTGGGCAGGGTAAGGGGTGGTACGTTTAAAAATAAGCAGTGGGAAATACATACAGAAGAGGCAGTTGTCTATCAGCATAAAATACAAATAATACACTAATTAACAAGAGCAGTACCTCTCATCTACTGTTTTCATAATCTACTAATTTTGACAATCAAATTACTTTTCATGGCACAAAGAGTGGGTTTTCCTTTATTTAAAAAAATTATAAAGATGAAGTTTGCAAAACAAATAAATCAATAAACAATCAAGCAGTAGTGGGGGTTCTTTTTTTAAAACACTACCAATACCCAGTACCCAAATATTTTGTTGACGAATACGGAATATTCAGCTGAATATTCAGGAAAAGTTCTTGCACGCCCCTGTAGTACAGGCAGAAGAAACTTACGTTTATGACTTTTAAAGATTCATAAATGATTTATGCTTAGGACAGATAAGAGGCTTTCATCCATCTAATCTGCTCTATTATTTTAAGTTAACTAGTTCTTCCCCTCCACTGACACCCCGTAATCATACTCTTCCATAGCTACCCCTTTGTGTCTATCCCATTTTATCTTGAAGTCTGCTATTGAACCAATGTTCACCCCATTGCATAGTAGGCTGTTTCACTGGTCAACCACTGTCTTAGTAAAGACAAACTTCCTCAAGTCCTTTCTAATCTGTCCACCTGTTAGTTTGAGGTTGTGACCCCTGGTGTTTGTCCTTTAATTTTAATAACTCACTGAAGTCAGTTCTATGACATATCCTATGTATTTATAGGTCTCTGTCATGTCCCATCTCTCCTAAATACCAAAAGCAGCACTAATACATAGGAATCTGCTTGATGTCATAAACACTGCTCATATTTTCTCTTCTTTCAACAGGAAGTCCAGAACGGGAGAAAGAAGAAAGTATGTATAAGAATCATGCATATGTTCTCAATTACTGTATTAAAAATGTATATAGAACTGAGGCACTTACTTGTACTTCACTTTTTTACAGGTTATTGTGATTGGAATCCAGACTGGGATTCTTCTACGGACTCCTGTTTGTCATGTGACAGTTACTGCATCGCTGCCCTAGTCATACGGGTCATATCGATTTTTGTGGTCTTTGCTGCTGTTTTTATATTACAAAAACATTACCCAAATATGTTTTTGTATGAGTTGTAGTACTGGGTTCTTGCTTATGCATTCCATGGGGACTGTATCTCTCCAGCACTATAAATAAATGTCTTACATTGTGCTACTGGACATGTGAACAAATCTGGAACTTGTGGGCTGCAGCTGTCCCAGTGATGTGGTGGCAGTGCATCCCACTGCCATACATGAGGCCAGGTTCCTGCCACGGGGTCAGCTGAGGGCAAAGCTGAAATTGCTGACCCTACTTCCGATACCCTGTGACATCGACATGATAATTCTGTGCCACTTACTCTGTACGCATCCTGTTGCTGTATACCTCTAATTGTTCTCCTTTGCTTGTTGCTGACATTCCCTATAAAAAGTGTTTCCTATTTGGCTTGCTCTGGCAAAATACTGCCATGGGGTTGTTTCCTGAGGGTTTTTTTTTTTTGTCTTGTCTAGTCACTAGTTTCCCCTTATTATTGTACTCCATGTTTATTGCATTAACTGGTTGAATTACTACTGAGCTTGGGAGAATGGTTGTTGTTCTGTATTACTCATGTATAATTCCCTGACTGACATGTTAATTTATTGTCTTGTTTCTTATTCCAACTGATGTATCACCCTTGTATGTTTTAGTAACTAATTCTGAGTTGCCCTGAAAATGGGGCTTCTTGTTCTAGTGGGTTTACCTGTTTACCAAAACCTATATATATATATATATATATATATATAAAATAATGTATGGTTCTGTGTGTATTACTGATCAGTAATACCATCGAGAGGTTCCTACATGTCCAGAACTGCGAGATGGTATTGCTGACCGGTAATACACACGGAACCATACTTTATTTTTTTAATATATGGATCTGAGTGTATTTTGGGGTCTTTTCAGACAGGCGGTTTGCCAGTTCAGTTAAGGAGTGTGGGTCATGGTGAACCACTGCACTGTCTCACGCTGTGTCCTCAGCTGTCTGCTCACTCCTGATGGTTGCCGGCACCTGCCTCTTTTTTCCAAAAAAATGAGATCTTACATGCTCTTAACCACTGGAATGGCAGGATCAACCAGATATTTTAATTTACTGATCAGGGAACAGAAAATAAAATCGGAGAACCGAGTTCGCCCTCGCTAAGCAACAGAAGGACCGCCATGTTTTTTCAACTGTTCTGCCCGCCCACACAGGAAAACCGGCCAATGAGGAGGCATGCTTATGACGTATGGGCAGGAGGTATCAGCACAAAACAATAGTATTACCAGTGATTGACAATACTATTACCAGTGATTGACAATAGTATTATCACTAAACCTTTGAGGCTATTACCAGATTTTTTTTGTATGCTTTACAGACGTATTAAATTGAACATCCATATATTAAAAATAAATAAAGCACATCACGGATGTGATGTACTTTGCTCCCAGGGAAGGAAGGAGTCAGGAGGATGGGGAAAATCAGGGAGGGAGGGAGAAAGAGAGGGATGGAAGGGGGAGGGAAGAGGAGGAAGAGGAGGAAAGAGAGTGAGGGAGACAGTGCAGGAGCACATAGGCTGACCAGTTTTCCTGTACCTCCTTCCAGATGATTATGAAGCTGTCTTGACACAGGTTGCAAAGACAGTCATCTAATTTACCAGCCCCAGCCAAAGAAATGGTGTAGCTGCACTAGCAACAACAGACATGACAGGGGAAAAGGGGAATAAAAATATTGACCTGATCAGTAGTACATATGAAGGGAGTTCTTACATTTTTCTTGCTCTAGTTGGGACCCCTTATTGATTATGTTTTTAGGTATTGCCAGGGCTGTATTAAGGCATAGGCCAACAAGACCCAGGTCTAGGGCCCCTCCATGCTAGGGGGCTCCCATCCCTGAGTGGATTATCCTCACTACAGAAACCAGACTCAGCCAGTCTAAATTTTAATAATTCCCCCCCCGGGACACTTCAGCTTAATCTCTGTAGCAAAGTGCTGCACCTATTAACACCTCATTTATCAGTTAACACATCTGAGTTCCATACCTGTCTGTTTAATTTGGACTGGACATCTGATTCATCTACAATTACTGTGGTGCCAAGTTCCACATAATAAACTCTCAAACTATCTTTTTTTTCTATGAGTTCTTTTTCCTCCCATGACCTAACAGTGTGCTTCCACCCCCTTAACAGTCACTCTCAGCTGCTATGCTACCCCAGTACCTCAGGCCCTGTGATCCCCCATGGATTGCCCCCCATGGCAGGGCAGAAAGAGTGAAGGCTGTCCTTCCCCCCCTGAGTGATATCTGGAGAGGGCCTGAGAGGTATGTAGCCATGACACCAAAGCACTGCGGGGCTTCATTAAGCCAGCAGTTGTTTTTCCATTTTTCTAGTGACCTTCGCAGCTGAAAACGCACATGCGTGGAAGTGCTTGCATCCCAATGCCACATTCTTGCATCTTCCATTGTCTGACACTGCCCCTATCCTCCACCAGGTGGCAGCCATAGGGTGGGATGATGTGCCCACCCACCCCCAAAAGAGGAGAGCTGTCATGGGATGCTCGATCCTCTCTCTCCCCAGCCGAACCCCAGCAGCCCAAGCTCATTCCCGAACACTGGTCACTGGTGTGACGCGAGGTGTGGTGTCCAGCACCTCAGCCCTCAGTGCCACTGGGCTGGCCACTCTCAAACTATCTTAAAATATGTGCCCTATGTTGTGTGTACAATAGCCAGTCTGAGGAAGACATTAGCACTGCTGCAGCTTAATTATTTCTTTCTGCTTGCTGCTATCTGCCCGAAGCTGGCTTAAGGCATCCTCACTGCCAGCAGCTGCTGCTGCCCCAACTCAAAGGGTCCTGGGTCTGATCTAGTGCAAGGATTTAGTCTTTAAGATTTAAAGCAGCAATATTTGTTAGTAACCATATACATTTTTTCAGTAGTAAGGTTTGTCAGGCAAAATATCAAGATACATACATTTATTTTCATTTTCTTTTATTCCTGGACCAAGATATGGGGTCTTGAAGTTTTTAAACGTTACCAAACCCATGCCACACCCATACCACGCCCATGCCACACCCACCATGAAAAAAATATTTTGTGCTGCTTACTATCAGAAACATGTGGAAGAGCCATCCTAATACAACTACAGCATGAAGCTAGCATTTACATTCAACAAGTAACACCAGGGGAAGAGATTTTTTAAAATGGGGAATGGTGGACATCTTTAATGACATAAGTCAGTAATTACAAAATCAGATATAATGGAAGTCTTAACAACATCTGAGAAAACAAAAAAATACACTGAGCATGAATCTTAGGTTGTTGGAAATACATTTTTGCAATGAAAAACTATATGATGAATGTTTTCACTGACTAATAAGTACTACTGCTTTAAAAGCTTCTTTTTAAGTATATAGATGTCTTACTGTGCCTGGTTGAAACTGCATGCACGTGGGAGTCAGTCAGTTGGGCAGAAGCTTTCAAAATGCCATCCCAATACCATGAAGCTGTGTGCCACAGTAGAGTTGTAGGGGTCCCAAGACTAACTTTGTTGGGGCCCCAAAAGGTACAAGGCTGCCTTTGTGCAAGTCTGCTTGAATTTAAACTCCATTATGCAGTACCTGTGGTTATCGCCTTGTTCCATATTCCTGTATGGATTCTTTTCTTTATCCTTTAGTAAGTTGCAAGGTGTCACAGTATTTTATTTTTTTACATTTTAGGTTTATGTGGAGAATATACATGGCTCGCAATCACCTTTGGAAGGAAATATTTTTCTAAGCATGATGTGGAGCAAACCATGGATTTAAGGGACTGAAAAATCGGGTAGATAAAGCAGGTGTCTCCTCCTGCTATTTTTACAAAATAATACCGGTATATTTCTATATGTTTATTTTACTGTACAGTATGGCTTTGTTGTTCAGCTTTTGTATAGGAAATACAAGCCCCTGTTGCTTAACAAATAATTTGTTGGACTATTAATAAAATGCAGGTCGCACAAGGTTTTCCAGAATTTGAAGGCCCCCAGTGTTTCTTGTCCTGAGGTGAAAACAAATATCCATGCTGTGGAATGAATGAGTCAGGACTGCAATAGACTGACTAGGAAAAAAGATGGGGGGCTACACATAAGTGAGTTCTTCTCCCCATTAGCAGTAGTAGTAGTCATAGAATATTTTAATAGGCTATGCCATAAGGCTTTTAGTAGAGATAAAAAAAACACACTGTACATATGCAAACTCAGATTAACAAAAAGCATGAAATTACATACAAAAATATTGTGTGCAAATAAGTTCCAATGTAGTTCTCAGCTTTGAACGTTCTATCTGTAAATTAGATGAACGAATCAATGGCAAGGACAGTGGATTCTTGTCTGGAGGACAATAGTCAGGTAATTACTTCACCTGAGTGACAAAGCCATTCTGCCATTACTGGAAATAGTCAGCATCTCCTAATCCCATCCAAGGCAAGACAGTGAATTATGCAGCGCGCATGTGTAAGGTGCACGTTTTCTTCGCATTGACAATTAATCATAGGCTTCAAATTTAGATTTTTAAAGTTATTTGACCTTACTTGAAATCTAAGTATGTTAGTGCAATCCAGTGATCTCTTTTTTCACAAAAAGTTAAATCATTGTACTCTGGGTGGCCATTTCATGTCACGTTAAGCAATGGCTGGTTCGGACATTAACCGGAGCTATTGGAAGTAATTCGTTAAGTGATATTCTCCACAACTTGTGTCTTTAAACTATTTAAATTAATCAAAAGTGCTAGAGGTACTAAGTCTTGCAATATCCAATTGCATTTGTGTATCCTTCGCTCTTTCCACAATATATGGCATGAAATTATTTAGTTGGCTATGATTTTCTTTAAATAATAGGTCATTTAGTTCAACCCCAATACCTGAATTTGATGTCAAATCAGTTTTAGCTATCACAAATGTGGTGGTCATTTTTCATAGCTTCTTTCAAAATTCTGCTAGATATTCTATCTTGATTTATTTTTAAAATTCTAAAGAGGTAGCCTGTTGCTGTAATAAAACTCAAAATAACTGTACTAAATATACTCCAGATTCTGCTCTAAGATGGGCAGCAGGGACATAATGGGGAAAGGCCCAGAATCTGTCTCAAGAATTAAATCAGTAGTGCTTCAAAGATAGAACAGTGGGTATCTACTCTCCAAAGCTCAGCTCTGTACAATATGCAGTACTAGACCTGATTTTAGCATCATATACCTTCATGCATGCCTGTACTACACAGTCCAGATATATGAATGGATCCATTCACATTTCTGGACTGTGTAGTACGGTATGGGCTGCACGCCCATTGGCTCACGCTGTGGACCAATGAGCATACAGCTCTACCGTATGGAGTCAGTCAGCAGGCGACAAGTGGGTGGGGAGTTGCTGCCTGCCGCTGACCGGGGTGGGGGAGCGGGGCAGTGGGGTTCAGTGTGCGGGTGGGGAGGGGGGTACCGCTGGACCACCAGGGTTGGATTGGTTTGTCATAATATATTACTGACACCCGCGATCGGTCTGCAAGCAGTCCACTGGACCACCAGGGATATGGGACTATTAAATTTCAACATATGCCACGATTGAGCTGCGAGCAGTCCACTGGACCACCAGAGATGTGGGAGGGTTGATATCACTACATATGCCCGTGATTGGGCATGGGGGGTCGCTACCACACAGGTGCCACTGGAGCTCGGGTGGCCACTCACAGCTGGCAGCTGCCGTGATGTGCCCTGTAATTCGGCAGCTCACCTGTGGGTGGCCAGCTGTTGCTCCTTTTTTTTGGCTCACCTGTGTGCAGCACAAGTAGGGGTGGCACATGCATGGGCTCAGCACATCCCGGGCTGAATATCAGGATGCACGGAGTATGCATGGGCACGCAACCCCTACTTGCGCCGCATACATTACTGATGCGCTTCGGCGCATTGGGATTTATGCCAGGCACATTCCCCTTTTGAATATCGTGCTGGGATGCATCAGTGAGCTGCGCATGGCACAACAGTATTGCACCATGTGCAACCCTTCTGAATATCTCACCCCTTATCTGAAAAGATTTAGAAGCAATTACCTAGTCTCTCTGGATCGTACTCCCAAACAGTAAGCTTTGCATGTTCGCAGGCTGTACAGACACACCAAGCTTAGTAGGTGTGGTTCCTTTAGGGAGTGAGTAGCATACCTCTCAACCTCCCAACTTGCCAATGTGTGACAGAGGGCTATAAAATGTGTGACAAATGGCAAAAATGTGGTACGCCTGATTTTTCACAGCGCACGGAGTCACGCACTGTGTCGTTTTCATGTAAAATAAATGTTACCACAGTAAAACTATTGTTTATATGCTTGGCATGTGGTCTGTGCTGCAAATTAAAGAGAAAATTAAAATGCGTTGTCCCTATGTGTTCTTTATTAAACAAAGAGTGATGCAAACCCTAAATGTGTGTCCTTAACTAAAAAGAGTGATGCAAATCCTAAATGTGTTAACATTTTAAAGAATCCATCCAGAGGAACTTCACTCAGGCATGGGATAGGCATAAGGGAGCAATACAAATGAGTATGTGCCAGTATGAATAGATAGGCCAATGACAGAGAAAAGGCCGATGGCACATTTTAGAAAAATAAATGGGCAGACTGGATGTGCATTCCGGTCCTTATCTGCCATCAACCTCTATATTTCTATGTACCAGTGAAGCTCCCTCAATCAAACCATGGTCTTCCCTTACCAACATCTGTGCAGCCCCGAAAATTAATTGAGAGAGAGAGAGAGAGAGAGAAAGATGCAGCTCCATCTGTTCTGCTCTCTGAATGGCTTTTATGTTTTAAAGGTTTGTCACACCATCAAAACTGTGGTCTCTCCCATTGCCAGCATCAGTACAGCTCTGTATGCTTGTGTGTAAAACTCCCTGTCCTGATTTCGGTTTTCTGTTTTCAAAATTAAAAAAAGTTCACTGCTTGTACTACCCATATCCCTTACCTGCATTGGTGTAGCATGAGTTGAAGCTGTTCATCTTTTCTGCTCCATGAATTTAACCTTGTCTGTACAATGTGGAGTAAATAGTGCATCTAATCTAAAGCAAAGCTATACAGTACTATAGAGAGCTAAAAAAGAGCTAAAATAAACTGAGTAAAGGTGACTACTGTACATATACTCAGTACAGTTCAGACGGTAGTGACGTTGTTCTGTGTGTGACACAAGCCAGTTCACTCAGGCAGGTGTTCTTGATGGCCACTTTAGCCAGAGGGAGTTCATCTTCAGCAGCCCCAGTCATAGCGCAGGGCCAGTGCTCACCAGCCTCCCCAACAAATCTATCCATTAGCTGCTGCTGCTGCCGGGGGGGAGGAACTGTAGTTCAGGTGCTAGGAGTGGGGCAAAGATGATGTGCCCAGGGTCTCTCCCAGACACTCTCCCCTCCGACTGTCCTACTGATAAGATCAACCCCAGTTTGCTGCAGCATGTGGCATGCCCCCACCCCCGCAGACCAAGGCCTGGGCACCTCCTCGCCGCTCTGCCCTGCCAAACCAAAACCCTTCCATCCCTTGCCCGGCAACCCGTCTCCAGATAATATAAAATAAAAAAAAATCCCCAAAGCACAAAAAGCCACAGCAAGAAGCTGATACAGAATACCAACCATCTGTTGGTCTAGTAGTCCCTCAGTGCTCAGCTGGTTGGTAGCGCAGCGTTCATCCTTCTGGCTCTTCACTTGGCCTCACTGTTACAGCTTCATGGTATGCAGCACTGCAGCGATTCTGATTGGTTCCTTGCGGTCCATCTTTAAGCCATCCTCCTCTCCTCCAAATGCTCCCAGAGCTATGGTTCCCCCTCCAGACACCCAGACTGCTTTATAGCAGGGAAGTGGACCTGAAGGCGGACCTGGCAGACAGACGCATAGACGAGTCACTAATCAGTTTGTGGGGTGGGTGTGTGTGGGTTAGCCAAACTGCCACTACAGCCCACCCCCCCAATGTCTCAACATCTTCTACTAGACGGGCCAGGATGGAAGTTAAGTGTTTCTGTTGGCTGGCTGCAGTGCAAACAAAGGGAGAAAGGGATTAGTGCTGCGTGCGGTGCGGCCGCGTGGTTTTGGCGTGTGAGGTGGAAAAGAATGGGAGAATGTGGAAAAGAACTGGAGAATGCGGGGCAGCGGTACAGGCAGACTGCAGGGGTCAGAATGCGGGACATCACGTGAAATCTGGTACAGTTAAGAGGTATGGTGAGTAGCATGATTTGAGCTTGCTTTATGCTGTTAGCGAACCTCATTCTCCTACAAAATGGGTGGAGTTTAGCCTAATGGAGCCCATATTCCTGAAATTAAGGGATATTGTTTTTATGCATCAAGATATGAAAGGAATGTTATGCCTTACTTTGATTATTTGTACAACTGACTAAAGAGTTCTATGAAGTACTTAGAAATGCCTGAATCTGAGGATAAAATAAATGTATATGAGATAATTATTGGGAGGGGTTTCAGCTTGTGGGAGGGGTCTGAGACCTATAATAGACTCAAGCTGAAACACTGTGGCAAATAGTCATTGGGAGAGGACCTGTGAGGTTCTCCCAAAGTAATCTCTGATAGAGGTCAGGCACAGACCAATGTTGGCTGATACAGCTATTATTCTAGCCAAGCTGTGCATTCTGTTTTCTTTTGATGTTATGAATATGTAAAAGTTATTTGTTTGAATTATTTTCTTTTCTGAGTTTTATTTTTAATAAAAATCATACCTGTGTGGTATGTTGTACCAGATATGTGGTCTCTTGCCTAAGTCTATTTATCCCACCCATGACAATTGGTACCAGGAGTGGGGTAACTGGTGGTCCAAGTATATTGGGGGACTCCAGACAGGATACTGCTTTTAGTATCTAGACCTATGTGAGTGACAGTAGGTACATGGCTCATAAATTGGAAGAGCTCACATTGCTCTCAGGGGTATTGACACAAAGCCAAATGACTCTGACTGGGGAGCCCTTGTTGTCAGGACTCCTTCCTGTAACCAGACCTAAGATTAAGACTGGTATGGCTACCAGTGATATTGAGGATATTACAACTTGATTGGAAGCTGTAAATATGGAGGAGCCACAGGAACAACCTGAGGATGTCCCACCTGAGGATTTAAGGGACTTGCTAAAATGGTTGGCACTGAGGCAAGTGCAGCAAGATAGACAATGAGAAAGAGAGTATATAGAGAGAGGGAACAAGAGTGCAGGAGACAGGACCAACATTGGGTGGACACCTTGCAGATGTTCCAGACCCTAGGGGCAGGTCAGGGGGCCCAGACTAACTCAAGAGATATCAAATTAACAAAAATGACTATAACTGAAGACATTGAATCCTATTTAACAACTTTTGAACGTGTGGCCCAGGCGTGTAACTGGCCCCTGGCCCAATGGGTGGTTCGCCTTGCCCCTTACCTAACTGGGAAGGCCCAACTGGCCTACTCTAACATAGACAGTTCCCTTGTGAATGACTACACAGCAGTTAAAAAATAAATATTGAAATGTTCTGACGTAAACACCAAAACCTGTAGACAAAGGTTCAGGACCATAAAGCATGTGCCCCATGTACCACCCAGGGAAACGTATAGTAGATTGTAAGACTTTTACAATAAGTGGATCCAACCAGAAGGGTTTATTCAAATTATGCCACCTGAAGTCCAACTTTGGATCTGGGAACATAATCTGGATACTACAGACAGTGCCATCACTCTGGCCAAGGATTTCCTGTCAGCTCGACAACCATTGCATAAAGGATACTGCAAGACTGATGGTTCCCCTGCTAGTCCCACTACGAGTACAACACCCTTGGCAAGACCTACCATTTCATCTTCACAAGTAACCGGGGTTAAGAAAAAGGGGGATGTGACTGTTCCATCTAGACACATAGACTCAACTGTGGAGTGTCATTACTGTCATGGCCTAGGACATATCGCCAGATTTTGTCCTAAAAACAGAAAAGAACCTGCCTATTTTACATCTATGAACCTGGGTAACTTTGTGATTCCTGTACAAATAAATGGTCAGACTATTGAAGGGTTGGTAGACTCTGGAAGTAGGCAGAGCCTGATATGAGCAGACTTAGTTCACCTAGGGAAACCAACATCCGCAACCACAGGCATCATTTTCATCCATGGAGATGTACATCAGTATCCAACGACTACTGTGACTGTAACTATTAATGGACATGTGGATGATATTAATGTGGGGGTGGTACTAGCTTTATCCATTCCTTTCATTTTAGGGCAGGACTATAGCAATTTTAAACAACTAGTATTTTCCTATCAGATGTTAGATAAAGATGTTAATAGTTTGGTTGTTGTTACCACTACAGCACAAGCAGCTGCAGCAGATGATGAATGTACTTTACTTTTTCCTTCTCAGGATGACATTTTTAGGGATGTTGGAAAAACTAGAGCAGAGAAAAGAAAAGCCCTATTACAATGGAAAAAAGATAAAGGGTCTGATGGTTTGAGGTCTTCATTACATATGTATAATATTGCACAACAGCAGCAACATGATGCCTCTCTTACCTCTGTGTCCTCCCAGACAGGGTCAGAGAGTCTAACAGGTAACACTATATTCTCACAAAAAAGTGGTATCTTGTATAGGATTTGTACTCATCCTACTACTCAAGAGCAGGTTGAACAATTAGTGGTTCCTGCGAAATACAGACAGGATCTACTATTCTTGTTCATGATATCCCAAGTGCTGGGCATGCTGGGAGAGAAAGAACTTTAGCCAGGCTTCTACAATGTTTTTTTTTGGCCCTGTATTCATGACTCCATTGCAGAATACTGCCAAAGTTGTTCTAAGTGCCAACAGGTTAGTCAAGTCAACTGAAGAGATCAGGCACCCCTTAAACCCTTGCCTTTGGTCTCTCAGCTATTCGAGAGAATTGCTATGGACATTGTTGGTCCCTTAACCAAAAGCTCCAATGGAAATAGATTTATCTTAGTCCTATGTGATTACACTACTAAATATCTGGAGGCTTATCCTCTTAGGACTATTACAACATCTAAGATAGATGAAAAGATACTTGAATACTGTAGCAGAATGGGGATTATGAAAGTGATCCTTACTGATAGGGGTGCAAATTTTAGTGCAGCCTTGGTTACGGAACTCTACTGGGTACTTGGGATTACTGCTGTTAGAACCTCCCCATATCACCCACAAACCGATGGCCTTGTTGAAAGGTTCAATCAAACCTTAAAACGCATGTTGCATAAGTTTGTGGATGATGAGGGAAAGAACTGGGACCATTATCTACCCTTGTTTTTGTTCGCCTATTGAGAAGTTCCACAAGCTTCCACTGGGTTTTCACCATTTCATTTGTTGTACAGTCGAAACCTTCACGGACCCCTTGATGTAATTAAGGAGGCTTGGGAGGGTGACCTTCAAATAAAGCATGTAAACATCCTGGAGTACATGACGGAACTCTGTAAAAGGTTACTCCTATATACACAACAGGCTTATAAGAACAATTTGTTGGCCCAAGAGCAACAGAAGGTTCCTTATGGTCTCAAAACTCATGACAAAACATTTGTACCTGGTGATAAGGTTCTACTTCTACTGCCATCTTCGGTGAATACATTATTAATGAAGTGGCAGGGTCCTACCGCGTACTGGAACAAACAGGGCCTGTCACATATAAAATAGAAACCCCAGGAAAAAGATCAGCAAGTAACATCTACCATGTCAATTTATTAAAGAAATGGCAAGAGCGAGTAGAATCCAAACCTTGCTGCTATGTCTACACGGAAAGCCATGATACAGAGTTAGACACAGCATACAGGAGATTAGAGAAGGAAGAAACCATTAAGAATGTGGTTGTTAACTCCCACTTAACTGAACAACAAAGAGATGAAGTTTACCAACTCCTTAAACATTTTTCTGATGCATTCACCAATATACCAGGTCGAGCAATTAATGTAACTCATAATATTAAAACTACTGCTGAACCCATAAGACAAAAGGCATATAGGATACCTGAGTCGGACCGAGGTTAAACAAGAAATTGGGAAATTGCTGGGCTTAGGGATAATAGAACCTTATGTGAGTCCATGGCCATTCCCCATGGTCGTTGTCCCTAAACATTCACTAAAAATACCACCAACTGCTTAATCTACTTCAAGATGAGTTGGCATTCGTCTGTATCCCCCTCCCCCGGGTCGTGCCTGAAAATAGGCAGAATTTGTCTAGTGCACTTACCCGGTCAACAAAAACTAAATAAAAATAAAATAAAAATAAAGAAAGAAGGTGGCATCTGCTTAGATTTTAGAAAGCTAAACCTGGTTTCTCAATGTGATGGTTATCCTATACCCAGGGTGGATGACATCATTGGTCAAATAGGCCAAGCCCGATACATTTCCACATTAGACCTCACAAAAGGGTATTAGCAGATCCCTTTAGACCCAGACTCTAAGGAAAAAACTGCATTCAGTATCTCATATGGCCTCTTCTAGTTTGTGTATATGCCTTTTGGCCTACAAGGTACCCCTGCAACCTTCCAAAGCTATATGGATAGGCTGTTAATACCACACGTACAGTACTGCTCCACATATCTGGACGATGTGGTTATTTATAGTATCGATTGGTCTTCCCATCTTGAGCAATTAGGTAATGTTATACGAACTATCCAATCAGCAGGGCTCACCATAAATCCATCTAAATGTTGTTTAGCCATGCAGGAGATTAAGTATTTGGGTTTCATTTTAGGAAATGGGGTGATTTGGCCTGAAATTGAGAAGGTGACAGAGTAGCAAACTATCCTGTTCCAGAAACCAAGCAAGAGGTTAGATCTTTTCTGGGACTTGCTGGATATTATCAGTGATTTATTCCCAATTTTGCCACCACTGCCACCCCATTAACTGATTTAACAAAAAAGAATATACCTAATAAGGTTCCCTGGTCCCCCAGCTGTGACATAGCATTCCGAGCCATCAAAGCAGCCTTATGTGCTTTATCAGTACAGCAAGCCCCTGATTTCATGCAGCCTTTTGAGGTGCATACTGATGCCTTGGAAACTGGGCTGGGAGCGGTATTATGTCAGAACATTAAGGGAGAAGAGCATCCTATCCTATATATCAGCCAAAAACTACTTCCTAGAGAACACAAGTATGCTACTATTAAAAAAAGAGTGTCTGGCAATCAAACGGGTCATTGAGGCTCTAAAATGTTATCTATGGGGCAATAAATTTGCCCTCATTACTGATCATAATCCCCTGTGTTGGCTGAGTCAAATGAAGGATAAGAATGCTTGTATCCTAAGATGGTATTTAGCATTGCAGCCCTACACCTTTGAAATTAAACACAGGTCTGGTGCCAGTCACAAGAATGCTGATTTCCTTTCTAGGTACAGTGCTGGATAAAAGAATTAAACAAACCCCAGGGCAAAACGTATGTATAGTGCAGCTATCGCTGTAGAATGTATAGGCTACATATATGTTTGCATCAATTTGTTTTTAGGGTGCCCTGGGGAGGGGCTTCTGTGAGGGAGGGTGGAAGCCCCATCCCATTCCTTAGGGAATGTGGAAGTCATATCTTAAGACAAATCATTCCTGATTGGTTTATTTTTGAATAGGGGGTGTATGTGGAGGTGGAACCCCCTCCCCTCCCGGTATACCATTTAGGTAACACCAAGAATCTGAGGTGCAAACTTTCTCTTTCTCTTTCTTCTCTATTATTCTCTTTTCCTCTAATTTCTTCCAAGACTGTTGCGCAACAGCATTTTTATTCCTCTGTCTAGTTCACTTTGTGACTTGTTGGCCACTCGTTATAACGGGAACTCTTAGCTGCCCCTGTCTTCCTGCTTCTGCTACCTCTAGAAACCTGGTATGCTTAAGGCTAAAAATTTGGTATGCTTAAGGCTAAAAACTGGTATGCCTGAAATACGAGTAATACTGGCGGAGGGATTCGTCTGAATACTCCCCCCCCCATATCTGTAAGACACATGTCTGTCTGGGTTATTACAACCCTAATGCGCCTCACTTTCATTGGGTTTTTCAAGTAAAATAGACAACGGTTTACATTCCCCGCTTTAATGTTAGAATTTGGTCTTAAATGGTCTTAAGAAGTTGATTCTGTATCTGCTTCTTTTTCAAGATAAGCATGTAAACAAAATATGGGACAGAATCTCTGTATGTATAGGTTTCGAGCTTTTTCATTCTTGTAATTCTCAAGCACTGAGTCACTCATTGAAACCTGGCTTTGAACAGTGACTCAGTGCATTCAGAATGCACTGCAATGCTTCTGTGCAGCTGTTCTCATGACACTTAATGTGCACATTATGGGCCTGATTCTAGAAAGTTACGCCTGGCGTAACAGCACTTGCACCAAGTAGAATGGCGCATGTAGCAGCTTACGTAGCAGTTGCGACATGCACGATTCTACAAAATGGCCTGCGACAATTAATTTTTGAGCGTGTCTTTTCAGTATGCGCTCATACTGAACTCAGTCAGCAGCTGGACATGGTATTGAGAGGTAGCCTGTGCCAGTCACCGGCTGGGGACAGATGGGAGGTGCTGGGTGGGCTGGCATGGCTGGGTGAGGGGCCACTAGGCTGCCAGGGCAGGGTATTTGCCACAGTAGGGGCTGGCAACTCGGGGGTCAGGGCACAGGTGGGGGGGTTGATTGTGCCACTCTGTGGGGCTTATTGGAAGGATGGGGTCAGGGACAGGAGGTGTGGGCAGCCCTGCGGGGTGGCTTTGAGGCTTGCTGGCAGGGGGGTGCCCTTGTGACCTGCGTTTTGCGGCTTACGACATGCTCGCCAGGTGCACCCGCAGTTTGGCGCATTTATTGCACATGTCGCAAGTCTCAGGACTTAGCTGCAGAGACCCTGCCCTTCTAGAATAGGGCGCAAGGTCAATGTCGCAGTTGCGGGTGGTGCAAGTTGCGTTTGGCGGTGACTTGCACCACCCTTCTAGAATTGGGCCCAATCTGAAAAGATTGAGAAGCAATTAACTTGTCTCTCTGGAACATGCTCCCAAACAGAAAGCTTTGCATGTTTGCGGGCTGTACAGACACACCAAGCTTAGTAGGTATGTTTCCTTTAGGAAGTGAGTAGCATGATGTGAGCAGCTTGATGTTGTTAGCAAACCTCATTCTCCTACAAAATGGGCTAAGTTTAGCCTAATGCAGCCCATATTGCTGAAATTAAGGGATACTGTTTTTGTGCATCAAGATATGAAAGGAATGTTATGCCTTACTGTGATTATTTGTACAACTGAATAAAGAGTGCTGAGAAGTATTATAATGTATGGTAGAATGCTGTTAACCTTAGGAAATCATCATTTCCTAAGGTTGTTAACCTATCGATGTGACGTAGATATGTTGTTAACCTATCGATCCTACGTCACATCGATAGGTTAACAACAGCGAGTGGTCTGCGCATGTGCACACTTTTTTTTCGACGGGGAACCGACTGAAGGGAAACCGACGGGGAAGGACTGAAGGGCCTCGGCGGTGACTTTTTAAAAAACGTAAGCCATTTTAATTTTTAAGTGGGACCATACACTATAAAAAATAATGTATGGTCCCTCTATCGGCAACCGGTCAATTTTAACCGTCTCGAGGTTGCCATGGCGACGTAAACCTCTCGAGCTTCGTTCTCAAGGTTTACATGGTTGCCCTGGCAACCTCTCGACTGTTAACTGACCGGTTAACGATAGAGGACCATACATTATCCTCTATTAGAAATGCCTGAATCTAAGGATAAAATAAATTTATATGAGATAATTATTGGGAGAGGTTTCAGCTTGTGGGAGGGGTCTGAGACCTATAATAGACTCAGGCTGAAACACTGTGGCAGATATTCGTTGGGAGAGGACCTGTGAGGTTCTCCAAGGGAAATCTCTGATAGAGGTGAGGCACAGACCAATGTTGGCTGATAGAGCTATTATTCTAGCCAAGCTGTGTGTTCTGTTTTCTTTTGATGTTATGAATATGTCAAAGTTATTTGTTTGAATTATTTTATTTTCTGAGTTTTATTTTTTAAAAATAATCATACCTGTGTGGTATGTTGTACCAGATATGCTGTCTCTTGTCTAAGTCTGTCTATCCCACCCACAATGCCTTAGCATTTACACTGCATACAATCCATTATAAATGATTCCACAAACTCAGTAACAATTGACCTTCTATAGCAGAAATCATATACATAGATACATGCATAGTCTGCCCAATTGTTTTTTAGTATTATTATTGTCATGTTCTCTACCCTACACCCACAATTCCCTTGTGCCTATCCCAGGCATTTTTGAATCCATTCATTGTTTTTACCACTACCACATAGAAACATAGACTTTGACGGTACATAAGGACTGCTTGGCCCACCTAGTTTGCCCATTCCCTACGTATTGGATAAGCTGCAGATTCTAGTTAACCAACAGCCTACATCTTCCTACCCTTCACTATAATTGCCTTATGTCTGTCCCATGCATTCTTGAATTCCCCCACTGTTTTTGACCCCATGACCTCCTCAGGAAGGTGGTTCCATTTGTCCACCACCCTCTCTATGAAAAAATACTTTCTGACGTTGCCCCTGAGCCATCCCTCCTCTATCTTCAAACTGTGCCCCTTGTTCTTGCACATCTTTTTCTCTTAAAGATGCTCCCGTTTTGGACTTTGTTGATTCTCTTGAGGTACTTGAAAGTTTCTATCATGTCCTCCCTCTCCCTCCTTTCCTCAAGAGTATACATATTAAGCTCTTTCAGTCGCTCCTCATATGGCTTCTGTTGCAGACCCTACACCATTTTAGTTGCCCTCCTCTGGACTGCCTCCTAAGCCATTTTCTGCAGCTGCGGATCCGCAGTTGCAGATTCGCAGCACTTGCACAATTTCTGCGGCTGCTAAAGTACCACCAGCAGCAGATTTTGAGGAAATCCACAGCTGCGGCAGTTTTCTTTGTGAATACCGCACAACTGCATTTCCGCAGTGCTGCAGGCGTTTTTCCCGCAGCTGCGGGAGTTTTGGATTTCTTTGAGAATCCTGCCCAGGGTCACCAGAACTGCATGCAGTACTCCAAATGGGGTCTATCCAACTGTCTGTACAGAGGGATAACAGCTTCCTGTTTTTTACTGGTAATGCCTCTCCCTATGCATCCCAGTATCCCTCCACCCCTCCTTACTGCCTTCTCACATTGTTTGCCTACCTTAAGGTCATCTGACATGACTACCCTGAGGTCCCTTTCCATTTTTGTTATTGTTAGTGCCTCCCCCCATTGTGTACTCTTTCCCTTGGTTTTTGTTTCCCAGGTGCATTACTTTGTACTTTCTTGCATTGAATCTAAGCTGCCATACTTTTGACCATTCCTCCAACCTTGCCAAGTCCCTTCTCATCCTTTCCACCCTCCCTTGTGTATCAACCCTGTTGCAGATTTTTGTATCATCTGCAAAGAGGCATACTTTCTCTTCTAGCCCCTCTGCAATTTCTCCTATAAAGACAGTAAAGATGACTAGTCCCCAGTACTGAACCCTGTGGTACCCCACTAGTAACCACCCTTTCTTCAGAGTGTACTCTGTTTACTATTATCCTCTGCATCCTGTTGGTCAACCAATTTGTTACCCAGGCTATCACCCTGGGACCCACTCCCAGGGTGGCTAACTTGTTTATTAATCTTTTGTGTGGAACTGTGTAAAATGCCTTGCTAAAGTCTACGTAGGCCATATCTACAACCCCTCCCTGGTCTCCTACTTTGGTCACCCAGTCAAAGAAATATGTTACATTCCTCTGACATGACCTTCCCACTGTGAATCCATGCTGCCTATGGTCCTGTGCCCTGCTGGCCTCTAGGTACTCAGCAATCTTTCTTTCAGAAGTGATTCCATCATTTTCCCTATCACTGAGGTTAAACTAACAGGTCTGTAGTTCCCTGCCTCTGCCTTGTTCCCACTTTTGTGATGTGGAATCATATCTGCCCTCCTCCAATCCTCAGGAATAGTGATTCTAGGACATGAGTGAAACCTTGTGGGGGGGGGGCTTAGTAGGGACATGAGAAAGTTTTATTTTACAGATAGGGTGTTTGAGCCATGGAACAGTCTGCCAGTGGAGGCGGTGGGCACCAAAACCATTAACAGTCTTAGCAGCATAGCTACATAGACAATGATGGCAGAAAAAGACCTATGGTATATCCAGTCTGTCCAAGTTCCTTATTTAGCCCCAGGGACTAGTGTCTGTTCAGGGTCCTAGCCCTCCTTAACCCCCCACCTTTCTCCTCCCAAATTCTGCCACCCCAAGAAACCACTATACCCATCATTCTGTCCCAGCCATGCCTGAAACCACCAACAGTTTTGGTACCTACCACTTCGGCTGATAGACTTCCATGGTGCTATCACCTTTTCCATAAAATAATACTTACTCATGTCCCTCCTGAACCTCCCTCCAGTTAGTTGCCACTCATGTCCACATGACTGCAAGTTAGAATTCAAGCTACATAGTTTCTTGCAGTTCACGTTGTTAATTCTGTTTAGGAACTTGAAGGTCTCTGTCACATCTTCCCTTTCCCTTCTGGTCTTCAGTGAGTATATGTTCAGTGCCTTGAGGCGCTCCTCATAGGACCTGCCCTGTTGGCCCTGAATCATTTTTGTCACCCTGCACTGCACCATCACCAGCTTACTCCTGTCTTTCCTGAAATGAGGACTCCAGAACTGGGCGCAGTAAAGATCTACATAGCAGAAGTATTACCTCTTCCCTTCTGCTATCAAAACCCCTCCTGACACAACCCAGCATCCTACTAACTTTGCTATATGCCTTGTTGCACTGACTCAATTGTTGGAGCGAGTCACTGATGGTAACTCCAAGGTCCTGTTCTTCAGCCTTAGTGCTAAGTCTCACCCCACCCATCCAGTACTCTGTCCTGGGACTCGTGTTCCCTAGGTGCATTACCTTGCACTTCATGGCACTGGATTTCAACTACCAAACCACTGACCACCCCTCTAGCTTTTGTAAGTCCCTAGGCATTTCCCAGATTCCCTCATTGCTATCAACCTGCTCACAGTGATTAGTGTCATCTGTGAAGAGATACAACCTGCCCCCGATTCCCTCACCAATGTCACTGATGAACACACTGAAAAGGATCGAACCTAGGAAAGATCCATGTAGTACCCTGCTCATGACCACCCTCTCTTCTGATTTGACCCTGTTGACTACAACCCTCTATGGCCTCCCCTTCAAGCAGTTACCCACCCAGTTTACTGTGACCTTAGCCACACCCAGATCCTCCATTTTCTTCCTGAAGCTTCATAGCTTCTTGCTATTTTAGGCAAGGTTGGGACAGAATTCAGGGTTCAGTAGTTACTTAGGAGGGTAGTAGTAAGAGAGGGAGCAAGGAGGTGGATCGTGTATTATGGGCAGACTGGATGGACCACTGGTCTTTTTCTGCCATTATTGTCTATGTTTCTCTGTTTCCAAACTTCATTTTTTTGCATGCTTTTTCTATTCCATCCTTGCATTGGCCCTCCTCTGACGGCATCCCCCAGCACTAAACCAGCCTTCTCATGGACTTATCAGTTACCCATCACTTGCCTGGGACCACAGTAGTGCTGCATTGCATGTTATGTCAATCATGTGTGTGCCTGTGGAAATTGCTGGCATCAATTCCTAGTGGATCAGGGCTTTTTCTTTCATTTTCTCCCTGAGGGTTGAATTTTAATCAATCACAATCATGAGAAGTGCGAGTGTCATCATGACATCATGGTGGAGGGGTATTTAAAGTGTTTGTTTAGAAATGCACGTTAGCCTTTGATAAAGGACATGTTCAGTCTGAAACGAGTCAGGCGTTATGGTACATTTTATAATGAAATAAAAGGTTTTTTTATATTGCATTATCGAGAACCATGTGGTAATGTTCCAGTGGGTAGTGAGTGCCAAGTTCCGTATTTTTAAGTGTGAATTTTTCTCGAGAGCACCACAGCTCCCAGTACATCCCTCATTTGTTATAAATGAGTTTCATTTTGGGAAAATGCACGGGTTACGAGAAGGCAAGTTAAGCCTGCATGTAAAACTCTAGTTTACCACGGTACAGTCGGTCAATAATGGATCTGAAAACATGTTACAAGGAACTGATTTAGAAACTACCCCTAATTTAATTTTCTCGAAAGAAACTGCAGCAGGAAACGCTGCAGCCCCTACATCTGGGACGACCACAAGGAATTCATTATATTATGTGGACCAACTGTTGGTTACAGTGAGCGCAGCCAACCCATTTTTGACAATGCAAGATAATGAGATGAATTTGCCACCAGAAGCTAAATCATTGAGAGAGGCATTTAAAAGTTTAGAGAGACTGACTCACCAACTGAGATGGAATTATTGGAATGTCTCAAATATGGAGGCGTATATTCAGGTGGGCCATATCACAAGGAGACTAAGAATTCTAAAAAATCTGAGTTATGGCATGGACAATTAATTATTTATGAAAGAGTGGAAGGCAGTGTTATTGAAGGCAAGCAATACATTGATTCAACCCATTTTTAAATACAGCAAAGAAAGAGAACACAAATTAAGAGAAGAGTTGAAACAACAAGAAGTGGAAGCTCTCAAATATGTGAAGAATTCAGAATTTGAGGCATTAAATAAAAGGTTACAGGAATCAATAGTGTGATTGGATCAAGAGCTTAAACAACTTAAACAAACTAAATTTTTACATGCCAAAAGGGGATTATGAGAACAACAGGGTGTATACCTGGAAAAGAACAATAGAAGGGGATTTTGAAAAATCAGAGATGGGTTTCATTTAATTTCAGCACAGAAGGTAGCAAATCCAAAACAAAGGAAAACATAAAGGGGCCTTTTTTATGTCAGGGACAAGGAGCAACCGAACCTCAGATTCAAATTCAGTAACTACATCGGAGTCCAAGACTATTGGATCAACGAGAAGTACTCAGGTATTACGGTGGAGGGGGTAGAGAACTAGAAGAGGAAGGAGACATAAGACATGGCAGCTGCAGAGGCCGAGGAATATGGAACAGGAGGGGTTACAACAACAGCAGGAGAATGCCCCAGAGACGCCAGAGGTGAGTGTCGACAATGTCAACATTGCAAATGACTTACAAATCATTCATTTATCAGACCATATTCTTACTGAGACAGAAGAGACTGTACTTAAGAAAGGATTGGGTTTATCCCCCATGGTCCCCTTTGACAAAATGCAAGCCACTATCGATCTGCATTTGGCATGCAGGAAACTTAATCTTAAGTCCCTTTTCTTCAAAAGAAGCAACAATGATGAAAATGGTAATGAGAACACACCAGTGGTGAATAATATCAGTGGTTTTAAACTGAATTCAACATTTTGTTCCCCTACATGTCCAGCAGTCACAGTGTTTAAAAATTTGGTTGAACAAGATATGGAAATAACTTTTAAGGACCCACCTCGTTTGAATTTTAATAACCTAACCACGGGGGAAAGGGAGACCTTGACACAACTACAGGAGGACAAGGACTTAATCGTTAAACAAGTGGACAAGGGGGATGCATTGTGTTGTTGAAGAAACCGAACTATGTAGGTGAAGTCGAGAGACAGTTGCAAAATGGG
Organism: Neoceratodus forsteri; assembly: GCA_016271365.2. NCBI lineage: Eukaryota > Metazoa > Chordata > Ceratodontiformes > Ceratodontidae > Neoceratodus > Neoceratodus forsteri. The sequence goes on from CM028131.1 coordinate 1,077,177,977, forward strand.
AACTTTTACAAGAAGCTGAAAGAGGATCCAACATGGGACTATAAGTATTCTATTGATGAGACCATAAATAATGCTTTTGAAGAAGGACTTATTGATTTAAATGCCCAAAATATTTTTGATGACAGAATTTCAAGTGTGTGCTACTTTCTATATTATTCCCAAGGTTCACAAAAATCATGAAGACCCTCTGGGTTGACCCATAGTTAATGGGATCGGTTCGCTTACCGAGCCCCTCCCAAAATTTGTAGACACATGTTTGAAGGAATTTGTTTCTAACTTGCAACATTTGTTCAGGATACCAAAGATGTCCTTAACTTACTTCAGAGTGTACAGATAGAAGAAGGAGATTTATTAGTCATGCTAGACATAGAAGCGCTGTATACCAATGTCCTCATCAGGGGGCATTGGATGCAGCGGCTTTTTTTTTCTTAACAAAAGGAATGATCCAGCTTATCCACCTACAGAATTTATTTTAAAGTTACTTGATTATGTTTTGTCAAAATTTTTTTTCATGTTTAATAAAGAAATGTTTCTATAAATGAAAGGAATTGTGATGGGGCCACCTGTGCACCTATAATCACAAATTTATATGTGGGCAAATGGGAGCCTGATCACGTTTTGGATTAAAATGTTAACTGTTTTTTTAGACAGATGGTGGTATGGAGTAGCTATATTGATGACATCATTTTAATATGGCATGGAGATAGGGCTTCACTTGCAGCCTTTGTTGAATACTTACATAGCACGAATGAGAACTTGAGATTTACATATAAAGTGCATGAGAGGATAGTACACTACTTGGATCTAACTATATAGAAAGGCACCACTAGAGGCGTCAACATGGAGATATATAGAAAGAACACGGATGGCAACACTCTACTGTTGACGTCGAGTTGCCAGCCATGTCACGTAATAGAAAATTATCCCAAGGGACAGTACCTCCATGTAAGATGAAACTGTAGTAGGGAAGTCAGTTTTCAGAAAGGCGCAGAGGAACTGGGTAGAAGACTGAGCAACAGAGGATATGCAGCAAGAAACATTGAAAAAGGGTAATTTTTTTTGCAGCTGAACAAAACAGGGATGAATTGTTGGAGAACAAAAGAGGGGGGAGGGGGAGTGAATGATTCCATTATGTTACACATTCTCTGGACCTGCTGGAATGATGGAGCAGATTATTAAAAAACATTGGCATGACCTAGCAAGCAATGGGGGTTGGTGCACTTAACTGAAACACCCCTGATTATGTCCTACAGGAGTATCCCTACAACTCATTCAGTCCTAGGTGGCCATTTTGAATAAGGTTAAGCAGAGAACATTTTGAATCACATGCGAGTTCTGGGGCTGAGTAAGGATAGTCTGGTACACAGCCACTTTGTGAATAAAAATAAAGAAAAATGGTTAACACAAACTAAGGGCTGTGTTTCCTATAAAAATTGTGTATACTGCAAAGATAGTAAAGCAACAAAAAATTTCACAAGTGTAAATACAGGTAAATACAGGTAAAAGTAGAGTTAACCAATACATAACTTGCAATTCAGAGGGTATTGTTTACCTAGCAGAATGCACATGCAGGGCCTTCTTTGTGGGCAAGACTGTGAGGGCACTCAAGACTCGCATAGGTAAACATGTGCAAGCAATTGAGAGGGGGGATCCAACATATGTGACTGCAGCTCACATAATGACAGCCAGAAATAAAGAACAACACTGCTTCATGTTCCAAGGTATCCAAAAAGTGTTACCTTTATTGAGAGGAGGTAACTTTAATAATAAAGTACTTTAAAAAAGAGACAGAATGGATTATTAGGCATGGGGCAGATAAATACCCAGGCTTAAAAACAGGATTTGAATTACATCCATATCTGAAAGAGAAATGAATTAGGTTGTGAACTGAGAGAATTTACTTTATAACTGAGTTTACTGTATAATATATTTGATTGAGAAAAATGGATTAGGAAGATTACTATTTGTTACTTGATGTTTATAATATGCTTGCTTATGTTTGTTCACTGCTTTGAAAGACACCACTGCATGTATTTATTTATTGATGTTTTTATAAGGTCTGAATTTTAACCAATCACAATCATGAGAAGTGCGAGTGTCATCATGACATCATGGTGGAGGGGTAAGGTGTTTGTTTAGAAATGCATGTTAGCCTTTGGTAAAGGACATGTTCAGCCTGAAATGTGTCAGGCATTATGGTCCTTTTTATAATGAAATAAAAAGTGTTTCATGTACTGCATTATCGAGAACCATGTGGTAATGTTCAAGTGGGTAGTGAGTGTCTGAGTTCAGTATTTTTAAGGATTGTTAAACATACCTGTAGTGAGGGATACCTTTGGAAGATGTATTATTACAGTGAATCATTTCTTCTTCAGACCCCCAAGAATCCCTCACTTATGTTATGCTTAACAACTTCAGACTCCATAGTAGTACCTTGGGAGGCTAGGTACAGAACCTATTTAGGGAAAACACTCTGCAAGACAGCAGTGCCAGAACTGGCATCCCTTCTGGGCTGAATGTCCAGACAGTAGTATTTTGTGAAGGTGTGTACTGTTTGCCAGGTAGCTGCCTCATAAATTTTTTGCAGGGCCCCTTGATTCTACCACAGAGGCAAAGATGCCTCTTGTAGAGTGTGCCCTGAGACCTCTGGGTGGCAATTTACCAGCATTGCCATAACAGGATTGTATACAGAAGACTATCCAGGGAGACAAGGTTCTCCTGGATGCTGGTTTGCCTTTCATCACTTCACCACATGTGACAAACAGTTGAGTATTAGTGGACCTAAATCCTTTTTGTAGTTCAAGTAGTAACTCAGTGCCCTTTTCATATTTTGACTGTGAAAAGTTTTCTCCCCCTGAGCTGGACCTTTCTGTAAAGAAAACAGAACGGGCAGCTGACTGATTCAGATGAAATTCAGACACCACTTTTGGAAGGAATTTCCTATTTGTCCTTAGGACTACCTAGTCCTTATGGAAAATTATGTAATTAGGATCTGTGCAGAGGTCTTGTAGCTTGCTCACCCTGCTGGCAGATGTCATTGTCACCAGGAAAATTGTTTTCTAGGTTACATGCTTCAGTACAGCACTGGCCATGGGCTGGAAAGGAGCCTCCATCAGCTGTGTATTGCATACATTCAGCTCTGTGGAAGGGGCAGGATCCCTCTCTGGAGGGCACATGTGATTAAAGCCTTTGAGAAACTTCTGCAAAATGGGTTGTGACGTTGCTGATCTGTCTTTGCCAGATGATGGGTAATCTGCCACTGCTGAAAAGTGTACCTTCAGAGGTGAGAATCTTAGACCCAGAGATTTGAAGTGGGCTGAGCAGTCCAAAATTGTAGAAAGACCTGCCCAGATAGTGCTAATCTGTCTAGAAGCACACCAGATGGAAAACCTTTTCCATTTTGATGCATAGCTTTTCCTTATTGCTGGTTTCTCATAAACCTTCAGTACTTTCATAACTTCTTGAGGAAGATTTAGCCTAGATAACTCTACCTCTTCAAGAACCACGATCTGAGTGGCAGAGTTCTCAGATCTGGGAACATTGTTATTCCCTGAGACAGTGTCTGCAGATTGTATCTCAGAGGCAGGTTGATAGGAGGTCTGTTGGAGAGGGTTAGGAGCACAGAGTACCATGTCTGCCTGGCCCAGTCTGGAGCTACAGGAACCACTGTTGATGACTCCCTTCTCAGTAAAAGTGGGAAACAGAGGGAAGGCATATGGAAACTTCCCTGAACGTTTGAGGACTAGTACATCCTCTGTGACTGAACCCACCATTGGGGGTCTGCAACAAAAAAGTGGGAGCTGGTTATTATCCCAGGAAGCAAACATATCTATTTCTGGTGTACCCCACTGCCTGAACACTGATGCTAGCACCTGGTGGTTCATGGTCCATTTATGATTTCCCTGGCTGATCCTGCTCAGGGAGTCTGTCAGCACATTGTCTTTCCCATGCAGGTGAACTGCAGATAACTGGATTTCCAGGGAGTAGGCTATGTTCTAGATCTTCATGGCTTCTATGCACATCTGTGAAGATCTTGTTTCTCCCTGCTTGTTTATGTAATAAGTTCTTGTGATGTTGTCTGTTCTGATCTGGGCAGACTGACCTTGGATCTGGGAGGAAAAACCCTACATTGAGAGGTACACTGCCCTGAGCTCCAAGAGGTTTATGTGATCTAGGATCTCCTGTGTGCTCCAGGTGCCACTCACAGTAAGGTACTTTGGGTGGGCACCCATCCAAGGAGGGAGGGATCTGTTGTGAGTGTAACTATGGGGGAATTGATGGAGGAAATAAATTCTCTTTCTGAGGTTTCTTTCTTCCTTCCAGCATTCCAGTGCCTTTTACAAGGTTTCTGTAACAGGCACCAGTTTTTAAAAAGGGCCCCACCTCTGGGACCAATTGTCTCATAGGTGACACTGAATATCCCTCATTTGGAACACGGTCCCTGGTACAACTGCAATGGATAAGGCCACGTGCCCCAGTAACTGTAGAAAATCCCTTGCAGGTCTTGTCTGACATGCCTTGAATGATTCTGCAGTTGAAATTGGACTTGCTTGAGGAAGGAATGCCCTCCCTTGCAGGGTATCTAGCTCTGCACCGATAAAGACCAGAACTTGAACTGGTCCTGTCTGTGACTTTTGAAGATTTGTAAGGAAGTCCAAGTCCTCCAAACTGTTCTGTGTCAGCAGTATAGATGACTTTCTTCCTGCTGTGTTTTTCCTGAGACTAGTCAGTTGTCCAGGTAGGGAAAAACCACCACCCCTTGCCTTCTTGAATGTGCTGCCACCACACCTAGGCATTTGTAAACACTAGGAGCTGAGGTGAAGCTGAAGGGAAGGGCTGTGAATTGGTATTGGCAGTTTCCTAACCTGAACCTGAGATACTTTCTGTGAATGAGCCTGACTGGTATGTGAAAGTAGACATGTTTCAGATCCAGTGACCCCAACCGGTCTCCTGTTTGCAGAGATGGCATCACTACACCCATTGTTACCATTCTGAACTTCTTTCTTTTTTTGTTCAGATATCTCAGGTCTAAAATAGGTCATCACCCTCTATTTTTCTTGTGGGTGAATCCCTTGCCCCATTGTGTGGCAGGTACTTTTTCCACTGCATTCTTTGTCCTCATCTTCAACAGGAGTTTTTCTGTTAGGGAGTAAGGCTGAAAAACATTTGGGGTCTGCAGTCTTGGAAATTTTTTGAACTGTAGGGGCAATCCTTAGCCCATTAATTCCAGAACCCGATTGTCTGGGGTGATTTTTGACCACTCCTGGAAGTAGTTGGCCAGTCTTCCACCCACTGGCAATGGATGAGTGACTTGGGCAGAGTTGTCAGGGGTTCTGTTTTTGCTGGGCCTTAGGGGCCATAGTTGCAGCTGCACACCTGTGCCCTTTCTGCCCCTGCCGCTACAGGAGCTCTTTGTGGAGGGTACTCATAGGAGACATAAGCATGAGGGAAGCACCCTCAACCCTACCTCCCCTTCCATTTGGCCTGTTGGAAGTGGAAGCCTTTTCTTTCTCAGTATTGCTCTTGTAGGTGGTTTTGTTCTCATCCAAATTTTTCATGTAAGCTTCTGTTTTGTCACCATATAGGAACGTTCCCTCAAAAGGAAAATCCATAGCTTTTCTCTGAGTATCCTGGGATAGATTGGTAGTTCTAAGACAGGCAAACCTTCATAAAGACACTGCATGACCCATAACCCTAGAGGCAAGGCCATTTGTGTTCAATGCCATGTGGAACTGATACTCTGTGGCATCTATGGCTGATGTTGTGTCAGTATTGTCCTAGGAACATACGAAATTTGCCAGCAGACAAAGGCCTAGAGGTCTATCAAGTCTGCTCGAATGTGCAGCTAGCACCCCTTATTCTGCAGCTGCCCCTCCCTTCCACCCTTCCCCTTCATTAACACTCTCCCTTGTCCTGTCCCATCCCCTTTTGAAGCGGTCCACTGTTCTACTGCATACCACTTCTGCAGGTAATGCATTCCACCCAGCCACCACCCTCTCTGTAAAAAAGTGTCTCCTCATCTCCCTCCTGAACCTTCCTCCCTCCAGTCTCATATCATGGCCCCTGGTGGCCCTCCCTCCTTACTTTGAACAGCCCTCTGTACCCGTCTTGTTTATTCCTTTCATGTATTTAAAGGTTTCAATCATGTCACCCCTGTCCCTCCTCTCCTCCAGTGAGTACATGTTCAACTCCTTCAACCTCCTCTCGTATGATAAGTCCCCCAGCCTCTTGATCATCTTTGTCACCCTACACTGCATCCCCTCCAGTAACTTAATGTCCCTCTTCAGATACGGGCACCAGTACTGCACGCACTACTCCAGGTGTGGTCTAACTAATGACCTATACAGTGGCAGAATCACCTCCTCCTCCTCGAGGATATACCCTTGCAATACAACCCAGCATTTTGTTGGCCTTTGCAGCTGCCTTCCTACATTGTGCCGAGTTGTTCATTGACCCTGTAATAGAACACACCCAGATCCTTCTCCTCCCTGTCTGGGCTAGCTGCACTCCCCAGCTGGTAACTCCTCCTTGTTTCTTCATCCCAAATGCAGCACCTTGCACTTTTTGGCATTAAACCCAGTTGCCAGGTGTCTGACCAGGTTTCAAGCTTTTCCAGATCATCCTGCAACCCCTGCCATCCCCTAGGTCATCCACCACCGCCTACCTTGGTATCATCAGCAAACAAACTGATCTTGCTCTTGATGTCCCATGATATGTCTGCAATGAATAACCCAAACAACACTGGTCCCAACACGAGCCCTGTGGAACACCAGCTCGTCACTGCCCTTGGTGCGAGGCTCCCCACCACCACCACCCTCTGTTGCCTTCCTGAAGCCAGTTCCCTACCCAGCTCACCAGTTTTGCACCCGCCCCTGTGCCTACTAACTTCCTTCCCAGCCTTTCATGCAGCACCGAGTCGAATGCCTTACTGAAATCCAGATACAGGACATCCACTGCATGGCCCCTGTCCTGTTGCCTAGTTACCCAGTCATAGAACTCTACCAGGTTGGTTTGGCAGGATCTGCCATGTATGAAGCCACATGCTGTCTGCTGTCCCGTAGTCCTTTGGCCTCTAGGAGGGCCACCAGCCTCTCCTTCAGGATAGTCTCCATTAGCTTACCCATGATGGATGTGAGGCTCACTGGTCTGTGGTTTCCCGGTTCATCCTTGGGGCCACTCTTGTGGAGGGGCACCACATGAGCCATCCTCCAGTCCTGAGGTACACACCCCGAATGTAGTGAGGCATTAAATAGGTCTGCCAAAGGTTCTGCAAGGACCTCTGCCAGCTCCTTCAGTACCCTGGGGTGGATGCCATCTGGGCCTGGCGCCTTGTCCACCCTCAGTGCCTTCAAACCCTCTCGAACTCTGCCCTCCATGATTTCCCCATCTGTCACCACTTCCCCCCCTGCCTCTGCCATTTCTCCCACCTTGGTGTCACCCCCTCTTCTTTAGTAAATACTGAGCAGAAGTACTCATTTAATGCTTCCATATCCCTGCTTCCACCAACCCCCTCCTTCCTAATCCTTACTATGTGGTCCTTACAGCCCTTTTCTCCATGATGTACTTAAAGAAGTCCTTCTCCCCTTCTTAATGCCTTGTGCCAGCCTGAGTTCCATAGATGCTTTGGCTCCCTTACTGCCCTTGTCACCTCCTTCGATTCTGTCAGTACTCCTCCTGTCCTCCCCCTCCCTGTTTTCTTGTACTTCCTAAAGGCAGCTCTTTTCTCCTTACCTTTCCATGACCTCCTTGCTCAACCAGCTCGGTTTCTTAGCCCTAGCCTTCTTGCTCTGGGCTTTGCAGCAGTTTTGGTTGCCGCCACTATCCCCAGCTTTATGAGCTCCCACCTCTGGTTAGTGTCCATACTAGACTGAATTCTGGCCAGGTACCCTTTTTACCACTTCCCCATCCTCCCAAAGTCGGCCCTCCTGAAGTCCAGCACTCTGTGTCCAGATTCCCTCCTTCCTTGCCCATATCCAATGTGAGCCATACTGAGTGGTGGTCACTCCCTGACAGTGGTTCCTCCACTGTAAGTTCACTCACAAAGTCCTCATTTGCCAGCACAAGGTCAAGGGTATTCCCTAACCTGGTTGGTTCACTGACCATTTGCAGTAGGAAGCTGTCCTGGAAGGCATCTAGCAGTACCTGCTCCCTTCTGTTCCTGGTTGTTGGGGTGCTCCAGTCCACTCCTGGCATGTTGAAGTCCCCCACAATCACCACACTACCCTTCTTGCAGGTCCTCCTGATCTGTCCCACTAGTTCCTTGTCTAACTCCTCCGTCTGAGATGGTGGCCTGTACACCACTCCCATTCTAAGAATCCTATTCTTGGAATCCTGGATTTGCACCAAAGTGACTCCATACTACCCTCCTCCCCTTCCTCCCTTACACACTTCAGTCCTTCCTTCACATATAGTGCCAACTCCCCTCCTTTCCCAATCACCCTGTCCCTACGAAATAACCTGTACCCTGGTACAGACAGGTCCCAATCATTGTATTGGGTGGCCCATGTTTCTGTGATGGCTGCAATGTCCACCTCTCCCTCTGCCATGAGAACCTGTAACTCTGCAGTTTTCCTCCCAAGGCTCCTAGCATTAAGGGTAACCACCTTCCACCCTTTTCCCCTCCTCCCATCCTGCCCTCCTTTCCTAGCATCACCAATAGTACTTGCCATTTGTCCTTTGTCACTGTTATGGGGGGTAAGCTCATATGGTTTCCCAACCTGTGGTCTCTGCATATCTCTTCCCCAACTGCCACCCCCCACTCCTAGTTTAAATTCCCAACTTCCTCTATGTATTCCTCCATCCTCTGTTTCAACACTTTCTTTCACTCCTCACTCAAGTGTAGTCTGTCCTTGGCATAGAGACTACTGTACTCCCAGGTCCTGTGCTAAGTCATTAGTAGCTTTTTCACTCAGTGCCAGTATGGAGTTCCATAGTGCTTTCTAGTACTAAGCTGTGGAAGCCAAGTAGGCTGTCCACCTGAGAAGCAAGGAAGCCAACATGTATGCTTTTCTGGCCATGCTGTCCAGTTTTCTGGAGTCTTCCTCAGGAAGTTTGGAGGAGAGAAACACTTTGGTGTTATCACAGGTGGCAGTCTAGACCACTCCCTTATGATCAAGGTGAGAGTTGAGGTATTCAACACCCTGCTTATCTATCTGCTACTTTTTCTCAATTATCTTGTCAATGCCAGCAGCTGAGGTAGGTGCTGACATGACTTTGTTGGTGGCTTTTTTTAAGGGATTTATGCATGAGTTGCAGCAGCATCCTTGTTGGGGCTAATCCCAATCATATCCATAAATTTTAGTTCTTCAACCTCCTCAGTTTCATGGAGGAAATGTTGAGAGCTTTTACCATTTGCCTTACAAAGTATGAAGTATAGTCCTCCGAAGGCCTAGAAGGACAGTCAAATTGCTGCTCGGGAGAACCATCTGGTTCAAAGGGTTCTCCTTTCTTCTCATCTTCATAGTAAATTTCAACCTCCCCTTCCACAGGAATTGGGAATGGAACTTGAGCATGGTGGTGGAGGGAGGCAGAAGGTATCAGGGAGGCCATAAACTGCCCCCCCCAGACTGAAGTAGGGAGTAGGGAGTAATACCCCAGGTTGCAAATTAATAAAAGAAGCAGGGTGGTAGAAATGAAGGGGGATGGGAACAAGAGTATTTAAAAGACAGAGGCAAAGAGGGATGGCAAAAAGGAAAAAAATGGGTTAGAAAGCAGAGTCTGGAAGGCCATGTGTGCAGCTGGTAGAAGTCTAAGAAATAAAATTCCAGACATAAAGGCCATTATGGCAGAGGCTGACATAGATATTGTGGCCATTAACGAGTCATGGTACACTGGAAACCATAACTGGGACAGGGCCATACCAAGCTATCCTCAGTTCAGGAAGGATGGGATGGAAAGAAAAAGAGGGGGTGTGATGTTTTATGTGAGGGAAGGCATAAAAGTGACAGAGATACAGGGAATCCGAGGGGGGAAGAGGAACTCTGGGTCACCCTGGGGACAGGGAACAGAGCCACTCACGTTGGTGGTGATATGCAGACCTCCAGCACAGGGAAAGGATTTGGATAGGGTATCTGTGGAAGCCATTGGTAAGATGGAAGAAAAGGGGGAGGTGCTGCTGGTGGGGGACGTCAATCTGCCAGCTGTAGACTGGAGCCTCCCAGCTGCAGCTTCAGCTAGAAGCAGGGACATCCTGGACTCCCTGCAGGGGGCAATCCCCAGGCAATCAGTGAGGGATTCCACTCAAGATAGAGCAATACTGGATGTGGTACTCACTAACAGGGACAGTGTTGCAGATGTCAAGGTGGGAAGCCACCTGGAGAACAGTGATCACCATGTAACATGGTTTACCATAAGGACAGCTGTGCAATTGAACCACACAGGGTGAGGTCCTGTACTTCAGGAGGGCAGATTTTAAAAAGATGGGTGAATGCCTCAAGGATGAACTAGCAGGGAAGGATGACCTGGTTGGGGGAAGAGCAACATGGGGTGAAGCTAAAGGTGGGCATAGTGAAGACAACAAGCCTCTGTGCCAAGCAAGTGAGCAAAAGCAAGAGGAAAAAGAGACCACTATGGTTCTCGAAGTAAGTGGCTGAAAAGGTAAAGGCTAAAAGGGTAGTATGCAGAAGGTATAAAGAGATGCAGAGGAAGGAGGATAGGGAGGTGAATCAGGGGAAACAATGAGAATCAGGGAAAGCAGTAAGAAGTGCAAAGGCTCAAACTGACGAGATAATAGCCCAAGCAGCTATTAAAGGGGGCATGACATTCTTTATGTACAGTATGTAACTGAAAAGAGGAAGACAAGAAGAGGAATTGTAAAGTTAAGAAGGGAAGGGAGCACTGTGCAGAGGAAGACCAGGAAAAGGCAGATATCCTGAACAAATACTTTTAAGTGTTCACAGAGGAAGAAGGGGCCCCAAAAAAGTAACAGTAGCTTTGGAGTGAGGGAGGTGGACACTAGTCCTTTCTTGAAGGAGAGAGTCCTGAAAGGACTCGCAAATCCGAAAGTGGACAAAGCGATGGGGCCAGATGAAGTGCATCCAAAGGTAATGAAGGAGCTCAGGGAGTACTGACTGCACATCTGGCAGTCCTATTTAACAACTCACTGGAAAAAGGAGTTGTTCCAGCGGACTGGAGGAGTGCAGATGTAGTCCCACTACACAAAAGTGGTAGCAGGGACGAGATTGGCAACTACTGGCCAGTAAGGCTAATATTGTTGAGGGAAAGTTAATGGAATCACTTCTGAAGGAAAGAATTGTGGAATATCTCGAATCCAGTCCATGACAAGACCCAAGTTGGTGTGGATTCATTGGGGGGCAGGTCATGTCAAACAAATCTGATAGATTTATTGGACTGGGTGACCAGGGATTCAGATCAGGGTGGAGTGGTAGAAGTGGCCTACCTAGATTTTAGTAAGCCTTTCAACACCGTTCCACATAGGAGACTTGTAAGGAAGCTTAGAAGTTTACAGATGGGTCCAAAAGTGGTAAATCAGGTAAGACATTTGTTAAGGGATAAGCAACAAAAGGTAGTGGTAAAGGGAGTTTACTCCAAGGAAGGGAGGTTGACCAGTGGGGGTGCCTCAGGGATCAGTGCTGGGACCAGTCCTCTTTAATGTTTTTATAAAGGACAGTTAGATAAAAACTGACCACAACAGTAGATCTTCAAGAGAATCTCTGTCATTAGGTTGCACCTGTGGAACTTAGCTATGAGGCACTAGGGTCCAATGGAAGCTTTTCTGCAGCAGTCTACTAGGGGCTGCCCATGCTAACATCAGACTCTGACATCACTCACCCTATAAAAGTGTGAATGGCCCTGCTTCCTCCTCAGTTCTTTCCCTAGCCAGAAGCCATGAGAGACAGGAGTCCCACCAGGGAAACGAGGAGAGAAAAGGTGCCCAGCAAGCAGAATGGCTGGAGCAACAGGACAGCCGAGCTGGAGAAAGAGAGAAAAGGGGGTGGTGGAAGGGACGGCCTTAGCTGATGACAGAGATTCTCTCTCGATCTACTGTTATGCTAAGTTTTTAGGTAACTGTTCTATCTTCTTGAGGGATATCTCTATCATCAGGTCACACCTATGGAACGAGTCCCAAGCAATGCTGTGAGCAAAGACAGTCTGGGTGGCAGGAGGCCAGAGGCCTAAGAAAGAAGACCCTGAAGCACAGCAAGGCCAAAGCCTGCCCTTCTTTGGGATGCAATGTCCAGGCTGTAGTGCTTGGTGAAAGTGGGGACAGTATTCCAAGTTGCAGCAGTGCAAATCTTGGCTACAGACACGCCTCTGAAACAGGCAACTGAAACGGCCATGCCCCTGGAGGAATAGCCCTTAACAACTCCAGGGAATTCCTTACTGTACTTCCTGTAACAAAAAAATAATACAGTTGACCAACCATTTGGACAGGCACTGTTTTGAAACTGGAGCACCCTCTTCACCAGGGGAAAAAAAAAAAACAACTGCTTGGACTTCCTGCAGTCCTTGGGGCAGTGTGTATAGTAACACAAAATTCTCTTCGCATCTAAAGTATGAAGCAATGCTTCCCTGAACTGGCATGCTCCAGATAATAAATGGCCAGGTGTATAGATTGGTTTAGGGTAAACTCAGACACCACCTTAGGAAGAAACTTAGCATTAGTACACAAAGAGACCCTGACTTCATGGAAAATCAAATAAGGCTGCTCACACATGAGAGCCTGCAGTTCTGTCATTTTTTGAGCAGAAGTATGGCAACTAAAAATAATGCTTTCCATGACAGAAAGCGTAGCTCACAAGATGCAACTGGCTCAAAAGGAGCCCAGTACCAGATACTCATTGCCTCCTGGCACAGAGGGTAGGAATGGCCCCCCCTTGCTTGTTGATGTAGTAGACCACACTGAGGTTGTCTGACTATACCAACAGAGGACCCGGAGAGAGATGGTTCTGAAAGGCCTGTAAGGCATATAGAACTGCCGACATTTCTAAAACGTTTATGTGGAGGTAAGCCTCCCAGTGGGACCAGAGACCCTGGGTATGATAAGGCCCTTGTTGGGTTCCCCAACCCTGACTTGAAGCATCCGTGGTAAGGATTTGTTGAGGAGTGGGGATAAGAGAGGGGACCCTTGAGGAGATTGGCCGGGTCCATCCACCAGTGAAGCACTTTGTGCACTGGCAAGGAAACACGGACCAGGGGAGGTACCACTAGACTACCAGGAAGTACTTACAGGGATCTGGTGAGAGAAGGGGGTACCACTAGAGTACCAGGAACTACAAACAGATTGGGTGAGGGAGGGGTTACCACTGGGCTACCAGGGGCTACAAACAGGAGTCAGTTGAGGAAAGCTGGGTACCAGTAGACTACCAGGGAATACAAACAGGGATTATGTGAGGGAGGGGGTTCACTGGACCACGGGGGAATACAAATGGGAATTAGATGGGGGTGGAGGCCACAAGACTACCAGCAATTATACTTTGCTTTCACTGTGACCTGCATGGGGTGTGGAGGTGGGTGGGATCTTTTTTATTTTATTTTTTTACATTTTACTTCACACAGGTACCAGTGCTATGGGTGGATGATGTGCAGCACTGTGTACATAAATTAAAAGTAAAGTTTTTGAAGCATTAAATAATGCTGCTAAAGCAGCCTTTTAGAGTTTCCAAAACCTGTTCAGTATGTCACTACACCCTGTATGGATGAGGCTTGCCTCATTTGTATGGGTGCCATGGAGTATTTAGAGTGACCATGCTAACCACTTGATGACACATGAAATTACCTTGGAATATAGTACCGACCATGCCAACAGGCCATCAACCATGCTGTATCTAGCTGGTTGTAGCCTAAAGGCTACCTTTGGAACAGTTAAACTTGGACAATAATTGTAATTTTTAATAAAAGCATGGTGTCTTGTATGCATAAATAAGTTAGTTTTATATATATATATATATATATATATATATATATATATATATATATATATATATATATATATCTGTTTATAATTATCAGTAGTTTTAAAAAATTTTCAATACATTTTAACATAGTTTAAATTATTGATAAGATGCTGAAATATTAATAAATTAGAAATGTTTCAATATCTTATCTATCTTTCCCAGACTCCCAAGTTTTTATTACAAATTTCCTTGGTGTCTGTTCCATGACTGAACTGTGCAAACAGCCATACACTATGTGATAGCCTCTGGCTACTATTTCTACCACAGCTTAAAAACAGGTAGAGTGAGGGGGTAAGAGGAGAAATATAGAAGTTTTGTAATGATTTACATTTTTTTATGAAACAGCATTCTTTGAGGCTAATATCTCCATAATTGTATTTCTTTGGAAACATAGAAACATAGGCGCTGACAGTAGATAAGGACCGCTTGGCCCACCTAGTCTGCCCATTTTCCTTACCTACTGCAATACAGCAGAACGTTAGACCCTACTTGATCTCCGGCTTACCCTGTCCTTCCTATCACTACAGTTACCTTATGTCTATCCCATGCATTCTTGAATTCCCCTACCATTTTTCCAACACCACCTCTGCTTGGAGGCTGTTCCATGCATCTACCACCCTTTCTGTGAAAAAATACTTCCTCACATTACCCCTGAGTCTACCTCACCTCTCCAGCCTCATATCATGACCCCTTGTTCTTGAACATCTTTTTTCTTAAAAAATGCTACCCTCTTTGTGCCTTATTTATGCCCCTGAGGTATTTGAAAGTCTCTACCATGACCCCTCGCCCCTTCCAGGGTATACATATTGAGGTCCTCTAGTCTTTCCTTAAATGAATTTTGGTGCAGACCCTGCACCTTTTTTTTCCTGACCTTCTCTGAACTGCCTTTACTCTGTCTAGGTTCTTTTGAAAGTGTAGCCTCCAGAACTGGACACAATACTCTGAATGAGGTCTAACCAATGATTTGTACTATGGTAGCACCACCTCCTTTTTTCTGCTGGTGATACCTCTCCCTATGCACCCCAGCATCCCACTGGTTCTCCCTACTGCTCTTTCATATTGTTTAGTCACCTTTAGGTCATCAAATATGATTATCCCTGTGTTCCTTTCCTGCTTGGTGGCCATCAGTCCCCCCCCCTCAATCTTATACTCCTCCCCTGGGTTTCTGTGCCCCAAATGCATGATTATGCACTTCTTTGCATTGAATCTAAGCTGCCACACTCTTGACCATTCCTCAAGCTTGCTTAGGTCCCTCCTCATTTTTTCTGCTCCCCCTGGAGTGTAAACCCTGTTGCAGATCTTATTGTCATCTGCAAAGTGGCACACCTTCCCTTCCAGCCGCTCTGCAATGTCACTTATGAAGACAGCAAAGAGGACTGGCCCCAGAACTGATCTTTGTGGCACCCCACTGGTCACCCTCCTCTCCTCGGATTGAACTCCGTTTACCACCAGCCTCTATGTTCTACCCCAGTTTACCCCCTTGGGACCCACTCCCAGGCTGCCCAATTTGTTTATAAGCCTCCTATGTGGAACAGTGTCGAAGGCCTTGCTGAAATCCAGGTAGGCCACATCCACTGCCCCTCCCTGATCCAATTCCATGGTCACCCAGTCAAAGAAGAATACCAGGTTTGTTTGACAAGACCTTCCCGCTGTGAATCCATACTGCCTTGCATCATGTGCTCTACTGGATTCAAGATATACCACAATCCTTTCCTTTAGCAGTGATTCCATTAATTTCCCCACCTTTGAGGTCAGGCTGACTGGCCTGTAATTTCCAGCCTCCTCCCTGCTTCCACTTTTGTGGAGAGGGACTACATTTGCCCTCTTCCAGACATCCAGAACCACACCTGTTTCCAGCGATTTATAGTATATGGTTAGGGCTTATTGTAGATTGAAATTGGTGGCTTTCAAAATCTTGTAGGACACCTCAAAGGTCAAAAAAGCTGTACTGTTGTTCTGACATCACGTCGATAGTACAACTTTTCAGCCTTGTCCTACCTCCTTATTGGCTGACTCGACTGGCTGTAACGGTGATAAAAGTAAAAACATGGTGGCAGGATTAAGTGGTCGTGGAATGGAGGATCTTCCTGTGGAATCTTCCTTCTACCATACGGCTTTGTGGTGCATAAGCATTTTTTTTATTTTAAAAAACAGTGCTGCTAAAAGAAAGCAAGTAGGTGTGGGGAGAAGCAGCAGTCAGTGGGAGTGCAGTGAAGCTGAAACGAGTGGCACTGGCAGCGAAGAGAAGCAGACGCCAATGGAAACAGGAATACCAAATAAAAAGAAGGTAATCAACATCATAAAAAATAAGACATAAGCCCATACTATATAAAATAGTGGATGGTTAACCATTCACAACCAAGGCAGTTTTTCCATCGAGGGAGTCGATGACATCGGGGAGTCCACTCGAGCTTTGCTCTTGAGGTCTCTATGATGTCATCAACTCCTCGATGGAAAAACAGCCTTGTTGTTGATGGTCCCCCATCCATTATTCTATATGCAAAACAAAATGGTTATATTAAATGCATGCTGAAAATAGAGTTAAAAATTTACGTTTCAACCTTAGGTCTTCTTCAGGAAATATCTAAAAGAGAAAAAAAACAAAGTTAGTGTTAGTGTCACTATTCTATATGTTGAACAGGTCTGTCAGTAGTGCTGCCAGCACCTCTCTAAGTTCTTTTAATCTTCTTGGATGTATCCCATTTGGCCCCATTGCCTTGTCCACTTTCAGTGTTGTGAGTTCCTTTAGGATTCTCTCCCCCATAGGGAGACATATTATATTTGGAAAGCAGAAAGTCTCAGCTTTCAGTAATATATAGTACAGAGACAGTATATATTTTAAAGACAGGCTGTCATATTTTTGTGAGTGTGTGTGTGTGTGTGTGTGTGTGTGTGTGTGTGTGTGGAATAATAGCACTACAATGAGGGTTAATATTTTAAGAATGGCTTGTTCAGTGACACATTGATGGAAAGCTGAATATCTCCGCTTTCCATTAACTTACAATACGTGTTCATAAGAAATTGTGTTATGGAGGAATTAACTCTCAATGTAACTTTATGCGGCAACCTTATCCAACTTACTGCTGCTTTTTTTGTGAAACAATAGTGTTACTTTGGTGGCTAAAATCTCCACAACAACATATCTAAGGAAACTGGGGATTTTAGATTTCCAGCAGTATTCAGCGAGTTTGTATGAAATACTGTTAAGTAGATATTTAAAAAGGCAGCAGTGAACAGAAAATAATAGGCAGTTGAAAAGGGGCCAATTAGAAGATTGGGAGTGCTTCAGCCCCTCTAAAAGAGTTCAGCTCGGAGATGGAGTTTGCACTATTGCCATGTTGGGGCTTTGCTTTTGTGGCTGGAGTTGGCTCTGACATACCTAGAGCACCATAAGGTCATGGAGTGCATCTGCTGGCTGTTAGTCTAGCTCAGTCACAGAAGCAGTGACACCATTGGGTGTACTAAAATAACCAAAAATAGTGCTGAAAATCTGGAGGCAGTCTGTTTTAAGCAGAAAAGGCAAATGATTTGGTTTTATCAAGCACCTTTATTAGATGCTGTATCCCAGAGCACTTGGGACAGTTGCATTGGCCATGAGTTGGGCACATGGATGTAACAGGATATAGAGGGAGATGAAGTTAAAACTAATTTGCTGATTTCCTGCAAATCAATTAGTTTGCATCTGCAAACCACAAATCTCATAACATTTTGAGAAACGGAATTTCAGGACAGTACATTATTACTAAAGACGTGCATGAAAATGGTCTCTTTGCCCCTCCTGACTTCTTTGGTACCTGCTGCTTTTCCTGCCATGAAGTCATAAACATTTGCTTGCAACTTAAGAATTATTTCCATGGCAATCAATCAACTCTTTATTTCTTGAGCGCTATTCCAAAAAATCATAGTGCTGTAGAAATGTCAAACAAAGTCAGCAAATATAACATTTAAAACAGCAGTTCTAAGTGAGAGTAAAAGATGAAAGTAGGCTAACCAATGTTTGCATCAGGGAATGCTAATGAAAATAAATAGATTTTTAGGGCAGGCTTAAAGTGCTCGACAGTGAGGCACTCCCTGATCCGATGAGGTAGAGAATTCCACAGGGTCGGGACCACAAAAGCAAAAGAGAAAACCCCAGAGATCTTCAAATGAACCCTGGGAATCTCTAGCAATCCCCTTTTTGGGGGGACGGAGAGAGTGGAGCGGGCAGTAGGGACCGAGAAGATCTTGCAAGTAATGCGATCCCTGCCCGTGTATGGCTTTATAGGTCAGTAACCCAACCTTGAAGATGATCTGCCAATACACATGCAGCCAGTGCAGGTTGCAGAGCACAGGAGTGACATGGCTAGATCTCAATTAACCAGTCAATGACCTGGCTACCGCGTTCTGCACAAGCTGCAATCGGCGGATATCAAGCCCTGGTAGCCCCAGGTATAGTGCATTGCAGTAAGCAAGGTACAAGGTTACAAAGGCGTGGACCGACATTGGAAGGTCACCAGGTGGGACTAGGCTCTTTATCCGAGTGATGTTCCTCAGATGGTAGAAGGAGGTTTTAATGACCGCAGACATCTGAAATTTTAGTGTCAGGCCACTGTTGAACACAATGCCCAGATTTCGGCCTGGTCAAAGGTAAACAGCTGGTCACTCCAGAGCCAGAGCACAGAAGGTAGGCCTGCCGACAACCCCACACCATGGTAACCTGGGTCCACCACCAGCACCTTGGTTTTGCCCACATTTAACTTCAGCTTGGCACTTATCCAACCCTGGATCTCGGAGAGGCAGCTGTTAAAAACCGAGACCTCACCACCCTGTTCGGGCACAAAGGACATAGAGCTGAGTATCTTCTGCATAGCAGTGAAAACTCAGCCCATACCACCTTTTAATGCCTCCTAAGGGCAGCATATACACTGAAAACAACATAGGGACAGCATGGAGCCCTGCAGAATGGCAGCAGATTGTGATGTCATAAGCAGAGGATTATAACTTCAGGACAAGAATAAGCAACAAAAACAGATGAAGACTTAAGTGGGCAAAATATGCTATTCCAATGAAAATGTCTCAGTGTCCTAAAATTCAAAATTTGGCTTACTCTTGTGTAGCTGAGGTCTGCTACTATCACTTTAGGAGTAATACGGCTAAATAACCGACTCAAGGTCATACACTGACTGACTGTGGATGGTGGTATTCAAACCCGAGTTTCCAGGTTCATAGCTCTTTGCTCTTAAAGGGACGGTCCCCTCAGCCTTTTATTCTGTTTCTGTGTATAGTTTGAAGGCATAAACAATAATTGCCTCTATTGCACCCTCTTAATTTCATCAGGATTTAAATGCAAATCAAGGTACTTAAGACTGGTTTGAAAATCTGTTTAACTCCATTACAAAGGTCACGACCTGATTCATAAAAGGCATCCTGGAATTTTATGATGTTTTGGTGCTAAAGCTTGCATTAGTTACACTATA
Source organism: Neoceratodus forsteri (assembly GCA_016271365.2). Classification (NCBI taxonomy): domain Eukaryota; kingdom Metazoa; phylum Chordata; order Ceratodontiformes; family Ceratodontidae; genus Neoceratodus; species Neoceratodus forsteri. The sequence goes on from CM028131.1 coordinate 1,077,197,349, forward strand.
TTAGTCTGTGCTGTTGCTGTCCTCTACAGTCCTTATGTTCTTGTCTTATGCTGGCCATAAAGATTTTCAAGGCATAAATGTCCTGCTGTTTTCTATAGTTTAAAGTGTATCTGAGAAAATAAAATGCTTTTAGAGAATACAGGTACTTCACAAGACACCTAACAACTGGATAAGTGTATAACTTCTGCTGGCTTGTGTATGTACGCATCAACTCCCATAATGCCTTGCATGAGTGGTGTCATGACCTTTGGAATGGAGACAAACAGCTTTTTTATACCAGGACAAAACAGAGTAAAGCAACCTCGTTTGTATTTAAATTAGGATGAAATGAGGGGGATATAAGAGAGGGAATCATTCATGATTTCAAACTACACAGGTATTTAGGAAATAGATTGAGGGGACTTAGCCTTTAAGTTACACAGTCAACTTCACTGGTTGATGGCTGCCATGGGGAAGTGTATCCTGAGGCTTTGATAACCTCCTGATTGGCTACTTACAGCACAGACTTACAGCTGAACTCTTGCTCCAGCCCACAGTCCCATGTGGCTGGAGGAATCAAAGATGGTAGCACCTATGCTTGAGCATAGTTGGACACACGTCCCTCATCGCAATGTCTGGCTATTCTCAGTGTGCTGGAGCACTTGGGGGAGAAGATACTCCAGGTATGAAAGCCACAAAACAAGCACTGATGCTAGTAAAACATTTATTGAAGCAATGCAAGAGCTGGATTGCCTCAGTAAATGTTTTTCTAACATCAGTGCTTGTTTATGTCTTTTCCTACTGGGACTATTTGCTCCTTAGGGTACTCCAGCGTTCCTGTCCTTGTTTGTGTTCATGAGGAAGTGGACTGCTCCTGCACTGGGATCCCTGCTCCAGCATACACACACTTCTTTCCCTACATTCAGTGTGCCAGCTGGCACAAAAAATAATCATACAGCTATCCTTGTGGTCCCCGTATGTCCTTCAAAGTCAGGCGAGGTCATATGGTGTGTCTGTGAGTGCTCCAGCTCTTCACACCATTACAGCAGTGCTGTATCATTTTCTGGCAGTGACCTAGAATGTCTGGACAGCTCCCGGCTATAAAGAAAAGGCAGGTGACTGTTAATTCCAGACCCCTTTGCAGTCCCATAGGCCTGGAGAAAGTGTTCCATACGACTAGTGTGGCCATGAAGATGCCCATGTGCAGGCTACCAAATCTACTGCTTAACTGGAAGGATGTGCTTTTTGGAGCACATTGGGTGCATCTCAACTATGGATGTGACACCTGAGACCCAACGCAAGCAATGCAAACAGAGCACACTCACAAACAAGTTCAGTTTCCACAACATAGACTGCAAATGCAGGAAAAAAAGTACATTCAAACCCCAGGAATCCCTCACTTATGTTTAATAACAGCAATAATTTCCCTGGAATCAGCAGCCCCAGAGATTTAACATTTTATTCTAATGATGGAACTTTAGAATCAAATTCAAAGTGTGTTGTATGGTACGCTCACCCTTGTCTTCCATCATCAGTTTATTTCTCTGCAGAAGAGAGCAGTCATCCCAAAGTCATCTCCATACTTCTGGCTGGTTTATGTAAGCGATAACCCATGATAGGGTATTGGGTTATGGGGATTTAATCCACGCCCCGGGTGTGTTGTAAGGCAGGAGGTCACAGGCTGAGTGCAATCGCGGGACCCTGGGTGTATATTAAATCCCAATAACCCCATACCCTGGAGTGGGTTATTGCACTTATGAAATGGGTTATTGCATTAAAGAGAAAAAAAAAGGAAAAGTTTTTTTTTGGGGGGGGCTCTAAATATGAAAAATGTATGTGTATCCTGCTGCACTTTAAAGTTGTTCACAGAAATACATAATTAATTACTTTGAAAATAAGAATTCATGTACAATTTATGTAAGCAACTGATCTGCAAAGTCTGTTTTAAGTTAACCTATTTCAAACATGTGTTCTTTCTGGCTGCCAATCTCTGTCTCCCTCCCTCCTCCCTTACCAACTGATTCCTGGTATGAGACGGCCTCTGCGCTTCTCTTTCTCAGGTTCTGACTGAAAATTGCCTTCCTCTCTGGTCCTAAGAATTCCTGTGAGTGCACAACCACCTTGGAGCATCTTTCTCTCCCCGTTCCTCTGACATGCACTGCTGGCAGTATGACAGCAGCTCCAGAGCACACGATAGAACGTCTCTGTCTCTCTCTCTTTCTCTTTCTTTGTCTCTCTCTGTCTTGCAACTCACAGCTCCAGAGCACAAAATGTTGCAAAGAAGATTTCTAGTTCTATATCTGTCTGAGATGTGTCTCAGGTGTCTGGTCTGGAATCTGATGCCATTGGTTTTGCTTTTTCTTCAGGCTGTTTCACTCAAACAATACCTTGTTACTATCAGGATCCAGCGCTACAGCAATAAGGTAGCCCCGGCATAGGGACTTCTTGTTCTTTTGTCTCAAGCTTTGGATCTTCAATCTCAATGTAAATATATTGTGACTCCGGGCCTATTTTGTAAGACCCTCCGTAACTGAACTACTGTTCATATGTACATAAGTGTTGACCCAGGACCTTTTCAAGATCCCTGCTGATGAAACCCTTCATTGTACACAGTGCCAAATGTTTTAAGTTTCGGTACCAATTGTTTCAGTTTGTACTGTGTAAAATGTTTAGTTCTGTACCAAATGTTTAAGTTTCAGTACTTTACAGATGTTACTCTGTGTAGTTTCTTTTCTATTTTCATACTGACGTGGAGCCTTTGCAAAGGAGTCAATGACTCAAAGGATTGTAATTCCATTTTCTTTCAATAAATAAATAAATAAATAATAGAAATATAACTGTTTTGTGACAGGAATATTTTGATGCCTGTTAACTGTGGTGGTTTAGCGGATGTGCAGTGTTGGACGATCCTGTAGACACTGTAATATTCAGGAAGATCAGTGAGGAAAGAGAACCAAACTTGATTGCTCAAAGAATGTTTGGCAAATCATCAGTAAAAGTCACAGATATGGGATCTAAGTGAGTGTTTCTGTACAGTCATCGTGGTTGTTTATTTAACTTTGTCTCACAACACCTTTTATACCTTCTTTGCTGTGTACATTACTTTAACTCGGAAGTGGAGAGGGACCACTTCATAGTATAGTATTTCAGTATCAGTATGAGATGGGGACAGTGTGTGACAGGACATGCCTGGGGACTATACTGGGCAGTGGAATCATACGTCTTATGATTTTTCTCAAAACTGGTTTTTATGATATGTAACTGCTTTGCAGTTTGCAAGGGTGTGAAAAGTCTGATCTTACTTTGAGTGAGAGCTCTTTTTTTTAATTAAATATATTTTATTGAAAACCAAAAGATATAACAACATATACAAACCACATCATATCCTGGCATTATAACAAAAAGAAAACCAATTATAACCAGATTCAGGAACATACATTTTATAATGAGAAAATACCACCAAACCACCATCCCCTCCTCCCCCCACTCATATCACCCACCCATCCTGCTACTGGAGGTGAACAAAATGATTAGTCAGATAGCACGAGTCCACAACACCCGATCTTAAATCAGCCCTTAAGGAGGGTACTTACGGGGGTCAACTAAAATACAACCCAGAGTGTTGATAAGACTTATAATGGTTCCCAAATACTATTATACCTGTGTATCTTTCCTGACATACTAGCTGTAAGGTGCTCTGCTTGCAAGGAGAATAATATCTCCCTGTATCACTCAAGGAATTGAGTACATTGGTGTAACCAATGTCGAAGGATGACCTTTTTTTCACTTGAGTGAGAGGTCTTGCAGCAGGCAGTAACCATAAGGACTAAGTCAGGACCCCACAGAAACCTTCTAGCTAGCAGTTTTCAGCAGAGGACTGCCCCCATCATCCTGTCAGCCCAGGATATAAAGGGGTGGTCCCCAGCCCTACCTCAGTTCGTTTTCTGATGTCAACCCATTCGCATCAGCTCCTCAGACGCCTTCTTGCAACAGTTCGAATGCTTTCACAGCTTCAGCATTTTCCTTGCTTTTTGACAAAAAAGGTTTTAGAATTTTATTCCTTTCTGCATATCTTCATCTCTGGCGTTGTCCGTTTCATCCACAGAACAAAGAAAATCCAAGTGCACCTGCGGCAAGCAGCTGCCCTTTGAAGGACAGCCATGAGGCCTGCCTTTTTTTGCCTAGGCCTGAACCACTACACTGCAGCCTGTGAGCACTGCAAGTGGTTTAATTCTCAGACTCTGATCCACTGCCGAAAGGCTCTTAAGGCTCACCTCCTTGAGAAGCAGCTTGCCACCATGCAGACTCAGCCAGCGGGGATGAGTCCTTCTTCATCTTCTTCAGTTTCTGCCTCCACCACCTCCAAGCCACACATGGAGAAAAAGAAGAAGAAGAATCAGCATTTATATAGTGCTTTTCATACACAGTGTATCCCAAAGCACTTTACAAGCAATGCTAGATGGTTCCATGCCAGAATATCGACAACAATGTTGTCGGCATTCTGCACAGTGATGGGAACAATGCTGACTGTCGGCACTGTTCCCGTCAGGAATGGAGTGTTTCTTTGCAGGGGCGAATGATCAACTCTGAGTCAGAGTTGGTTCGGGGTGGGGGTGTAACACTGGGAGACACAGTGCCAGTATACAGCAGACCATCACAGTGACCTGGCGAGATTTGTTGCTGTGATGGTCTTCACTGTGGAATTGTCTTTTGTAGTGGTGTGCTACCATGCTAGACTGGTAGTAAAGTGACTGAATGTGTAGTGGCAGCCATATCGCACATCAACACCCACACACAGCCTGGACAATTGCATGATCCAGTTTATGTAAATGGGAATGTTGGCCAGGACACCTTGATTGTCTCCTACTCATTGTGAAGAGTGTCCTGTTTTTTTTTACTTCTACCTGGACACCCACCAGGACAGCACCAGGATGGGTAGAAGGGACCTCAATTTAACGCCTCATCCGAAGGACGGCATACCCCAGCAGTACAGTACCCCCCTAATACTGCACTTGAATGCCAGCATTTTAGGTATGAGTCCAATCCTGGTGTGGGACAAGAACCCACGACCTTCTGGTCCAGAGGCGGATGTGCTATCAACTGAGCCACACTGACACTGAAGGACTCAGGGAAACACAAGTCCCAGGACAAGGATTGGGAAAATTCTTGATCCCTGCTCCACAAGAAGTCTTTGTCTGGCTCCTCATCACGTGGGGGATTGAACCACTCCTCCCGGCCTGCCCACGACTCCTCCAAGCAGCCGGCAGCAAAGCCCCCCACCGTTATCCTGGTGCCGGGTGGGGGCAAATCAGAATTTGGGGCTTCTGATTCCTCCCTAACTCCCCTCAAGGTGAAGGCCACGCCAGCAGGGTCACCCACCACCTTAGGGGCTGGGACTGGTCAGAAGCAGGGCGGTGATGCTTCAACTCCTGCCCGCCCAGCCCCGATGACAGTCTCGTCCAAGGCCTTGGACAAGACACCTTGACCAAGGTCTTGGACAAGACACTCCATCGTCAGAGACAGACTTCACGCTCACATGATCACCCGACGCCTCCACTCCGCACTTCCGTGCCTTCGCCTAAGGCCCTGGCCAAGTCGACAACTGCGTCCCCCCACCGGACTCCACCAAAGAGCCGCCTGCTAAGGGGGCACATTCCTGGGCATTGCATCGGACTTCACCCACCTCCTTGCCAGTCTGTTCTCTGTTGCCAGTCAAGGTAGACTCCTCACCCTCCAATGGAAGTTCCCAGCTGATTAACCGACTTGCCCCATCTCGCCTCCTGCTCTGCTGCCACCTTGGATGCTGGGCACCCCCGGACACCAGGTGCTCTGATGCCAGACAAGCCAATGCCATCTCTTCAGTCACCAGCCAGCCTGTCTGGTCCACAATTCTCCAAGACCCAGATTCAGAAACTCTTCTCCTTCTGGTGGAACCAGGTCAAAGGAGACTTGCTCCACCACAAGGAGCTCATGACCATGGATCCCAAGCCAGAGCCAGACCAAGACAAGAACCAGGAGTCTAAACAACCATCTCCTGCTCCTAAAGACCATACCCCCAGCCTGAACAACTGCCGCAATAGACCCCCACACAGAAGGCAGCATCACTGCAAGTACTCACACTCATCCAGTCATCACTATCGCCAGTCTCACAGCTGACATCGGTCCCATAGCCGACATCACTCTAGCTCTTCATCTTCCTCCTTGACGGACACCAGCAACAGTTCTTCATACTTGGGCTTGGACCATTCTGAACCTAGGGTTCGCCCTTCCTCCACAGATAATAAGGACACCCCCATGTCACCTCCTGATAACTCAGCATTCATGGACATCATGAGGCACACCCAGTCCTCAATCGGATGAGAGGCCGAGAACCTGGATCAGGAGAGGTGGAGGTTGGCAAAGTACCTGAGACAGAAGGAGCGCAAGCCTCTAGTGGTGCCTTTGTTGGTAGATACCTTTTGGTACCTCACAAGGTTAACTTGGAAGTGACCATCCACTACCTCTGCCATCTCCAAGAAGTCAGACAAGCTGTACAGAGCCACTAGAAAAGAGCCTTTCCTGATGGAACACCTTATGGCGGACTCTAGGGTGATTATGGCTGCTCATGGTAGATCGAAGAAGCCTAAACACCTGAGTACTCAGCCTCCCAACCAACAGTCCAAATATATAAACCAGATGGGCAAAAAGGTTTACTCATCCCCCACTTGCTCCATCAGGTCCCTTAACTTTCTCACACACATGGTACAATACCAAAATGCCCTGTGGGAGAAAGGAATGGAGATAGCTCAGACCCTTCCAGACTCAGCACAAAAAATGGAGCTTCTGGACCTCCTCAAATTGGGGTTGGATGTAGGCACCCATGTTCTACATGCCTTATACCATACTGCATATATGGCGGCCTGAACAGTGGGCTTCGGGCATCTGCCTCTGATGCCATGCCTGGCTTAGAGTCTCAGGATTTTCCCAGGATCTGCAGTCAGGCATCTTGGACCTCCCCTTCAAGGGCTTGGACCTCTTTGAAGACAAGACAGCGAAGCTGATCACTTGTCTCCAAGACTCCAGGAAGTCCATTTGGTCATCCAAAAAGTCTATAAGGGGGACCAAAGACCTTTTAAGAAGCGGCCATTTCAGAAACCTTCAGGTCAGTAGCCCTGAAACCAGCCTCAGCAGAGGGGAAGCTACAAAAGAAAGGCCACCTCCCAGACTCCTGGAAGCTCTGCCTCTTGGGCTCCAAAGGCCTCCCAGACCAACTGCCTACTCCAGGAGCAACATGATGACTCCTTGCCAGACCCCCTCCTCCAGCGGAGTCAGTGGGGAAAGTTGTAAGGGGTCGCTGCTCCATCCATCCAGGGTTGGAGCAAAATAATGACAGACCTCTGGGTTTTACAGCTCATAGAGAGAGGTCATACTCTAGAGTTCGAACAAATGCCTCTGGAAACTCCACCAGTGTCCTCCCACTATCCTCCTTCTAATGTCCCCCTGATTGAAGAAGAAATTCAGGCCCTCCAGCAAAAGCGGGCCATAGAGCCAGTTCCCCTGGCTCAAAGGGGGAAGGGATTTTCTTCTCACTTTTTCCTAGTTCCTAAAAAGACAGAGGACCATTAGCCCATCCTGGATCGCTGTTCCCTGAACAAATTCATCGACTACAAGAGGTTTAAGATAGTCACGCTGCCAGGTCTGATCCCCCTCCTGCACCAAGGGAACTGGATCTGCTTTCTAGATAAGCAGGATGCATATCTGCACATCCTAGTGTTCCAGCTTCACAGGAGTTTCCTGTGCTTCCTCTTCCAGGGCCAACATTATCAGTTTCAAGTTTTGCCATTCAGCCTATCCTCCACTCCCAGAGTCTTCACCAAGTGCCTAGCAGTGATGGCTGCAGGTCTGTGAAACAGGGCCATTACATCTTTCCCTACCTAGACAACTGGCTCCTGGCATCTCCCACAAGGAAACAGCTGGTTCACAGTCTCAGAGACACCTTTACACTCTTCTGAGAGCTGAGGATCAGCCTGAATATCCCAAGATCGTCCCCATGGCCCAGCCAGAGACTCCAGTTTATAGGGGTGGTTCAGGACACAGTACAGGGCATGGCCTTCCTCCCCCAGACAGGGTGGATTACCTTCGGGATCAGGCCTGAATGGTATTCTCAGCTCCTCATGTCCCAGCCTGAGTCTATCTGAGGCTCCTTAGTCACAAGGCAGCAGTCATCCCTATGGTTCCCATGGTTTTCCTCCATATGAGGGTCTCTCAGTGGATGCTCAGGGTGCAATGGGACTAGAGGTACGATGACCCAGATCAGCCAGTCTTGGTCTCCGACCCAGTCCGCAGGACACTAACCTGGTGGTTGGACCCACTCCATCTATCAACAAGGGTCATCTTCCTACAGGAGCCCCTGAGACAAGTTCTGATCCCAGATGCCTCTGGTCTCGGTTGGGTGCTCATCTGGAGATCAGACAGACCCAGAGGAGCCAATCACCAGATGCGCAATCGCTCCACATCAACATTCTAGAGATGCGAGCAGTCCTGAATGCTTTGCAGGCATTTCAAGCATATTTATCTATGGGCCCTCTTCATAGATCCTCATTAAGATGGACTATGTCTGTTGTCTTTTACATCAACAAGTTGGGGGGTCTCACTCCTACCCCCTCTGCAGGGAGGCAATGAGGGTCTGGTATTGGGCCCTGGAACACTGCCTCGAGCTCACCGCTGTTCATGTTCCAGGAATCCAAAATGTCTTGGCTGACAGCCTAAGCAGGTCTTGGTCCAAGGCTCATGAGTGGGAGCTCCTTCAATTGCTGGCAGGCCAGCTATTCGTCAGATGGGGCTGGCTAGAGTTGGACCTTTTTGCATCCCTCTCAATGCCAAAATGCCCCATTTTTACTCGCTAGATCCAGGGCCAGGAGTTTTCTTGTGAGATGCATTGCCCTCTGTTGAACAGGGAGGTTTCTCTATGCCTTCCCTCTCTTTCCCATTCTTCAGAGGGTGCTTCTGAAGTTAGAGGTGGAGGGAGCAGAGATGATTTTCATAGCCCCCTTTTGTTCTCGGCAGATTTGGTTCCCACTGCTTCAGCAGCTGGCAATGGAACCTCCAGTTTCCCTGCCTCTGAGCTCGCACTTGCTCTCTCAGGATCAGGGCACCTTAGTCCATCTGGATCTCAAGTCCCTGCATCTTCATGTGTGGCTGCTGCAGGCCTAGCTATGGCTATATATGGGTTTTCCCCTAAGGTAGCAGATGTCCTAGCGGCAGCCTTAAAGCCCTCTACTAGATCCACATAGCCATGAAGTGGAAAAGGTTTTGTCTGTGGGCTACTGCACATTAATCTCTTTTTCTGCCCTCAAAACTCCATGCTTGAGTATCTCCTCTCTCTTTTTGAGCAGAGCTGAACTACTCCTCCATCAAGGTGCACCTTTCCGCCATCTTGGCATATCATGTACCGGTGGAGGGTAAGAATATCACTCAACTGGACATGTCCCATACCTTTTTGAGAGGCATTTTGGACCTAAAGCCTCCCATCCAAGATCCTGTCCCACCATGGGATCTTCTTTTTATGTTGAAGAAGCTCGTGCTCCCACTGTTTGAACCAGCCACAGATTGTGAGCTACACTTTCTGTTGTGGAAAGCGTAATTTTTAGTTGCAGTTACTTCTGCTTGAAGAATTTCTGAGCTTCAGGCTCTGATGTGTAAAGAGCCTTATTTAGTTTTCCATAAGCGGAGGGGTTGGAGGGTAGAGTGAGCCTGTTTGCAGATGATGTAAAGGTCTGCAATAGAGTGGACTTGCAGGATGGAGCTGAGAGGATGCAGTGACCTAGGGATGCTAGAGATATGGGCCAGGAAGTGGAAGTTATTGCTCAACATGGCAAAATGTAAAATCATGCACCTGGGCAGAAAAAGTGTGAGAGCAGAATACAGTTTGAGGGACAATCCACTGGCAGTAACCAAGGAGAAGAGGGACCTGGGCATCATCATCTCTCAGGACTTGAAGGCAGCTGGGCAGTGTGGGAGGGCAGTGGCAAAGGCAAACAGTCTGTTGGGTTGTATTGGGAGGGGGATCACCAGCAGGAGGAAAGAGGTCCTGATGCTCTTTTACACCCAGCTGGTCAGACCTCATCTTGAGTATGGGTCCAGTTCTGGGGGCCTTACCAAAAAAAGGATGTGGAAAGGGTGGAGCGGGTACAGAGGAGGGCAACCAAGATGGTGAAGGGGCTCGGCCACTTGCCATATGAGGAAAGACTGGGAGCCCTAGAAATGTACTCCCTGGAACAAAGGAGGGAGAGAGGGAACATGATAGAGATCTTTAAGTACCTAAAAGGGATCAATAAAGTGCCTACAAATAACCTATTCCAATTGAAGGGATGTTCCAGGAAAAAGGGGCATGATCTCCAACTTGGGGGGGGTTGGGGTAACATCAGGAAATACTTCTTTACCGAGAGGGTGGTGGACACCTGGAATTGAGTGCCTGGAATAGTCATGGGCAAGAACACAGTGGGAGGTTTTCAAGAGGACTTGGGACAGACATAGAGGGCTGTTAAAGGGAGGGGGAGGGGGAGGGAAATCAGTGCAAGTCTAGGGTATGCTAGGCAAATGGACAGACTAGGTGGGCCTGGCGGTCCTTTTCTGCTGTCACTTTCCTATGTTCCTATAAGGACAGGGTAGTCTTGTGTACAAATCCTAAGTTTTTGCCTAAGGCAGTGTTGGAATTCACCCTAAATCAAGACATCCACCTGCCTGTTTACTACCCTGAGTATTCTAACAGGGGAGAAACGCTGTTCCGTACTCTAGACATCCATCGGATGCTTCATTTTTACCTAAACCACACTGACGTTCAGAAAACAGGTTGTTTGTGGTTTGCTCCCAAGATTCAGGGTGTGCCAGTTACTAAGCAAACCTTGTCTAAATGGCTTGTTAACCACCTTGTTTTTGCTACGACAAGTACAATAAGCCCTTACTGGGTTCGGTAAGAGGCCATTCCACCAGGGGTGTGGTGACTTCCTTCACCTCTTTGAAGAATGTTTTCACAGCAGACATTCGTGCAGCGGCTACCTAGAGCTCTGTTCACACCTTCTTCAAGCATTATAGCTTGGACATAGCTTCAAGATGTAGGGCTGTGTTTGGCCTTGCAGTTCTGTAAAGCCTCCTTTCTTGAACCTCTAGCTGGTTCTTTTCAGCCCCCTCCCAGACTTTCCTGTTCCTCATCTCTTGATTGTCTGGGACTCAGTCCTTATGGTTATTGCCTGCTGCAAGAGCTCTCACTCAAAGTAAGATAGTACAGTTACGTAAGAACTTATTTATTTATTATTTATTGAAATGTTTCACCAGGTAGGCACACTGAACAAGAAGTTGCTCATCTCTCGGTGTGACCTGGGGGTAGGGGAACACAGGGAGCGCAAACAGAGAACATGGTACAGTAACATAATATAGCATAAAAGTTACACACAAATACATACAATACAAGCGAGTAGACTGTACAAAGAGTAATAAAATAATGGAATGCTGACAGTTTTGGTCTAAGGAGCTGAATGAAGAAACAATGGAAATAATTACAGTAATTCAGCCTTTGCTAGAGAATGTGAATACTAAGTAACTCCTAGCTGATTAGGGATAACGGGATAGACTAACCACTACCCTCTGTTAGCACCCTTTGCAAACTGTGTGAGAGGCCTTTCGGCACCATGCAATTCTGCTTAAAGTTGAACCAGCATAACATTCTGTGGTGATTTGCATATGCAGCCCATGATGCTTTGCATTGTGGGGGCATGTGCGATTTTGTATTAACCTGTTATATAGCTAGGTCAAGTGCTGTGGAGTAACTTTAGACAGTACAATGTGTAAGTAAGCATGAAGTGCAGATAGTAGGTGAAGAATAGATTTGGGCACCTTAGAAATAGGGCTGGTAATGGGGGGCAGGAAGGGGGAGTAATAAGAAGAGATGGGGGGATAGAGACAAGGCAGTGTAACCTATGAGGTTACCAGCATGCAACCAGAGGGTGAATAGGGCTAGAAAGAGGAGGAGCTGTGAGCAAGAAGGTGAAGTGGGAGGAGGGAGGCAGAGGGGTGAGGATGAGGGGTGGAACTGGGAGGTGGGAGACTTGCCAGTTCAAACCCCTTCAGGATGTTGAGAACCCTGCCAGAGGATGAAGCAAGCATGGGAAAAGTGAACTTAAGTGCCAATAGAGGAGAGATATTAGGGAGTTGGGGTAAGAGGAAATGGATTATTGAAGGGGGGGTGAGGACTGGGTATGGCATGTGCAGAAAATTCCTGGTATTCCTGGGGGGCCTGGAGCTCCATGGGGGGATAGGACAGACAAAATGAAGGAGACGGGAGAAGAAGATTGAGGTCCTGAAAGAAGAGTGAGGAGGGGAGCAGTCTGCCAGGGTCTGACCTTTCTCAGATACTGCCCCCTCTCAGTTACTTACCATAACAGCAGATCTTCGAGAAGAGCTCTTGTAACAGGCGCTGTCCCCCCCCTCCTTCCCCGGCTTTCTCTCTGCCATTTAAATTTTTAGGCAAGAACCTGACCGGTTCTCCTTCCGTCCTAGACTCCGGGTCTCCGACGGGCGAACTGAGGTGAGGCTGTGGACCACCAACTTTTTACCATGGGCTGACTTCAGGGTAGAGCCAATGTCAGGGGTGGTACCCCGCTGAAAACTACTAGCTAGAAAGTTTACGTGGGGTCCTGGCGGCTTAGTCCTTCTGGTTATTGCCTGTTGCAAGATCTCTTCTCATAGATCTACTGTTACGATAAATTCTTACATAACTCTACTTTATGTCTGTCTGTCCCCATTTGCAATAGGTGTGGGTCACCTGCAATAGTGGGAGAACAAATGGCTAACTTTCAGTTTGAATTGTACACTGCAGAGGGATATTGCTTATGTTATGTGACATTTACAACACGTTCACTAAAGGAAGTAGTCCTGGGTGTCAAACTGTGGATTAAATAGGAGACTTAATCCACAGTCAGGTGATGCTATTTGGCCAATTAGGTTATGACTTTCTCACAATCTATTTCATAAGGTTTATTGTTTTCATTTCTTAAAGTGCTGAAGTATTTTAATTAATTCGCAATACTCTGCATTAGGGTGTTATTTTATTTAATTTGTGCATTTCTCTGTTATTTCTCCAGTTCCCGATCAGTTCCCAGGAACTGAAGAAGGCCATTTCTTGGAACGGTTTCCACTTTCAGGGAACCACAATATTTTGCTTTAAAATCTTTAAAAATGTTCTTGAAATAATTGCTTGGCAGTTGTACTCTAAATTATTCTCTGTTTCATTTTTTGGGGAACCAAGACGAATAATCTAGTTCTTCTTGAACCTCTATTTTTTTCATACAATTTTTTGCCCTGCCTGCTGGCACCTTTCGCCTGCCATTGGACCCTGTATCCGGCTCCCCCAGTCTCGTCACTGCTCCTCCTGCTGCCGCACCAGTGGGGATCCATACGGAACATGACCTGGGAGTTCTGGAGGGTTGTCACATACAGTAACGAGGGGTTGCATGGTTTTTCCTGGTTTACTCCCCTGATGACTGCACAACATGCAGTGGCATGATGAGTGAGCTCCACCTCTGTGGAGATGTCCTCAAATGCCCATGATTGGTCATGTGGCAGGCAAGCAGTAGGTTGTGGTACCCCCCCGAGGGAGGAGAGCTATCTGTTGGGATGCTCAAACCTCCCTCCCCCAGCCAACCCCTGAATGACCTGCATCCGTTTCGGAACACAGGTCACCGGTGTGGCAGGAGGTAAGGCACTAAGCGCCTCAGCCCTCCACGCCACTGGGCTGGCTTTCTTGGACCTCTTTTAAGGCAACATTTAATATTGGGGTTCTTGACTGAGGAACGGAATCGAAATTTGTTTTAATAAGCCCTATTTTAACATTATTTTGGGCTTACTATCAATTTCCTTTTCTAATCTGGGAACCGGAAACATCTTCAAGGCTGTCAGTGTTTAGTACGACTGACAGACCAAAAAAAGAAGACAGACATTAAAAAACTGTACAATTTGTTTTCAGCTCCTGGCAAAGGCAGACTTTCACAAGCTTTGTATAATGTGCCTAGGTCCAGACCACAGTTTTTTGAATTGTGAACTCTGTAAAATGTTTTGCCCTAAAACACAAAAGAAAAAGGCTAAAAAACTTTAAGTCCTTATGGCTTCTCAGTCTGCCTCAACATCAACAAAAAGCTTAGATAAGGGTCCAGCCCCTCAGAGTAGGCAGCAGTCCCCATCAAATGGGATAAGAAAGAAAGGTAAAGCTGCTAAAGATGGTACAGAACTCAGGGTGTCTAAAAAGGGAAACCCTAAATCCAGTAAAAATAAAATGGCCTCTAAGCAGACACCAGAAACAGTGCCTGCCAAGAGAAAACAAAAAGAAAAACATTTCTTGTTTCCATTCGTCTTCCAGAAAAAGAAAAGGAGACACCAGTTGACTTAGAAGAAATGCCCTCGGTAGAGGACATGATAGAGGCATGGCAGTTTCTCCAGGTTTTTGAAGCTGTAGAAAATTCCAGGACTATACCTGTGGTCATAGAATTTGACAACAGATAAGGACTGCTTAGCCCACCCAGACTGCCCATTTTTCCCTACCTGCAGTGTCACAGCAGACCCTACTTGATCTCTTGCTCTTCGCCCTCCTCCTTTCCATTAAGATTCCATTTTGCCTGTTCGATGCAATCTTGAACCCCACCACTGTTTTCGCCCACACCACCTCCGCTGCAAGACTGTTCCAGGCATCCACCACTCTTTCTGTGAAGAAGTACTTCCTCACATCCCTCCTGAATCTACCCCCGCGGCGTCATTGCTTGTCCCCTTGCTCTTGAGCATCTTTTTTCCTGAAAAATACTCCCCTCCTTTACCTTATTTCCCCTGTGAGGTATTATAGATCTGTATCATATCCCCCTCCTTCTTCTCTTCCAGGGTGTAGATGTTGAGGTCCTTTAGTCTGTCCTTGTAGGTCTTCTGATGCAGACCTGGCACCATTGTAGTTGCCCACCTCTAGATAGCCTCCACTCCATGTCTTTCCATAGATGTGGTCTCCAGAACTGGGCACAGTACTCCAGGTGGGGTCTCACCAATGATCTATAGAGAGGCAACACCACCTCCCTCTTTGTGCTGGTGATACCCTTCTCTGTGCACTCCAGCATCCCACTAGCCCTCCTAACTGCCTTGTCGCAATGCCTAGCCACCTGTAGGTCATCAGATATGACTACCCCAGGTCTTTTTCCTGTTTGGTAGTTGCCACTATCTCTCCACCCATTTTGTACTCTGCCCCTGGGTTTCTGTGCCCTAAGTGCATGATTTTGCACTTTTTTGCATTGAAACCCAGCAACCATACTGTACCCTTGACCACTCCTCAAGTTTTCTTAGATCTCTGCTCATCTCCCCCCCCCACACCCAGGAGTATCCACCCTATTATAGATTTTGGTGTCATCTGCAAAGAGGCAGAGCTTCCCTTCCATCTTCTTTGGAGATATTTCTATCATCGGGTCACAGCTATGGAACTTAGCTGTCAGGCACTAGGATCCCACGGAAGCTTTTCTGCAGCAGTCTACTAGGGACCGCCCACACCGATGTTGAGTTCAGAGACATCACTCACCCTATAAACATGTGGGTGTCCCTGCTTCCTCCTCAGTTCTTTCCCACTGTTGACCATTCGAGCACAGACTCCGCAGAAGCTTCATCACTCAGTTCGACTGCCAAATTTACTTACCTTTTTTTTCTTTTGTAGTCGAATCAATTTTATTTAAAAGTGACTCCTTTCTCCTTTGTATGTCAAGAACTACTCCTTAGTTGGCTGTTTTCCATCGCTGTTGCTGCAGAAAGAAGTTCTCCACTACCAACGAACACTAGCCATAACATCCTCGCCTGCGAATTCTGCCAGAAATTCAGCCTCACCACCCAGCGCTGATGAAAGAAAGCCCTGTAAAAGTTCCTCATGGATCAACAGGTAGCCAGCAGAGAGCAGGGGTCTTCTGCCACCACCCCCACACCTAGTTGCTGGCTTCCTCCATGGGCTTGCAGGCAGCCAAGGCCCAGGACAAATCCTCAGGGAAGCACTGTTGACAGGATAAGGAATGGAATAAGGACCACTCCCCCATCAGCGATCCTGGTCCCAGCTGGATTCTTTCTCTTCCTCTCCCTCACCTGGGATTACCCCATTGACAGCTTTGGCATCGGCACCTTGCTCCGTGAAGGCCTCTGCTTCTTCCAGGCCCCCCATGGTGGATTCCTCTCCCATCCATCACAGTGCTGTGGAAGGGCCATCGGCCTCTGGGTTGTAGGTCCTGCCCCATCATTGAGACCTTTTGAGCCTCGAGGTCCATCAGCACCAGACCTACCCACTACCTCTTCATTTAGTGGTTCATCATTGGACCAAGGCTTCTCACCCCCTCCTTCAATGCCAGTGTTAACGATGGTTCCCTTCCCTGCCATCAACCTCAATAACATTCTGACCTCCCTTACTACTTCTGTTATCCAATAGCTAGTGTCATGGTCCAGGACATCATTACATGTGCTGTCATCAGCTGTTTTGGCATTGACACCTGTTAGGCCTGTGCACCCTGCGCCCCTTATAGAGTTGTCAGCGTGGCGTTCGTTGGTCAGTGTTCCAGAGCAGACCGACATCGAAGAGGAGTACCATCCTAATCTTATCCTCCCTGAGGAAGAGGAGGATGAGGATGAGGTTGATGTGGAATCCACTGTCTCCTTGGAGAGTAAGGAGTCTGTCAAGCACACTCTCAGATCCCCCCTGAGGACACCTCCTTTTTCAAGAGCCTTTCTTCCCCTGGAAAGGGCAAAGGTCCTCATAGAACTAGCCTCTTCCTTCAGCCTTCAGGTATCTCGACCAGCAAGGCATTTCCTCCAGCTCTTGGGCCACATGGCAGCTTCAACAGCAGTGGTGCAAGGGGCAAGATTCCAGATGAGGGACATTCAGTTCCATCTGAGAGCTTTTTGGTCTCAGAGGAAGGATTCCCTTATCAAACTGTTCCCAGTGACTCTGACCTTGATACAAGCCCTTCAATGGTGGCAGGATCAGGACAATTTAAGGCAAGGGGTTCCATTTGACACTCAGGCCCATTCATCAGTCCTTACCATGGATGCTTCCCTTCTGGGCTGGGGAGCCCATCTGGGGGCCTTCACTGCCCAGGGTCTATGGTCCCCTCAGGAATCCCTTCTCCATATCAATCTCCTAGAACTCGGGGCAGTTTTTCTGACCCTGCAAGCTTTCTCTCAGTCAGTGCAGAACAAGGTGGTTCAGGTCAGAACAGACAACACCACCACCATGTGGTATAGCAACAAGCAGGGAGGCACTCGGTCTACAGCCTTGTGCACAGAAGCCATGAAGTTGTGGTCCCTGGCTTATTCCCTGCAATCATCTCTGATAGCAGTTCACCTTCCAGGGAAGGACAATGTGCTAGCAGGATCTCACGAATGGTCCCTGGACCCTCTGGTAATGAAGGTGATTTTTTCAAGGTGGGGCACTCCAGAGATAGATCTTTTTGCAGCTCCAGACAATCACCAACTTCTTCTCTTTTGTTGCAGACCCCCAGTCTTGGGCTCAGTTCCCCTGGATGCTCTGATTCTGAACTGGGAAGGGAAATTTCTGTATGCCTTCCCACTTCTGTTCAAAGTTTTAGCCAAGATAAGGTCACAACCTTGCAAAGTGATTCTGATTGCTCCAGACTGGGCCAGACAGCCTTGGTACCCACTGCTGTTGTCCCTAGCAGTCCATCTTCCCCTATCTCTTCCCATGAATTACAACCTAATACCTCCTTTCAGGGGAGGATTTGGTACCCCAATCTTCAGTCTCTCAATCTCAAGGCATGGCTCTTGAAGAGTTCGAGTTTGCAGATTTGCATCTTTCTCAGGGGGTTCTGGATATTCTCAAAGCTTCTCGAAAGCCCTCCACCATAAAGACTTATAACTCCAAATGGAAAAGATTCAGCATTTGGAGTTCCAAGAAGCATATTTCTCCAGATACTGCTGAATTGCCTACAGTTCTGGATTATATGGTCCATCTCAATGGCCTAGGTCTCAGACCAGCTACTCTCAAGGTACACTTGTCAGCTGTTTCTGCTTTCCTGTCAGTGGGGAAGTCTTCCTCACTATCATCTCATCCTGTGTTCTGTAAATTCTTTAAAGGATTGCTTCATACCAAGCCTCCCTTTAGAGCCCCTGCCTGGGATTTAAATGTTTGCATTGCTCAATTTATGCAATCTCCTTTTGAGCCTATGTCCTCAGCAGAGCTTAAGTACTTGACTTGGAAAACTGTGTTTTTGGTAGCCATTACCTCCACCAGATGTATCAGTGAATTGCAAGCCCTGTCAGTAGAACCTGATTTTATCTCCTTTCACAGGGATAAAGTGGTCCTTAGAACCAATAGAAAGTTCTTGCCTAGAGTGGTTTCAGACTTCCATTTGAATCAGTCTATGTCTCTCCCTGTTTTCTTCACTGATCATTCTTCCTCAGGAGAGAGGAGGCTACACAGTTTAGATGTTAAAAGAGCCCTCAGCTACCACATAGAGCGTACCAAGGGTCACAGGTTTGATTCCCTCCAGTTGTTCCTCACTTATGGAGAAGTGGGAAAGGGCAAACCTACCACCAAGAGAACTATTGCCAGGTGGATTGGGTCTTGTATACAATTCTGCTATGAAAAACTGGGAAAGATTCCACCCTCAGGCCTGAGGGCTCACTCTACAAGAGGTACAGCTGCTTCCCTGGCTGCTACCAGGGATATCCCTCTCTTAGAAATTTGTCAAGCAGCCACCTGGAAAACAGTCCATACTTTGCCAAGCATTACTCTCTGGATATCCAGGCTAGGAGTGATGCTTGGTTTGGCACAGCAGTACTTCAGATCCTATTCCCAAAGTAGGTTCTGTCCCTCCTCCATGGAGGTACTGCTTGGTAGTCTGCACTTGTCAGAATACAACAAGACTTCAAGTTGTTTGAAGAAAAAATTACTCACCTTAGTAATTATGTTTCTTCAATTGGAGTCTTGCTATATTCTGACCTCCTTCCCTGCCTCCCCTCTCAGAACCTGGTTTTTGGGAAGTGTTGGGCAGGCGCAGTGTTGCACCTCAGGGGTGCTCCTTTACACCCTCTTCTTTTTGTTTGGGTGTTTGTTCTATTATTATTCTTGTTTGGTTTGGTTTTGGGTTTCCTGATTTGAGTCTTCCTTTGGGAATCCAAAACTTTTTGTTGCCAGTTGGCTAGTAAAAATTTTACAATTTCAACATAGAATAGCTAGTGAGCTTTGCTCATAAGAATCTGACGGTTAGATTTCAAAGGGAAACAGACAGAAACATTAACCAAGCTCGAGCTCAGCATTCTATGCTCTACATAGAAAGTTTAACCCTTTGTTCTCCGGGGCAGTTTAAAGGCTGGGGCTAACTGCACTTGTCAGAATACAGCAAGACTTCAAGTTGTTTGAACTAAGAGCAACTGATATGATATCTTTGGTGTCCCCGCCAAAAAGGACAGAGCCCTTGAAAGGGGCATCTTGAATCGCCAACTGAACCTTGTTAGCGAGGCCCGAAAGGCAAAGCCAGGAGTGCCGTCTAAGGGCAATGGCAGTTGTCGAGGTACAGGCCACAGCATCGACAGAATCGCAAGTGGCCCGCAGAGCATGGCTGCAAGAGATCTTGGAGAGGCGGAGATCCTTGGCAAGTTCCTCCTTGAGAGGTGAAGGATCCATGGATTGGACCTTCATCTCCAGCCTGGCCATAGTCGCTTTTTGGTGGGACAACATGTGGGCCACGTAACTGAGGGAGAAAAGGGCACACGTGGTTGAGTAGACCTTTTTCTCTGAACTGGTCCATCTGCCTCGACTCCTTGTCCAGAGGAGTAGTGCTCATGTGCTTAGGAGCAGAGCAGTGATCATGAGTTGCTGAAATGACTACAGAGTCAGCCTTAGGATGAGACTTTAAGAAAGGAGCATCCTTTGGCGTCTGGTAGAATCTGTCTGCCTGTTTGGGGACAGACAGAATAGACTGAGGCATCTGCCAGATGGTTGTGGTGAGGTCTTGATGGGGGCCCATCCACGGACGAACTGGGATAGGAGACAGAGACTCCAAGTCCAGGTGTTCCGTGAGTCTCTGTCTCATCGGGTCCTGTTCCTCTGACTCCCAGTCGTAGTAGTCTCTCAAGGCCCACAAGAGGTCCAAGATTTCGGCGAGGCCTTGCCTTTCGGTTCCTTGGGGTCCTCCAGGACCTCCTCCTCTGAGGAATCTTCCGTCCCATCTGAGCTGTCATCATTTGCCTCCTCGACAGGATGACATGAAAAATCCAGAAGGGAAACGTCCTGCAGAGTCTTCCCCAAGATGTGAACAGTTGGAAGCAAGCTGCTTGGGAAAGGGGACCTAGGAAGCTGCGGTTGTGGGAGTCTAGTTTCCAGGTCCGAAACCAGCTCTGACCTAGCCCCCTGCCACCAAGAGTGTATTAGGGTCTTGAAGTCTGGAACAACTGGGGAAGGGGAGGTGGAGCTGGCTGGGGGGGAGAGGAGGAGGAGGAAGGGCGAACGGTGGGGGATAATAACCCTGGGGTCCCATGTAGTGGGAATAGGGGTTAAATCCCAGGTAGAACTGTCCCAGATGACTCCAATCTGGAGTGGAACCCCCCCGGGTATGGATCCCCAGGATAGCTATATGGGTAATGGGGGACAGTTCGGGTTTGGGTGTAAATCCCCATCGTCAGCCTTGACATCAGAGGAACCCACACTGGACCCTCCATAGTATAAGTAAGAGGAGGGTCCGGCATCGGGACAGTCCACCTCAGAGGGACCGACGCCGGCACCGGCGCAACCCAATCCGGCACTGGAAAGGGATCCAGCATCAGAGGGGCTGGCGCTGGAACCGGACGAAGGGCTCTGATGTCAGAGTCAGGTCTGACATTAGGGCCAAAGGTAGAGGCTGGATGGGCCGGTCCCGGCAGAGGGACTCTCGTCGGGATTGCTGGGGTCTGAGGAGGGGCCGGCAGTCGGGGCCTCCACAGAAAGGCCATCTGGCCGAGGAGCCTCCTGTGCCTGGACCTCAGCAGGGGAGCACAGAGAGGAACCCAACATGTCAACAGGTTCGAGGGTGTCTCCGTTGCCATTGCCAGACATGTCCACGGGAGAAAGCGAGGACATGGGCGAAGAAGGAGGAGGAGGGAGAGAGACTTTCTCCCTCTGGTCCCGCTGGATATTGGGTGTGGTGCCATTAGACCCTGATGGGGGAGCCGAGCCCGTGTGGTCGTCAGAGAAGGCCGACTTAGCGGGCGGAGTTGGGCGGTCAGGGGTGGAATCCCTGGCCGACTTATTGACCGAAGTCTGACGGCTGCCTCCAGCTGGGGGAACTGACTTACCAGCTGCCACGTGGTCTCCGGAGGAGCCAGGGGCCGATTTACCGGCTGAGGCGGTGCGGTCATTTGAGGAGATGATGATCGACTTATCTGCTGGAGTTTTGTCCGACTTACTGTCCGGTTTTCTGGGCAGCAGCTGGGCCTTACTCATTGAGGGCCTGATGTCCGCAGAGCGAACCCACTCCCTAGACTTGTATTTTTTAGAAGGGGAAGATTTTTCAGATGAGTCCTTAAGCCAGTCCATCTTTTTCTCTAGAGAAACTAGGCGGACTTTGAGCAGGTGGGCCTCCAAAGCCTGCTGTCTCTGTTTTTTCGTGGCCTGGTTGAAGGACTGGCATTCAGGGCAACAGGAGACTGGATGGTCTGGGCCTAGGCAGATGACGCACTTCGGATGACCGTCTTTGTGTGGGATCTGGGTGCCACACGATGAGCACTTCTTAGGAGGACATCAAAAGGTACAGAAGTTTGAAGAATAAAGCAGTGAGGGATTACCGACGCAATGAACTTTCTTGACGATCGCAAATGGAAGTCTGCAGATGCGACTGACACAAGGCGATGGTGGGAAAGAACTGGAGGGCAGGCGTGGAGACCGCCCACTATATACAGTCATGCTGACGTCAGTCATGTGACATCGGGTGGGCGGTACCCTGTTACGGATTGCTAGAAAAGTCTGCCGTGCGGCCCGACGCCAGGTAACGCCAGTCCTATATGTGATGACCCACTGAAGGAACCCTCTCGAAGTAAGATCTTGGGTTTACTGGAGAATCCAGGACTGGAACCACTACCTCCTTCTGGAGAAGCTGGGCAATGTCTTCCTGAAGGGCTGACAGGATGTCGGCAGACACCATGTCCTCCCATGGGGCACAGGCTTGGCAATGCGGGTAAGCCTTGAACTCTAGAAGCAGACCCTGAACGACCACCTCAAGGACCCACTTGTCCATGATGACAGTGGACCAGGCAGAATGGAAGTGGTGAAGCCGTCCCTCTACGGGATGACACTGGGGAGTCAGGATGGGCATGGGAGAGGTATCCCCCCATCCCATTACTGGGCAGGCTTGGAGACAGAGGAAGGACTGGCTGAGGAAGCAGTGGGGCCTTGACCACCTAGCTTTCGGATGACCAAAGCAACCAACTTGGTCGGGGATGCCAAGCCAAGGCCTGCATCTGGCTGGGATGGCTTGGTCGCAATGGCAGAGAAGGGTCAAAAGGGCTTCTTTGTTTGGACCTTAGAGCCCTTGGGAGCCCTCTGGGTGGAGGTAACAGAGTCTGGGGTGGCACTGGACTTCTCAATGTGAGCAAGGTGTCCTTCCACCCCCAGCCCGATCAAGTCGTTGCCCAAGAAGGAGGCATCCATCACCTTGTGCTGGGTATCTGCCATAAAGATCGAGATCCTCAGCTAAGCCCTGCAGCACATGGCCACCACGACAGCCACAGATTGGGTGCAAGAGTTGCCGATATCCATGGCTGTCTGCAGCTGCTGCTTAGCCACTGCTTGGCCCTGGACCCGGACTTGTTT
This sequence comes from Neoceratodus forsteri, assembly GCA_016271365.2. Taxonomy (NCBI): domain Eukaryota; kingdom Metazoa; phylum Chordata; order Ceratodontiformes; family Ceratodontidae; genus Neoceratodus; species Neoceratodus forsteri. The sequence continues at coordinate 1,077,220,165 of CM028131.1, forward strand.
GACCATGGCCTGTAAGTCAGCCGGGAGCTTGGGAAGCACCTCATCGAGGGTGCCTATGAGTGCATGAGTGAAGTAGGCCATTAAAAGGGCCGAACATGCCTGCCAAAGGCCAAGAGAAGAGGCTGCATAGACCTTTTTGGCTACATGATCCAATTTCTTGGATTCCTTGTCGGGAGGCTTATCTATGTCCCTGACGTTGCTGGTATGCCGAAAGACCGAGTCGACCACCAGACCCTCGGCTGAGGGATATTCGATGAAACCCGACAGGGAACTGGTAGGGACTATGTACTTAAAGGCCATCCATGCTGATGGCGCAGGGCAAGAGGCAGGGTGCTGCCAAAGTTCCAGAGTGTGGTCAAGAATGGCCTCGGAGACCGGGAAAGTCACCCCAGGGGAGTCACACCAGTCGAGAATCTCAGTCAAAGGATACTTGGCCCATTTTTGAATGAGCTCCATCTGGAGACCTGTAGATTCTGAGATTAAATGGAGCAGGCCCATGAAAGAGGTAGAACCATGCTTCTAGGACAAATCCTCTCCCAACTCGGCATCCAACGGATGGCAGTGTAGGGAGGAACCCTCAGACTCAGAGGATTTGTCGAAAAGCAGTTAACTGCCAGAGTCTCCGCTGACCCTATGGGGTCTGTCTGGAGCCACGGTGACCAACTGCTGATGAGGAAGCCCAGAAGCGGTTCAGGAATCCTGGGGGGGGGGACCCATCAGCAGCTGCTTAGGTGGTGGCTCCACATGGATGGGTGCAGAGGCCAGAAGAAAAAATTACTCACCTTAGTAATGTTGCTTCTTCTAATGGAGTCTTGCGATATTCTGACAGTAGCAGTGAGTCCCAACCTTCGAACTGCCCCGGAGATGAAAGAGTTAACTTTCCATGCCAGGCATGGAACGTTGAGCTCGAGCTCGGTTGAGACTCTGTCTGTTGTTCTTCAAACTCAAACCGTCAGATCTTTACGAGCTAAACTCACTAAGGTCCGGTGTGGAAGCTGTAAACCTACACTAGCCAACTGGCTACTAAACATAAAACACATTTTTTGGTCCCAAAACAAAGACTCAAGTCAGGAGACCCCCAAAAAATGAAAAACACAACACCAACTCACCCCAAGAAAAGAAGGGGTGAAAACAAGAAGGTGGGCACCTACTAAGTGCCAACACTGCACTGCCCACCCACATCCCAAAAACAGAGGTTCTGAGAGGGGCAGGCAGGGGGGTCAGAATATAGCAAGACTCCATTAGAAGAAACAACATTACTAAGGTGAGTAATTTTTTCTTCAAACAACATGAAGTCTTGCTATATTCTGACAGTAGCAGACTACAAAGCAGTACCTCCATGGAGGAGGGACAGAACCTACTTAGGAAATAGGCTCTGAAGCACAGCTGTGCCAAACCGAGCATCACTCCTAGCCTGGATGTCCAGGGAGTAATGCTTGGTAAAAGTGTGAACTGTTTTCCAGGTAGCTGCTTGACATATCTCTAGAATAGGGATGTCCCTGGCAGTAGCCAGGGAAGCAGCTGTACCTGTGGTAGAGTGAGCCCTCAGGCCTGAGGGAGGAACCTTACCCAGTTTTCCATAGCAAAATTGGATACAAGAGACAAACCACCTGGCAATGGATCTTTTAGTGGCAGGTTTCCCTTTACCAACCTCACCATAAGTGAGGAACAGTTGGAGGGAGTCAAACCTGTGACCCTTGGTACTCTCTATGTAGTAACTAAGGGCTCTTTTCACATCTAAACTGTGCAGCCTCCTCTCGCCAGAGGAGGAATGGGCAGTGAAGTATGCTGGAAGAGACGTAAATTGATTAAGGTGGAAATCTGAAACCACCTTAGGCAAGAACTTCCTGTTAGTCCTGAGGACCACCTTATCTCTATGAAAGGAGATAAAATCAGGCTCCACTGACAAAGCTTGTAATTCACTTATGCGTCTGATAGAAGTGATGGCTACCAGAAACACAGTCTTCCAAGTCAAGTACTTAAGCTCTGCTGAAGACAAAGGCTCAAAAGAGAGTTGCATAAGCTGAGCAATGCAAACATTAAGGTCCCAGGCAGGGGCAGGGTCCCTGAATGGAGGGTTGGTGTGAAGCAATCCCTTGAAAAACTTGGAGAATACAGGGTGAGCTGAAAGAGAAGAGGGCTTACCTGCTGAAATAAAAGCAGACACAGCTGCCAGATGCACTTTCAGTGTAGCTGGTCTCAGCCCCAAGCTATTTAAGTGGACCATATAATCAAGGACTGAGAGCAGGTCAGCAGATTCTGGGGAGATATGCTTCCCAGAGCACCATATGGAAAATCTTTTCCATTTGGAATTATAAGTAGCCCTGGTGGAAGGTTTTCTAGCAGCCTTAAGGATATCCATTACACCTTGGGAGAGTTGTAAATCAGCAACTCTAACTCTTCAAGAGCCAGGCCTTGAGATTGAGAGATTTGAGGTCTGGTACCAAACCCTCCCCTGAGCACAGGTTAACAGGTTGTAATTCCTGGGAAGACACAGGGAAGATGGACTACTAAGGACAGAAGGAGTGGATACCAGGGTTGTCTGGCCCAGTCTGGAGCAATCAGGATCATCCTGCAAGGTTGAGATCTGATTTGACTAGCACTTTGAACAGGAGAGGAAGGGGAAAAGCATAGAGAACTTCCTTCCCAATTGAGAACTAAGGCATCCAGGGGACTGAGCCCAACACTGGGGCCTGCAGCAAAAAGGGAAGTTGGTGACTGTCTGGGCTGCAAAAGATCTATCTGTGGGGTGCCCCATCTGGAAAATATCACCTCCAAGACCAGGGGGCCCAGTGACCATTCGTGATGACCCTGGAAATCCTGCTGAGAGCATCTGCCAGGACATTGTCCTTGCCTGGGAGGTGAACTGCTGTGAGGAGGTGTTTAGGGAGTAAGCCAGAGACCACAACTCATTGCTTGATGCACAAGGCCGTGAGCAGTGCCTCCTTGCTTGTTGATGTACCACATTGTGGTGGTGTTGTCTGTTCTGACCTGTACAACTTTGTTCTGAACAGATTTGGAAAAAGCTTGAAGTGCTAGAAATACTGCTCTGAGTTCTAACAGATTGATATGGAGCAGAGATTCCTGAGGGGACCACAACCCCTGGGTGGTGAGGTCGCCCATGTGAGCCCCCCAACCCAAGAGGAAGGCATCTGTAGTAAGGATTATGGAGTGAGACTGAGTGACAAAGGGAACCCCTTGTCTCAGATTGTTCTGATCCTGCCACCATTGTAGGGCCTGGATCAGGGTTCGAGTTACTGGGATCAGTTTGGTCAGAGGTTCCTTCCTTTGAGACCAAAAGGCTCTCAAATGGAACTGAATGTCCCTCATCTGAAATCTTGCTCCCTGCACTACTGCTGTAGAAGCAGCCATGTGCCCCAGGAGCTGTAGAAAATGCCTTGCTGGTCGAGATACCTGCAGGGTGAATGAGGAGGCCAGAGAGACCAGAGTCCTTGCCCTGTCCAGGGGAAGGATGGCTCTGGCCTTCTCTGTGTCTAGCTCTGCACCTATGAAGGTGAGGAGCTGGACAGGTTCTAGAACTGACCTTGGAAGATTTAGAAGGAAACCAAAAGAAGTGAGCAGTTGCTGAGTTATCTGTAAGTGAAACTTGACTTGGTCTGGGGACTGGCCTACTATGAGCCAGTCGTCCAGGTAAGGGAAGATGGCAATCTTCTGCCTTCTTAGAGAAGCAACTACCATTGCCAGGCATTTTGTGAATACCCTTGGAGCAGAGGTGAGACCAAGGGGCATTGCTCTGAACTGGTAATGGCCTGAGGGCAGCTCGAACCTGAGGTACTTTCGATGGGAGCCTCTAACGAGAATATGGAAGTAGGCATCCTTGAGGTCCAGGGACACCAGCCAGTCCCCTGGCCTTAGAGAGGGTAGAATAATTCCCAGAGTCACCATTTTGAATTTTGGTTTTAAAAGGTGCTTGTTTAAGTATCTGAGATCCAGGATGGGCCGCCATTTTCCTGTCTTTTTTGGGGTAAGGAAGTACCTGGAGTACAACCCTTTGCCCTGGTGTAGGGGTGGAACCCTTTCCACAGCTCTGAGAGCTAGAAGGGAAGAGACCTCTGCCTCTAAGGCAAGTGCCTCTGATGGATTTGCAGGTGGAAAGGATCTGGTTCTCATCTTTGGAAACTTTTTGAAGCTGAGAATCAGTCCCTAGCTTACTATTTCCAGGACCCATTTGTCTGATGTCAGAGACTCCCAGTCCTGGACAAAGTAAGCCAGGTTGCCCCCTACAGGTAGCTGAGAGACGGCCCTGGCAACCCCATCAGGGTGCCTGTTTGGCAGGGGCTTTGGGCTGAGGGGTGGAAGCAGGCCTGCTAGTACCCTGTCTGCCTCTCCCTCTAAAGAACCCCCTCTGGGCATAAGCAGAAGAGGAGGCCTGGGCTTGGTAAAAAGGCCTATGAAAAGGCCTGCCCCTGCCCCTGGGAAGCTGCCTCTGAGGAGTGGCCTGCTTTTCCTTGGCCTGTGCACTCCTATAGGTGGTCCTATACTCATCCATTTTCTTCATGTAATTCTCTGCTCCCCAAACAGAGAATTACCCACAACAGGAAAATCCATGGCCTTAGTCTGGGTATCCTGTGACAGGCTAGTACATCTGAGCCAAGCCATTCTTCGAAGTGCCACAGATATAGCCATGACTCTAGATGACACATCATTGGAGTCCACTGCTGCATGGAATTGCACCTTGGATGCCTCAATACCATCAGCAGCCACCTGCTCCAGCTCCTTGGCAAGCTGGCCAGGGACCTGTTTTGCTAGGGCCATAACAGTGTCCCATCTGGATTTTTGAAACCTAGCAGTATAGGTCATATAATTGGCCTGTCTGAGTCCCAAGGATGCTGCCATGTACTGTTTCTTTGCCATGGCATCAATCCTCCTAGAGTCTTTGTCCGGGGGGTGTGAAGCCAAGGGAATGTTTGCCTTATCACAGGCTGCAGCCTGCACTACCCCAACATGGCTGCATTGTTGTGTAAGGAACTCCGTGTCTGAGCCTGACAATGTATACCTCTTGTCCATTCTTTTATCCACAGGAGGTATAGTGTTAGGAGTCTTTAAAATCTTAAATGTCTGTTTCCCAAAAGATTTATGCAAGGGAATAGACAGCCTCCTAGACTCTGGGATATCCATCATTTCTACGGTCAGGCTCCTCCTGATCATCCACAGCTTCTTCCATAGGAAGCTGGAGGGTTTCAGCCACTTTTTTATAAAACATGAGATGGGAAGGGGACTCAGAAAGCCTAGGAGGAGACACTCCTGAAGGTCTGTCTGGGGAGATGTCCGGGTCAATGGGCACATCCAGACTTTCAAATCCACATTCACTTTCCTCATATTCCTCTTCCTCCTCCTCCTCTGGTTCATAAAATTCCTCTAAATCATACTCTTGACCTGGTGGAACCGGCTGAACCGAGCGCCTGCCTGATGGTGCCGGTTCGGTCGGAACCGGGGAAAGCGACTGGACAATTTTGATCACTTTGGCTATTTCTTCAGCGGTTGGAGAGGAAAGTTTTGGCTCCACACCAGCTGATTTTTCTTTTCTAGTTCTTTTAGCTGGAACCGACTCCTCAGAATCGGCTCTCCTTTTGCCCGAAGAAGTCTCGCCCTGGTCAGAGGGCACTCCTTCTGGTTCGGTTTGAACTGAACCAGGCTGGCCATCCAGTTCAGCAGACTTTTTGGCCTCCCTTTCCCTGAGTCTACAGCTCTCTTTTCTAGGGGAGCTGCAGGGAAATTTTTGCAAATCTGGCAGTCTGCATTTAGGTGGTCAAACCCCAGACAATAAACACAGGTGGTGTGGGGGTCAGCCTTGGCAAAGACTTCCCCACACACACTGCAGTTTTGAAACCCAGTGGGTACGTTTTTTCTTTTGGGTTTCTCAGACATAGTGCCAGTCCTAACCAAACTTGCCTTTATGGCAATCCGCCAGGCAAGACCCTCTTATCGGTTCCCAACTGTGTCACGGGTCATGGAAAAAACCGTAATAAAATCTATTTTTTTTAGAATCAATAAGAACCGGTAACCACACTCTAAAAGCACAATTTAAGATTTTTTAAGCAACTTGATCAGTTCAAACCGAACGGATAAACCGTTTACAAGTTCCACACAGAATAGAATAAAATAAAACCTATATAGTACTCACAAATACCACAGACAGAGACTGAACTGACAGGTTCCGGTTTAAATTCGGTCGAAAACCGAGAAAAGCGGTACTTTAACCGACAAATTGAACCGAGCAGAAGGAGAAATCTCCGGAGCGACTGTTCAGTGAGGCAGAGTAAGGAATCTGACGGTTTGAGTTTGAAGAACAACAGACAGAGTCTCAACCGAGCTTGAGCTCAGTGTTCCATGCCTGGCATGGAAAGTTAACTCTTTCATCTCCGGGGCAGTTCGAAGGTTGGGACTCACTGCTACTGTCAGAATATAGCAAGACTTCATGTTGTTTGAATAGGCTGAGCCAAAGTAGGCTGGGGCCTGGGTGGTGGGAGCCATGGAAGAGCCATTGTGGGGGCTGGAACCGTCTTCACCCTGGCCAGCATAAGCTGATGCCACATGAGTTCTTTGTAGTGGTGGCACATTTTGTGGTGGAGCCTCTCCTCAACCAAGAGGGAAGAAGAAGGGCATACATGGTCAGGTAGATTTTAATTTTTATGTTAAATTAAATTACAATCCAACTTGGGAATTTAAAAGCATCACTGATGAAAGAATTAATAATGTATACATGGAAGGGCATATTACAAAAAATGTCAGGGATTTTTTAATTAAAGATTATCCTGTTATGGCTATATTTTATTTATTACAAAAAGTACATAAAACGTTGATAGACCCTCCTGGACATCCGATTATTAGTGGGATGGGGTCTTTGACTGAGCCTCTTTCTCGTTACTTGGACTCCTTTTTACGAGTTTATGTGGAAAACTTACCCTCTTATGTAAAAGATTTCAGGGATGTTTCAAATCTTTTGAATTCATTACATGTAGAGTAATATTCTATAAATTTTATTTAGACATAGGATCTTTGTATTCTAATGTCTCTCATTGCAGTGCTTTGGATGCAGTGGCATTCTTTTTAAATAATGATTCAAGTTACAATGGACCACCTATATATTTTCTTTTAAAATTAATGGAATATATCCTAACATTTAATGTTTTTTTGTTCAACCAAGCTGTTTATAAGCAAATCAAGGGGACAGCCATGGGAGCCACCTGTGCACCTTCAATAGCTAATTTATGTTGGACTGTGGGAAAGAGATTTTATTTTTTCAGCAAATAATCCATTTTTCAATAAAATTATGTTATGGAAGTGCTTTATAGATTATGTAATTTTATTATGGAAGGGAACTCAATCAGAGTTTCAAGATTTCATTACGTTCCTTCACTCTACAATGATCACTTGCGCTTTATTTTTAATGTAGCGAGTGATCAACTTCCATATTTGGATATTTCTATAATAAAAACAGCTACTCGTAACTTTGAAACAGAAATTTTTGGAAAAAAAGTTGATGGTAACACGGTCCTGATGACTTCCAGTTGTCACCCAGTTTATACAATCAAGAATATTCCTAAAGGAGAATTTTTACGAGCCAAAAGAAATTGCAGTACTGATAATAGTTTTAAAGTTAATGCAGACATAATGGAAACAAGGTTCAAGGAGATGGGTTATAGTATTAAAAACATTTTACAAGCAAGAGAAATAGCAATGAATACTAACAGAACTACTTTATTATGGCCATCAAATGTAAATAACAAACATGACACACGTTTAAATGTGGTTACAACTTTTTCAACACATGCTAAGCTTTTTTTCTTATGTTATAAACAAACATTGGGGGATTTTGTCAGCTGAAAAAAATTTGGAAAATATAGCTGAACAGTTACCAAGAATAACATTTAGAAAAGCTGCTAGTCTTAAAGACAGTCTTGTATGCAGTCTTTTTATAGACAAAAAAAACAAATACTTGGTTATTGCAACCTTCGGGTTGTTTTAAATGTAATAACTGTGTTTATTGTGATGTTGTCATTAATGGTAAAACCTTTTCAACTGTAAATAATATACTGGAATTTACCATTAGACATATCACATCATGTAATATGAGTGGTGTGATTTGTTTAGCAATCTGTCTGTGTAATGCTTTTTATGTAGGAAAGACCAAAAGAAACTTTAAGGTTAGAGTTGGTGAACATCAACGAGCTATAGGAAGGGAAGATCCATTATACGCTACGGCAGCACATATTTCAGCATGTAAAAATGATAACTGTATACATTCTTTAAAGTATCTGGCCATTGACAAAGTGTCTCAAAACCTGGGGGCAATTATAGAAATCTTATCCTTGAGAAGCTTTTTGGATTTTGCAGCTAAAAGCAACTATTAACCCTGGGTTAAATGGTAATTTTGATTTAAAACCTTTTCTAGAAGAAAGACATTAGTCATTGAGAGAACTCAATCAAATCCTCTCTCCCCATTTCCTTTCTTTTGGATTTCTATTATAAATGTGGTACACTTATTACATGCATTTGATTTAATACTGCCTTTCATGATTATTTATCACTGCTGCTCTTCTTTGTTTTATTTGAGTGTTTTTTTAAAGTGATAGACTTTGCCTGTTACATAAATTAGACCTCATGCAGAAATTTAGTATTGCTTCATTGTTAGTCAAATCCTATTGGTACTTTTTTAATTGATTTAATTTGTCATGTGTTTCATTGTATGGTTATATATATATATGTATATGCTTTTTTGCTTTATTTAGCCTTTGATAAAGGGACCAGAAACGTGTCAGGTGATTGAATAAACTTTTTAAAATGTTTCTCTCTCTTGCACCAGTTTTTTTGTGGTGGTGAGTAGCTGGATTTGTGTTTCTCATAGTACTACAGGTGTAGTCTTACTATGGACCTGTACAGGGGCAGAATCATCTCCTTTTGTCTGCTCAAGATGGCCCTGCCTATGCACCCCAGCATCCTGCTAGCTTTCCCATACGCCTTGCTGCAACGGGCTGTCTTGAGGCTGTCACTAATTAAACTCCTCAGGTTTTTCTCTTTCTGAGATCTGCTCCAATTGTATTCCTCTATCCAATATTCAGTCCTCAAGTGCATAATATTTCAGTCGTTAAATCTTGGACCAACATCCCAATTTCCCCAGATCTCTCTTCAATTCCCTCACCAACTACCCTGCCACATATCTCTGCACCATCTGCAAATAGATACATCTTATCCTGGAATCCTCCTATGTCTCAAATGAACACACTGAAGAGCACCATGCTCAAGACCAATCCCCGTGGGAACCCCATACCTACCCCCCCCATTTATTTGTCAATTTGCCTTATATTCTAGAGTGCCTGTATTCACTATTCCATTTATTACTCATTACTAAGTGTTTTACATGGAAACCAGATCCTTGCACCCTACAGTTGATCTACTTCTGCTATTTAATCCTTTGTTTAAGTCACAAGCCTTTGTTTCTGACATCATAATCATTTCCACAGCAACAAACTGTAATGTCACAAAGGATTAAACAGTAGAAGCAAATGAACTCTAGGGAACAAGAATCCGAGCCCAATGCAAACCAACCTAGAAATGAAGGACAAACGGAAGTTAAATGCAAACAATACATAAGAAATAAGCAGAAGTGTGTCTAGAAATTATGTTTTTAAGAGCTTTCTCATAAGTGACAAACTCTCCTTAACAGATTTTTTTTTTGTTCAACAGAATAAAGGTTACTTAGCTGTAACAGTAGTTCTAGGAGTAGAATATGTTGTTCATCGACACCGTGTGGCTGTTGCCTTTCCCTTTAAGATTCGTTGCAAAGTCTCAAAGCTGGCTCCTCCCACCCACCCGGTATATCCCTTGGCTTCGCCCCAACACCAGATCTTGCCCCCTGGAAAGCAGAATGAGTGCCGAAGCTGGGGAGGTCGCGTCGGTCCACGTGGATGAACAACATATACAACTACTAGAAGAAAAAATTACTCACCTTAGTAATGTTGTTTCTTCTAATGGAGTCTTGCTATATTATACACATTAGCAGTTTGATCCAGCTCTAGAACCAGTTTGATCCAGCTCTAGAACTGCCCCGGAGTGAAATGGTTAAAACCATTCCAAAATAGAATTTTGGCACGAGAGCAGCTCTATCTGTGTCATTTCAAACTTGAACTGTCAGATCTTTACGAGCCAAACTCACTAACGTCTGTGTGGAAGCTGTAACCTACACTAACCAAATGGCTACCTAAATAATAACAACCATTGATGGTCCCAACACCCAAGACTCAAGTCAGGGGACCAGAAATACTAACACCATTCTAATAATATGAAAATGGAACATAAGTATAATAAAACACACACGCAGCGTACACATACACACCCCCAAAGTCCCAAAGGGACAAAATGCTAACAGGACATAAGTAGTGCCCACACTAAGTTGCCCGCACCCACCAAGTAGAGGTTCTGAGAGGGGCAGGTTGGGGAGGTCTATAATATAGCAAGACTCCATTAGAAGAAACAACATTACAGAGGAGGTAATTTTTCTTCAAACAACATGAAGTCTTGCTATATTATGACATTAACAGAATACACAGCAGTACCTCCATGGAGGAGGGGCAGAACCTACTTAGGGAATAGGCTCTGAAGAGCAGCTGTAAGCAAACCGAGCATCTCTCTCTGGCATGGACATCCAGGGAGTAATGCTTGTAAAGTGTGTACCATTTTCCAAGTAGCAGCCTGGCAAATCTCTAATAAAGGAATGTCTCTGGCAGCAGCTAGAGGCATGGCTGTACCCCTGAGTAGAATGAGCCCTCAAACCGGGGGCTCTGCCCACTTTCTGATAACAAAATTGGATACAAGAGACAATCCATCTGGCTACTGATCTCTTAGTGGCAGGTTTGCCTTTCCCAACTTCACCATAGGTAAGGAAAAGTTGGAGGGATTCGAACCTGTGACCTTTGGTACGCTCTATATAATAACTAAGAGCTCTCTTAACATCCAGGCTGTGCAACCTCCTCTCACCAGAAGAGGAGTGATCAGTGAAAAATACTGGAAGGGAGATAGATTGATTAAGATGGAAATCTGAAACCACCTTAGGAAAAACTTCCTATTAGTCCTAAGGACTACCTTATCCCTGTGGAAGAAATAAAGTCAGTCTCCACTGACAAGGCTTGCAATTCACTTATCGTCTGGCAAGTGATACCCACTAGAAAACAGTTTTCCAAGTTAGGTATTTAAGCTCTGCAGAAGACAGAGGTTCAAAGGGGTTGCATTAACTGGGCAATGCAAACATTAAGGTCCCAAGCAGGGCGGTTCGAAAAGGATTAGTATGGAGTAATCCCTTAAAAACTTGGAAAACACTAGATGAGAGGAAAGAGGGGATGACTTTCCTGCTGACACAAAAGCAGATACAGCTGCCAAATGAACTCTCAGGGTAGCTGGTCTGAGACCCAAGGAATTAAGATGTACCATGTAATCTAACAAAATGGGCAATTCAGTAGATTCTGGGGAAATATTTTTCCCAGCACACCAAATGGAAAACCTTTTCCATTTAGAACTATAAGTAGCCCTAGTGGAAGGTTTTCTAGAAGCCTTTAGGATCTCAAGAACACCCTGGGAGAGGTGTAAATCAGCAAACTCTAACTCCTCAAGAGCCAGGCCTTGAGGTTGAGGGATTTGAGGTCCGGATACCAAACCCTTCCCTGGGCACAAGTCAACAGATTGTGATTCCTGGGGAGGCACAGGGAAGATGGACTGTCAGAGACAGAAGGAGTGGGTACCAGGGCTGCCTGGCTCAATCCAGGGCAATCAGAATCACCCTGCAAGGCTGAGATCTGATTTTGACTAGTACTTTGAATAGGAGAGGAAAGGGGAAGCATAGAGAACTTCCTCCCAATCCAGAAGAAGGGCATCCAGGGGAACTGAGCCCAGCACTGAGGCCTGCAACAGAACAGAGGAAGTTTGTGATTGTCTGGGGCTGCAAAAGATCTATCTGAGGGATGCCCCACCTGGCAAAACTATCCCCAGCACTTGAGGATCCAGGACCATTCGTGATGGCCCTGGGAAATCCTGCTGAGGGCATCCGCTAGGACATTGTCCTTCCTGGAAGATGAACTGCTATGAGGGAAGTGTTCAGGAATAGGCCAGAGACCACAACTTCATTGCCTCGGTGCACAAGACTGAAGACCGAGTGCCCCCCTGTTTGTTGATGTACCACATTGTTGTGGTGTTGTCTGTTCTGACTTGTATCACCTTGTCGTGGACAGATGCAGAAAAACTTGAAGAGCTAAAAGACAGCTCTGAGTTCCAGCAAATTGATGTGGAACAGAGATTCCTGGGGACCAAACTCCCTGAGTGGAAAGGTCACCCATGTGGGCTCCCAACCCAGAAGGAAACATCTGTAGTGAGAGTCAAGTCGTGAGAAGGGAAATGAAGGGAACCCCCACTCTTAAATTGCTCTGATCCTGCCACCACTGGAGAGCTAGAATCAAGGTTCGAGTCACTGGGACCAACTTGGAAAGGGGGTCTCTTCTCTGAGACGAAAAGGTTCTCAAGTGAAACTGAATGTCTCTCATCTGAAATCTGGCTCCCTGCACAACAGCTGTGGATGCAGCCATGTGCCCCAGGAGCTGCAGAAAGTGTCTTGCTGGTTGAGAGACCTGCAGAGTGAAGGAAGAGGCCAGAGCCACTAAATTCCTTACCCTTTCTGGGGGAAGAAAGGCTCTGGCTAGCTTTGTGTCCAATTCTGCCCTTATAAAGGTGAGTACCTGGACTGGTTCCAGAACTGACTTTGGTAGGTTTAGCAGAAAACCCAGGGAGGTGAGAAGCTGCTGGGTGACCTGCAGGTGAGATTTTACCTGTTCTGGGGACTGGCCTACAATGAGCCAGTCGTCTGAATAGGGAAAAACAGCAATCCTCTGCCTCCTTAAGTGGGCCACTGCCACTGCTAGACACTTTGTGAATACCCTTGAAGCAGAGGTAAGGCCGAAGGGCATTGCTCTGAACTGGTAATGACCTGAGGGCAGTTCGAATCTGAGGTACTTTCGATGGGATCTTCTGATTAGGACATGGAAATAGGCATCCTTGAGGTCCAGGGAGGCTAGCCAGTCCCCTGGCCTTAGGGAAGGTAAAATCATTGCCAGAGTTACCATTTTGAACTTTGGTTTCAAAAGATGCTTGTTCAGATATCTGAGATCTAAAATGGGCCGCCATTCTCCTGTCTTTTTTGGGGTAAGGAAGTATCTGGAATACAGACCCCTGCCCTAATGCAGGGGAGGAACCCTTTCTACTGCTCTGAGAGCTAACAGGGATGAGACCTCTGTTTCCAGAGCGAGGGTCTCTGAAGCAGTTGCAGGTGAAAAGTCTGCTTCTCAACTTGGAAACTTTTGAAGCTGAGAACCAGACCCTGGCTTACTACTTCCAGAACCCACTTGTCTGAGGTTAAAGAAGCCCAATTCTGATTGAAGTAAGCCAGCCTGCCCCCACTGGTACAGGAGAACCGACCTGGGCACCCCATCAGGGCGCCTGTTTCACAGGAGCTTTAGGCTGGGGGGTGGGAGCAGGTCTGCCCACCCCTCGTCTGCCCCTGCCTCTGAAGAAGCCCCTCTGAGCATAGGCAGAGGAGGCCTGAGTCTGGTAGAAAGGCCTGTGAAAAGGCCTACCCCTACCCTGGGGCATGCCTTTGAGGAGTGGCTTGCCGCTCCTTAGCCTGGGCACTCTTGTAAGTAGTCCTATATTCATCCAACTTCTTCATGTAATTCTCTGTCTGCTCTCCAAACAGAGAATTTCCCACCAGGAAAATCCATAGCCTTAGTCTGGGTATCCTGTGACAAACTAGTACACCTGAGCCAGGCCAACCTACAAAAAGCTACAGATGTGGCCATGACCCTAGAGGAAACATCATTAACATCCACAGCAGTATGAAACTGAACCTTAGAGGCTTCAATGCCATCAGCAGCCACCTGTTCTAGTTCACTAGCCAGCTGGCCATGGGCCTGCTTGGCTAACTGCATAACAGTATCCCATCTAGATTTCTGATACCTAGCTACATAAGCCATATAATTTGCTTGCCTGAGTCCCAGAGAGGCTGCCATATACTGTTTTTGCCATGGCATCAATCTTCCTGGAATCCTTGTCAGGAGGATGTGAGCCAAGGGAATATTAGCTTTACCACAGGCAGCAGCCTGAACTACCCAACATGACTGCATTGCTTGAGAAAGGAATTCTGTATCAGGGCTGACAATGTATACCTTCTGTCCATCTTTTTATCTACAGGAGGCACAGAATTAGGAGCTTTTAAAATTTTAATTGTTTGTTCCTAAAAGACTTATGTAAAGGAATAGACAATCTCCTAGACTCTGAAATATCCATCATTTCTACAGAATCAGGCTCCTCTTGCTCATCCACAGCCTCTTCTAAAGGAAGCTGGAGGGTTTCAGCAACTTTTATAAAACATAAAATGAGATGGGGACTCAGACAGCATAGGGGGAGATTCTAAAGTCTGTCTGGGGAGATGTCCGGTTCAATGGGCACACCCAGACCTTCCCAGCCACATTCATACTGTTCATAATCCTCCTCCCCCTCCTCTGGTTCATAAAATTCTTCAATATCATAATCCTGAACCACTGGGACTGGACGAACCGACCTTTACCAGATAGTGGTGGTTCGGACGGACCCAGAGACAGTGACTGGACAATTTGTATGGCTTTTGATCTCTGCAGCAGTTGGAGAAGGAATTTTGGACTCCAGACCTGCTGATTTTCTTGTTTTCTTTACTGGAATTGGTTCCTCAGAACCAGCTTTTCTTTTGCCCGAGGAAGTCTGGCCCTGGTCAGAGGGCACTCCCTCTGGTTCGGCTGGCACCGAACCGGGCTGGCCATCCGGGTCAGCGGACTTTTTGGCCTCTCGTTCCCTGAGCCTGCCCAATCTTTTTTCCAGGGTGGCTGCAGGGAAATTCTTACATACCTGGCAGTCTGACTGGAGGTGGTCAAACCCCAGACAATAAACACATATGGTGTGGGGTCAGCCTTGGCAAAGACTTCCCACAAACATCACAGTGTTGAAACCAGTGGGCCAGTTTTTCTTTTGGGTTTCTCAGACATAATGCCAGCCTAACCAAAAATACAGGTTACTCACCTGTAACAGAAGTTCTAGGAATGGTATATGTTGTTCATCCACACTCATTGGCAGTATCCTTGCCGCTTTAAATCTTGCGGAAGGTCTTCAAGCTTGCTCCTCCCACCCACCGGTGTGGTATAACTCAAGCTCCACCCCATGGCGCCAGATCTGGCCCGCTGGAAGCTCAGGTAGTGCGTCGAGCCGGGAGGTCGGTGGAGTCGTGTGGATGAACAACATATACCATTCCTAGAACTCCTGTTACAGGTGAGTAACCTGTATTCTAGGGACATGGATATGTTGTTCATCCACACTCATTGGCAGACCCTAGCAGTTCTCCGGAGAGGAGGCAAGACACACCCCATATACTTACTTGGGAAAGAGAGACTGGAGAACCGAGGCCCCAAACCAGCATCCCAGCGTGACTCAAGGTCGATGTGGTAGTGGGTAATGAAGGTGTTTGCTGACTTCAGTAGCAGCCCTGCAGATTTCCTGGATAGGGACGTCCTTGAAGCAGCCACCGTTGCAGCAGTATGGCGGGTAGAATGAGCTCTTATCCTCTGGGAGGCTCCATGCCCGCCAACTTATGCAGAGATCTATGCAGGAGGTTACCACCTGCTTATCGTCCGCTAGCTGCAGGTCTGCCAGATGGCTTCAGCGTGGGTGACAAACAGCTGGCGAACCTCTCCCAATTTCAGCCGTCGCTCCTTATAATAAGCGGCCCTTCTAGGGTCCAGAGTATGGAGCCTATATTCTGCCTCAGTGTGATTGGGTAGAACACCGGCAGAGTCAACACCTGGTTAAGGTGAAACTCCGACACCACCTTCGGAAGGAATTTCGGTGGGGCGCAGGACAACCTTGTCCCTGTGGAAGACCAGGTAAGGAGACTCGATGGAAAGCGCCTGGAGCTCTCCCTATCCTTCTGGCTGACGTGATAGCCACCAAGAAGGTGGCTTCCACGTACAGGTGAGAGAGCACACCTGTGCATAGGTTCAAATGGCTTGCCCATGAGCTTTGCCAGTACCAGCAGTAGATCCCACGGAGTGGGGTTCCCATACTGGAGGAAATGTGATCGAGGCCTTTGAAAAAGCGCCAGACCACCTTCTCCCTGCCCACCGACTGCTTCCCGCCGCGCCGGTAAGCAGAGATGGCTGCCAGGTGCACCCTTAGGGTCGATCGACCTAAGCCCTTGACTAGAAAGGGACCATAAATAGTCCAAGATGCTTGCCAAGGAACAGGAGGAAGGGTCCAAGCCCTTGCCTGACACCAAATGGAAAACCTTTTCCATTTGAAGGCATAGCATTTTCTGATCGACTCTACGGGACGCCTCAACTACATTGAGGACCTCGTCGGAAGACCCAAGGCCTGGAACTCTGCCAGCCAGGAACCAGGCCGTCAGGTGCAGGGATTGAAGGTCCGGATGGAACACCTTCCCTGATTGACTGAGAGCAGGTCCGGCGAGCTGGAAGCTGCAGCGGAGTCCTGGAGCTGAGACTGAGGAGATCTGGGTACCAGAACTGGCGAGGCCAGTCTGGGCTATCAGAATCACCTGCGCCTTGTCCCTCCTCGCCTTGAGAAGCACCTTGTGGATCAAGGGAAATGGGGAAAGGCGTAAAGAGGCCCGGGGTCCATTGCCTCGAGAAGGCATCCCCTGCAGAGCCCTGCTGAGGGCGGGCATGGAACAGACTCAGCCCGGCGTTCTCCATGGAGGCAAACAGGTCCACCTGAGTGTGCCCCAAAGGGAGAACAGATGCTGTACTACCTCCGGCAGGAGAGACCACTCGTGGGATGCAGCCCCTATCCGGCTCAGGGCATCGGCCAGGGTGTTGGAGGCTCCTGCCACGTGAATGGCTAGGAGATCCGCCCAGGCTGCGCACGAGTGACCAAATGCGGAGAGCTTCCTTGCATAGAAGCATGGAGCTGGCCCCGCCTGGCGGTTCAGATAGTACATGGTCGTGGTATTGTCCGTCTGGACTCGGACCACTTGACCCCGGAGGAACGGAGCAAAGGCGGTGAGAGCTAGGCGGACCGCGGAGCTCCAGCAGGTTGATGTGGCATCGGGACTCCCAGCGGGGACCAGAGGCATGAGACCGGTGTTCCCCAGATGGGCACCCCAACCCATCAGAGAGGCATCGGTCGATAGAGAGACCGTCGGCTCGGGCCGAGCAGGGATGCCCTCCTGCAAATGATCTGGAACAGTCCACCACTGGAGCGTTCCACATCCCCTGTCCTGCTACACAAGCTGAGTCAAGGGATCGGCGTTGTGACCACTGGCTGGCCAGTCCCCACTGAAGGACGCATGTTCCAGCGGGCCCAACGGACCACGCTGGTGCAGGCCGCCATGAGACCCAGGAGGCGAGGAAGTCCCGGCAGGCGAAGTTGCCAACCAGAAATGATCGGGCAAAGGAGGAAAGAACCTCGGCCCTGTCCGCCGGGAGCGCGCTCTGGCTCGAAGAGAGTCGAGCTGCGCCCGATGAATAGAATCACCTGCTTCGCTCGAGTTCGACTTGGCCTCATTGATAAGGAGGCCCAGTTGAGAACAGACCTGGAGGCCAGATCTCTGGACCCTCCGCCTCCTCCCTGGAGGGAGCTGCTATCAGCCAGTCGTCCAGGTAAGGGCACACCCGGACCCCTCGCGCCGCAGGGAATGCTGTCACCACTGCCATGCATTTGGTGAAGACCCTGGGAGCTGGAGACAAGCCAAGGGCATGGCTTGGAATCAAGAGGATCCTTCCGCCGAAGCGAAGGAATCTCTGGTGAGACGGACGGATAGGGACGTGAAAAAGCTCCTGCAAGTCCAGAGAGCAGAACCACACGCCGTTCCAAGGATGGTATTATCTGAGCCAGAGTGACCATCCTGAAGGTTCGAGACCTTAGGAACTTGTTTAAGTCGGTGGAGGTTGGAATGGGGCGCCAGCCCCGTCCGTTGTTCGAACCAGGAAGTACCTGGACACAAACCTGGGTCTGAAGGAGGGTCCACCACCTCTCTTACCACCTCCTTCTGGAGGAGGAGGCGATGTCGACAAGCGAGCCGCCAGTGAGGCTGGGATCCCGAAGCCCCCGAGGCGGCGGCTCTGGGTGGTGCCTGCTCAATTCCAGAGGCAGGCCTCTTCCACCACCTCAGACCCACCTGTCCGTGGTAACAGCGGACCAGGCGGAACGGAAGTGCGGAGCCGTCCCCACGGGGGACCCAGGGTAAGGTGACGGGATGGGGCGACACCCTCAGCCCGTCACTGGGCAGGCTGGAGGAGGACCGGCCGAGGGACCTCCTGGGCCCTTTCCTCCTGCCTCTGTTAGAGGAAGCCGCGGCTTGGGTTTGGGATGCCAAGGCCGAGCCTGCTGGCCCCTAACGCTGCTGGGTCAGGCGCCGGGGCACAGAAGGACGAAGGGCTTAGGCTGTGGTTTCACGCCTTTGTCCTTCTGAGCGGAAAGACCGAGTCCAAGGTGGCATTGGACTTCGATCCTCTGCAGGTGACCTTCCACCCCAGGGTCAAGAGGTCAGTCCCAAAGGAACATCCGCCAACTTGTGCTGGGTATCCAGTAAAGGTGGATATCCTCAGCCAAGCCCGCCGACGACCATAGCCACTGCGCCGCCACCGATCTGGCACATGAGTCCCCTATATCCAAAGCAGTCTGGAGCTGCTGTTTGGCCACTGCCCTGCCCTGGTCCCGCACCTGCTTAACCGTAGTCTGCAGATCGGCGGGAAGATGAGGGATGACCTCATCCAGGGAGCCCAACAGGGCATGAGAAAAATGTGCCATGAGGACGGCCGAACTGGCCTGACGAAGGCCGAGAGAGGACGCAGCGTAGACTTTTCGCCCGACATAGTCCAATTTCTTGGACTCCTTGTCAGGAGGTTTGTCCATCCCTGGCGTTGCCCGGCGCGGACGCTGTCGGTAACCAACCCTCAGCAGGGTGTTCAAAACCGGACAAGGAACCGTGGGACCGACGATACTTCCTGGCCATCCTGGCGGGCGCAGGGCAGGAACAGGGCCTGCCAAAGTTCCAGTGCGGACCCACTATGGCCTCGGCCACCGGAAAGGCCTCCGTCGGAGAATCCTCGGTCCAGAATCTCCGTGAGGGATACCTGGCCCGCTTGGAACGGGTTCGAGCTCCATCCGGTAGACTCCGAGATGAGCGAAGCAGTCCTAGGAAGGACGACGGCTATCGTCCATTGACTGACCTCCTGAAGACCCAAGTCCAGTCGCTGGAGAAGAAGGAGGAATCATCTTCGGACTCGGAAGAGTCCTCGAAGAAGCTGCCTCTGGCCTGAGCCACCCTTCACCTGCCGAGGTCGGTCGGGAGTGAGGGTAACTGACAGCCGATGGGGTAGACCCTTGCCGACCGAGAATCCTTGGTCGGAGCCCCAATTGGTGGCTGTGGAGGCGGAGGTTCCACCGAATCGTGGAGCAGCTGGTTTTGGCCGAACAACTGCGCCTGGGTATAGCTCCTCCGGACAATGTAGGGTTGTGTCGGCCGTTCGGTGACAGCACTTAATGGCGGGGAAGGCGACGGAGTCGGCTTATTCCCCCAGGAGGAGCTGTTGCAAAACATAAGTCCTCGTACCGTGCCGACGAATTTACGCCGAAGCCTCCCTCATCCGAGGAGGAGGGCCAGACGGGCGCCACGCCGCTTACCGCGATGCCGAGACCGAGACCGCCTATGACGGTGGGATCGGCTGGACTGCGAAGAGGTCCGAGACCGAGACCGAGAGTCCCGGAATTTCCGAGGTCGGTGCGGGGAGGTGTCGGCCGGAACCGGCACTCTCTTCGGATGGTCCATCCGAGGGGTCCGGAACCGGAGGCACAGGCGAGCCCACGGGATCCTCAACTCCTCCCGGGGGAACCGGGAAGAGGGGAATCTCGGCTGCTAAAGGCGACAGCCCGTCCAATGGGTCGAGAAAAATCTCGACTTCATCGGTGGGAGTCTCGGTCAACTGACCTGACGGGGACACCGTGAGGCCAGTGGCCGAAGCCGAGCGGTCGACCGAAGCCGACGGTCGACGGCCCGGGGAGAGGGACCTTTCCCGCTCCCAAGAGCGCCGACGATGGACTACCTGCCCTCTTTTTGGACCGAGAACAAGGTCCAGCAGACGCAGGCCCTTCTCCTTTAGTGGAGAGGGACAGACAAAGCTCCTTAAAGGAAGCCGTGTAGGAAGAACCCAGAGAGAGCGGGATAAATGCCGCGGCCGAGGAAGATAGGGCCCGCGCCGCCTCCTCTTCGAGGGCGACCATCCGCTCGAGCTGATCCGCCGAGCCGGCCGCCGCGGACACCGCCAACCGGGCCTCCTTGGACTTCACCGGAGGGAAACGCTTCTCGGGACGGCCCAGTTGCACTCGGGCAGCACGGTCTTCGAGGACGTAGGCCGAGAAAGATGAGCACAGGTCGCAAGCCTGCGGGTCGTGCTCAAGGCCTAAGCAGTATACACACGTGGAGTGTGGATCCGTCCGAGACATCTTCTGCCCGCATGGGCATCTCCGAAATCCGGGAGTCGATTTGTCCATCGCAGCCGCGAGGGATAGAAGACTGAAGTCTTTTTGCAAAATTTTATTTTTAAATCCGCAAACGGAGAAATAGGAACCAGTCGCAAACGCAGAGCGTTAAGGAGGGAACCTGAGCTTCCAAGCGGTAAGGAAGATCTGGCGTCATGGGGCGGAGCCGAGAGTTATACCACCCGGGTGGGTGGGAGGAGCAAGCTTGAAGACCTTCCGGCAAGATTTAAAGCGGCAAGGATACTGCCAATGAGTGTGGATGAACAACATATCCATGTCCCTAGAACTTGCCCTTTTAATGGCAGTGCCAGGCAAGACACCCTCATTGGTTCCTAACCGTGTCACGGGTATTGGAAAAACATAATAAATCCGTTTTTTTAGAACCGGAAACCGCACTCTAAAATAGTAAGTTTTAGTTTTAAATGAGTTTTAAACCCACTGATCGGTTCAAAACCGAACCAATAACTTACAAGTTCCACACAGACAAAACCTTCATTTACTTACGGTTACCACAGATAGAGCTTGAACCGAATGGTTTTGCGGTTAAAATAAAACTATTCTCGGTTAAATCCAACCGAGAAAACACTCTTTAAACCGAGAAACGAACCGAGCAGGAGAAATCTCCGGAGCGACTGTTCACTGAGGCGGAGTAAAGAATCTGACAGTTCAAGTTTGAAATGACACAGATAGAGCTGCTCTCGTGCCAAAATTCTATTTTGGAATGGTTTTAACCATTTCACTCCGGGGCAGTTCTAGAGCTGGATCAAACTGGTTCTAGAGCTGGATCAAACTGCTAATGTCTATAATATAGCAAGACTTCATGTTGTTTGAACTATTGTTACAGATGAGTAACCTGTTTTTTCTAGGGGTGTGGAGATGTTGTTCATCCACACTGTCTGGCAGACTCCTAGCAAGTCTCCAGGAGGAGGGAGGCAAGGTGCACACCCACTACTTAGGGAACAGAGACTGGAGAACTGAGGCCCCAAAACAAGCAACCTGGTGTGACTCACGGTCAAAGTGCTAATGAGAAATGAAGGTATGCACAGGCTTTCAGGTAGCAGCCCTGCAGATTTCCTGGATAGGGATGTCCCTAGAAGCAGCCACCGATGCAGTGGTATGGCAGGTGGAATGAACCCTTAGCCCTAGGGGAGGCTCCCTACCTATAAGAGATCAATGCACGATGTAATCCATCTACCAATCGCCCGCCTGGCTATGTTGCTGCCAGGTGCGGCTTCAGCATAGGTGACAAATAGCTGGTGAACCTCTCCCCAAACTCCAACCGTGCGCCCTTTACAATAGGTGAACGCTCTCCTCAGGTCCAATGTATGGAGCCCCTATTAGGCGTCAGAGGTGTGATTTGGGTAGTACAGTGGAAGAGTCATCACCTCATTCAGGTGAAACTCCGACCCTACCTTCGGGAGGAACTTCAGGTTGGGACGCAGGACAACCCTGTCCCTGTGGAAGGCCAGGTAAGGAGACTCCACCGAAAGTGCCTGGAGCTCCCCAATCCTTCTGGCTGACATAATGACCACCAAGAAGGCAGTCTTCCGCGTCAAATGTGACATCTCACATTTGTGCACTGGTCCGAACGGCTTGGCCATAAGCTTTGCAAGTACCAGCAACAGATCCCACAGAGATGGAGGTTCACGCACTAGAGGGGATATGTGATCCAAGCCCTTGAAAAAGCGCCAGACCATGGTCTCCTGCACCACCGACCGCTGACCAGCCCGTGCCCGGTAAGTAGAGATGGCTGCCAGGTGCACCTTAAGGGTTGTCGACCAAAGACCCCCCTTTGGAGTGGGACCACAGGTAATCCAAAATGCTGGCCACCGAACAGGTCAAAGGTTCCAATCCCTTGCCTTGACACCAGATGAAGAATCTCCTCCACCTGAAGGCATACCATTTCCTTGCCAACTCCTTCCGAGAGGCCTCCACAACAGTGAAGACCATCTTCAGAGAGACCCAAAGCCTGGAACTCTAGCAATCAGGTGCAGGCATTGAAGGTCCGGATGGAGTACCTTCCCCTGTTTGACTGAAAGTAGGTCTGGGCATGATGGAAGATGCATCGGGAGCCTGTTACTGAGGAGTTAAGGTACCAAAATTGGCATGGCCAGTCAGGAGCCACCAGGATCAACTGTGCCTTGTCCCTCCTGACCTTGACCACCAGTCTGTGGATCAAGAGAAGTGGAGGGAAGGCATAGAAAAGGCCTGGTGTCCATGGCCTCAAGAAGGCATCCCCTGCAGAGAACCTTGCTGAGGGGGATGGGCACAATGCAGCCTCAGCTTTGTGTTCTCCTTGGGGGCAAACAGGTCCAAATGAGAGGTGCCCCACTGGGAGAACAGACTGTAAACTACCTCCGGGTGGAGAAACCACTCATGAGATGCCTCGTCCATCTGGCTAAGAGCGTCCTCCAACTGAATGGAGGCTCCTGCTATTTGGATGGCCAGGAGATCCGCCTCAGGCTGTGTATAAGGGTCCAAGTGCGGAGAGCATCCTTGAAGAATAGCAATGAATGCGGCACTCCCTACTTGTTGAGGTAGTACATGGTCGTGGTGTTGTCTGTCTGGACTTGAACCACCTGACCTCAAGAAAATGGAATGAACGCAGTCAACACCAGCAGAAATGCTCAGAGCTCCAGCAGGCTGATGTGGCATGGGACTCCTCGGGGTTCCAGAGTCCGTGGACTCTGTGTTCCCCTAGGTGGGCACCCCAGCCCATGAGAGAGGCATCAGTTATCAAGGTGACCGTCGGCTTGGGGCAGACAAATGGGATCCCTTCCTGCAGTCGTTCCAGGACGGTCCACCACTGGAGACCATCCCACATCCTCTGGGTCACCGTGACTGGCTGGTCGAAGTGACCTTCGCACTGGGACCACTGACTGGCCAGCTCCCACTGCAGGAAGCACATATGCCACCGGGCCCAAAGGACCACGGTTGTGCAGGCCGCCATGTAACACAGGAGGCACAGGAAGTCCCGGGCAAGTGCCCAACCATAAATGACTGGGCATAGGAGGAGGGAACCTCTGCCCTTTCCGCCGGGAGCCTGGCTCTGGCTTGGCAAGAGTTGAGCTCTGCCCTGATGAAAATGATCACCTGCGTGGGTGCGAGTTCCAACCTGGACTCGTCGATAAGGAGGCCCAGGTTGATTCAGGTCTGAAGGGCCAGATCCCTGGACTGCTCCACCTCCTGCCTGGAGGGACCTGCTAACAATCAGTCATCCAAGTAGGGGTGCACCCGGAACTCTCGACGCCTCAGGTGTGCCGCCACCACTGCCATGCATTTGGTGAAGATCCTGGGGACCTTGGACAGGCCGAATGGCATGGCCTGGAACTCGTACAGGATTTCCTCTGCCCGGAAGAAGAGGAACTCTCGGTGGGATGGACGGATCAGGAGGTGGAAGAATGTGCCCTGAAGATCCAGACAGCAGAACCATGTGTCCTGCTCGAGAGATGGTATGATCTGGGACAGAGTTACCATCCTGAAGGTGCAGAACTTGAGAAACTTGTTCAGGTCATGCAAATCTAGTATGGGATGCCAGCACCCCTCCCCCGTCCATTTTGGCACCAGGAAGTACCTGGAAACAAACCTTGGGTGGGCAGGAGGATCCTCTACTTTAACCACCACCTCCTCCTTGTGGAGGAGTTGGGCTATGTCGGTTCAGACAGCCGACCGAGTGTCTATAGATACCAAGCCCTCCTGTGGGGCGTGGGCTTGGCATGGACGGTACTGCTCAAATTCCAGAGGCAGACACTGACTGACCATCTCCAGGACCCACCTGTCTGAGGTAACAGCGGACCAGGCAGAAAGGAAGTGGCGGAGCTGGCCCCCCATGGGAGGACCCAGGGGAGGTGTAACTGGTATGGGATTGGCAACCCCCATCCCATCACTGTGCAGGCTTGATGGAGGAGGAGGGCTTGGACGAGGAGCCGCTGGGACCTTTGCCTCCGTGCTTTTCGGGCACCAAAGCCACTGACTTGGGCCAGGGGCACCAAGACTGAGCCTGCTGCCCTTACTGGTATTGAGTTGGTTTGGTCGCAGGGGTGGAAGGCTGAAATGGCTTGCACTTCTGCTGCCTGGGACCTTAAGAGTCCTTCTGGATGGACTGGACAGAGTCCAAGGTGGCACTGAACTTCTCTATGTGCTGGAGGTGACCGTCAACTCCAGGCCCAAACAAGTCGGTACCCAGAAAGGGAACATCCATCAACTTGTGCTGGGTATCTGCCATAAAGGTCGAGATCCTCCACCAAGACCTACGGTGCATGGCGATAGCGGCTGCCACCGAGCAAGTGCTAGAGTTCCCAATGTCCAGGGCCATCTGGAGCTGCTGTTTGGCTACAGCATGACCCTGATCCCGGACCTGCTTGACCACGGTCTGGAGGTCTGCAGGGAGATGAGGAAGAACCTCATCCAGGGACCCCAAGAGAGCATGGGAGAAATGTGCCATGACGACAGCCGAGCTCGCCTGGCAGAGACCGAGTGAGGAGGCAGTGTAAACCTTTTTTGCAGAGTAGTCCAACTTCTTGGATTCTTTGTCGAGAGGTTTACACATGTCCTTATGACCCGAACGTTGGAACATGGAATTGTTCACTATCCCCTCAGCCGAGGGGAGTTTCATAAACCCAGAAAGGGAACTGATGGGCACCGCACACTTGATGACCATATGGGCAGATGGCACAGAGCAGGAAGCAGGGTGCTGCCAAAGCTCCAGGGCCAGACCCACAATAGCCTCAGCCATCGGGAAGGGCTCAGTCAGTGAATCCCCCTTATCCAGGATACTGGTAAGGGGTTGGGGGGGTAACGGGCCTGCTTCTGAACAGGCTCCAACTGCATCTCCGTAAATTCGGAGAGGAGACTGAGGAAGCCCAAGAAGGACAAAGGGCCCTCCTCTGTGGAAAAATCCCCAACCAACTCCGCATCAAACGGATGGGAGTGGAGTTGTCGCCAGACTTCGAAGAGTCCCTGTACAATGACCGACCACCTGTGTCACCTTTGACCAGCTGGACGGTCAGACGTGAGAGTCACCGACAGCTGATGGGGAAGCCCCTTCACTGACTGAGACTTCCTTGGACGGAGCACCAGATGGTGGCTGACGAGGTGGCGGCTCCACGATTGGTGGAGAGGCCAATTTGGGCTGAGCCAGAATGGTCTTCACTGGCTCTGTGGGCGGAGGGGTGGTGTCGACTGGCTCTGGAAACTCAGGAGCCATAGGCAATGGCTGGGATGATGACAGCCAGGTAATAGCTGGGGTCAGCTTCTGACTGGCCAGAACCAACTGTTGCCACATGAGGTTCTCGTAGCACCGATGCAACTTGTGTTGAAGCCTCCCATCAGCCGAGGAGCACAAAGAAGAAGAAGAGCGGCAGTGTCACGTCTTATGATGCTGAGAATGGTGCCTGTGGGACTTGCGCAATCCACTGGAGGAAGATGACAGAGACCTGGACTGAGAACATCGGGGGGACTGATGGGGTCACTTGAAGGGAGCTAGGGAGTGCCGCGGCTCCTCCTGGTCTACTGGTGCCTTGGGAGCTGGCCCAATGGGCGGGATCAGCTCAGTTGGTAGGACCGGAGAGAATTGTCGGCCTCATCGAGAGAAAGTGGGTCGACTGGGTTGAGAAAAATCTTGGCTGGATCGTCGACTCATGTCTCGGCAGGCTCGCCTGACAGGGGCACTTAAGCCAGTGGCTAAGGCCACAAGATTTTAACTGTGGTCGAAACTGAAGTTTCCTGGGACCAAGACAGCTTTCTGTCCCAAGAACATCGACAGTGAGTCTTCTCTCTGTCTCTTGACTCCTTTTTTTTGGATCGTGAGCTGTGCGAGCAAGAAGAGCCCTCTCCCTTAGTCAGGAGAGACTGGCACAACTCCTTGAAGGAGCCTGAAAAGGTAGAGCCTAGTTTAAGAGGAATGAAAACAGATGACTAAGAGGACTGCTCGGCAGCCTGAGCCGTCTCCTCCTCGAAAGCCTTCATCTGTTCCAGCTGCTCAGCGGACCCAGAAACCACCCAACGGGCTTCTTTTGATTTGACCAGTAGGTTTCGTTTTCCCATGCGGCCTAGCTGCAAACGGTCGTCGAGCATGTTCGGATGAAATGAGCGACACATGTTGCAGGCCTGGGTATCGTGATCATGCCCCAGGCAATAAACACATGTGGCATGCAGGTTGGTGCATGACATCTTCTGCCCGGCAGCAGCACAGGCAGAATCCAGGCGAGGACTTGTCCTCCATCGCGGTCGCGACAGACGATCATGTGGAAGAAACTGATGAGTTTAAGTTTGAGTTGTGGAAGTAAATCCGAAGATTTGGAAGCCAAGGTCTACTCAGCATGGCAGCGGTAAGGAGGGAACCGGCTTCTTCCAGTGGAAAGGAAGATCTAGCATCAGGGGCGGAGCCAAGGGATATACCACCTAGGTGGGAGGAGCCAGCTTTGAGACTTTCCGGTGAATCTTAAAGGGAAAGGCAACTGCCAAACAGTGTGGATAGAACAACATATCCATGTCCCTAGAACATTTATTTCAGAAATATACTGTCACCAATCCGATATGCATGGCTACAAACATTAATCAGCATTCCTGAATAGTTTAATCTGGTGCTTTGAAAAGCAAGAAAAAAACGTAAATTAGAGGCAGAGAAACAACTTTATAAACTTTACCTTCCTGGACTTCCTTCTACATACGCAAAGTGTGTTCGCTGACTGCATCTCTGGCTTCATTTGCTGGTAAGGTCCAGAATCCCCTCTTCCCCATGTCTCCTCAAGCCCCACCCTTACGGATTCAGAGGCATGCAGGATCATCTAGATGCCTTACACATGCGATCAGCTGTTGCCACACTATGCATGTGTAATGCATCTAGACTAACTTGCATGCTTCCGAGTCCTTAAGGGTGGAGCTTAGGGTGACATGGAGTTGGGAGGAAGATGCCAGGCTTCCTAACAGTTGAAGCCCTCTCTCCAGCCAACCAGTTTGGGTAGTCAGGCCATGGGCTTCTACACTTCTCTCAATCCAGACTGGCACAGCAAAGCTCTGAAGATCAGCTCTGGAGGCCGTCCCTACCTGGACAGCGACATGTCCTTGGACTCAGGTAGAGTGAAGAGCGACAACATGGGGCTAGGTATAGACCCTTTTAAGATGCAGTCAGCAAGGACACTTTGGGTAGGTGGATGGAGGTCAGAGAGAAGTCCCGGTGGCTAAAATGTCTCTACTGCATACCCCTTCTTCTAGGGCTTCATAGCTGCACTGCCACCTATGGTCAATCAAGTGGCACTGTCACAGCAAGCGACAATGCCCTGCCTACCCAGAGGAGTTTGCCCTTTGGGATGTTCAATCCTTTTCCTGGTGCTACAGGCTTGAATTTCATAGAAACTTCTGTCTCAATAATTGAATAACTTTATTGTACAATAAAATACTGTAACATCATACAGAACTGGAGTTTGAACATTCACCAGTTTTTCTTTTTAATACAATGGATTCCTCTAAATTATCACAGAAAGGTCTAAACATTAACACAAATATTTGATTGGAGCCAGTATTGCCTGTTATTTTTCTTTCACAGAAAGCAAAATATTCAACTGGATGTTAAAATCTGCATCAGCACCTTTTTACTAATGCACCCTGAATTTGACAGTACTTAACAATAAACAGTATGATGACATAACAAAAAAAATCAGTTCAACTGGCATATTCCACAGTACAGGGTTTTGTTCCTATAAGAGATCTGCAAGATTTCAATGTATAAAATACTTCTTGGTGGATGAGATAAAAAAGGTCTACTAGGAACTCATTTCTTTTTCTTCTTTTTCTTTTCCGCTGTAGCAATTTTTAAGTTAACTTCTTCTTCTGGTGGTGCCCCTAGCTTCTTTTTCTTTGCTTTCTTCACCTTTGCTTTAATAAGGTCAATGTCCAGTTTGCTTTCAGTAGAGACTAAAATGTAAAAATGGATACAAATTGAAAGTTATTTTCAAGCTGGAGTCATGCTACAGTGACTATCTCAAAAATGGAGCCACAACCACTTTTTGTCAAAGGAGAAAGAAATCTGACCTGAGCGATCACAACTGTGGTATCATGATAACGTTTTTTTTTTTCACGATAACCAAGATCATTTTTCAAGGTTTATATGAGGACCATTTTCATATGAGGACCATTTTCATATCATGACACCCTTATCAGAATACATTTTTTTAACATTTAGCAGAAGGGAATTTCCAGCCTGTTCACTGATTTTCGTTTACGTTTTTCTCACACTGGACACATGTGAACAGGAGCCCTTTGGAACCAAGCTGGTAGGTGCATGTTTAGGGGGGGGGTTAGAAAGGACAACATCTTTTTCTTTCCACATATGAAACAGGCAATGCTTCTGAGCACCACCCTTTCATTAGGTCATTACACTGTGGTCATCATTCATTTAGGGGTGATTTTCCACTCAGACAGGTTTGCCTTTAATAGTATTACTGGGTGGGGGGAAATCTGCTACCCTCCTGGTAAATTAAAGCATAGAGCTGCCTCCAGCTCTCACAACTGAGAGTCAGTCTGTCTGCTGAGCAGCACATTACCCTGCAAGAAGGTTTTCCTTTTACAGTAAAATCGCTCAAAGTAAACAGTCCTAAAACTACATGAAAGGTGACAACAGCATAATGGCCTGACAAAGGGGTGGTAGCCAAATGTCACCAAGCTCCGTATGTGGAATAAAAATAAAAGATAAGTTTACACAGATTTTAATTACGTGGAGTGAGCCCTCAATTCTTTTCTTTTAATGTCGCATGTTAATACAGAAGGCAAAATATCTAGTACACTCCAAAAAAGTAGGATTTTTCATTCCATAATCCGAGAAAAAGACAGCTAAAAAACTAAGAATGTTTTCCAGCAAGCCGACCTTCAGATCACTTGAATTCATGATGCCATCATGATACAGGTGGGGCTGTAACTGATGCAATCAAATAAAACTGAACCCATTTGTTAGAAAAAAAAGCATTTACAGGACAACACATGCAGAGAGGCAGTACAGCCTAGTGGTTAAAGTACAGATCTGTGAACCCAGATAACCAGGTTTGATTCCCTTGAACACCACATATTCACTGAGCAACTCATTTAACTACCTGTGCTCAATCATTCTGTACCAACCCCATCCTTTATTCAGTCTAACAAAATCTCAGTTAACCTCTGCAAGGGCACCTAATGGTTAGAGAAACTAAGAACAAACCTCAGCTAGCATGTCCAGACTCACTAATAAATCTCCCACACCTTGGAGCAGTTAAAAACCAATTTGCCAAAAAAGAACCAGAGTAGCACTACCAATGTGTACTTCAACATGTCACGGACACTGTCACTCTGCACCTAATGGTTGTTGCCAACTACTCATGGAGTTTTACAGTGTCTGTGGGATAAGGAGTGCACATGAACACTGCTAAATAAAAAACAAATTCCTTATAAAGGAACCAAACATACTCCCAGTTCATACACTTCTTCACACTATGAAAATCGCACCTGTTATGTCTCTCCCTCTTTCTACAGGCAAATGGCACCACAATCACATGCTGGAAATCAAACCAGTGACCTACTGTACAGTCTCAAAGCTCTAACTATTCAGATACAGGGCAAGTCATCCTAGTTAGAACATTGGAGTCCCTTTATTTTATCCTTGCCCTCAAGTAGGCCACCACCAGACAGTTATATTGATTCTGATGGTTATTCACAACTTTTACTAGAAAATGACACTGCTTTTCACAGACTGCCTTTTCTTTCATACAACAGCACCCCTTTTAAAAAGTATCAAATAACATTTTTATGCATCAGTGATTTGCCCAGTCACTGAACATGGCTGTCAGTGAACTGTGTTGTAGTAGTTGGACATGGAAGAGTCTCTGCTTGTGTTGAGGTGATCAAGAGAAGGGGTCTAAGTATAATCTATTTCATGCACAGGCCATTAGTGATATGGTTATATTTCAATAATCCTTTTCTGTGCTGCATGGCTTAACTGAACTTTACTAATATACAAACAACAATACATGGGGAGTAATTTGTTTTTGTTACACACCTGGTTGTGTAAAAATATGAGTTACCATACTCTGCAAATGTTAGTTTTTATAACTGCTTGTTTTAAAAGTGAACAGAAGCAAAGCTGTACCACACTGTTCTTCCATCCAGCCAGTGATACTGGAACAGCAGTGTGGTGCAGAAGAAAACTAAAGTATGTTTTTTTTTCTCCTCACTGACAGGCTGCAGCTGTCTGTTGCTTCATTATGCACACTGGTGTATAACAGAGAAATGCAACCCAATTTTTGGGGGTTGTAAAAACACATAACCATTAATTATATTGCTGTTGTACAGACAGATGTTTGCCCTTACACATTTTGGATCCTGTCAACGTCAGACATCCTATTATGATGGTTGTATAATACAACTTTTCACAAATTCCACAAAAAATGTTTTCCCTAAATACCTATGTAAACCTCAATTGTCCTACTGTATGATTACAATGCAGAATTATTTTGGGGAAAAAACACTAGTGCAAGCATAATCATTTAGTGACTTAAGATGTATGCTTCTGTGCAGTCAATCTCAAATGTTTTGTTTACAGAAACTGCAAAATGTTTTAATTGCCTTTCAGTGAAAACCAAAGAGAAATATAGCTCATTAACACCGTAAAGAATCATACATTTCCTAAAATTACAGCACAGTGAATGAAAAACACCTTCATAAAAGTTCACAGGCATGTACGAGTCGAAAGCTGCTGGCCAATATGACTTGACACAATCAACCCAAAAAGATGAACTTTCCATCCCTCATATCCCTATCCAAAGCAATTTTAAATGTGTGAAGTGTTTTACTTAGAACTACTTCCATTGCCAGTTTATTCCAGACATTGACCACTCTCTGGCTTCTCCAATTAGCTCGGCTGTTAAGAGTTCTATAATTTTCACCCTTTAGTTGTAATGGGTGAAATCTACTGCCACTGAAGTTATTGTTTCTTGCGAGTCCCACACACTTCCTTAGGTCATCACTATTAAATGCCCTGTATGTCAGGCACAGAACCCCCATTGTACTATAATATAAGGAGTATAGTCCCAATTCACTTACTGTTTCAGCACAGGGCATCTTCTTTGTCTGGATGATCCTTTGTGTGGCCCTCCTTTGTATCCTCTCCAACAATCGATTATCTTGTTTATTAGAGGGTGTCCAGTAATGTACACAGTACTCCAGGTGAGGCCTAACAAGCGATGTGTACATGGGTAGTACCATTTTTGTCTCTACTATGAATATTCCTAAAAATGCAGCCCAACATTTTGTTACCCACATTTGCTGCCCTTTTACAATATTCAGTTGGGGAGGGGTTACTGGTTATAGTGACCCCCAGGTCTCATTCCCAGTCTGTCTCCATTAGATTTTTTCCATTGAGCGTATACTTGGCACACCTGTTACCGCTCCCTATGTGCATAATCTTGCATTTTTCTGAGTTTAGAATTAAGCAATTCTGTTCAATCCATGTTTCTATTTTATCTATTTCTTGTGGAAAAGCTGTAATGGAATTTAGATCACTGATGACTGCTCCTATTTTGATGTCATCAGCAAACTTACACCACCAGCTGCCTGATGTGGTTTGAACAGGTGAGATGTATAGGCTAAACAATGTAGGACCAAGGACGGACCCCCTGGGGCACCCTGCTGGTGATCTCTAACCATGAAGAAAAATGACCTGCTACACCTACTCTCTCTGCCTTCTACTCTCCAGCCATGATGATACCCATTTAATCAGTTTTATGTCCAGGTTTAAGTCCTATAGCCTCTTAATCAGAGGTCCATGGGCATGGTATAAAAAGCTTTAAAAAAAAATCCATATAAAAAATGTCTATTGGTAACCCCATGCCTTTAGCACTGCTTACCGGGTTGAAAAAGTGAAGTAATTTTGTCAAACATTATCTTCCCTCTCTGAAGTCATGCTGTGTAAAGTCCATTGATCCAGACTCTGTCAGATGTTTGTTAATTATGTCTCTCACTTTTCCTTTTAACATTTTACTGATAGCAGAGGTAATAGAGGCCTGTGATTTTTACAGTCATAATTAGGTTCTTTCTTGCAAATGGGTATGATATTTACAGCTTTTCACATTGTAGGTATGCTACCCTCATCTAATGATGTATTGAATAAGGCCATCAGTGGTACAGACAATTCTTTTAATAGGGCTGGATGTAGTCCATCCAGTCCCGGGGATTTGTTTGGGTTCAAATTCTGTAACAACATTTTCACCTGCTGTTCTGAAACCATTTTGGAAAGATCTATTTTAGTTTCTGGAATAGGTGGACTAGGTAGTAAGGGCTGATATATACTAGCGAAATATTTGTTAAATTCTGAAGCCATCTGTTAATTTGGCATGACTTTGTCCTGTTTTTTTAGTTGTGCTACTACAGACTGCCCTTTATTGGTACTGTATGTAATTAAAGAAAAGATTAGTATTCTTTTTGGTGTCAGAGGCTAATTTAAATTCATATTACTTTTTGACATCCTTTTTGGATTTTTTACATAGTTTGCATAGATCCTTGTAAATTCTTGCATTTGCTGTTGAAGGATACATCAAACTTGTTATATGCTCTTTTCCGTTTCTGTAATAACATTTTTATGTTGTTGGGATCTTTCCCTTTTTGTTATATTTGTTCTTACCAGGGACATAAGTATCAATGCAGTAACCTATTATGGAGGAAAATTTATCCCACTGACTTTCAACATCTTTGTTTTTAAGATCCTCCCTCAAATTCCATTTCCTTATGTAAGCTCGAATGTTGCTATAATCTGCCTTTGTGTAGCACCTGCCTCTCATGACTCCTAATGTGGGTTTCCAAATAGTTTCTATATGGAACTCTGTCATACTGAGGTCGCTGAGGCCTACAGTCCTTTATAATATATTACTTATATTAGTACATACTAAGTCAAGGGTATTGGTTCCCCTAGTGTGATCATACACCATCTGCTACATGTTATTGATTGTTAAGAGATCTATCTTTTGCCATACTTGCATCTTAATGTTAAGGATTTCCACTCTGTGACTGGTAAATTAAAGTCAACCATTATCACAGTATTAGTATTAATGTCCAAGTCCTCCAGCCTATTGAAACATCTGTCATTTTCCTCACCAGATAGGTTTGGTGCCCTGTATTCTACACAGGCTTGTATTTTTTGCTGTTATTTGGTAGTATGTTTACCCAGATTTGTTCCACTTGGTCAGTGCTGATACAGGAGCTACTGACTTTACAAGATTCAATGGTACTGGCTACATAAATGGATACTCCACCTCCCCGCTAAACATCCCTGTTTTGATAGTAGACTTTACAGTATATTTGATCTCACCATGAAGAAACGTTTTTTCTATTTGGACCTGGGGCAATTACTATTTATTAGTTGTCACAAAGAAATTAGTGGAGAACAGGTTGAATGAACTGTCCTCTTGGATTAAATCTTGGATTGGATTTATTTCACGGGAGCAACCCTACTATACTCATGTACAATTCAGTAACAAAAACATTTCTCAATGTTTGAGGCAAACTTCTGATTATCCCCAAAGGCAAACTTCTGATTATCTCCAAAACATACTGGTATACAAAATTCTTAAAAAAGGGTAATATATCAGTAAAGAGTAAAGGGAACGAAGGCCATCATTTTGAAAACAGTGCAATTCCAGAAGTTTATCTCACGTGACCAGCTATCAGTGACTCACATTTGTATGTTATGTCCACCCAAACTGACACTTCCATAGTTCACAAAACTTTGAGAATACTCAATTAAATAATTCTGGAATAGTCACAGTAATGAATAATGATGCACTCCAGCCAACCTTGGATCGGATGTCCCAAAATATAATCACTGTCCCAAGATGTAATCAGCACATTTTTGTATGAAGGAAAATCAACTCCAAAGACTGGAGATTCCTCCAAACAGAAGGAACTGCAGCAATGACAGTGTAATAAAAAAATGGCTGCCAGTTAACAGGTTTTAATATAATGCACAGTGCAATGCATGCAACACCCACTGTTACAGCTGCATAGCGAGACCTATGCAACATGATGCTGAGGACAGGGACCATGGCAGACAAGAACAAGGACTGATGTATATTACACCTTCTACATCCACAGTGGAACTTCATCACCTCACTGATGTGCAGGAAGTCCCTGCTCTTCTGTGTCTGCCTGAGCACCAATCACCCCACCACCCTACTTTTCCTCCTACCACATCTACTTTACTGACAAATCTATGACTGTGCCACTTTTTTTTCTGTTTCTGTGCCACTTCTGCAGCTGGAAGAGTGCTGCTGGCTGCACATAATACTTAACATAGCAGGGGCAAGTGTCAATGATTGAAGAACAACTCTATCACCAACAAATGTAGATCCGATATAGCAGAAAAGTATAATTACGTAAGAATTTACCGTAACAGTAGATCTTCGAGAGAGGATCTTGCAGTAGGTAATTACATATAGGACTGACGCCGGCAGGTGGCAGGACCCCACGGAAAAATTTCTAGCTAGCAGTCCCTGGTGAGGGACCGCCCCCACGTCAGCTGACCGGCGTCAGGAGACGTCAGTATAAAGGGGCGGTCCCGGACGCCCGTCTTCCAGTTCTTTCCCGCCACAGGCCAAAAGAGGCCGGACAAGAGAGGAGCGGATATTTCTCTCAATGGAAAAAGAGCTGAAAAGGCCTATGGGGATGGAGGGCGGAAAGGTATTACCGACTGCAAGAGCCTCTCTCGAAGATCTACTGTTACGGTAAGTTCTTACGTAACTGTACTATCTTACTTCGAGAGGGCTCTTGCAGTAGGTAATTACATACAGGACTGAATCCCAAGCAGTCTGGAACAAAGTGAGACACCGGGGGAGGAGGAAAACTACTCCAAAAGGTAGTTCTGGTTGTGCAAGTCTCAAGATAGGAGGCCTTGCAAAACAGCCAGCCCGAAGCCTGCTCTACGGTGAGAGGCAACATCCAAACTGAAATGTTTCGTAAAGGTATGGATGGAAGTCCAGGTGGCGGCAGCGCAGATGTCTGCCGCAGACACATTCTTGAAACAAGCCGCAGAGACAGCTACTCCTCTTGTAGAGTGGCCTCTGACTTGACCCGGGAGGGTCTTGTTGTATTTGTCATAACAGTAAGTAATGCAATGAGCCAACCACTTAGACAGGCATTGCTTGGAAACAGCACTGCCTTCCCTTTTGTGAGCAAAAGAGACGAACAACTGATCAGTCTTTCTGAGATCTTTTGTCCTGTTGGTGTAGTATCTCAGAGTCCGGTGAACATTCATAGTATGGAGTAAATACTCCCCTTGATTAGAGTACTGCGTAAAAAAGACAGGTAACTCTATGGACTGATTTAAGGTGGACTCTGCTACTACTTTAGGTAGAAACTTAGGATTCGTGTGAAAAGCAACTCGTTCCTTGTGAAAAATCAAGTAGGGGATTTTACACATCAGGGCCTGGAGCTTGGAGATTCTTCGAGCCGAAGTAATGGCCACCAAGAAGAGCGTCTTCCATGAAAGGAACTTCAAATCCGCAGAAGCTTGCAGGTTCGAAAGGAGGAAGAGAAAGTTTCTTGAGAACAAAGTTCAAGTCCCAAGGGGGAGCAGGAGTACGGATTGGGGGGGCCTCATATGGAGGACCCCTCTGAAAAAAGTCTTGGAGACCTCCAGTTGAGCAAAAGCCTTGTCTGCGAAAGGAACATGATAGGCCGAAATGGCCACCATGTGTACCTTCAGGGAGGAATGGCTGAGACCCAGGTCAAACAGATGACATATATACTCCAGCAGAAGTCCCACTGAACAGGAGAAAGGTTCCACGTTCTTGGAAGCATCCCAAATAGTGAATCTTTTCCACTTCATGGCATAAGTAGATCTGGTGAAAGGTTTTCTGGCCTCCACTAAAATCTCCGCCACTTTGGGAGACACTCCAAAACGGGATTGGGCTAGGTCTGCAGGAGCCATGCATGCAGTTGAAGGGATTTGAGGCCTGGATGGACCAGGGTCCCCTGATCCTGGGTCAACAAACCTCGAGACAGAGGAAGAGGAGGAGGAGGATCCTCTGAATATTGTTGTAGAAGAGAGAACCAGATTTGCCTGGGCCAGAAAGGAGTGATCAGAATCATTCTCGTTCCTTCTGAAGCTAGTTTCTGCAAGACTCGTGGGATAAGTGGAACTGGGGGAAAGGCATAGACGAATCTGTCCTTCCAGTCTAGAGACAGAGCATTGCTCCAAAAAATGCCTCGCTCTGGAATGAGTGAGCAGAAGATGGGAAGTTTTGCGTTTGAGGGGATGCAAACAGGTCGACCTGTGGTGTTCCCCAAAGTTGGAAGATACTGTCTAGGACCCCTTGGTCCAGTTACCACTCATGAGTCAGAGCAGAAGAGCGACTCAGCTTGTCTGCCAGGGTGTTGTCGACTCCCAGAACGTGAATCGCCGTGAGGTGAAGGTCGTGTTGTGTTGCCCAATCCCAAACCCTCATTGCCTCCCTGCATAGAGGGTAGGACAGAGTCCTTCCCTGCTTGTTGATATACCACACCACGCACATGTTGTCTGTCTGAACGGCTAGGTGGCCGGGAAGGATGTATTGGTGAAGGGCTTGGAGAGCATACAAGACTGCCTGAAGCTCGAGCACACTGATGTGGAGAGCTTGTTCTAGCTTGGACCAGGAGCCCTGGGTCTGATGAGGGCCTAGATGGGCTCCCCAACCTTCACCTGAGGCATCTGTGGTTAAAGTCTGGGAGGGGGGGGAGGATGAAAGAAAGGAACTCCCCAAAAGAGGTTCTCTCGAACCATCCACCACTGTAAGTCTCGCATCATCAGCGAGGAGATCAGAACTGAGCGATCTAGGTCATCCACTAGCTGATCCCACTGACAGCGTAGAGTCCACTGAGAAATCCTCATGTGGAGTCGAGCGCGAGGTACCATGGGAATAGCAGCCACCATGAGCCCGAGAAGGCGAAGGACCAACTTCGCAGGGACCATCCTGCGGTCGGACAACAGACTTATTTGCGTCTGAAGGGTGACCACCCTGTCCGGAGGAAGGAAGGCCTTGCCCATGGTCGTATCGAGGATCGCTCCAATAAACTGTAGCCTCTGGGATGGGTCCAGATGAGACTTGGAATGGTTGATGGTAATACCCAGGCAGGCAAAAACCTGCTGGGTAAGGGAGAGGAAATGCAGGAGTTCCTCCCTGAACGAGGCCGCCAGGAGCCAGTCGTCCAGGTAAGGGAAAACCTGCACTCCTTTGGTACATGGGTGGGCCACCACCACTGCCAGGCATTTGCTAAATACTCGGGGGGCCGAGGATAGACCAAACGGGAGTGCGTTGACCTGGTAGTGGTCCCCCTGGAACGCAAAACGAAGGTATTTGCGATGAGATGGGCGAATGGGAATGTGCAGATAAGCATCCTGCATATCCAGAGCACAAAACCACTGACCCGGCCGGAGGAGGGGCAGAAGGCTTTGCAAAGAGAGCATCCTGAACCTTTTGTACTCTACGTAAAGATTCAGGGAACTGAGATCCAAAATTGGTCTGAGATCTCCTGTCTTTTTTGGGACCAGGAAGAAATGGGAATAGTAACCCGTCCCTTGCAGATGAAGGGGGACAGGCTCTATTGCTTGCTTCAGCAGAAGAGCTGAGATTTCCTCCTGGACCAAGAGAAGGTGTTCCCGTGAATATAACAATTTCAGAGGGGGGTGGTTTCTGAAGAAACTCTATGGAGTGTCCTTCTGCTATGAGCTGGAACACCCAAAAAATACAGGTTACTCACCTGCAACAGGAGTTCTAGGAATGGTATATGTTGTTCATCCACACTTTCTGGCAGGTATCTTTGCCGCTTTAAATCTTGCCGGAAGGTCTTCAAGCTGTTTCCTCCTACCCACTCGGGTGGTAAAACTCTCAGCTCCACCCCATGACGCCAGATCTGGCCCGCTGGAAGCTCAGGTAGTGCGTCGAAGCCGGGGAGGTCGGGTGGGTCGTGTGGATGAACAACATATACCATTCCTAGAACTCCTGTTACAGGTGAGTAACCTGTATTTCTAGGGACATGGATATGTTGTTCATCCACACTTCTGGCAGACTCCTAGCAGTTCTCCGGGAGGAGGGAGGCAAGGCGCACATCCCCTACTTAGGGAATAGAGAATGGAGAACCAAGGCCCCAAAACCAGCATCCCGGCATGACTCAAAGTCGATGTGGTAGTGGGTAGTAAAGGTATGTGCCGACTTCCAGGTAGCAGCCCTGCAGATATCCTGGATAGGGATGTCCCTGGAAGCAGCTACCGATGCAGCGGTATGGCGGGTAGAATGAGCTCTTATCCCTCTGGGAGGCTCCATGCCCGCCAACCTATAGCAGAGATCTATGCAGGAGGTGACCCACCTGCTTATCGTCCGCTTGGCTGCAGGTCTACCAGGTGCGGCTTCAGCGTAGGTGACAAACAGCTGGAGAACCTCTCCCCGAATTTCAGCCGTGCGCTCCTTATAGTAAGCGAGCGCCCTTCTAGGGTCCAGAGTATGCAGCCTATATTCGGCCTCCGAGGTGTGAATGGGGTAGAACACCGGCAGAGTCAGCACCTGGTTAAGGTGAATCTCCGACACCACCTTCAGAAGGAATTTCGGGTGGGTGCGCAGGACAACCTTGTCCCTGTGGAAGACCAGGTAAGGAGACTCAATGGAAAGCGCCTGGAGCTCTCCCATCCTTCTGGCTGACGTGATAGCCACCAAGAAGGCGGTCTTCCACGACAGGTGAGAGATGTCACACCTGTGCATTGGTTGAATGGCTTGCCCATGAGCTTTGCCAGTACCAGCAGTAGATCCCACGGAGGTGGAGGTTCTCACTGGAGGGAAATATGATCAAGGCCTTGAAAGTGCCAGACCACCTTTCTCATGCACACTCTACTGCTTCCCGCCCGCCGCGTAAGCAGAGATGGCTGCCAGGTGCACCTTTAGGGTCGTCGACCTAAGCCCTTGCTGAGAAAGGGACCACAGATAGTCCAAGATGCTTGCCAAGGAACAGGAGGAAGGGTCCAGGCCCTTGCCCTGACACCAAATGGAAAATCTCTTCCATTTGAAGGCACAGCATTTCCTGGTCGACTCCTTACGGGACGCCTCAACTACATTGAGGACCTCGTCGGAAAGACCCAAGGCCTGGAACTCTAGCCGCTCAGGAACCAGGCCGTCAGGTGCAGGGACTGAAGGTCCGGATGGAGCACCTTCCCCTGATTGACTGAAAGCAGGTCCGGGCGAGCTGGAAGCTGCCTCGGGAGCCTGGAGCTGAGGATGAGGAGATCTGGATACCAGCATTGGCGGGGCCAGTCTGGGGCTACCAGAATCACCTGCGCCTTGTCCCTCCTTGCTTTGAGAAGCACCTTGTGGATCAAGGGAAATGGGGAAAGGCGCAGAAGAGGTCCGGGGTCCACGGCCTCGAGAAGGCATCCCCCTGCAGCGAACCCTGCTGGGGGCGGGCATGGAACAGCCTCAGCTTCGCATTCTCCCTGCAGGCAAACAGGTCCACCTGAGGTGTGCCCCAATGGGAGAACAGATCTTGTACTACCTCCGGCAGGAGAGACCACTCGTGGGACACAGCCCCTATCCGGCTTAGGGCATCGGCCAGGGTGTTGGGAGGCTCCTGCCACATGAATGGCTAGGAGATCCGCCTCCAGGCTGTTCACGAGTGACCAAATGCGGAGAGCTTCCTTGCACAAAGGCATGGAGCGTGTCCCGCCCTGGCGGTTTAGGTAGTACATGGTCGTGGTATTGTCCATCTGGACCTGAACCACTTGACCCCGTAGAAACGGAGAAAAGGCGGTGAGGGCTAGACGAACCGCCCGAAGCTCCAGCAGGTTGATATGGCATCGGGACTCCCGAGGGGACCAGAGGCTGTGCGCTCTGTGCTCCCCCAGATGGGCACACCAACCCATCAGAGAAGCATCGGTCGATAGAGAGACCGTCGGCTCGGGGCGGACAATCGGGATGCTCTCCTGCAGATGAGCTGGAACGGTCCACCACTGGAGAGCATTCCACATCCCTTGGGTCACCGTCACTAGCTGGTCCAATGGATCGCAGCATTGTGACCACTGGCTGGCCAGTCCCCACTGAAGGGGACGCATGCGCCAGCGGGCCCAATGGACCACGATGGTGCAGGCCGCCATGAGACCCAGGAGGTGCAGGAAGTCCCGGGCAGGGCGCGATTGCCCAACCAGAAATGATTGGGCAAAGGAGGAAAGAATCTCGGCCCTGTCTGCCGGGAGCCGTGCTCTAGCTCGAAGAGAGTCGAGCTCTGCCCTGATGAAAAGAATCACCTGCTTCGGTCCGAGTTCCGACTTGGCCTCGTTGATGAGGAGGCCGATCTGAGAGCAAACCTGAGGGCCAGATCTCTGGACCGCCCACCTCCGCCTGAGGGCTGCCATCAGCCAATCGTCCAGGTAAGGGTACACCCGACCTCGGCACCGCAAGGAATGCTGTCACCACTGCCATGCATTTGGTGAAGACCCTGGGAACAAGAGAAAGGCCGAAGGGCATGGCTCAGAACTCGTAAAGGGATCCTTCCGCCCGAAAGCGAAGGAATCTCTGGTGAGACGGACGGATAGGGACGTGAAAAAACGCGTCCTGTAGGTCCAGAGAGCAGAACCACATGCCGCGTTCCAGGGATGGTATTATCTGGGCCAGAGTGACCATCCTCAAGGTCCGAGACCTTAGGAACTTGTTTAGGTCGTGCAGGTCGAGAATGGGGTGCCAGTCCCCCGTCCATTTTGGGACCAGGAAGTACCTGGACACAAACCCCGGGTCTGAGGGAGGGTCCGCCACCTCTCTGATCACCTCTTTCTCGAGGAGCAGAGCGATGTCGGCTCGGCGAGCCAACAGCGAGGCTGCGGACCCCGAGGCCCCGGGGACGACTCGGAAGGGCGGGGCCTGCTCGAACTCCAGAGGCAGGCCCTTTCCCACCACTTCCAACACCCACCGGTCTGTGGTGATAGCAGACCAGGCGGAAAGGAAGTGGCGGAGCCGTCCCCCCGGGGAACCTGGGGTGGGGTGACGAGGTTGGGGGCGACACCCCTCAACCCGTCACTGAGCAGGTTTGGAGGAGGGACCGGTCGAGGGACCACCTGGGCCTTTACCTCCCTGCTTCCTGGAAGAGGAAGCCACGGGCTTGGGTTTGCGATGTCAAGCGCGAGCCTGCTGGCCCTGATGCTGCTGGGCCGGACATGCCGCGGGCGCAGACGGACGAAAGGGCTTGGGTTGCAGTCTGCGGCCCTTGTCCCTCTGGGTGGATGAGACCGAGTCCAGAGTGGCATTGGACTTTTCGATCCTCTGGAGGTGACCTTCCACTCCAGGGCCAAAGAGGTCGGTCCCCAGGAAAGGGACATCTGCCAACTTGTGCTGGGTATCCGCTGTGAAGGTGGATATCCTCAGCCATGCCTGACGGCGCATAGCCACTGCGGCCGCTACTGACCTGGTGCATGAGTCACCGATGTCCAAAGCAGTCTGAAGTTGCTGCCTCACTGCCCTGCCCTGGTCCCGCACCTGCTTAACCGCGGGTCTGCAGGTCAGCCGAGATGAGGGACTACTCCGCCCAGGAGCCCAACAGGGCATGAGAGAAGGCGCCATCAGCACGGCTGAGCTGGCCTGATGAAGGCCAGGGAGGACGAGCGAGACTTTGGCGCCCATGAGTCCAATTCTCGCGGGACTCCTTGTCAGGAGGCTTGTCCATGGTCTCTGCGCCGCACGCCGGAAGACGCTATCGGTAACCAACCCCTCGGCTGAGGGGTGTTCAGAGAAACCGGACAGAGAGCCGGTAGGGACCGCGTACTTCCTCGCCATCCTGGCCGAAGGCGCAGGGCAGGGAGCAGGACGCTGCCAGAGCTCCAAGGCTGGGCCCACAATGGCCTTGGCCACCGGAAAGGCCTCCGTAGGAGAATCCCCTCTGTCCAAAATCTCCGTGAGGGGATACTTGGCCCACTTGGATACGGGCTCGAGCTGCATCCCGGTGGACTCCGAGATGAGCCTAAGCAAACCCATAAAGGACGATGGGCTATCGTCCAGTGACTGACCTCCTGAGGACTCCAAGTCGACCTGCCTGGAGAACAGGAAGGAATCGTCGTCGGACTCGGAGGAGTCCACAAAGAGCTGCCTTGGGCCTGAGCCACCCTCCACCTGCCGAGGGCGATCGGGAGTGAGGGTAACAGACAGCCTATGGGGCAGACCCTGGGCCGACCGAGAATTCTTGGTCGGGGCCCCAAACAACGGCTGTGGGGGCGGAGGTTCCACCAGAATCGGTGGGGCAGCCAGTTTTGGTCGAGCAACAGGCCTGGGAGCAGGCGCCTCGGCTAGAGCGAGGGGTTGCTTCGGCCACTCCGGTGACAGCCACTTGATAGCTGGGGAAGGCGACGACGTCGGCTTGCTCCCAGACAGAAGAAGCTGTTGCCACATGAGGTCCTCGTAGCGCCGACGCAACTTGCGTCGAAGCCTCCCCTCGTCCGAGGAGGAGGACGAGGACGAGCGGCGACGCCGCTAGCTACGGTACCGAGACCGCCTATGGCGGCGGGATCGGCTGGACCGAGAAGAAGTCCGAGACCGAGACCGCGAACCTCGGCTTTTCTGAGGAGGGTTCTGGGGCAGGCCGGGGGAAACCCGCTCTCCCCTCGGCTCGGAGGGTTCAACCGTGGACTCCGGAACTGGAGGCACGGGCAAGTCCACGGAAACCTCAATCTCCGCCGAGGGAACCGGGGAGTGAGGGTTTCCGGCTTCACCGGTCGACAACCCAACCGATGGGTCGAGAAAAATCTCGACTGCGTCAACGGGAGTCTCGGTCAACTGACCTGACAGGGACGCCGTGAGGCCAGTGGCCGAAGCCGAAGGATCGACTGAAGTCGATGGTCGACTACTCAGTGAGAGGGACCTCTCCCGCTCCCAAGAGTGTCGACGGAGGGACTTACCTTTGTGGTCCTTCTTCTTGGACCGAGAGGAAGGCCCTGAAGATGTTGGTCCCTCTCCCTTGGTGGAAAGGGACAGACAGAGCTCCTTAAAAGAAGCTGAATAGGAGGATCCCAGGGAGAGTGGGATAAAGGCCGCGGCCGAGGAAGACGAAGATGCGGCCTGCGCCGCCTCCTCCTCGAGGGCAATCATCTGCTCAAGCTGTTCCGCCAGCCAGCCGCTGCGGAAACTGCCAAACGGGCCTCCTTCGACTTTACTGGTGGGTAACGTTTCTCGGGGCGCCCAAGTTGTAAATGGGCGGCACGGTCTTCCAGAACGTAGGCCGAGAAGGAAGAGCACAGGTCACAAGCCTGCAGATCGTGCTCAAGGCCCAGGCAGTAGACGCACGTGGAGTGCGGATCCGTCCGAGACATCTTCTGCCCGCAAGGGCACCTCCGAAAGCCGGGAGTCGATTTATCCATCGCAGCTGCGAGGGAAATAAATGACCGAAGTCTTGAAAACCTTAAAAGAAATGTCGGGGAAACCGAAGAAATAGGAACCAGTCTTATACACAGAGCGTTAAGGAGGGAACCTGAGCTTCCAAGCGGTAAGGAAGATCTGGCGTCATGGGGCGGAGCCGAGAGTTTTACCACCCGGGTGGGTGGGAGGAGCCAGCTTGAAGACCTT
This sequence comes from Neoceratodus forsteri, assembly GCA_016271365.2. NCBI lineage: Eukaryota > Metazoa > Chordata > Ceratodontiformes > Ceratodontidae > Neoceratodus > Neoceratodus forsteri. The sequence goes on from CM028131.1 coordinate 1,077,264,324, forward strand.
CCGGCAAGATTTAAAGCGGCAAAGATACCTGCCAGAAAGTGTGGATGAACAACATATCCATGTCCCTAGAATCTGTGGTTATCCTCTCCTATCCCGGAAGGTGGAGGGAAAACCTCCTTCCTACCGGTTCCTCCGGGAGTCCGGAGGCAGTGGGAGAGGGAAGGAGTCAGGTGGTGTGGGGCAGCGCCACAGCTGAAGCACCCGCTGCTTTTTTGGGCGGGGGGTCTTTGGCAGCTGTGGGGGTCCGGCGTTTTGTGGCCTGCCTTCCTTGGGGTTTCGCCTTTGGCAGATTCCATCTGCAAAAGGGACGGCGCTGCCGCTGATGGGGACGGTACATGGAATCAACTGACTTCAGAGCCGTGCCCTTTCTCTTGCAAATCGGTGATGATGTCCTTGACATCACCCCTGAAAAGCACAGACCCCCGAAAGGGTGCTTCCTGGATAGCAGATTGCACCTCCGGGACCAAACCAGACACGCGGAGCCAAGCATGACGCCGTAGGCCCACAGCGAAATCTGAGCTCCGCCCAGCAGTGTCCACTGCATCGTATGTCGCACGTAGCATGTGTCAACTGGCCGAACGAGCAGAGCGGACGAGATCAGCCAACTCCTGCTTGACTTGGGAGTCAGGCAAGGAGTCCAGTTTGGCTTCCGCCCGAGTAAGGATGGCCTTATGGTGGTCCCCCATTTGGCTGACATAGTTCAGAGCCCTGATTACCAGTGTGGAGGAAGCGTAGATCAAGGCGAGATTCCTTATCATGAGGAGACGAGCTAAGATGTTTAGGATTCGCCGACCAGCCGAGAGCGGTGCTAATCACGACCGAGTCGGCACGTAGGTGAGAATCCAGGAAATCAACACCCTCAGGAGCCTGATATAGCCAGTTCGACTTCCCAGGAAGGGGGGGCTAAGGCTGACGGCTGTTTCCATATTGTGGTAACAAGGTCAGCATGAGGCTCTATCCAGGGTGGCACCAAGGTAGTAGCTGTCACGGGCAGATCCAGATGTTCAGCGAGTTTCAAATGCTGAGGATCTGGTTCCAGGTAGTGCCACTGATGAACCTCCTGGATTTTCCTAAGCAACTCCATAAAAGAAGGATCCTCCGGAAGAGACTTCGGAGGAGTCCTTGGCTTCAACGGAGAGTGAGGCTTGTCGTCTCTCTCGGAGCAGCTGTCAGAAGAGTCCGAGAGTGAAGAGGAGGATGAAGAAGAGAAAGACTCCCTTTCTCGAGCCAGGGGAGGAACGGACCCCTTGGGAAGTCCCCGGGGAAGCGTGTCCTGCCCTTCTCTGGATCCAGACAGAAGAACCCTGGAGTCCGGAGGTGGTGAAGGAGTGTGCCGCCTCTGGCATACGGGAATCTGGGACGGCACCATCGCCGGAAGGCGGCTCTCGACCTCTTTGGTGAGCTGAGCCTTGGCCTCAGCCCACCAGAAGGCCAGAGTCTCCTGCAGGTCCACCGGCGGCCGCGAGGGCGGTGGAAGAGGAGGAGGCGGGGGATAAGGATACGGGTTATAACCATATGGAGCATATCCAAAACCCGCCGCGGGTAGCCCGGGTCGGGCATTGTGGCGCCGAGTACTGGCGGCATCGGAAGCCCAGCTCTGGGTACTGTGGCATTGGATACGCGTCCCGGCACACCGCGCCGAATGGATGGAGGATACCGGGAGCCGGGGGCTGCTGAAGCAGGCGGCCCAGCCGAGGCCTCACGGGCGGGTCCATAGTGGAGATCCCGGAGGGCCCGACGACAGCGGAATGTCTCACAGAGTCGGTAAGGCCGACGGCGGAAGCCCTGGCGCCAGAGGTACCGACGTCGGAGGGGCCAGCGTCAGAGCCGGTGTCCGGGGAGCCGACATCAGGTCCGGCTCTCCAGGTGGAGGAAGGGCTGACGGAGGCAAAAGATCCCCAGCCTCGCCCGGGAACGGAGGGGAAAAGTCCCCGGGTTCGGGCTGGGGAGACTCTGGTTCCTCAGATGGCAGCGCAGGCTGTGGGGAACCGGCTACAATGGACGTGGGGGGGGTCCGTCGTCGGTTCCTTCGTCGGCCGGATGTCGGACGAGCCGACGCGAGGCTTAGTGGTGAGCTCTCAGTGGGTGCCAGAGGAGCCGACGTCCAGCTTACGAGAGCCATCACCGGAGGCAGGCCAAGTAGCGTGATCGGCCTGGTCCGGTGGAGACGAGGCCGCGCATTGCCCCGGAGGAGCGGACATCAGAGGAGCCGACACCTGGCTTACCGGAGTCGCCCACAGTGGTAGGCCGTGAGCCTGCGGCCGAACCAGGGGTGGAGGCCTCCAACTGCCAGGAGGCGCCCGCAAGGCCCGAGCGTGAGCCAGACGGGCAGGCCGATGTCCCCTCAGAAACCTCCGAGGCGGCCGTCGAGGAGCGATCCCCAGGAGGGGATGTTACCTGCATCCCAGCGACTCCCGAGGGAGACGCGGTGGAGGAGCTCTTGTCCCGGTGCCTCTCCTTCTCCTTCCGATGGCCTTCGGGGGAAGTGGACGCCTGCCTCAGTTTTTTGAGCTCCTTCTCCATAGAACTCATTTTCTTCTTTAGAATATGGGCTTCCAGGAATTGCTGCCACCTTTTCCGGGTAGCCGCGTTGAAACTGAGGCAGTGCTGGCACTTCTCGATCAGGTGATTGGGGCCTAAGCAGAACAGGCACAGGCAGTGGGCATCCTTGTGTGGTAGCTGGGCTCCGCACGAATCGCACTTATTCTTGTGCTCGGAGGGTGTAGGGGACGACATACACCGATGCTAGTACTGATGTTAGTCGAAAAAATAAAGATTTTTCGGTAAAAAAACGACGAAGGTAGGGCTGACGAAGCACAAACTTTTCCGCGAGGTGCTACACGAGCCAACGGCGGTAAAGAACTGGAAGGCGGGCGTCCGGGACCGCCCCTTTATACCGACGTCTCCTGACGCTGGTCACCTGGCATGGGGGCAGTCCCTCGCCAGGGACTGCTAGCTAGAAATTTTTCCGTGGGGTGCTGCAGCCTGCCGGCGTCAGTCCTATATGTAATTACCTACTGCAACAGCCCTCTCGAAGTAAGATCATTTGTTTTTATCTCCATGTGTACTAAAGAACTGTCAAATTGTGTAATGAGACAACACAGGCAGTCAGTCTGGTAAAAGCTCCAATTTACATAGATATGCAGAGAACACCAATGTAAACTGAAACCCAATCTCTATTTTGAACTATTTCACTGCTGCCTCTGGCCCCATCTCAGCAAATAAGACACAAGCAAAAAAAAAAAAAAAAAACCTCACCACCTAGTTTGCCTGGTTAAAGCAGTGGATGGTGTATGGATCAGGCATGCCTCCCAAACATTTTAATCACTCAAAATGAGGATCAATGGTCAGACATGGAGATATATGCTCAGAATGCTGTAGAAGCCATTATGTTTACTATTAAAACGTTTGTTTTTGATATAACATCTTAGAATGTTATGAATTTTCTTTCTAGGAGACAGGAAATTTGGGCTAAATGGCAGCAGTTAGTAATATTCCTATCTACAGAAATAAAACTCATACCTCTGTCACATTTTTAAGGCTACTAAGTGAAACTGAAAGCAGACAGTAGAGAAAATGGAAGGGAACCAGATGAATTCCAGGAGTAAAATGAGGAAAGACTGTTTTTAATGTAGCATGCACACCCCTAAAGGTATAAAACTGATTAAAAAAAGTATACAACTGCAACATACTGTATAATGAAGAAACATATCCCCAGACCCCTGTCAGATATATTCTATATTAGATCAGACATGATAGGGTCCCTCAGTGAATTCTTTCCATTTTCAAGCCTGAAAGCAGACTTCTTGTTAGTGATCTGCTGGACGTGACTAAAAGCAGAAATGGTGAACTCTGCTGTTTTAACCCCTCCAAGCAGGTAAAAAGTCAGCGGGTTGCCGACCAAAACACAGCTGTAATGCAATATTGTAGACTGCGCAGGAATCTGTACAATTGCATGTTTGACCTCCTACCCCACCCCACTCCATTTCAGGCTGTTCCCTGAAAGTAGCTGAATCCATGCCCCATAACATTTTTCCCTGTTGTCCAGTAAATTTTAGATCTGTACATCACAATAATGCAACACACAAATTACAACTAAGCCACCCATTATTCTAGATCCCTTATCAAGCTAATGCATTTAGCAGCACTATTGGAACTGACCAGCACTTGCAATAAAGGTTTATGATACTGAAAAATTATGAAATAAATTCAGCAGTTTTAGAACTACAGAACTAAGAGTTTAACAAAGAGGGCAGACAGCCCACCTGTTCTGTTTTATCCAATAAATCTAATCAACATCTTAAATCAATTTTGTAGTATCCAAGAAACTTTTTCAAAATTTAGATATTCAGATTCAAGTCAACTTATGCTTCATTAATTTTCAGTTAGTATCTCCATTCATTCTGCAGTACTGTGGATATCTGCATGAGAAACAGGATCTTCCTACCCAGTCCTCATGCTTTAACCTCCAGTGAAGTTATGAGTACTCTTTATTACTACGATGTCACAGAGGATTTTGACTTTATTGTTTAAAGCTGAAGGAACAGATAAAATATCTGGAGGACAATTATCTTTTTTTTTTTATTCAGATGTCTTCAGTAGTAAAGAAAGGGAACAGAAACTAAAAAAAGTAGTTTAAATTGAATTGTATCTGATTATTATATTACAAATCATGTCTCCAGACAGTCTTATAACCACAAGAGGGTCTCTAATGCAAACAGTTCTAAACAGAGATCTTCAGGGACATCTCCCTCCACTGAGTCGCATCATGGAACTGTAAACATCAACCCCACATGGAAGCTTTTGCTAGCTGGGCCGTCCATGAAGATATGCATCATTGCTGCCTGTATCATGTCAGTGGCCTGTATCACATGAGTGGCCCCGGCATGCCTCAGTTCCCCGCCAGAGACAAGCTCAGAGGATCACTGTACCAGCAGGGACCAAAGCAACCAGGACCAAAACCAGGCACACAGGAGAGAATATGGAACTTGAGAATTAGCGTACCCTGATCGGTAAGAGGAAGGAAAACCAGTGTGTGACAGCAGACGGGATATCCAGAATACCAACTGAGATAAAAGGGGGAAGGTGGAAGGGTGAGCTGTGGCTCAAGGAACGAGATTCTCCCAAGGACCTACTGTACAGATAATTTATATTGATAATTATTTGTCTCGTATGTTTAAATCACTAACTGTTGTAACTTTCAGTTGTCTTTCGGTGTTTGTCGTATTTATTGTTGCCAGTTTTCTTTATTATTTGTTCGTTACCTGTATGTGTAATATGATGTGGAACCTGTGTAAAAGAGCCTGTGGCTCAAAGGTGTTAATTCAAAAACTTAAATAAATAAATCTTCTTCCAGGACATCTTAGTCCACCGAGCCACATCATGGAACAATTCTCAAGCACTACCATAGCATCGAGGGGAGGAAGGAAGGATCAAATAACCCTATGACAGGAGGCCTTACAAAACAGTAAGGCCAAAGCTGGCATATCTACAAGAAACAATGTCCAGACTGAGATGTTCAATGAATGTATGAACAGTACTCCAAGTGGAAGCAGCACAGATGTCAGCAGCGGATACACTGTGAAAACAAGCCACAGAACTGGTCTCACCAGAAATTTAGTAGGTAAGAGCGGGAAGCTGTTTATCGTGTTACTGGTAACAGAAAGTAATGCAGCAAGCCAACCATATGGAAAGGTTTTGCCTAGAAATAGGGGATCCCACCATCCTGGGAGCAAAAGAAATGGAGCCGAAAGGATTTTCTGCATTCCTTAGTATGATCAAGGTACTAACGCAGTGTCCTAAGGACTTCCAGCATATGGAGAGGATGTTCCCCACTATCCGTAGGAGTCGAGAAGTAAACCGGAAGGTCAACAGTTTGATTCAGTGTGCGGTCAGAAACCACTTTCAGCAGAAAACAAGAATTGAGCCTTAGGCTGATCCATGTGGAAAAAAAAAAAAGACAAGGAGGCTCTGCAATCAGAGCCTGCAATACAGAAATTCATCTTGAAGTAATCACCACCAGAAACAGCATCTTCCAAGACAGGAAGCACAGCTCACACGTAGCGGCCAGTTCAAAAGGAGACACTACAGGGTTCCCACACCAGCACCAAATCTCAGTGTATGTATGTGTGTAGAAGCAAAATTCCTCTAAGCAACATGCGGGACACCTCGAGTTGGCCAGTCGTTTTACCATCAGTGAAGGCATTAGATGCGGATACCAGAGCCAAATCAGCTTCACCAAGGTGTACCAGAGGCCAGAACCTGTGAGGGACAAGAGGTAATCCAGGACATGACTGGACATGTAAAAGGGTCCAGCTGACTGGTGGTACACCATATCATGAAACGTTTCCATATTTGGGAATAGGTGTATTGAGTAGATTGCTTTCAAGCCTTTTTTTTTTTGTTTAGTTTTTTTTACCAGGAAAGACACACTAAGCTGAAAGCTTGTTTACAGGTGCAACCTGGGAGCACAAGGAAGTTAAATGACTTGCTCAGGGTCACACAGTATGCAAGTGGGGGCTGTGGGATTCAAACCTAGGTCTCCAGGTTTGCAGCTCAGAGCCCTAAACCACTGCGCTATACTGCCTCCAATGTCCAAAGTCCCCAACAGAACAGCTGCAACTACAGGGGACATCCGAAATTGGGAGAATTCTATGTCCTCAGGAGCCAGGCATGAAAGTACATGGATCAAAGACACAGGTGCACCAAAGAGCCTTGTTCCTGTGACAAGAGCCTTGCTCGTAGAGGGGGCAGGACAGGGGGTTCCACTGCCAATTGCTGTAGCAAGGGGAACCAAATCTGTATGGGCCAGAATGGGGCCACTAGAATCAAGGTGGTTGGATTCGCCCTTAGCTTGACCTGAACACCCTCTAGGGCAGAGGGAACAGGCATACATGAATCTGACTTTCCAGGAGAGGGACACAAGTCTTGCACAAAAACTCCAGGCCCTGGAGTGAGCAAGCAGAAATGCAGCAATTCTAGTGGGGGGGGCTAGGAGGAAGTAAGCTGTTGATTAACTAGAATCTGCAGCTTATCCATCAGGTAGGGAAATGGGCAGACTAGGTGGGCCAAGCGGTCCTTATCTGCCGTCAAATTCTATGTTTCTATGTACCTCATCAGCCTTTCCCTTAGCATGCTCTCCATGAGTTTACATACTATCGAGGTCAGGCTGACTGGCCTATAGTTACCCAGGTCATCCTTGGGTCTGCTCTTGTGGAGTGTCACCACAAGTGAATTTCTCCACTCCAGGGGCACCACTCCCGACTCCACAGATCTACTGAAAAGAACAGCCAGCGGCCCCACCAGATCCTCCGTTAATGCTTCCGGCACCCTGAAGTATATTTCGTCTGGTCCCGGGGATTTGTTCACCCTCAGGGCCATCAGCCCCTCCCTCACTCTTTCAATCCCAATTACACCTACAGCTTCCCTGCCTGTTCCTTCCCGCCTTCTCCCTGCATGCGGCACTGGTCCATCCTTTTCCTTTGTAAAGATGGAGCAGAAGTTTTCATTTAATACCTCTGCTTTGCTCCCGTCTTCTTCAACCTAACCATCCCCCTTCCTCAGTCTAACAATGCTGTCCTTCTTGTCCCTCCTTTCGCTTATGTAGCGAAAGAAGGCCTTTTCCCCATTCTTTATTCCTTCAGCTATTTGGAGCTCTTTCTGTGCCTTGGCCTGCTGCATCTCCCATCGTGCCATCTCATCTAGCCTATGGTATTCTTCCTCATCCTCTATCTTCCTTTGCTGTTCTTTTGAATTTCCTATAGGCTGTCCTCTTTTCCCTTACCACTCTGGCCACCTCCCCATTAAACCAGCTTGGTGGTCTGAACTATATATAGAATCATAGAATCTTGACGTCAGAAAAGGACCATACTGGTCCATCTAGCCTCTCCCCACATCTCCCCTCCTGCCAGCCCCTGCCCTCCCCGATGCTCAGGCCCATATGCTTGTTCCATGCCCTCTTGAATACTTCCACCAATTTAGCCCCCACCACTCTATCTGGTAGTCTGTTCCGGGACTCTACCACCCTCTCCAGGAAGAAACGCCCTCTCACATTGTCCCTGTACCTATTTCCTTGCAGTCTGAGGCCGTGTCCTCTAGTTTTGACCCTCTCCTTCCTCTTAAGTAAACCCTCTTCTCCCACTTTATTGAGCTCCTTTACATATTTAAAAGTTCCAATCATGTCACCCCTTTCCCTCCTGGTCTCCACTGTGTACAGATCCAGCTCCTTACACCTCTGCTTGTATGACTTTCCCTGCATACCCTGCACCATCTTGGCTGCCCTTTTCTGAACTCTCTCCAATGCATCTATATCCTTACGGATATGTGGCCTCCAGAACTGACCCCCATACTCCAGGTGCGGCCTCACCATGGCTTTGTAAAGGGGCATTATTACCTCCCTCTTTCTACTACTACTGTCCCTGCCAACATTCCACTGGCCTTTCATGCTGCCCTGCTACATTGGATTCCTACCTTAAGGTTCGGGGAGACTGATCCCCAGATCCCTCTCCTGTTCTGTTACTTTAATTTCCTCCCACCTAGGGTGTACCATACTCTTCTGTTCCTACTCCCCTAGTGTATCAGAGTGCACTTCTTGGCATTAAATTTCAGCTGCCACGTCCCAGACCATTTTTCAAGCGTCTAAGTCCTCCCTCATGACCTCCACCCCACCCCCCCGGAGTGTCCACCCTATTGCATATTTTTGTATCATCAGCAAATAGGCAGACCCTCCCCCTCAAACCCTCAGCAATATCACTGATGCAGATACTGAAGAGAAGCGTACGCAAAACTGACCCCTGTGGCACTCCACTCTTCACCCTCGCTGTCCCGGAGTGCACCCCGTTTAGTACCACCCTCTGAGTTCTTCCTGACAGCCAGGCCTCCACCCAGCTTATTTTCCCACACAGCCCCAGGCTTTCCATTCTGATCACCAGCCTCCTATGGGGGACGGTGTCAAATACCTTACTGATGTCCAGATAGGCCATGTCCACCCCCCCAATCAATCACCTGAGTCACCCAATCAAAGAACTGAATTAGGTTTGTCTGGCAAGACTTCCCCTTCATGAAAACATGCTGTCTGCTGTCCTGCAAGCCTCCAGGTAATCCACCACCCTCTCCTTAATTAATGCCTCCATTACCTTCCCCACCACTGACATGAGGCTGACAGGTCTGTAGTTCACCTTCACCTCCTTACTACCTCCCTTGTGTAAAGGCATTACATCTGCCCTCTTCCAGTCCTCTGGCACTCTGCCCGTATCCAGGGACAAGTTGAAGAGCCTTGTCAAGGGTGAGGACAACTCCTCCTTCAATTCCCTGATCACCCTGAGGTGTAACCTGTCAGGCCCCATTGTCCTGTCCACCCTCAATCTATCTAGCTCTGCCCTAACCCTATACACAGTGAGTGGGCTCAGAGCCCAACCATTTGCCCTCTTTCCCATTCGACTTTAGCACAGGTCCCCTACCGTCCTCCTCCTCCTCTGTGAAAGCCAAGCTAACGTACTTACTTAATAACTCTGCTTTTTCACAGTCCCTTTCCAGTTTTATTTCTCCCTCCCCCCTAAGCCTAGTAATCCCCTGCCTTGCCCTCCTCTTCTCCCTCACATATCTGAAAAAGGTTTTATTCCCCCTTTTGGCCTGGCTTTCGATTTCTTCCCCCTCAATTTGATACAACTGCTTGTGGCCCCCTAACGACCCCCAATGATGACCCATAATCGGTCCACCCCCGCCCTCCTCCATGCTTCTCCAGGTTTTCCCTTAGCACTTCTCTCATCTTTTTACAATTTGCCCTCCTGAAATCCAATGGTCTGGTCTTGGTGGGGATGTTCTCCTTGCCCATGTCTAAACTGAATCACACTGTACTGTTGTCGTTCCCACCCAGGGGTTCCCTAACCTCGATCTCCTATACATGCTCCACATTGGTGAGCACTAGGTTCAGGATTGCTCACTCCCTAGTGGCATCAGTCACACACTGAGTCATGAAGCTGTTTAGGATTTCAATTAGGATTTCCTGACTTCTGGCACAGGATGTAGTGGGAGAAGCTCAGTCCCCTTTAGGCAGGTTAACAGTTCCAGCGTGTGTCCTCACTGAATCACCTTCAGTACCCAAATATCTGTCGTAATCTCCCTCCACTTTGGAAGGAAGGAGGAGATGCAGCCTTCCATTAGGATCCTATTGTCTGAGGGAGGTGGAAGGGAGTTAGAAGGCTCTGGGAGTGGCTGGCACACCACCAACAACCGCACCTTTGGTGACTTTGGCATGGGCTCCGGGAGGCAATGGGGCCATGATGTACAGCAGTGGCCCACAACCAGGACTTCTGGATTAGCCTAGACCATGGCGGGCATAGGACCTACGAAAAGAACCTGCTACAACCTCAAGGCTTCGGATTCAGTGTGTGCAGCGAATGGAGAGTCTATTTTGAAGTCTGCGTTCCTGTACAGCAGATTCCGCATCAGTACTAAAAAGCTGACTACCTCTAAAGGGAGCACTAAGGACCAACTGCTGTACATCAGTTATAAAAGACGGCAATGAGCAGCCACAAGTGCCAGTGAAGGCATATGCCAGAGGCAGCCACACAAACTGATACATCAGAGGAATCGTAAGCTGACCATTACAGATGCTTACCTGCTTCCTGTCCACTGACTTCAGTTTTGGCTGGTCCATCAAGCAACTTTATTAGCCATAGACTTCCACAGGCTATTCTGATAAAATCAAATCAAAGTCATGGCACACCTGTCTTTGATAAAGACCATTTTGGTTGAAACATTAAAGGTCATTTGTTGCTGCTTTTCCTCTGGGCAAGGGCCTTAACTGGATTTTATGCACTGGTGTGGTGATTAAATTTTAAAAAATAAACAGAACTCGGATGGAAAGTAATCTTTTTGTCTGGCTTAATTTTTTTGGTGCGGAACAGGTAGGTCTGCTTTGCTTTGATTTTGTCTGTTTTGTCACTGAGCACCCACCTGTCCTTGTACAGTTCTTTTCGTTCTCACAGGCTATTCTAATACTTAATCATGTAAGCTTGACAGTTGGCAATTCTGAGGCCAAGACAAGCTGAAGCACAGACCCTTTTGCCCACTGCATCCAATTTCCTAGATTCTCCATCTGGTGGAAGAGAGCTCATATGATGAGGTGTTTTAGACAAGTCATGAGCAGCCATAATTACCACAGATTCTGTCTCAGGCTGCAAAGTGTAATAAGTCTTAGCAGAGGGTGCAGATATTGTTTATCTGCCTTCCTGGGCACAACAGGCAGTTAACTGGGGGCTGTGCCAAGCAGTCGTGGTGGTGTCCTCCAGTACTGAATGGATCAAATGGACAACAACAGTAGGCATGGAAGGGACCTCCGAGAACTCGTACAGGTGCTTCTTAGAGGAGTCCTCCTCAGCCATACACCCTAATGTAGGCTGAATCTGCATTAGGAAAGCCTGAATGGAGGCATCCTCAAGGGGAGAGTGAGGAGTGTACTGCACACTATCCTCACTACAGGAGGACACAGTAGAGCTGAAGCCCACCACATCAAAGAGGAAGAGGGGGGATGAAGGTGCTGACAGAAGAGGCCTGAGGCCCATCTATGGCACAGTGGTAACTGCAGGTGGCACTAACGAGGATGACAGGCCACAAGGCTCTTGTGATTGGGTAAGTTTCGAAGGCAGAGACTGGAGCTGAAAAAATAGTATAGACAGTCTGCAACAGCAGCAATGTGTCACTGGCCCCCACAGGAGTCCCTCGATGACAGGACATGGATGGGACAATGCCCTATGGCAGAGTTGGCAGTGAATCCCCCATAGAGGGATCACAGACACTGCTAGACCCCAACCTTGACATCTCAGAGACTGTCAGGGTTGGGGAGGCAACAGAACCCAGGGACTTAGGCTGGGTTGTCTGTTTTAGTGGACTTACCTATCATTTTTTTCACAAACAGAAGACCAGGAATGGACAGGAGATACAGCCTTGTCCTTATACTGCATTTCAGCATGATGACGTTTCTCTGTCGATTTTGTGAACTTTTGGTTCACTAATGGTTCTGACAGTGGCACAGCGGGAATTAGGAGCAGAAGGAACAGGGGAAGCCAGAGTTGAACTCTGTGATGCACGCTGCCTGTCCTCCACAGCTTTAACTTTTAAGCAAGTTTCCTCCCACCGCCCCCCCAAACTCTGTTTATCCACCTCTGGAAACAGGCTAGGATCTCTTTCAGCTACTCCCAATGCAAGCCACCCTCCCTACCGAGATCTTGCTGCAACATCTCCTGGTCCCCCCACCCACCCAAGACACACTTCTGTGCTGCCCAGTATGCCTTCAGCTCCTTTTTCATTTCTTCTCTGCAGTCATCTAGCCACCTGAGGTGGGGGTGAGGATATGGGGTGCTGCAGCTCGGATCCGGGTGTGGCAGCACATTGCTGGTAGTTACTCATCTGCCCAGCACTGTGCGCACCATTTCCCATGTTCTCTCTGCCCTCCCACCAAGAGCACAGCATTACTGGTTGCCAGTGAGGCCTGACACAAACAATCTGCAAGAAACTCCAATGGTCCCACCTACCAATCATGCTTCCCCTGCAACACAAATAGTGGTCACCCAGGTGGCAGCAAAGCAGGGTGACATGATGCCCCCATCCTCAGAGGAAAGCATTCTGTGGCATGCTCAATCGTCCTCCTCCTGTACAGCCCTCCAATGGCCCAGGCTCATTCCCAAACTCAGGTCATCGGCATTGTGAGCAGTAGTGCTACCACTGCACTATGTAAGTTTCTAAAGTTTTCCGCAGACATATGGCCTGGTTAAAGCCTTGACAATTAGAGCAGGCCTTAATGTCTTGTGCTAGGCCCAAACAACAAATCCTCAGTAAGTGTACGTCGTTCTTTTAAATCTTAATGTTATTGCATCAACCATAAAATGTAACAGCAGCTCCTTTTCCTTCGCTGGCAGGATAAACGATAGCTGTAACTAATAAACCAAAAAAGGCACATGAAGCTGTAGCACTCTGTGGTGAAATTCAACAGCGTTCCTCTTGCAGTGGAATTGCACATGGTTAATGGCAGGAATGTATCCACCCATGATATATAGGCAGTATCAATGCACACTGACAGCCCCAGCTAGCAAAAGTTTCTGGGTGGTCCTGCGGCTGACAGCTTACAGTTCCGTGATGTGGCTGAATGGAGGGAGATGTCCTCAAAAAAGATTTCTTTTTTAATTTTTTCTTTTGTAACAGTATTTTTATTAACAGAATTCCACAGCACATCATACATAAAAAGCATATGTATCTTCAACTGTCAGACACACAGGTTGCAACATACAGCCAGTATAGATCAAACCATAAACTGGCTTGATATAGGTTAGAAAGTCTGAGCATGCCCTTAGGGGGCTCAGGCAGGTAAGCAGGGCAGACAGCAGAGTTAAGAGTGGAGGGGTCCCAACTGTAAATAACAGATATCATACAGTCAGATATACAATCTATGTATATTAACCTTGGCCTCTAATGTACAGTACACCTGTGGCACAGAATTCAGATCTTCTTGCATAATATACATAATCCATTTGGTCCACCTCGAGGTACATTGCTCCTGTCATTCAGAGTAAATGTAATATGCTCCATTTTATAAATCTGATTTACAATTTCCCTACATGTGTCCAGAAGAGGCGGGTTGGGCTCCATCCATTTTCTGGTTAGGGCCTTCTTCCCAGCTGTAAACTTAGCAGTACGCCTTAAAGATAGTTCACATTTCTATCCCTGTAGCTCCTAGGATACACCAGTAATATAAATAGTTCTGGGATCAGGGTAATTTGCTGCTGTAATACTTCTATTTCTGTGTGTAGATCCTGCAGGTATTGAGCAATCTGTGGGCAGTACCACATTATATGTGTATGTCCAGCACTCAATTCCCTACACTGACTAACAGGCAGCTGGTCCGCTCAGTGTGTAGTGTAGTGGACTATGACCTGTGGGGTGTGAAAGAAATGCAGCTGATGCTTCCAAATGTATTCCCACCAAGAGTGGGAACCTGTAACCCAGTGTACCTCCCCCAGCCCTTCTGCCAGTCTTCTAGGGTAAATTTTCTCTTGAATTTCTGCCCTCTATCTGCCTACAACTGGTATGCCTTCATCTAGAGACTGTGTAATCAGGACCTGATATAAGAAGGAAATAAGATGACCAGAAATACCTGTTTTGCAATATAAAATAAAGACTATTAGAACTGGGGGAAAATATCCCATATCATGAGCTGCACTGGGAAGGTTTTCAATATGATGCTGAGTTTGTAAACACCTAAAGAAATCTCTCTATGATACACAAAAGTTTCCCTGTAGAGATGTAAAAGTGCACAGTGTTATATTGTTGGTAGCCATGGTCCTGCTGTGTGGGCACACATTTTTCTGCCTGACCCTACAGGCAGAAATAGTCCAAGAAGCCCATTAAATGGTGTTCATGTCTGATGTGCCTTCAGACCACTACTGCACCACGGGGTGTGTGACCATCATATTCTTCTCCACATGTAGATAAAGAGTTGGAGATAATGGCTTATGCACTAGCCAAATTATCCTCGAGTGGGAAGCCCAGTAATAAGTACGGAGATCTGACAGGACTAATCCTCCCTGTGTTTTCAGGAGAAATAAAATAATACATTTAAATCTAGGCTTAGCCCCCACCTCTACATATATCTAGAAATCAGCTTTTTCCAATGATTCCAGATATCACCAGATATTTTAAGTGGCATGTTTTGAAACAAAAATAAACACCTAGGTAGGGTTACCACATGAACTGAATACATCAGGATAAACCAAACGGCAGTGTATCCCATTATTTTAAATCGTGCATTAATTGGTCCATGGGGGGCGTACTTCACATTGTAGAGGTTCTTATGATGAGTGGTTAGATTGACTCCAATATATTTTATGATTTGAAGGTCCCATTTAAGCTTATATTGGTTTGGAGCTCAGCTGAGGGGGAACAATTAGATTTTAAAATCTCTGTCTGGGGTATAAAGTTTGTAGTCAGCCAGAGCATACTATCCATTCAGTAGCTCAAAAGAAGCTGGGATGGAAGCTTCTGGATCACTAAGGTATAAAAGAAGATCATCTATATATGAAATCAAATGGTGAGCTATTCCCTCATACCTAATTCTCTTAATGGTAGGATCAAGCCGAAGGGCTTGAACCAAAAGCTACAGATAACGGGCAAACAAGACGGGCTGCACTGGGCATCTCTCTCAAGTTCCCTTTTGCAAGGCAAAAGCTGTAGAAATATGCTCACTGGCTTTTACATATACATCTGGAGCTGCACAGACCCTTTTAAGAAGGTCTGCAACTGAGACCAAGAATCCCAGCACACTCAGTACCAAGTGCAGGAAGGGCCGGGAGACCTGTTCAAAAGACTTTTCTGCTTCAAGGCTCAGAGTGACAGCTTGGCTTCCAGTGGTATGCAAGTGATGCATAATGTGTTGAGTATGCTGTGTGTTATCCATCGTCTGGCATGCCCTGACAATTCCTATTTGATCAGGTTGGGAAAATTCTGGGAGCAGTTTATCCAGGTGGACTGCTAGGACTGCCTTATGCATCTCACAGTCACTATTAAGTACTGTACTAATATAGGCCTATGAGATTCGCAAAAGGAGGGATTCTTGCCCGACTTCGGGATCATGGAAATGACCGCACAGTTCCAAGACAGAGGAAGGTGTTCTCCCTACAGTATAGAATTACATATTTTTAAAAGGTGTGGCATTAATTGATCTTTGTATGTTTCATTGAACTCTACTGGTTGACTGTCTGGACGCTGGCCTTTTGAGGCTTTAGATAACATGTCATGAATTGCCTCCTCCTCCTCGATGCAGCCTACCAGGGATTCACTGTTACCCTTATTAGGATGTGTCAGTCCTAATCCTGCTAAAAAGAAGAATATTGCCCCTTGATCAGAGGGGTGTTCTGGTTGTGTAAAGCACCGCATAATACAGTAGCTCTTAAAAGCTTCTACTATCTTCACCACATTAGTCGCTACTGTAGTCATCAGGGGGTGAACTGTTTTTGTTATAGTAGATTTAGCTTTATTTACGGAGATGGTATACCAGAGTATGGGAGGCCCTAGCCCCCAGCCTCATAATATATCTGCCGTAAAAAAAAATCAATGATTTTATCTAGTTTTCCCATTACTTTACTCATCCCCAAGCTGCAAGAACTGAAGCATATTTTCCAATTCCACCAGCTATTGCAGGAGTTCCTTCTTTATCCGAGCCAAATAATTCCCCATGAAGGACTGATTTTAATGTCTCCCCTTAATGTGGAACTTGTGAGGCATTATTTAGAACAATACTGTATCTTCTCTCAGTCTCTATAAAGTCTGAATTCCAGAGAATGGAGATGGACCGGATTTAGAAGCCACACAGTCATCGCTCTTTCCTGGCCCAGTTTGAAATAAGGGAGCATCAGGGAGTGATCAGCAATCAGGGATCCAACTTTACTAACTGTCACTTTGTACATGTATTCAACCTGCATAAAACACACAAATTCTTCAATATGTGCGATGCACTGCTGAATAGTATGATCTCGATGACCTTTGTACGGAGCCCTTCTTACATCCACAAATCCAATCTCATCTAAGCATTTCATGCAAAACCACTGTAGGCTGATCTACGAGGTAAGATTTCTGTTTTTAAGATCGTCCTGGGAAATTATGGAAGTCTAACCAGAAAACTTCAATCTGAAAGCCATTAAAACTATGGAGATGCTTAAACTAAATTACTAAGTAGGGAGATCACTCATGGTTACTGTGGAACTGCAAAACTATAATTTTTCTTCATATCTGTTTTCACATCTTGGGCCCTCTTCTCAGTGACCACTTAGCGCTAACTGCATCTCTGTGACCCTGCTGAGCTATTCAAAATGGAGGTTTCAAACCCCACCTGCAAGGCACTTCTGACCGTGCAGGTATGAGTGTGGGGGCTCGACATGAAAATGACATGTGCAATCGCCTCGCCTGGGCAGAAGTTTGCTGGGCTCATTAAGGTAACGGAGCAGAATGGGAGGGTGGGTAGAGAAAGTAGCAGCTTAAGTATGAGAAAGGGCATACATCACTCCAACTACAGCTGACACTATCTGAGAAATTCTGTGGGGAACAACTCTCTACAGTGCTACTGCCCTACTGCCGTAAGTGACTCTTGGAGACTGCCAGACACAGAAGGCAGGACTTGGGGGAAAAAAACATTACAAACCATAGTACCTTTTTTGGGTTTTATCACAGTCTTCTCTTTAGGTGGAATAAATGCTTTGTTTCTTTCCTCTTGCCTCTTACTAACTGCTTCTGCTTGTTTTGCCTAAAGAAAATAAATTATAAATAAAACATGTACAGTAGTTTAATATACAGAAATCAGCAAAATATAAATCAGTGAAGTGGGTGCACAGTACTGAAAGGTGACATGTGAATAAGACAAAATTGTACCCTTATCTCATCTAGTTTCTTCCGCTTCTTCTGACTTTCTCGGAGGAAGTACTCTCCCGTTGCTAATTCCTTATCAATCTGTTAAGAGAAAAAAAATGGTGTGAGCCGTCAGAGGCATATTCCATCTTACAGTCTAAAGTCAAATAACATATACTTAACGATTAATTATAAATAGCTGCATGAAGACCTGTAGTAGCCTACAATGCAAGATCCTGATTCTGGGGGAACCTACACAACTTGAGATCTGTACCCCCCTTCACTTCCCCTTAACACAAGTCCACTACTTTGGGCTCAGTAACTTCCAAGCCCCAACACCGCTTACCTGCACAGCAGGTGACCCCCACAGCTTGCCTCCTGTGGCAGAGTCTTATGGGTGGGGCTCTCTCCTCCAAGCACCTCATCTGGTGTGGTTCACAGAATGGTAGTGGAGTGTGCCAAGCCATCATTCTGATGCTCTAGGGTATTTTCTCGTACTTCTCCTCGTAACAAAGGGACAGCACAGTGCGAGAGAGAGAGAGAGATAGTGTGCCCTCTGCCTTCCTACCTCCTACTGATGCCAAAGGAGTCCCATGTCAGGCCTTGCATACAGCATGATCACTCGTGAGGGAGCAGGCTCCTGGCTCATCCCAAGGGGTAGCTGAAGTGGTAGCACCATCCCCACCATGGTCAAAAAGCAGGGCTCAGTCCAGTCCAGGTCACCCTGACATGGGCATCACTACTGTTGTGTCAATGGGCAGTTTATGAGGTCTGTCTTTCAAGTCAAAAACAAACAGCTAGACGAAAACCAACATGGGGTGATTAAAACTGTGCCCCCCATTCTAAAATGAACGTTTTTAGAATTTTAGATTTCACAAGACAAATGCTGCAGCTGTTTTAGCCCAATTGAAGATGTAGGGAAAAATATGTTGCAGATGACATATTTTACATAACTACTAAAGTTTGTTTTTGAGACTAGCTTCACACAGTTAATTGTTAAAGGAGAACTATAATATTCATAAATTACCCATCGCTGCAAGCCTTACCCCCCGTTTAGGGGTTTCGCAAATAGAGCGCCCTTTTCAGTGAAGCTTAACTTACTTTAATTTTTGTAAAGTCCGGCGTTCGGCAAAATGGTGCATGCACTGTGGTGCCATTTAAGTGACAAAGTGCAGCGCCCGCTGCAGCTCGGCTCCTATACAAGTGTACTGGAGTCGGTGGTGTGAGCGCATCATAATCAATGGCACCACAGAGCATGTGCCATTTTGCTGAATGCTGGACTTTACCAAAATTAAATAAAGTAAGTTAAACTTCACTGAAAAGGGCGCTCTATTTGCGGAGCCCCTAATCGGGAATAAGGCTTGCAGGGATGGGTAATTTATGAATATTATAGTTCTCCTTTAACTTTGTTAAACAGATCACAGCTATGTTAATGCTCAATTAGTGTTGCTACTGCACAAAACACAAACTGCACAAAGGTTGGAAATAAACTATTAAGGCTGTATCCAACTCCCACCCTACCACATCCCCCTATTCTCATGACCCAAGGACAGTCGTACAGGTACAAGGCCACACTGATGGGCAAAGTTCATAACACAGAGGTGATGCAGGAGGTTATTCATCTGTTTGGCTGCTGGTTTGCTTAGGGCAGGTTCAGCTTGTGTGACAGACAGCTGGCAAGCCTCACTATGAAATTCCTATAAGTGGAAAGTTTGCTCAACCTCAGAAACACAAGGCTTCAGGAAAAAGGTCAGTAGGATGAAAGCCTGATTAAGGTGAAACCCAGAGACTACCTTGGGCAGGAATTTCAAAAAGTGGTGCAGGACAACCTTGCCCTTCTGGAAAACTAGATATGGGGACTCCACAGATAGTACCTAGAGCTCTCTCATCTGTCTAGCTGAGGTGATGGCAACCAAAAACTTGGTCCTCCATGACAAGTGTGAGAGATAACACTTGTCCATAGGCTTGAATGGTTTACCAATTACCTAATACAGCACCAGTGCCATAAGTCCCAAGGTGGAGGTGGTTCACACCAAAGAGACTGGTAGTATGGCCCTTTAAAAAAATGGCTGACCACTTTGTCCTATGCAAACCTCTGGATAACTGCCTTTGCATGGTACACCGAAATGGTCGCCAGGTGCACCCTGAGTGATGTAGCCTGCAACTCTGTCTTAGATAAAGTTGAGTATATGCAACATGGAGCAGGACGGGTCAAAAAACATGCTACTTGCAACAACATGAGAACCAGCACTCACATTTTAGTGACGGCAGATGGCAATATGCCACACACACACACACACCAAAAAAAATCACTTTTGGTTGTTTAACCCTTGCAGGGCCGCGGACCGAGATCAGTCCAAAATTCCTTATGTTCTAATTCTGTTGGCAGCCTAAGGGTTAAAATGTGGCTTTTAGTGAGGAGTTCACGCTTACCTTGCTGTGTCTTTTATTTCTTGTAGGTGCTAGTTGGTTGTCCCACCTGACCCCCCCCCAAAAAAAAAACTCTCACACTGTATCATTTGGAATCACCTCGAGCACTGGTGGAGAGGCTCGTCTCGCTCCTTTCTGTGCTTGTCCCTCCCTGTTGCTGCCCCACTCCACTGTCAGGTACTTGGCTGTAGACAGTAACCATGCTCTGAACCACCAGAAGAACTTTAGAGTGCGGTAATGGTATTTTTCTCTTTGGTTCTGTCGTGGCAAACAATTGCAGAGGCAGTGAAGGTGACATGAAACTGCAGTGAAGGCAGCACAGAATCACAGCAGCAGTGAAAATGGTACACATTTTGTCAGACAGAATTCAAAGGAGTGGCTTGTAATCGTAGGGTGGATGGGGGGGAGAGAGACAGGGAGACAAGTAAAAGAAAAGGCATGGGCAAGAAATAAACAAGAGCACAGAGAATAGGAAACAGAGCACAAAAAGTGCACAGAAGCAAGAAATGACAGCAAAAGAGCAGAAGGTAATTCGAGAGCACAGGTGGGAAAGCATAACAGCAGCAGAGAGCCAGGAAATTAAAAGTTGAACAGCTGTAAACTTAAAACAGCACAGACAAGGACAAGAGGGTAAAGAAGATAAAAGGCAAATGAGACAAGAGCACTGATAGAAAAAAACCAAAAAACAAGGGCATAGCAAACAGAGCTCAGAAATGACATGAGAAACTAGAGGGTACGATAAATATAGAAATATGTCCCAAGAGGCTAAAGCAAGTAGTCGGACACCCACTAAAATTAAAAATGAAATGACCACAAAGACAGGTAAGAGAAGGAAAAAACTGTCAACTGCAGTAAAACGAATAAGTATTACAGAGAGACAGGAGGATGAGGTAGCTCTAGGCTTAAACAGATGAAGGGTATGATGTTTGGGGGGGGGGCACAAGATGGGGAGGATTTACTTAGGGAAATTATCATTGTGATGGTAGGGCTGTAGGAGAACCATTAGTTAAAAAAATATTTAGCCACTCAAGGCCACCAAGTTGTCAACTGTAGCTGGTGTGGGTGGCAACCGATGTCACCTATACATTTTTTAAGAATTCAAGGTCTGATGAGAATCATATCCACTTGAAAGTGTACACCTTGTAAGCAGACTCCTTCTGAAATGTCTCCAACACTCTGAGGACACCTTCAGAAAGCCCAAGGGCCTGGAACTCTGTTTAGGAACCGGGGTCAAAAGCAGGGACTGCAGGTTCGGATGCCTGATTGTGCCAGCAGGTGTGGTAAAAGTGGAAGCAGCCATGGAAGTCTACTGCTGAGACCGAGAAGATCCTGATACCAGAACAGGTGAGGCTAGTCTGGTGCCATCAGAATCAGGAACTCACTGTCCCTCCACACCTTGTGGACCATAGAAATGGAGGGAAGGCATACAGGAGGTCCTGAGCCCAGGACCATGAGAATGCATCCCCCAGCAGGATGGACTGCTAAGAGTGACAGGTGTAGAACAGTTTCAGCTTCCACCAACAGTGTTCCCCATGCCCAGAACACCTGTGGTTCAATTTCTGAGGGTAGTGACCACTATGGGGACAACTCTCCCACATGACTAACAGCATCTGACAGCTGGTTGCTTGCTCCTGTGACATGAACTGTCACCAGGTCTGCGCATAGGGAGCAAGCCATTGAACATGTCCAGTGTGCTTCCTGGCACAGAAAAGGAGTCCATGACTCCCAGATTGTTCAGGTAGAATAAGGTGGTCATGCTGACCAAGACCATCTGACCTCAAACCAGAGGCACAAACTTTGCTGATGTCAGGTGAACTGCATGGAATTCCAACAGTCTGATGTGGAGCCAAATATCGTTTAGCGACCAGAACCCATGTGCTCTCTGGTCCAGCAGACACGCACCCGATAAGAACATCCACTAGCATCGCTGGTTCACTGGAACCAACTGGTTTAGGGCTGCATGCATCACTGTCCCAACACATTACAGCCATGTTAGAGGCCACAAAGCCTAGAAGCTGGATGAAATCCCAGGTCAGGTGTGACTGCCCAACCTAAAATGATTACTAAAAGGAGGACAAGTCCATTGCCCTGTTTGGGGTCAGTGAGCTCTGGCTTGGAAGAAATTCAACTACACTAAAATGAAAATAATCACAAGTGTAGGGAAAAGCTTGGACATGGCTAGATTGACCATCAAGCGAAGTTAATGTAATGTCCCTGGATCACTTCATTTTTGGCAACAAGCTTCCTGTGATGATCCAGTCATCAAGGTATGCAAAAACCTTCATGCCTCTGCACCTGAGAATGGCTGCAATAACAAACAGCCACTTGGTGAACACCCTAGGTGTCGATTACAGGCTGAAGTGATAGTTCTGAGCTGATACAGGGTTCAGACCACCAGAAAGTAGAGGAACCATCAGTGTGATGGGACAAATGGGGATGTGAAAAGAAAGCTGAGGGAGTTAAACAAAGCCCCTGGCTCCAGGGACAGAATCATCTTGTGTAACATGGCTGAGACATGGCTAAAGACCACCACAATGGACAGGGAACTTAACCTACCTATCAGCTATTGAGAGCAGATCGCCAAACAAGGGGAGGCGGAGTAGCCATATCCATATATATATATATATATATAAGCTGGTTTAGTTGTATCCTGTACTGCTGCAACATCTATGCCCAAGGAATTTGAGTGTCTGTCTCTAAAAGTCTCTCTCCCCAATACAGCAGCTTTCCATTTAATTGGATGCTACAGACCCCCCTCTGCTGAACACAAGCTCTTATCCACCTGGGAAACATGGTCAAGTCCTGTACTGAAGAAGTCATTATCATAGGGGACCTGAATTTCAACTGGCTCACCCAGGCAGCTACACCTCTGGTATCATTCTGTGACACCTATGGGCTCACACAGTTAATTAATGAGCCAACAAGACTAAATGCAAGGAATAATAGTAACAGTACTCTACTTGACATCATGCTAGTGAGTAAATCACATCTATTCACACATGCTGGAGTGCTCCTATGTGACATAAGTGACCACTGCCCCATCGCAGGGGTAAGATCCAACAGCATTAAAACAGATCCTGCAAAATTCCTCATGAGGAGATCCAAGAAAAACAACAATATTGAAGGATATCTGCATGATCTAGCCTACTCTCTACACTGGCAAGAGTGTTATCTTGCACATTCTGTAGAAAAAGCTCAGCAGGTGCTAAATAGTATTATAATAAATGCCTTTGACACCCATACCCCAATCTCTAGTATCCGAATAAAAAACAAATCCTGTTGCTGGTTTTCAGCTGACCTCAAAGCTGCACTGCTGGAGAGAGATAAACTTTGGAAAGTAGCAAGAAAAACTAAGAATATCATGGACTGGATGATCTTTAGGAAAGCCAGGAATAAATGCACTAGGAAAGTTAGGGATGCAAAGGCTGCCTACTACCTGGCCCAGCTCGACTCCTCCTATAATACTGCTAGATTTGGGGCACCATCAAGGATATGATGGGCCAGGATGTTAACAACCCCCTTCCAACCCATTTACACAGTAACTATGGCCCCATTACTGGCACATTGGAAATCCTGGATGCATTCAACAACCACTTCACAACAGCTGGCCTTGCCTTTGACTCCTCCCCAGCTAACCTATTAAGGGATAATTTAAGCTCCCACTATACTGGTGAACAGAGAGTTGACTCCTCCTTTAGCTTCAAACCTATACTGTTGAAACAAGTTGAGGATCTATCATGGCATCTAGATACCAAAAAAAGTGCAAGAGCAGATCTTCTGGACCCATTCTTTCTAAAGATTGCGTGTCATGTGCTTGCAGTCCCCCTAACTCACCTCTTTAACCTTTCCCTAAACTCTGGCTCTATTCCCACGCTGTGGAAGACAGCCCAAATGGTCCCCCTTCTAAAATCAGGGGACCCTATCGATCTTAATAACTACAGGCCCATTTCCATCCTACCTGTGTTATCCAAGATGCTGGAGAAATTAGCAAGTATTCAGTTAAGGGAATATCTGGACAATGCTAATCTATTAAATCCAGCTCAATCTGGTTTCAGGGCCAAACATAGCACTATCACTGCATTAGCTAAGGTCACCAATGATTGGCAAACCGAACTGGATTAAAAGAACAATGTCTGTGCAGTATTCCTGGACCTGAGCAAAGCATTCGACACTGTGGACCATGAACTGCTACTCTCATCCCTACACTCCATTGGCCTAGATCCATCCTCCCTTAAGTGGTTCAGATGCTACCTCTCCGGTAGATCACAGCAGGTAAAAGCTGAAGGTGATCTCTCCTCATTAAGACCACTGTCAAGAGGAGTCCCCCAAGGCTCTATTCTGGGTCCTATCCTTTTTGCCATTTATATAAATAAAATTGATTCAACCCTTACCAAGTCCTCAGTACATCTCTTTGCTGGTGACACTGTACTGTATGTCAGCAACCCTTCACCTAAAGTTGCGTATGAAATCCTACAAGCAGAATTTTCCCTGTTACAACATCAGCTTCTCGAGAAAAAGCTTGTGCTAAATGCAAAGAAAACCAAAGCAATGATGTTTACAACCCAAAACTCCACCAACACATCCTCTTCAATCAGTCTCCCCCAGATATGCACTATACTTGGAGAAAATCTGGAGTATGTTGAAAATTTCAAATACCTAGGTGTGTGGATTGACAACAGACTTGACTTTACTCAGCATCTAGAACAACTGCTGAAAAGCTTTGCCTAAGGCTTGGCCTCCTCTACAGATTAAAACCCTTCCTTAATAGAGATTCAAAGATGAGATTAGTCCAGGCCATCTTTCTATCAGTCATTGACTCGTAGACTTCCTCTATAGTCACTGCCCCACTCCCTACCTTCAAAGTTGGATACCTTATACCACAGAGCAATAAGGTTCATTACAGACCTGCCATATAATACTCACCATTGTTCTCTCTATGATGCAGTTGGATGGGTTTCCCTTCATGTCAGGAGGAGCAGAAATGCAGCTCTATGGATCTACAGAGCTTTATCAAAAAAACTCCCAAGATATATCCTGGACTGCTTCAACCTGACCACTCCCAGCTCCTATGCCCTAAGAAGCAACAATATCATCCTGCTCAAATTGCCCAAAGTCAACACCAAAATAGGGAGGGCAGCAATCAGCTATTCTCTAGCCATAGCATGGAACACCCTACAAAATCCCTAAAACTGTCCATTATCATTCCATTTACATCCTTCAAGCAGCACTGTACAGCCTTCTTCACAGAGAAATGCAGTTGCTACGCTAGAATAGAATAGTCATCCCACAAAACCATATTCCAATCACATATGGTATATTCCTTCCAGCCAGACACCGCCAGTATATCGCACCCAATATTCCCTTCACCATCCTTGTACTCATTATGTGAGTGACTGTCATGGCCCTCATTGTGATATATATGTACTGTACATATTGTAGATGTTAGTTTAACTTTCTCTTGCCAAGCTTTAACATGTGAATTCTCTGTATATTATTGTGTTATAATTAACATTTTTCCTTTTTTCTGTATGTATAACTGTCTCATAAGTATGTGATGTAATTGCTGTGCACCAACTCGAACCTTGACCTTATCAGGTCCATCTTGTAAATGAGCCTTGCTCAATGATGATCGCCTGAATAAATAAAGATTTGATTGATTGATTGATTGATTGTAAAGTCACCATAGGGCACTTCCAAATTTGTTCTGAACTTACAGATCTGTCTGGGCACCAGAAGTAGTGTGACATGAACCCCCACTGAGCAAGACTTTTGGGAGCAGGCTCTACTGCATGCTGTTTAAGGAGCTGAAGACCTTTATTCCATAGTTCTGGGATCAATTCCAGTGACTGTGGGACCTCCAATGGTGCTTATGACCGACCGGGGGATGGGCAGAGTCTCACATTCCAGAAACAATTCCGATCCCACCACTTCCAGAACATATTTGTCTGAACTAATAGTAGGCCACAATAGCAGCAAATGGGTTAGTCAGCCCAACATGAGCTGTAGCACGGTTTGGGATGGAGGAGGTACAGGGCTCCTCAACCTGGCACTTCCTGCTCTTGGCAGCAACCCTGCAGAATGGCCCCAGAGGAACCATCCCCACTATTAATCCCCCCAACTTATTGGAGGGCTTGGCTGGCTGGTGCTGCTGGGACGGCCACCCTTGTTGCTGCTGTGGCTGTTGCTGACTGTGCATGATTTAAAAAGGACCACAAAATGAACCTGAACTTGTGGTCTTGGCTTAGGCGGTTTCGTGTTGTAGATGAAATCACCGAATTCAGGGTCACTTTAGACTTCAATGTGCATAAGGTGGTCCTCAACCCCCAGTTCAAAGAAATCTGAGTGACAGGCAGATCTGCCATCAGTTGCTAGATTTCCTGCATGAAGGGTGCAACCTGAAATCAGGCAGGTTGGCATATGGACACTGCTTGTGCCAACATATCAGCAGAGTCCTGAGCCACCTACAACTGGTGCTTGGCCACTGTCAGTCCCAGATCAAGGACTGTACCTAGATCTGCCCGACATTCTTTAGGAAGCAGGTCAGATAATTCTGAGAGCATCTTGAAGAGCTTGTGGATATATCAAGCCATGAATGCCACATAGTTGGCCTGGCGGCTTGCCATGGAGGCAGTTGCATTGATCTTTTTGCCAAAGTACTCCTGCTTCTTTAGCCCTGTACAGCAGCTTGTTCGACTCACCTTGTCCCTGCACCTTCACCTTATGGAACATCATGCCTGCAACTTATCTCTCCAGCAATGGATGCTCCAAAAGCCAGATAATTTATCTATAAGGATCGTATACTTGCAGTCCATATGGCCAGGTGAGGCCTTGCAGGAGGCAGGGTGCTGCCAGATACTGATTACTGAGCCCGGAACTGTAAGGCCAGAAAGGGAAAGTTACTCTAGTGAGGAGGCATGCTTAAGAATGTCCATCAGCGGGTAGGCCTTCTTCTGAACCACCTCCAACAGAATGCCCAGAGCCAAAGACGTGCTCCATGAGAGCAATGAAGAAAACATTACTCACTGTAATAATGTTATTTCTTCCAAAGGATCCCTCATTATGCTTAACAACTACAATCATTCACATGGAATGAGCTGCCCCAAAGTCTAGAACTGTATTTCCTTCAGGCAGAGAAATAAATCTGCCATTAGAATGCAGGTGTGAGCGTGACCACACAGCAGAGTTTTGAATTTCATTCTAAAAGTCCCTAATTAGCATATCATTGTAGTCTATGGGACAGCTCATTACATGTGAATGACTGCAGCAGTTAAACATAAGCGAGGGATTCCTTGAATTTGAAGGAAGACTAATACCCTTGGAGGGAACCCATCTGTGGGCTGACTACTGACTATCCTACCACTGAAGTGGAGATGATGGAGCAGACAATGCATCTGAATACTATTTGGAATAGACACAGGGTGTGGTTGACCCTCTATGACAGGGTAATCACCATTAAAAAGGAGATAATTCCAGACTCAGGTGCAGAGTCCTTTGTCAAAGCGCCCACCTCCGACTATGGGAGTTGAGGCTCCACCTGTACCTGTGGCATGGTCAGCAATGATGGAGGAGAGAACTGTGGGATGCATAGCCAGAGTTGGAGTCAGGAGAAGCATCCAAGGCCAGCATGAATCTATCAGCATTGCTGCTAGACCACAACACTGGGCAAATGCTCTGTAGCTCAACGCTGCCAGGCTGCTCTCTCCCACTTTTGATGAGCATCATGCTGGTAATGAAAGCCAGACAAAGAGGAAGAACTCAAAGTCAATGACAATGCCAGAGTTGATATCAAGAGCACGACTTCGAATGTTGACTCAAGAGTGACATGGTGTTGGGGCCTCTGGGTCTGGTTAGTGGCAGTGGACACCAGTGAGGCTGCATCCAGGGTCATGTCACATGCAGTGTCCTTAAGAAGGTTTGCTTTGGTTAGAACCACAAACCTCTCAGGATACTCAGGCACAATTTTTGAAATACATGGCGAGAGCACTGAACTGAGTCAAAAACTGAAGAAAAACTTCAAGAAAAATTGCTAGAACCCAGAAAACTAGAAAAATCCTAATTAACTATCAGGAGCTGTGAAGCAGCCTGTTTTTTCCAGTCAAAGAACAGACTGAGTGCCAAGGGGGCTGAACCAGAGGACCAAATGGTCAGATGGTAGGAGAAGTCAAGCCTAAAGACTTTTCTGGTGACTAAGCATGCTCCGTAGAAGACTGCCAAAGTACGGCTAATGAACTAAATCTACGTAATTAGAAAAAAAAACATTTCTATCCCTAATGGTTTAAAAGTTATACCTTTTGAAAGATAGTTGTTTTTAAACTGGGCTGCTTTGGAAATTTTAGGGCTGGGAACTTCATTATGTTTAACAGAAGCTTGAAGTTATCTACTGTAAGCTGATTTAATGATATATCATCATTTTCATATCTCAATATATAAAAACAGAAAATGGTTTAAAATATTTTTAAAATCCATTCACTTTTACCAACATATTGTTAGGGGATACATAATGATGCATCTCAACAGCAGCAAAAACTGAGGTTGGAAGATACTAGTGGTTGTTCCATTAAAGAACGAACACATCTTCTCAAGTTTGTTTTCCCCCAGCAGAGTTCACAAATAAATCAGATGTTTTAATCCATGCCTGATGAGTTATTCACTCCCACACCCTGCCCTTTGCAAAACACATATGCACAAATCCAGACCTTGCTTTCCGGCTGTGGAGGTGGGAATGGTGTATACTCCTTCTTAACTGTCTTCTTCTTAGGTTCTTTACGTTTGCTCAGGTTACTCTGCCTGAATTTAGGCAAAAACCTTTCCCAGTTCTGAGTTCTCAACTCTGGGTCTTTTGCAAGTTCACGCTTGATCATCAAAGTCTGAAATGGCCCAGAAAAGAAAAAGTGTTTAGGAAAGATGTTGTGTAAATGTTAAAACCAAAGAAAACGTTTCCCAAATGGATTCACCTCAAAAGGTACCTGTTGTACTATAAGAAATTAGATTCAAACAACAGGAAAGTGTTACCTAAAATGGCACATCCCACTACTCTTTTTACCACTTGACAGGTACATTTTATTCTTGACTTTTTTGAACTGCTTCACTCAAAAGCTCTTTTTGCTAACATTTATGTTTTATTTGGAGTTTCATAGGAAACATTATAGTACCCCACAGGAAGCCTCGTCATCATACATATGTACATAGATCAATCTGATCGTGGGGAAGGGCTTACTAGGCTAACTGTGTGTTCAGAAATATTGCAGCCTGTTCTCCCATGTTCACTCCAAAAGAAAAGCAGTCTTACCTCTGCCACAAGTGAATAATCCCGGTTTTCAGTTCCTCACCTAGCCGGTAACCCACAGAGCTGGCCGCATTGCTCATATGGTCAAGTCTTGCACAAGTGCCTTTACAAATGAACATGGCTGCGTCAGGGCTGGCCAGGTGGTGTGAAGGGCTGAGGCACCATGCACCATAGCTGCTGCCATGCCAGCTGCCTCGGTTCAAGAACAAACCCGGATTGTCTGGGGTTGGCTGGGAGAGGAAGATTCAGCATCCTGCAGGACACTCTCCTCCTCTGGGGAGGGAGGGGAGATCTAGTCCGCTGTGCAACTACCACCTAGGAAACGTGTGGACAGTGCAGGCTAGATCACAAACACTGGAGGGGAGAGATGCCAACTGGCTGGGATGGATGCTGACGCTTGCATAACTCTGCTCTCAGCTGGTGTCTCTATGGGTGGGATGAAAAGCGGAAAAAAAACCGCCATGGCTGAATGATGGCCACTGCCCTACTTGCAGACCCTGCACCCACTGACCTAGACAGCCTCCCAGTGTCAAGCAGATCCAAAGGTTACGATGGGGACTTGGTCCACCCTGGACATCCTCGACCGTTTGGAAAGAATACCATGGCAACTGCTGGGAGGTAAGCAAGTCCTGGAAAAAGGCAGGGTGGTGGTTCTGGTGTAGGAGCAGTGGACCCGAGTGGGGCCCGGGGCAGGTTGGTGAACCAGAAGATAAAAGGATAAGTTACACAAAAAAAAAAAAGCCCGTGTCAACATATTGACACTGCTCTAGAATGCAGTACGGTAATACTAGTTAATGGCGCTATTTGTGGCAGGTGCAAGCACGTAGGAGGACGCTACGAGGGGACGTGATATCATTGCATCACTCAGCATGACGAACGTATGCGCTGGCAGTCTCCCACTCATTAGGGGAGCCAAATAAGGCAGAAATGAGAAAAAATGGCACTGAAAAGGGCACTGGCAGAGAGCCAGCCACGGGACTATATAGCACGAAAGTTAGGTACAACTCTGAGACAGCCAGTCTGCCATACAGTACTCTAAAAAGCATGAATATCGCCTACAGGAGCTCCTGGCTGAATAACTGGGAGCACTAGCCCTGTCCCCACCTCACTGGCAGAGCTCAGTGGGACATATAATGAGCCAATCATGTGGCCAGGAAGGGTACCCAATAGCACGAACGCCACCCTCACTAGCTCCCGTCAGAAAATGAGCAGACAAGCCACGTTCAACCTGCTCTAAGGGAGCATGTCACAAGGAGCTGTTCCAATAAAAACACCTGAAAACCACGGTTCCTGACTGATGACATCCTCTAGTAACGAGCTAGGCAATCTATTACAGAGATTGCAAACAAGTTAATGGGAGAAATTCCAAACAACCATGCCAAGAACCACTGTGCTATAGACGCTGTAGGGGGACTCTATTAGATAACACATGTAAGGGGAAAAAACTCCAAACAACCTAGCCAGGAACTACATGCTGTAGACGATGGGGTGGGGGGCAGAAGGAAAAAATATATGTATTAACTACCTTCCGCACTGTCAACATGAAATGATACAGATGCTACCCTAGAGAAAGCCTCATCATCATACACACATGTATTGAGGGAGAGTTCACTAACTAAGACCTCACAGGTTACAACATGGGGTACCTTTCAACAACAGTTCATGAAATGCACATAATAATTTAAGCCTAAATCACCCACATGGCAATGGACTTAACCTTGCAAATATTTAAGCGAGCACAGTAAATCTTGTTAACATTATCTAATATAATTGTAAATCTGAGCACGTTATGAAGTCTGTTTGACACCTCCAGTGTATTGTTTGTGTGCTAGTTTTGAAATAGTTCATTTTTTTGCAGCTCAGCACAAGAAGTAATCTTTTTACTGGAGATACAATACAGAGCCAAAAGCAGTGAGTGTCATTTAAGTAGCCAGAAAATGATGGGGTAAGCCCAATGTTTGCCTTTGTTTGGATTCATTTTTCCCCTACATTTATCTCTTATTAATGCCACCTTTCTTCCCTGCCCAGTATTCACTTACTTAGCAGTTCCGCAACCCAATGACATCACTTCAGCAGAAGCCTACAATGAAGTGTCCTGTGAAGGGCTGCTACTCAACTGATGTCACAGAGTTCTGGAACTGTTTAAGTAATTAAAAATTAACAATGGATGGGAAAAGGCTGCAGTGAAATGGGACACTAAATAAGAAAAAAAAAACTGGACTATTTCTAAAGAAACACACAAAGGTAATAAACAGACTTCACACATGCCCAAATTACATTTACATAAAAAAATGTAAACCTGTTTTGTTCCCTTTAAGCACTACAGTCCTACCGAAGAGTACAGGGCACAGCACATTACACTTACAGTAATCTCACCAGATTAGTATGGGTATGGACTGCCATGTTAACCCTCAGTGCCTGCAAAGAAACTAAACAGCATCCATTTATTCAAATAAGAATATGTTTTATCTTCCCAAGTCAGAATCATAAGTCATACATTTTGCATACTGTACTATCACTGTACTGTGCTTTGAGAGTACACTTCTGGGTCATGCCAGATAAAGCAGAATATGTTGATCTAGTGCTCCTACCTGGTCAATAAAAATGTTAAATAAATATATAAGAATCATGATCATTCTCTCTGGTCCCAAATTAATTAATTCATTCATTTCAGTTTTTGTTGACCGTGTAGGTGCACTAGATAAATACATGGCCTATTTTCAGGCATGACCTGGGAGAGGAACAGACAATAAATAGACAGCAAGTTATAAAGACAACAATAAATACTTTGGGAAAAATACATAACATCACCATAGTACAGGCAATTACTGAAGTGACACAGTCATATTCAGCACAATGTAATAACAGACGAAATTCAACATCGGGAGTTCAAATTGTTAGGCAGTTAATAGACTAAGCATGAGATAAATATAATAAAAACGGATCATTTACAGAAATATTTATCATTAGACAGGAGAAGCCTGCAAAGTTCGTTTTTAAAAGCTAGGTGAGTCTGAGAGCATCTAAGAGACATAGGAAAAGAGAGTCAGAGCTTGGGGGGCAAATGCTGAGGCGGCCTGTTCATCCATCTTAAGAAGTACATTTTGGGACAACCAGAAGTGACCTATCTTTAGACCATAAGGGATAAGCCTGTACAGCTCACTTTAGCATGCCAGCTAGGGTAGCAGGTGTACCTGTTCTAATATTATCAATGGTACAGCTAGCAGAGAAGAGGTGGAAAGATGACGGGCACAGCCAAGCCACACTAGAGTAAAGGGTACAGTGATGGGTCAGCCTGGACATGGAAAGCACAAAGCAACAAATGTTGTTGTAGTACATGTTCCATTTATTTCGTTTGCCTCCAGGTAGGGTACCAGCCCATGGGAAAGACTAGGTGGTAAGATGCCGTGGGCTATGGCCAACCTTGCAGCTGAGGTTAGAACATGCTTGATTTTATAAGTGAGACAGCTTCATATTAACTGTCTTGCAGGTTGTAAATTGGTGCAAGTTAAAGTCAAGGGTAGGATCTAAAGTGACTCCAAGGTATTTGAAGAAGTTGACTACAACTGGGTGGGGGGGGGCATCAGAACAGATGGTAAGGGCAGAGGGACAGGCCCTAGTTCTGGGAGCAGAACCCAAATGTATAGCCTGTGTTTTGTTGGTGTTCATAAGGAGTCTGTTGTGAGCTAACCAGGTCTGAATGCAACCAAAATTGACATTTAGTCTCGAGCTGACATCGGATAGTGTACAGGACCATGTCATCTGCACAGAGTAGAGTAGGAGGCAGCAGTACTGGGAAGATTATTGATAAATAATGTGAACAGAAGAGGACAGAGTATGAATCCTTCAGAATCACCAGTGTTAAAAGGGGACAGGTCAGATCTGACTTGATTAATTTCTGCAAACTGAGGCCACTCATTAAGGTAGCTTGAAAACCAGGTAGTAACAGCAGATGAGAAACGCAGGGTAGACAGTTCAGATGGTAGAAGGGTATGGTCCACAAGGTCAAACACCTTAGTTA
Organism: Neoceratodus forsteri; assembly: GCA_016271365.2. NCBI lineage: Eukaryota > Metazoa > Chordata > Ceratodontiformes > Ceratodontidae > Neoceratodus > Neoceratodus forsteri. Next base: position 1,077,297,452 of record CM028131.1, read on the forward strand.
GGTCAATGAAAACTCCCCAGTGAGCATCCCCTTATCCATGGCCATTTTAACACTGTAAACTGGATGAGGGCAGTGGATGTACTATGGGCTTTCCTAAAACCATGCTGTGCTGGGGCCAATAGATTATGCAACTGGAAGTGTTCTGTCAATTGGGAGGCCACAAGTTTCTCCAGAAGACTATCAAGCACAGATAAGATAGCAACGGGACAGTAATCATCTATGCACTTGGGTGTCTCATGTGAATAGACACCTCTCTGGCAACCTTCCAGAGCTTAGGAACAAACCCAGTGGAAAGGGACAGGTTAAATAGCCTTGAGACTGGAACAGCCAAGTGAGGTGCAGCAATTTTCAGGAACCTAGGTATAAGACTGTCATGCCCTGCACTACTGCATGCCAGGGTAGTCTTCAAGAGATGCAATACCTCAGCCTAAGTGACAGTTCTAAGTTTAAGAGGAAGGGGTCCTGTTTTTATGCTTCAGGAATGCAAGGTTCAGGAGCCGTGCCAGTCAGCACAGAGTACTTGGAGAGGTTAGTGAAATTAGAGTTGAAAGCATTTGCAACGGTTTCAACATTATTACAGTTAATACCATTCAGTGTCAACGTCAGATATGGAGCATTAGTGCCCTGCCCCATGAAAACCTTTATGTGGCTCCAAAAGTTACGTGAGCCACTAATGGATGTGTGGAGGAACTGTCTGCAGTAGTTACTTTTAGCAATACGTATTGCTTTTTTTTTTTTTTTTTTTTTTTTACATTCATTCCTTTGCCTCCTGTATTCGACCCAATCAGAGATAGACTTAGTTTTTTTTTTTTTTAATCTAGCCCAGGTTTTGTCCTGGATTTGAGTAATGCAAGTAGGTCACTATGCAACCATCTTGTCACTGCTCCTCTGACCCTACGCTTTATGAGAGGAACATTCTTGTCTTGTGGGACCTGAAGAGTGGAGACAAAGACATTTAGGTCATTGTCAATATCAGATGCCTGATATGGGGGGGACCTGTATGTCAGATGTAAGTCAGCATTTAGGGCTCTATGGTTCGGTTTAGAAAAATCCCTGACTAGTATCTCTTTGGGAGGCAGTTTCTGGGTACGGACATTCCAGATGCAGAAAACTGGGGAGTAGTCACTGATGGGGTCTGGCAGAGTGCCAGCAGTAAGGGTCCGGTCTTTTCTATTTGTAAGAATCCAGTCAATAAGGAACTGGTGATTGCCTTTTAGTGACACCCTAGTAGGGCAAGTAATAAGTTGAGTTAGTGCAAGCTTCCTAAGTACGAAGTCAAACATACCAGAATTTTTCCCAAGCCAATCAAGACTGAAATCACCCAGGAGGTGATATGCGTGTTTCCCTTTCAGGGAGGCCAGATACTGTACAATGTCAGTCAGCCCATTTATCCTGCTTTTAGGGGGATTATAGACACATATTATAAGTAATATTTTAATGTTCCCCAAGAACCAGTATAGAGCGAAGGGCTTCACAGGCACATTGGGCCTTGATCGTTTGAGGAGTGAGTTTCAGGTGCTCTTTAAAGTATATAGCAACTCCACCTCCCCTCTTTGAGGAAGGGCGTTCAATCCTAAGGAGTTGTATCTGGTAATTGCACACAGGGGATCACAGGCTTTAGCCAGGTCTCAGTTAGACCTAGGATGTCAGGGGAATAGTGAGACATCCAAGCCTCAAGCTCAGCAACATTGGCAAGAAGGCTGCATACATTCAAGTGGGCCACTTTGTGCCCTTTTGCAGTAAACCATAGGGCAGAGCTAGCTAATGGGATTAGAAGAATTGGGGGGAGCGGGTTAATCTCCACATCCCCAGATAAAGAAATACAAAAGAGGTGATGCCAGACCTCAGTAAAGTATTTTAACAATAAACATCCCTGAGGCACATAAAAGGAGGATGTTGATACGCAGTGTGTTATAAGTGAGATACGGAGTTGGTCAAGATAACCAATACAATAAGTGGCTTTATCCTCCTTTCCCATTATGCAGGAGATTTAGAAAGTGCTGTCATCATAGAAGATATGCCTGTCTACACAGTCTATCTAAATCTGACCCCGATTTTTTTCCCATAAACCATCCTGCCTCTCTAAGGGTTCTTTAAAGGTAGGTTTTAATTTTTTAATTGAATTAATTTAATTAGTATTTCGGAAAGACCTTTGAGCGTGAGCTCTTTTACAAAGGTTCCACGTCAGGGTGGACAATAAGACAATACACATATTCAGTGGTTACAGAGGCCTGATCATTAGGCACTAAAGAGCGATTACATGACAGTTAGACAAATAGGAGAAAAAACATGATCAGTTGTAATTGAATACTAAGCTATTTCTAATCGGTTGCCCTAGGTAGCACACCCCTGGAAACCTTCAAATCGTTGATAGACTATGGCAGAGTAACTGCATAGGGTTTAATGCTATCCCAGATGGCGAGAGGCTGGGTGACAGTGAAACAAAGGGGATTGGGTTTGAACCAACCGCTGAGAGCGAGAGGTGGGGGGATAGTGAAACGGGGGGGGGGTTCGTGATGGGGGGGAAGGGTTCCAGCATAATGATTCTGGACTCTGCATATAATCTAACACACTGCGATTCAGCTTTCATGAACAGTGATAACTAGAAAAGGGGAAGCTAAATACAGAGAATATGGGAAATAAAAGCAAAACTGATCTACTGTTGCATTTTCCAAAGGTTTCTCCAGGGACAACAGGGGGTGCTTTAAAATAAAACATGAACCACAACCATAAACACAAGACAATGTGGCATTTTACAAAGACCTGCTGGGTTGTAGTGGAATAACCTGTTTATCCCAACAAAAGTAGTAAGACCATCAAAGCTAATCTGTGACTTCACCAATTGAGAGTTACAGGTCTTATCCAGTCACTAGTGCAGAACAAATACGTTAATCCACTTAAGCATATTACAAATTCCCTAGATACTGTAAATTTAAACAATGGTGGTTTGGAAGAAGATTTCAAACTATGGCACACTTTACCACAAAATCACACATGTATTAGGCAGGGATGGGCTGACTGGCTAAGCCAATCGGCCTTTGCCTGCCATCATAGTCTATGTTTGTAAAATGAATTTTAAGCTCTGATATTAACAAAAGGTATGAGGTTCGATCGTTATGCCATTATTAATGTAACTGGAAAAATGCCCCAATAAGAACTGGTAATGAGAACTAAATCATATAAAGAGCGACACCATCAACTTAACTGTTAACTGCTTTCTGAGGAGTCCTTTAAACACAATTATGTAATAAAACCCAGATGTTTACAATACTGTACCAACCTTAATGTTATAAATAGGATGAATGTTCTTCATAGTTTCGGTCACCACTTTTCTGACCTAAGCAGATTAAAAAAATGAGGTATTAAATGGCAAGACCTCATTTACCTTTATGACTGTGATTAAATACATTTACAATGTAGTTTCCTTGGCGTTAAGTGAAGGACTAAGGAGTTCGTCATAAGATGTGAGTGAATTCAGGCGCTAGTGTTTTAGTGTGCTACTACACACAGTTTCCACAGTTTAAGTACTGCTCTACAGGCTGAATACACTTCCCAATATAACAAAACCTTAAAAATCAGCTGTTTCTTGTTATCGAAGATGAGCTTCCATCCCCATTTTTAGTTTAGAAGGTAGTATACACATTTTGTTACAATAGGATCATTATTGATAGCACAGCATACCGTGGTGCACATGGAAATACTAGGTGCTCCATAGTACTGTGGGATAGCTGTGTAGATGCACTGTTTAATGGGGTCTTTAGTCCTCCTTTGTAACAGTCTGTGTTCCTTACCTCTTTCAGGCCACGGAAGGGTCCTACAGCCGCTACAGTATTCCCTTGCACCATAATGTAACAGTCTGTCAGAAGTTCAAGGGCCTACATAAAAAAAAAAAAAAAATACTTTAAGTATTCAGGGAATACAATACAGAATACTACAGTGTAGTGTTACAATGAGTTAGAAGGCAAAGGCATATTATTATGCAATCCTACCTTCAGTGTTGATCCCTTTGGGCCAACAAGTCTCTGTCTTCTTTTCACAAACCTTTCTCGGTTTCTAACCAGAGAGCCTATTTTAATTATGTCACATGCCACGTCATCCTGAAGAATTCGGACAGCCTGCAAGAAAAGCACCAATGTTAGCAAGAGACACTAATGAGGAATTAAAGTATTAGGCATTCCGTAATCTGACAAGGCCTCAGATCACTACTCAGTATACCTCCAGCCCAGAAGTTTCCATCACTGGCAGTTTTCTGCTCCATAGTGCCAATATCCTTAACGTTTATTATTAGGCTACAACACATAAATCAGTCTATACAATATGCGAGGACACAAATGAAAAAAAATACTCACTGTAGTACTCTTGTTTCTTCCAAGGTAGTCTTCAGTATGATTAACTATAGCAGTCAGCCTCTTGAGTTGCACTGCCCCGGAGAAATTTGGAATGGTATGCAAATGTTGGAACTTCTATTGGCTTGTGCCACCATTCAAATTGCTGCCTTTACCAACTGCTGTGTTCTATAACTCAGATTTCACTGAAGCCTGCAGGATCATTAACCCTACACTATGCTAACTATAACTATATAAAATTTAACAACAAATCTCCTTCAGACCAAGTCAGATAGGGCCATACTAAGAAAAACAGGGCCACCTGGTTTAAACACAACTTGACCAGAGTCAGACCTTATAATGAAAGAAAAGAAGAGGTACCCACTGTAATGCAAAGGTTAACTGGTTCTGGAAGGGGAGGTAGGGTAGATGAGTTAATCATACTGAAGAATACCTTGGAAGAAACAAGATTACTGCAGTGAGTAATTTTTTCTTCTAACCCCAGGGATTTTTCAATATGATTAACTCTAGCAGACTAACAAGCAGTACCTTTGGAGGAGGGCCCAGAACCCTACTTCGGAAAAAGAATCTGCAGCACTGCTGTGCCAAACCTGGCATCACTTCTGGAATGAGTATCCAGACTATAGTGCTTTCTGAAGGTATGAACTGTTCTCCATGTAGCTGCTTTGCAGATTTCTAATAAAGAAACATCCCTGATGGCTACAACTGTGGCAGCCGTGCCCCTTGTTGAATGTGCCCTCAGGCCTACTGGGGGCTCCTTACCAGATTTACTATAACAGAATTGGATACAAGCCACTATCCAGTGTGCAACTGTCCTTTTTGTAGCTGTTTTTTCCGTTTCCCACATCCTCGTAAGTCAGGAACAACTGCTGGTTGTCCTGCCTGTGGGCCTTGGTGTGGTCAAGATAATAGCCGAGAGCTCTCTTGACATCCAGGCTATGCAGCCTGCACTCACCTGAACTACAGTGTTCAGTGAAGAAGACTGGCAGAGTGATGGATTGGTTCAAATAAAAATCAGAAACCACTTTTGGGAGAAATTTCCTATTGATTCTGAGCACCACTTTGTCCCTGTGGAATGATAGGTAATTCTTCTCTATGCACAGGGCTTGTAATTCACTTATCTTTCTAGCACAGGTGATGGCTACTAAGAATATGGTCTTCCAGGTAACAAACTTTAGTGTGTGCTGTGGCCTTAGGCTCAAATGGGGGTTCCATGAGCTTGGCAATGCAAATGTTTAGGTCCCATGACGGCATATGTTCCCTGTGGGGAGGATGCAAATGTGCTGGCCCTTTGAAAACCTTTTTGAAAATAGGGTGAGCTGCCATAGAGCTCCTTTGCCAGCCAACAAGTAGGCTGAGACTGAAGCCAGGTGAACCCTGAGGGCTACAGGTTGCAGTCCCAGCGAATGCAGGTGCGTCAGATAGTCCAGAAGGACTGGCAACCCAGCCTGTGAGGGAACAGCCCCCGTGGTATTGCACCAGATGGAGAATCTTTTCCACTTGGAAGCATGTCTTTTTAGTCGATGACTTCCTTGAACTACTGAGGACTTCTAGTACCCCTTCTGAAAGATTCAGATTAGCATACTCTAAGTCTTCAAAAGCCATGCTTTGAATCTGAGGGACCCCAAGGTTCTGATACAGGATCCTCTCTTGTGAGGTCATCAGGAGATTGTGCCTCCAAGGTAGATGTATGGGTCTGGCCACTTTCAGGGACCGCAGGAGTGAATACCAGGCTGCCTGGCCCAGTCGAGGGCTATCAAGATCCTTGTGGTTGGCTCTGACCTGAGTTTGATTAGTACCCTTAGTAGTACAGGAAATAGGAGAAAAGCATACAGACTCTTCCCTGACCAGTCCAGTACCAATGCATTTATGGGCACCATGCCCTTTGCAGGGGGCCTGCAGCAGAATTTGGGCAACTGATGATTCTCTTCTGATGTAAAGAAAGCTATCTCTGGGGTTCCCCACCTTCAAAATACTACCTCCAGCACTTGTCTGTTGAGGCTCCACTCGTGGTGGTTCTGGTTGATTCTGCTGAGTGCATATACTAGGGTACTGTCCTTCTCTGGGAGGTGGAGAGCCACCAGGGAGGTCTGCAAAAAGTAAGCTAGACTCCATATCTTCATTGCTTCTGTACAAAGCAGGTCAGACCTTGTTCCACCCCGCTTGTTGATGTAGTACATTGAGGTGGTATTGTCTGTCTATCCTGACCTGTACCACCTTGTGCCTTAGCAGGGATGCAAAGGCTTGCAGTGCCAAGAGCACTGCTCTGAGCTCCAGAAGATTTATGTGCAGGAGTGACTCCACAGGGGACCATGTACCGTGCACTGTATGCTCTTCCAGATGTGCCCCCCACCCTATGAGGGAGGCATCTGTTGTGAGCACCATGGTAGGGGACTCCTTTTGAAATGGAACTCTGGCCCTGAGGTTGGTTCTGTCTTGCCACCATTGGAGGGCCTGCAAAAATATCTCTGGCACTGGTATCATCTTTGACAGAGGGTCTCTCCTTTGGGACCAATATGCTCCGAGGTGAAACTGAATGTCCCTCATCTGAAATCTGCAGCCCTGCACTGTTGCTGTGGCCATGTGCCCCAACAGTTGCAAAGAGTGCCTTGCTGGCCTTGGTCTGTTGAGGGTGAAAGAGCTTGCCAGCTGTAAAATACTGTCTACCCTGCCCTGAGGGAGGAAAGACCTTCTTTGCAGGGTATCCAACTCTGCCACTATGAAGCTCAGTACTTGGGTAGGTTGGAAGATGGATTTTTTGACACTTATTATGAACCTTAGGGACTCCAATGTGCCCCAAGTGACCTTGAGAGCCTATTCCACTTGTTGTGGGGACTTCCCCACGACTAACCAGTCATCCAGGTAAGGGAACAGTGTGATACCCTGCCTTCTTAGGTGTGCCACCACTACTGCCAGGCACTCTGTAAAAGCCCTTGGAGCTGAGGTAAGGCCGAATGGCAAGGTTGAGAACTAGTAGTGCTCTGAGGGCAGTCTGAACCTGAGGTATATTCTGTGTGATTCCCTGATGGGAATGTGGAAATAGGCATCCTTTAGATCTAGTGATGCCAGCCAGTCTCCTTGCTGAAGTGTGGGAAGAATCATTGCCAGAGTTACCATGCTGAACTTTGGCTTTGTTAGGTGCCTGTTTGAAGCTCTGAGATCTAAGATGGGTTGCCACACCATATTTTTCTTTATGGTTAGGAAATACCTGGACTAGAACCCTTTCCCCCTTTGGGAAGAGGGTACCAGTTCTACAGCTTTTGCCACCAGTAATTGGGACAGCTCTTTTTCCAACAGTGCCCCCTCTGCTGGTTTTGAGGGTCTGGAAAACCTTGTTTTTAGCTTTGGGAAAGTTTTGAAGCTGACGGCCAGGCCCTGACTTGCCACTTCCGGCACCAAATTGTCTGTGGTGATGGTCTTCCATACCTGAAAATAGTGAGTCAGCCTGCCTCCTACAGATCGTGGGGAGGCGACCGACTGGGCATCAGGGGTTCCGTTTTGTTTATCGGTCCTTGCAAATACTTCCCCAAACTGAGCACAGTTTTTATACCTGGTAGGCAGTCTTCTTTTTAGGCTTACTGGACATGCCCACAGTTACAAGAATTTTTACACAAAAAATATACATATAAAATTAGGACTTTAAATCCAATTCCCAACCGAAGCGGTAAGGCAAGCAGTAATGAAAGCGGTTGATTCCTGAACTGAGGAAGCACCACTAAAATGTGAATAAAACAGAAGAAAACCACTAAAACACCAATCAGAACCAAACCCAAGTTCTATCACAATAAACTTAGTAAAATAAAACTAAAACAACAACCGGTACCACCAGTTCCTCAACGGTTTCGAGGAACTGATGAGTAACCATAAAACTGAGGTAAAACTTACTAGAAACTATCTAAAATTAGTGTTAAATAATAATCTGAAGGTAAGGCAGCAGAAATATGAACATAATAAATGTTTTTGAAGGTCTCGCTGAAGAGCAGTCTCCGAGGTGTCCAACAAGGCAGGTGAAGAAAGAAATCTGAGTGTTACAGAACGCAACAGTTGGTAAAGGCAGAAATATGAATGGTGGCATGAGCCAACAGATGTTCCATCACTTGCATACCATTCCACATTTCTCCGGGGCAGTGCAACTCAGGAGGCTGACTGCTAGAGTTAATCATACTGAAGAATCCCTGGGGTTAGAACCAATGTAATATACATTTTAGAACCCAGAATTTATCACACGTATGTTAGATAAGCACTACCTGTCAATCATCATCCCCAACCCCACCTACTGTATAAACAGGACATGCAACGGGACCATGTGTGTGATACATTATCTACACTCAAGCACTCTGACCTCGGTCACATCACTGATGGCTTGCGCCACTCGTGTGGTTAATTATGTAAACCTTCGGGGAAAGTAGACACTTGCTGGAGCTTTTTCAACTCCTTCTCCATGGAGGACATTTTCTTCTTGAGGATGTGGGCCTCCAGGGACTGCTGCCTCCGTCTGCAGGTGGCGGCGTTGAATTTAAGGCAGTGCTGACACTTCTCCACCTGATGGTCCGGGCCCAGACAAAAGAGGCACTGGGAATGGCCGTCCTTGTGTGGGAGTTGGGCACCGTACAAGTCACACTTATTTTTGTGCTCTGAGGGTGTACGGGACGCCATACACCGACGAAAACCTGACAATTTGGGCAAATAAAATGAAAAAATGATGGTAAAAACTACCACGATGAGAAGGCAGCGGCGTTGAACTTTACCGCAGTGCTGACACAAGCTAACGGGAAGAACTGGAAGGCGGGCGTGGGAGACGCCCCTTTACACTGGCGATCGGTCACCTGACGTGGGTGTGGTCCCCCGCCAGAGACTGCTAGCTAGAAATTTTTCCGTGGGGTCCTGACGCCAGCCGGCATCAGTCCTATATGTAATTACCTACTGCAAGAGCCCTCTCGAAGTAAGATCTGCTCTTGTGTAGATAAATAATGTATCAAACAGTTTCCTACTGAATATCCCCTATTTATTATTGGGATCACTGTTTGCTGAATCCTGACTTCAGTTCCTTTTCATGCCAACTATCTCAGCCCCAGCACCATCCACAGCAAATGCTCTTAACTCTCCAAAGTCACCTTCTATCCATATTTCCAGACCTTCCTTTGCAGTCTTAATTCTAGTTTTGCAGTCACTCAAATGTTGCTCTGTACTCTTCTGTGGTCTGGAAGGAACCCATCCTTCTACAGTGCTCCTAGACCTTATTTTTGTTCATAATCAGTTGCTTCAGGTCCCTGTTGAGGAAAGGGGGTGGGGGTGGTGGGGTTGGTCCATTTTCCCTTACTGATTACAGGAATGCAGACCTCTGCAGCTGCTTCAAGCATTTTCTTAACGAGCACCACATGTGCTCTGCATAACCAGCCTCTACAGCCACTTCAGAACCTTGGACACCAGGTTCTTCATCATGTCAAAGTGTGCCTTGCTAAGTTTCTGGTCCAGGTGGCTGAAGTCTGGCTAGTTTTACCCCATCACCAATAAGAAGGTGACCCAGTTGTGGCACTGGTTCCTTGACTTTTACACTGGAGATGACCCCACCCCCACTGGAGATGACCCTGTCCCTACTGCTGAGAACAAGGCGAAGGGTGCCCTCAGACCTGTAGAACCTCACGTAGTGACCATTCATAGGCAAGAAAGTCCTGCAGCAGACTTGTCTGCTAGACTGTTTTCAGTCCCTTCCAAATGGACTGCAGATAGGTACATTTGTGAGGAGCTAGCAATGCACATCTGGAAAGACTAAATTCTCTCTACTTATTTACGTAAACACAGCAGTGGTGTTGTCCATGTAGAAAATCCTAATAAAACAGCAGGTCTGCACAGAATATTTCTTTTTTTCATCTCTGCTTATGAAGTAGGATGACGACCCACCACTTTACAGTGGTAATACTGTATTTTTGTCCATTACCTCATTAATGTGTCAGTTTTGTTTTGGAAGATGTTTTTATTTGCATCGTCAATTATTTCTTGCATTAGCATATTCCATCCTCGAAGTACACTTTGTGAGTAAAAGAACTTTTTTTTTCTCTGACTAAAACCAGCATCTAGGATGGGGCCAAGGGTAGAGCTTTGAGGGACCCCTGTAAGGATATGAAGAGGGGAAGAAAGAATGTTGCCTATCTGGACAGATTGCTGTCTATCGTGTAGACAGGATCGGAACCAATTAACAGCTGGATATGCCACGCCAACAGATTACAGTTTATGAAGCAGGAGGGGTGGGAGACTGAACCGAGACTGAATCGAATGCCTTTGCCAGGTCTATGAAAATGAAGGCTGTAATAGGACTCTGGTCTGTTGCTGAGAAGATGGGAGTTAGTGACCCGCAACAAAGAGGAGATGTTCGAGTGTTGTTTCCTACAATCTGACTGCATGGGGAGTGGGAGAGAGAGAGAGAGAGAGAGAGAGAGTGTTGTTAGTAGCAAGGTTCTCAGACAGCCTGGAATTATTGAGCGACTCCTGGAGTTTGGTGAGAGATGGGAGGAGTGAAATCGGCTGGTAGTTCCTGGATGTAGAAGGGTTGCCACTCTTGTGTAGAGGTAACACCTTTGCAAAATTCCAGGCTTTAGGGATGGCGAAGGTTGAAAGGCAGACCTGAAGTATTTAACCTTGGAGAGGCAGATGGCTTTGGTACTGTTATTTCCGAGTGCTTTGTAAACTTGTAGGTCTGCCTGGGCTAAGGACATTTTATAGTGAGACCAGGCTTTGTCCCTGGCTCTGCCGTTATCCAGGGATGATGGTGACATTTTACTCTAGCTTTCTTTAAAGGCGTGGTGGTTCCAACTGTGGGTAAGTATGCTAGAGAAGAGGAATAGAGCAGAGTCAACATCATGCGCTGAGAATACGGGTTGCCAGTCTGTCTGGGTGAGATCTTGAATGAGGGCTGCTGTGTCTAGAGCATGGAGAGGGTGGATCCACATGTATTTAGGGACAGCATGGGGGATGTGCATTTTAAGCACGCAATAAAATGATGCAGTGATCACGGAGAGCATTCGGTAAGATGTCTGCTAATAAGGGACAGAATGGGTCCCTTATTAGCGGGACATCACTTTTATAAAAGTCAATCACAGCACGCAAGTAGAGGTAAACTGAAACTGCCTTTCTGTACAGGCATACAGCCACTACTGCTGGATACTTTGTGCACACCCTGGGGACTAAGGAAAGCCCAAAGGGAAGTACCATGTACTGATACACCTCGTTATTCAAATGGAAACTGAGGTATTCCTAATGTGATCTTCTAATTGGGATGTAAAATTAAGCATCTCTGAGGTCCAGGGAACATAATAAATCTTCTTCATTCAGTGTGGGATGATGAACTGGAAGGATAACATTCTGAACCTCTAGTACTTTATATGTGTTTAAGGACCTCAAGTCTAGTATCAGTCTCCAGCCTCCATATTTCTTTGCCAGAAAAGACCCTGAGAAAAAATAATTTTCTCCAGGTTTTAAGGGATGTGCTTCATGGACTCTAGAGCCAGAAGCTCATGAAACTCCTACTACAACATGATCAGATCAATGTGTGTGTATCTGTGCTAGAGTAAAGTAGGTAACCTCTAGGACCTCCGGTGACTACTCTTGACAGCTTAATCCCCGAGCTCAGTCTCTCCAGCCTGCCAAATACTCCTTTCAGAGAGCCGTTTCAAGAAAAAACTTACTGTACTTAAAGAAAAGGCATCTCTTTACCTGATGCAGTGCACAGAACAACACAACCAGCTTGCAGGAAGATCGATCCAGGACACTCAGATGTCTCCCAGGCCTCAGGTTCACAAGGCCGCAACACTAATCTAACAGTTACACGCTGACATCCATTCTAGTATAAAATGGGCGGTCCCTTCACCCACCTCAGGTCCCCTTGCCGGAAACCCTAAAACAAAGTCCAACAGGAGAAAAAGAGGACTCCTGGAGCCTAGAGAGGCTGAGACGGAAAGAGTAGGGGGATGAAGGGAGGGGAAAAATATGTGCCTACTGTAAGAGCTCCTCTCAAAGATCTACTGCTATGGTAAGTTCTTGCGTAACTGTGCTATCCTTCTTCGAGGGGGCTCTTGCAGTAGGCAAAACCATTAGGACTGTGTCCCAAGCAGTACCCGAAGGGGAAAACTCCAGGAGGAGGAGAGAGGATTGCACCTCCTCAGCCAAAGGCTAACCTCCAAAAATAGGCGGGGGTGTCAAGGCAAGACATCCCAGCAGATACAGACTGTAGCCAACCAAAGAAGGCCACAAGAAAGATAAACCCTAGAAAGGGAGTGGGAGCCAAAAGGCTACCCAACATGCTGTCTCGCCTCTGATGAAGGAAAGCACTCTCTCTCGGTCGCTGAGAAATAGAGGATCACAAACGGACTGGACCGTGTCCAGATAGAACTGTCCGACGTCACACCTCTTCGAGAACCGGGAGGGGTGACTACAACGGACAAAAAGGCCCTTCCCTGAACCCTGGGGAGAGTTGAAGGAAGACAAAACCGTGAAATATGAGGCCCCAAGGGGGACTCCCACTGAAGGAATGAAACTGATCCTCGAAAGGAAGACAGTCGATAGGGTAGCTAAGAGGATACCCACTCACAGGCACAAGCCCAGTCGAAAGGACAGTCAAGAAAGAAACGTCTCATTGGGAGAAAGAACCCTGTCTCCCTCAGGAATGAAAGGGAGACACTGGTAGAACCCCAATTCCTGGTGCCTTAAAGGCAAGAAGGGTCAGGGTGTCCCGAGGAGAAACCTCACAAACAGCAGAGACAAAAGGAGAGGAGCGTGCTGGCGACTGCTCCTCATACAGGAGGCAACCTCCAAAAAGGACCTCAAAGTCCGTCCCTCACACTCCTTGTAGGGGAGGCACCCTCTAAAAGGGGCTGCAAAGTCTGTCCCTCAAAGAGAAGGGAGGAGGAGGAGACGACGACCTGGGGAATGATAAGAAGCGAAAAGGTGCAACTGTAGCTCCATCAGGACAAAAATGGAGAACCCACGCCAGAGTGGCAATGTCCGATGCCAGGTCTGAAACAGTAAGGCTCATTGTTGTCCCACAAGCCCCAGGCGAAAGGGAGACATCCCTTATAGCAAAAAAGTCAGAATCATCACTTAGGATCACCATCCCCCCCTCAACGCTTGGCTAAGTGAGGCGAAAGGCCATCACAAACAGGTGAATTAGGAGACACTTCCTTGCCCCAAATAAATCCCCCGGGGGGGGGGGCGGTTTAAGAGATCCTGACTGCTTGCCAACAAAAAGGTCAGCGTGCCGGTAAGGAATACTGGAGCCAAAGGCATGAGCTACTGATCCGCAGAGCACAGTACCTGAACTGGGCGAGGTGCTTCTCCGAGGGGCTCCGAGGCCCTATCTCACCATGAGGTGATCTGAGGTGCCTCCAGAAGACCTGATGAAAGAAAGGGAATAACAGTCCCAATCCCCCCCCCCCAAAAAAAGGGGTGAGGGCCTGTAGTCAGAGAGTGCAGAAAAGACCTCCTGGAGGTGAAATGGTGATGAATCCTTCCAGGGTTTGGGAACATACGAAAGTCATATCCAACAACCGACATCAGGAGAAATCTTATCAGACACCAGGGGACACAGGGCCCATAAGGCGCAGGCCTAACGTAGGGCCAGCAGCCCAAAAAGGAAAAGAGACTGAGATGGGCAATCCCAGGTTCTGGGACACCCCAAGGCCATCGCTCACAACGTGGTTGTCCACAGTACATCCGAGAAAGCCTGCGCAGAAAGACTACACCCAAGTAGGTCAAAGACCATACCATATAGGAACCCAAGGGATCGGAGGGAATCCTGACCCTGGCTGGAAAAACTGTCTGAGGCCCAGACAGAAGGCCAGTTGTGCAGCGGACCTGGAGAGATCTGAGGGGAGAGGACCTGAGAAGGATTCCGGCTGGTGAAAGCAGCCCTTAGACCAAAACAGGGGGGTCCAGCACCCCTTTAAGAAAAGCCACCAATGTAAGGGGGTGAAAGGAAGAAACCTTTCAAATGTATGGAAGAAACAGCACCTGCGTACGAATTGAGAAGGGCGAAGGCCCCATCTCCCCAGGCTAGAAACATCGCCAGAGCGAGCACTCACTCAGAGGGGTTGTCGATCAGACGTCAGATCCCAACCCGAAACAGGAGAATTAACAGCTCAGGCAGGTGGGAAGGGAGGGTCAGAGGATGTTACTTCCAGAACATACGGAGCCGACCCCTGCAAATGAGTGTGGGATGCGAAGGATAGAAGTCCGCCGCCGGTAGGTGAACATCCGCTCAAGGGTGAGTGATCAGGGCAGACAGCTCAGCCTGAAGAACATGAGGCCAGGTGGAGGCGAGAGAAGGAGGATAAGGCCTAATCCTCTCATCGACAGGAAACAAGGAAGGCCTGAGCCTGATGTCAGACAATAACTGGGGCACACTGCTCAGAATAGAGACCCTGGGAGAAAGAAGAAAATTGCGAGAAGACAAAGGGAAGAGACAAGACCTTCCCTGGTACTTGGTTTTCTCCCTCTCCTAGAATCCCTCATCCAATGAAAGGAGAGGAAGGAGAAAAACGTGGGTTTAGGAAGAAGTAGCAGGCGCAAACGCCGCTGCTACCTCAGCTCTATAGGATTTAACAGCTGCTGAGGCTGCGGTGGTCAATGAGGCCTTGTGCTTGCTCCGCATCCTTGAAGGCTGGGGATGCCACCCCTGAGAACTGGCTGAATGAATATGTGAGCTACCCCGGAATCCATGAGGGTTGGTCCGAAAGGAAGCTCCAGAGTCCTGAAGGGAGGACAGTAATGCCTGTACCTCCTTCCCTGAATAATACAGGGCCACTAAACGGCACATTCAAAACAGAAGCTTGAACCGCTGAGGTGAAGTCGGTCAGATGAAGCCAAGCATGATGCCTGATGCAGATGGCAGAGGCCGAACTGCGGGTGGTAGCATCTACCGTGTCATAAGAGGCATGTAGAGCATAAAAACTGATGCTAGAGGCTGAAGCAAGGAGGTGCTCTAATTGGGATAGAGTAGGGGATTCTGGCATAGATTGGAGCAAATCCCCTATCTGCCCAAAGAGGGACTGTTGATGCATAAGCATACGGGCTAAGTAGTTCTGAGCCTGCAAGGCCAAGGAGGCATAGACTTTGCGTCCCAGAGAGTCCAAAAATTTGGATTCCCGGTCCGGAGGGCAATCCTGATGGTTGGATCCTTCACTATCCACCAGCGTCCCCGAAAGAACTGAGGGGTCAGCCTTAGGGTAGGAGTCAAAGTGAACTTTGCTGTTCGGAGCATGGTATAAGCGTTTGGCCTTCTCAAGTGGCAGGGATTGACGCTGGTAGCTGCCAAACTGTGGATAAGATATCATCATCATCATCATCATCATCATGTGGGACCACCAAGGGTGGGATCATCACTGAGTCAACCTCCGGGAGGTGCCTTTGAGGGTCCTGTTCCTCTGTACGCCTATCCTGGGATGCCTGGATAGTCTTCATCATTTCCAGGAATGATGGGTTCTCAGGAGGGGACTTGGGTGTATCCCTGACCCATACGTCCCCATGGAGACGAATATGGAGGGGAGGTCTGAGACTTGAAGGAATCCGAGGCGACGTGCAGAGACCCTTCAGAATCTGAGGCTGCGTGAGGCAGAGGCGACATACTGGAGGTTGTGACCATGCCTGCGGCAAAGTGATGGCCCTGTCAGGAGGGGAGGCCTCTGTGACTGATGGAGGGGCAGCCCTCTGTGGAGGAGAAGCTGGCGTCAGCGACTGATATGCAGTGTTCCATTTTTTGGCTGATGCCCACCAGGTGTTCAGAAGGGCACCATAGTCTGCCGACATCCGTCAAAGAAGCATCGTCTGAAAAGAACAGCCTATCACTGGGTAGTGCATTAGAAGGCTGTAAACGGGGCCTGACGCCACCCTGGACATACCTGTCAAGCGCCACGCAGGTGCAGACTGAAGGTTCTAGTCAGTGATCAAGGGTGCTGAAGAGCGACCAGGGGACAGCATTGGTTGCTGTGCTGGGTCGAATAATATCCCAGAGGGTTCCAAAACAGGAACTGGCTCCTGGTAAGCCAGGGAGGATACCAGAGAAGGTGGGGCTGGGGATGTCTGGGCTAGAGATGGAGGATGTTCTGTGTATGACAGAAAATGACCCGAGCGTCAGGTACCTGAATGGAAGCTTGGTGGATGAATGCCCTACCAGCGTGTGGCGAGGAGAGGCCTGAGAGGTGACCAACAGTGGCGGCTGAGAAGCCTGGGACCCCGTAGGCAGATGCTCCGCAGAGGCAGTCTGTGGCCTCAAGGGCGACAGCAGGTGTCGACCTGGTCTCCTGTGTCAGGACTCTTCTGCAGGACTGGCCTGAGCAGCAGGGGCAGCAGGGTGGAGGAGTGATCCACCAAGCCCACACAAGCACTACCCACCACAGAGGTAACAGCAGGCGGCTGGTCCACAGGCAGTCCTGAGGGAAGGATGGCTGGAGTGGAAGAGGAGACCGACCTCCCATGGGAGGAAGGCTCCAGCTCTGTCGCGGCCCCAGAAGGCAACCGTGACTCTGAGGTGGACTGATCCTGATGCCTTTTTTTTTGTTTTAAACTATTTTTCCCTCCAGGTACCATGCATTGGCGCCCCATCGGCCAGCACTGCCCTGTTCCTGGCCTGCTGTGCTCCTCTCTTACTGGACACCTGTTCCCCATTACACCCACGACTCACCTGTGAGGTGCCCCCCAGTCATGACCCCCTGGGGCCATCTGCTCCTTAGCGAACATCATTCTTATGCAGTACCATGCACAGGCAGGGGTGGAGGACGGGGGCGCTCAGGCTGGGAGAGCAGGAACCAGCGGAGGACATGGTGGGCTCGTGAGGCGTCTTCCTCCCAACGTTTGGGTTTTTCTTCCTGATTTACGCAGTCCCGAATGGCACGTGCAAGGGACATCCAGCGGGGTATGGCGAGCTCTTGCACTCCCTCCTGTGACATCCATGTCGCCCCGATTCCGCAGATGGTCTTGGCTGTGTACAGCATGCCTCCGTGTGGTGTCACTGCTGCCACGTATCCATGACCCACTCCTCCCTGAGGGAGGAGAGCTGTCTGTCAGACACTCAATCCTCTCTCCCCCGACCAACCCCCGGCGACCCGAGCTCGCTCCTGACCCCGGGTCGCTGGCGTGGTAAGAGGTAAGGCACCACTGCTACAGCCCTCTACACCACCAGGCCACCTAGGGTCCTGATGCTTCTTGTGTTTTTTCTTCGAGGACGAGGGCTCCCCAGAAGTCCCTGCTGTGGTCCAGGTCTGCAGCTATCTTTCCAGGGCGGCCAATTTCTGCTGCAGGAGATGGGTCTCCAGAACTTTCTGGCACCTTTTCCGCGTGACTTGACTGAATTTTTGGCAGATCTGGCAGGCTTCGCTATCGTAGTCCAGATCTAGGCAAATGACGTATGCATAGTGGCCATCCTTTTTGGGGAGCTGCTTTCCAAAGGCACACAGACTTGCGGGAGTCTGCAGATGAAGTCGGCGATGACATAAGGTTGAAAACAAAACAAATACTTGTAGAAAAGAAACAAGTGAAATAGTAAAATGGCGGTCGACTGTAGCAACTTTTTCCATGGAATCTGAAGACTGCAGGATGACAGCAGGGAAAAGAACTGAGGTGGGTGTGGGGGACTGCCCCTTTTACACTAGAATGGACGTCAACTTGCCAACGTCAGGGGCGGTCCCCCGATGCGTACTGCTAACTAGAAATTTTCCGTGTAGTCCTGGCCCTTGGCGGCTTAGTCCTAATGGTGTTGCCTACTGCAAGAGCCCCCTCAAATTAAGATCTCTGGTTCTGCAACTTGCAGCTACCCAGTCACAGATACAAAAATGGCAGGAGGATGCAGGAAGTCGAGCCCAATGCAAGAACATCAGACTACATGGACTAAAAGAAGGCGTAGAGAGCTGACTTAGATGCCTTCCTTGCACATTTCTTCCACAAAGCACTATAACTGGGTCCTGAAGTAGTCCTATACATTGAGTGGGCACACTGAGCGCTGCGTCCCAAAGTCTCTGACCCAGTTGCTCTGTCCCACTCGATAACTGTCCACTTCCTAAAATATAAAGATAAGCAGGAGCTGTTACTTCGAGAATGGTGAATCAAGAGCATCAAAATGGAGGGAGAACATGTATTTTTTTTCTTTTTATGATTGCCCGTCACTGACAAAATAAAAAAACACCACCAGTACATACCAATACTGCAAAGGCTGTGCAAGCAACAGCTATGATTTCTCATGCTACGTTCTACTAAACTTACAGTTTTCTTCCAAGAGGAAGAGCAGACTTTTAATTCTGCAGAAGAGACAGCCACAGCATTGATAAACAGAGGAATTCCAAGCAAGCGTAAATGTGCAGATGGAACTCTACAATGGAAACAGGACGTGGAAACAGATGGGGCGGTCAAGAAACACCATGCGGCTGCCAAAATGCAGGATATTTTTGCTCAGCTGCAAGCCATGAAGGAATCCTCTAACCCAGTGCCGACCCGAATGCCAAGAATGACTTTCTGTTGAAATTCTGCAATGATCTAATATTGAGGGGATGGGTCAGTGGTTTACATGGGCTATATGCCCTGTATGGCTGTGGACTGCCTGACCAAACTTTTCGGAGCCACACTATTGAGCAGACAACAAATGGATCAGCCTGTGCCTCAGGGGCTTCTTCAGCAGGTGGACCTGGAATGATGGCTCTACTACGACACCTAGGTAGCTGCGTGTTAGTGTCTAGGAGTAGACATGGTGCACAGATGGAGTTCCACCTCTCTTTCTTTACCAAAGCATAATGTATGACTTTGCGGCTTCATGGCAATTCTGCTCTGTACATCAGAGTGCTCTCACAGATGTAAAGGGCATGTCCTGCAAAAGTATGCCTTTGACTACCGTATTGTGGTGACCTTGCTTCAGATTCCCCCTTTCGACTTCCACTTGACGGACCTCACTGACTCTGCTATGCCACAGATATTATGCTCTTGTTTTTTCACTTTTTAGCTTGACCACGGAGGTAGTGCTGGTCTTCCCCTCTGCCCTTCTCTACCTGAGGGGGTTCCAGGGGATGTGGCCTGAGAACTTAGTCTGACACAGCCAACGTGTTCCCTGGGGAATTACAGCCTCTTTTGCGACTGGGCTGAGACTTCGCCCATTCAAATGACTGATATAAAACTAAATGTGCATGGCTTTACTTTCTGCACAGCAATATTGCCAAGATACATCTTAATTATGCTCTGGTGCAGGGGATGTACTCAGCAGATAGAGTGCTAGCATCTTCAGGAACAGTCACTCAGAATACCATGGTATACAAATGCAATGGGTTACCTGTTTTCGATACAATGGTCATTAGTAGGCCCCAAAGTTACATACAGGCCGGTGTAGATGAGATAACAGCTGGAGTGGGAGGTGATGGTAGACCCTGGAGTACAGCCATCCACCCCCCTTTTTTTATTTTTTAGAACAGGGTACTGATATACTCATGGCACTGGCATATAATATCGGTACTGTATTCTTATTTCCAATTGTCCAGCCTGTATCCACCTTGATAGCTACTGCGGTATATTGTTTTCAGTTGTAGCTTTAACATCTAGCAGCCCATCCTGCTTGCTGTATTTTTGAGAAGACCACAATGGTGGAAGGGCTCCCTTCACCTAAGGGATAGTTCCATCTTCTCTGATGCTTTTCAGTTCCTTTCATTGCCACTCCCTACTTCCCTAGGGATTTACCAACTCAGTAGAGGCCAAAGTTATTTAGAAATTGGATATTCCACCAGAATTGAAGAATACTGTCCTAACAAATATCACCCTTCAGGTCACAAGGTGGTCTCTCTTTTAGATCACCCCTACCTTGGAAGTCACTGCTGTTCTTGTGTATGTAGTTATGTTCTATGTTTATGACGGTTTCTGTCTGTTATGCTAGATATCATCCACGTCCAACTGATACTGCAGGCGGAGAAGGGGACTCTCGGTGGGGGGTAGAGGTCTGGGGAGTACTTCCCCTCTTACTATAGTTGTGATTTATATCCTGTGGGGGGCAGATACTCCTTTATTAAGCACAGTCTAAATTTAATTCTGGAAAATCAAAGAGGGGTGATGCTCTTGGCGGGGGACTTTAACCTCTTATGGATCCACATAAGGATTCAACAGCTGGACATCCTGGATCCTTGCCCTCTGCACACAAATAATTTTTCAAGCAAATATAAAATTTGCGATGGGAGGCACTCTGGCATGAGCTACATCCCAATGCAGCAGATTATACCCATTTTTCGCACCCTCACCAAACATATGGTTGCACTGACTATATTAATACAGACCGAGAATTTAGGAAAAATGCATACCTGTGAAACTGGCCCCATAGCATTCTCAGACAACACACCAATGCTAGCAGAATTAGATCCTGGCCTCTTTCGCAAAGCTACTAACCGGAGGGTTGACTCTTTTTATTTGAAGGATGATGCCTTCTTAGAATATACCCAGAAACAAATACAGGAGATACTAGCACTAGGGGTGGGCAGATATCGATATTTTCCAGGATATCGGATCTGGATACCCTGTGACTACTATCCGATTGGATCCGGTTTAGCATTGGGTCGGATAGTAGTAACTATTACATACATTCTGGATTAAACTTGCTTTGGGGGGGAGGGGGGAGTACAAATTAGCAAGCCACAAACTAGGTCTTACACAGCACGATTCTCTCAGCCAGGAAACCGAAGTCCAAACTTATGCAACACAATTTTACAGCGCAACAGCACACTGGACTTAAGAGACCAGTGACAACGGCAGCGGTGACATCAGAGTGAGCGCCAGACAAGATTCAGGATGTGTGCTGTGCTCTTTTAACATTTTATACAGGTAGCTATACTGATAGCTAGACAGCAGCCTTAAATTTGTAACAGCCGAGAGTTTTACTAGTTCACTGTGCCATATAAAGTTGGTGAGCACATGCACACTCATGTCCTACCTCCATCAAGATATTACAAAACAGTGTTCCTGCCAAAACGCATGTTTAAAACATACATTTTTGCGAAAGATAGTAGTTCTTGACAGAGTTAGGTCAGAAAAGAAGCCCAAATCCTAATTTACACAGTACAGTTCCCTTGGCTGTCTTTCATTCTGTCTGGGTATCAAAGTGGTGTCGGCAGACACCCACAGATTGTTTTTGTATGTTCCCAGAACAAAGGTATTGAGCAGGAGGGAGGAAGGAAGTCTCTGTGAGAAGAGGAAACCAGGAGGATAATATTAAAAATAAAAATAAGAGAGACTTGCGCCGGTATGTTTTTGATTTCCTCCAGCAAATTTCATCAGATATAGTATTTACTCAACACACTGGTACTAATTTAGTTTTCTTTCATTCCACCCGGGCAGCAAAGTGGCATTGGCACACATCCACAGACTGTTTTTCTGCTAACGCTTTCTGTTTTTTCAGAGCAAGAGCACACTGGGCTTAGAGATCATGGCAACGCTAGTGGTGACATCAGGGGGAGCACCAGCTGATCCACACACGGGAGATACTTGGCGCCAGTTTTAAACTTTCTGCTACTCGACCAGCTATACACAGCAGTATCCGATCGGGTTGTACAGTGTCAGAAAGTGTAAAATCCAACCGGTTCCATTTAATAGGGTCGGATATCTGCAGACCCCTAACTAGAACTTAATGACTCTCCTGAAATAGGGCCTGCTTTGCTTTTGGACATGGTTAAGGTGACTCAGAGGTGCCATAATAATTTACCCTGTGAGAAAAACTAGGGGGTGGAAAGCACAACAGCATAATT
The DNA here is from genome assembly GCA_016271365.2 of Neoceratodus forsteri. Lineage (NCBI taxonomy): Eukaryota > Metazoa > Chordata > Ceratodontiformes > Ceratodontidae > Neoceratodus > Neoceratodus forsteri. Next base: position 1,077,319,545 of record CM028131.1, read on the forward strand.
TTCCAAACTTCATCTTTCTTGCAGTACAAACATACTGTAAATAAGGTACTTTGGCCACACCTGACCCAGCTCACAAAACTAAAGAAGCAGCTTGATGAGTTAGCCCTAGCACAGACCAAGCGAACATTACAGTATCTCTGGCAGAAATACTACGATGGAGGCCCTAGGGCTGCCAGACTACAAGCACACACAGCATGGTGATACTGGACCTGGGCAACCATACCCCGGATGGTACACCCTACCTCGGGTGAAAAGTTCAGGCACATAGGCTCTATAGCCAAGGTCTTTTGTGCCTATTAGAAGAAACTGTACTCAGAGGACAGCTAGCCCAGTATGGAGTCTGTCGCCTCTTTCCCGTCCACACTGAAACTCCAAAAACTGAAGAACTGAAGCAGAAAAATTAATGGCCCCTAAAACTGGAGAGGAGCTTGATGGAGTAATTTGTAACTTAAAAATCAGATAAATGCCCAGATCAGGATGATTACCCGGCTGAATTTCTAAAGAAATTCTCTGCACATCTCTCTCACCCCTCCTATTCAGACTGTTTAATGCTCTGATGCTAAAGGTACCGGGTCAATATCATGCATGTAAGGCAGCATGGTGTTAACCGTGCTGTATAGTGAGCGCCTGGGATTACAGCGACAGGGGTAGAACAGCTGTAGGGGAATACCACTACCCCAGTCACTGCATACAGATCAGGAGACTAGACAAGTTGCCATGTGCTGGGTGCCTGATCAAGTCGCTCCCGTGGAGAAGTGGCTAGGGCATCAGCACATGGCACAGTCTGGAGACCTGGGACCGTGGTTCCGTTCCCCCCAGCTACATCTTTTTGCCACTTTAAAAAAAAAAAATAAAAAGGAAAACTGCCCCCTTCGGGAGTTTCTCCCCATCCCCAAGGTCCCCCAGTTAGTTATTTAAGTTCTGGAGTGGTGTGTGTGTGTGTTTGGTGGGGGAGCACATAAAAGCCCACTGTGTTCAATGGGCGTGGTGCGGAATAGGTGAGTGTTTTTACAACACTGTTTCTGTCTGATGCCAAGCCGCTGTGGCATTTTAGCCGTAAGTTGTTTTGCCATGATAATGATCCCGTGTCACGCTAAACAAGGCAAGCCCCTAGACATGCCATCATTTCAGTTATTCTGAAGGCTGGTGAACCCCCAGATTTATGTGAATCCTTCAGGACGATTTCAGTGTTGAACGCAGATTATAAATTATTTACTCACCCATGGGGTGGACTCCCTTCTCCCCAGATTAATACCTCCAAACCAAATTGGTACATACTCATCAAACCATGCACAATACATGATGTTCCCTCTCCATCCCTAAAGATGCCTTCCAAATTCAGACCCCATTACTGAGGGCTTAGACGCAGAGAAAGCGTTCAGCATGGTGTTTTAGGACCTTTCTCCACACCTCATTCTAGCAATTCAGCTTGCCCTGGCTTTTCTTCCTCTCATTTTGTTGGCTTTTGCTGCCACCTTCCTGCACTGAGCAGAGTTGTTCATACTCCCCGTAATAATCACTCCTAGGACCTTCTCTGTGGTGCTCCCCAACTGTACCCCATTCAAGTGATAATCCCTCCCATGGTTCCTGGCCCCGAAGTGCAGAACCTTGTACTTCCTGGCGTTGAACCCGAACTGCCATGTTTCTGGCCCACTCCTGCAGCTAGTCAGGTCCTACTGCAACCCCTTCCACCCCTCAGCATCATCAACCACAGCTCCCATCTTGGCATCGTCTTCGAACAGACTGATCCTGCTCCAGATCCCGTGTGAGATATATGCAATAAAAATCCCAAACAGCAGCGGTCCCAGTACCGATCCCTTTGGTACCCCGCTCATCGCCGCTCTCAGTGACGAGAGGTTCCCCCTCACCACCACCCTTTGCTGCCTTCTCTTTAGCCAATTTGTGATCCATTTCACCATTTGTGCTCCCACCCCCACATATTCCAGTTCCCCCACCAAAACCTCCCATGCGGCACTAAATCAAAGGCCTTGCTGAAGTCTAAATACAGGACATTCACTGCATGGCCCCTGTCCAGTTCCCGTGTCACACAGTCATAGTACTCTACAAGGTTTGTCTGTCAGGATCTGCACTCTACAAACCCGTGCTGTTGACCATCCTGGAGACAGTTTTCCTCCAAAAAGCTCACTAGCCTCCCTTTTAGGATGGTCTCCATGAGCTTTCCCATGATCGACGTGAGGCTCACTGGCTTACAGTTTCCTGGGTCATCCTTTGGACCACTTTTGCGGATGGGCACCACATGGGCCATTCTCCAGTCCTGTGGTACACATCCTGTGTCCAGGGAGGTATTTAACAGGTCAGCCAGTGGCCCCACCAGGACATCTGCCAACTCCCCTTAGTACCCTAGGGTGAATGCTTTCAGGTCCAGGTGCTTTGTCCACCCTTAATGCCCTCAACCCATCTAGTACCCTGCTCTCTGTAATCCTTACATCTGTTGTCTCCTCCTCCCCCCCCACACGCCCTCGCCTGGGGTATCTGCCCCCCTCTTTCTCCTGCATTAATACAGAGCAGAAGTATCCGTTCAGTGCCTCTGCCTGCTCCGCCCCTTTCTCCACCCACCCCTATCCTTCTTAATCCTCACCAGCTGATCCTTGCTCCTCCTTCTCTCTCCGATGTAGTGGAAGAAATCTTTTTCTCCACTTTTGATTCCTTGTGCCAGTCTCAGCTCCCTGGATGCCTTGGCCACCCTGACCAGTCTGGTAACCTCCCTGGACTTCTCCATGTACGCACCCTTATCTTCACCCCTCCCCGATTTCCTGTACTTTCAAAATGATGCCCTCTTGGCCCCTCACCCCTTCCATAACCTCCTGTGTCAGCCACTGGGTTTCTTTGCCCGTCCCATCTTGCTTTTCTTCCTCGTGCCTGACTCCGTAGCCTCTGCCAGCCCTTCCTTCCTTTATGATGCCCCACTTCTGGTCTACATCCATGTGTGGCTTCATACCTGCCAGGTACCTGCCCCAAATTTCCCCCATCTTCTTAAAGTCCACCCCACTGAACTCAATCACCCTTGTACCTGTGCGCAGTTTCCCTCCCCATGTTGAGCGTGAACCACACCAAATAGTGGTCACTCCCAGCTAGTGGTTCCTTCACTACCAGATTCCTTACATGTTCCCTGTTACCCAGTACAAGGACCAGAGTCCTTTCTAAACAAGTCAGACCCTGGACCAGCTGTGTCAGGAAGCTATCTTGAAATGCTTCTAACAGGACCCACTCCCTTGCACTCGTGGTGGATGGGGTGCCCCACTCCACTCCCAGTAGGCTGAAGTCCCCCACCACCACTGTGCTCCCCTTTCTGCAGACCGTTTTATTCCCAATTTGTTCAGCTAATTCCCTATCTAGGTCACTCCCCTGAGCTGGTGGCCTGTACACCACCACCATCCACAGTATCCTATTCTTTACATCTTGGAACTGCATCCATACTGCTTCTGTCCTCCCCTCCCTCCCCTATGCACTTAATCCCCTCCCTTACATAGATCGTCACTCCCTCCCCCATTCCACTTAGCCTTACCTTTTCTGAATAACCTGAACCTCGGGATCATACCCCAGTTCTGGTACTGGGTGGCCAAGTTTCTGAGATGGCCGAAATGTCCACCCCCTTCCATTGCTAAGAGAGCCTGCAACTCCGCTGTTCTATTCCTTAGGCTTCTTGCACTCAGTGAGGCCACCATCCAGCCTGTCTCCTCCCTTTCCCTACCCCTATTCTTCCCTCCCCCCTTTATCCCTCCCTGTGCTACTTCCCCATTGCCTTTACCCATAACTGGGGGGGGGAGCTCACTAGGCTCCCCTTTCTGGACCCTTTTCCCATCAGCGGTCCCCTCGCCACCCCCCATCCTAGTTTAAATCCATCCTTGTTGATATACAGTATACCTTCTTTATTCCTTGTTTTAGTACTCCCTGCTCTAATGTAAACTGTCCCCTGCACATAGGTCACTAATGCCCCACGTCCTGCCCCAGTCTGACACTAATCTGTACTTCCTGATACGACACCAATCCCTCAGCCACTCACTGAACCCCTCTATCCTTTTTTTCTTCACTGTAAATAAAGTAAGTAAAACTTTGTATAGCGCCTTTCCAAAACCAAGGTGCTTTAACACTCGCACATTGCACCAGGAGTACCTCAGAGAACGCTACCAACCCCCTCCCCACCTCCTCACACTGCCTACACAAATCCTCCCCTTTACCACCTCTACCATCTTCCCCGCCAACTCATTTGTACCCATGTGCATCACTATGTGAGGTTTCTTCCTCCCCTTCCATGCACACTTGAGAAGTGCTTGCCCTGCCCAGCCTGTGGTCAACCCTGGAATAGTCTCGGCCCAGATATGACTGTGCCTTTCTCTCCTTCTGCCCTATCTGACCCCTTTCAGTAAAGAATCCCCCAGCACCAGTACCCCCTATCTTCTCGTCCCATACCCCCCCTCCTGTTTTCATTGTCCACATTTCCAGAGTTCACACTGCCCTGCTCCTTATTACCTCTACCTGCATCATTTGTGACTCCTACCCCTTCCCCATTTCTGCCTCTACCCTGCTCTTCCCCTCCCCACTTCTTTCTTTCCCAGCCTGACTCTTGGGCCTTCAGTATCCTTCTCCCCCCACCGATCTCCGACACCTCCCCTACCACCTCCGATGCCAACACTTCAAACCTATTACTTGCTACCCCCACAGTGGTGCCCATCTCCTCCTTTCCCCCCTGCCCTGAGCCTCCCTCCACTTACTGCCCTTCTGTCTCCCTTGCCCCATCCCCCTACATCCTCATGGGATTTAGCCCCGCTTGTTCCTCCTCTGCTTCTCCCAGATACTCCTCTCTGGTGTCCCTCCTGTCCCAGCCCCCCACCCTCAACAGCTTCCTCCAGAGCCCTGTACCTCCTTTTCCAGTCTGCTCAGCCTGTAATGAATTGGACAACCCCCCAGTTTCCACAGTATAGTCATCCAAACAGCTGCTCCACAACCACTGCACCCCACTATCCTCCCTGTGCCTGCCACTCTCACTCCACGGTGCCCCCCATTCCATCCACTATTCTGATGTCTCCAGCTACCCTTATCCGTGCCCCTCCACCCCCAGTGCAATCCCCCCAATAATGCCCCATTTTCCTTACCTCCATTATTCACAATTCAAATGCCCAAACAATCTCCTTGCAAAGGGAGGCATGGATCTCCCATGCACCCTCAGTGTGGTATATTGCTTAAGGGCACCGCAAATATAAACCTGGAAAGCTGGGTTTAAATTCCTCCAGACCCCACCTGCATATTGTGTAACCCTGAGCAAGTCACTTGATCTCCTAGTGCTCCCAGGTCACACCTGAAGACAAGCCCTAGCTTGGGTGTGCTCCTAGTTAAACAAATTTTCCCTTTTCTTTTAATGCAAGTTTTTCCCTTGTACAAAATCAAGCGGTAATTCCTGAAATGTCAGTGTTTAAAAAGAATACATTTTGTAATTGTCCTCTGTTTGGGAGGGGGTGCCATTTTTCTGTATGGCTTGTTTTCAGTAACCCGCTGACTTCTCTCAGTCACAAACCCTCCGACTTCTCTCTTAGTCCATGCCACCCTCCGGACTAGACATGTAAGCGTGCTACTCCTCCAGGGAAGTTTTTGTCTATGTAAAGTACAAATTTTAAAAAATCCAACTTTGATCCCGTTGCTAAGAAAGGGGGGAGAGAAGACTTAACTCTTCCTTACACCACATGCTACCCCTAGCATCTGTGATAAGATTCACAGGAAAAAACAGAAGGATGTTTATTTTAGCAGCTTATGGAAGCAGAATAAAAGCAAGCCCATCTGCTAAGCAGTGTAACTCCTGCAAAGTAATTACAATTGTTTTTCAGGAATTTATTTCTGCAGAACCTGCTGTGCCCACGGGGGACCACCATGGGGCAAATAAAACTATTTTAATTCTACAGAACTGAGAATGGCATCCCAAATCTATGGGGCGATTTTTTCCAGTCATTTTCACTTTGTTCTAAAAAGAACATTCTAGAAATAAATTATGCATACTGCTCCCACAAATATAGACCCTGGGGGAAGGCTTTCTTTTCATTGGTTCACCATAGAAGAGTAAATGTGGGTGCTAATGTTAACTTTTTCTATGTTCCAGGCCTGATATGACTAACTCAACATGTAAATAAGGTGCACATCAGTTAGAAAGGGGGCACTTTTTCTTGTTGTTTTTATTTTTATTTAATTTTATTTGGTTTTTAGGAATCAAGTAATGTGTGGCTGGCAGCCAAAGGACCATTTACATTACTATTTTAATAATTAATACTAACCTACTAAAAGGGAGAAAGGCCTGAGGCCGCCTCTTAGTCTCTTCTTTTTGTTTTTCAGGTATGTGGTGGTCCCTATAAACAGGTTCTGCCTCACTGGATGTACTAAGACCTACCCCTCCCGGGGGGTGCAGACACCACCACGAATGGCATCCTCATTCCTCTAGTAATATATAAGAAAAAAACAGTAGGCCAATTTCAATGCAATCTTGTTAATTTAAAATGCTGTGTTGCCCTTACTTCTAACGGCAATCAGGGTTAACCCCACCAGTATCTATTCAGCATATACCCTTTAAGGTGATAACTGGCTGGCAAATAAGATTGCCAAAACACTAGTGGTTCAGTATAGGAGCCGACTCCATGGGTGCTTGGGTGCTCTAGCACCCACAAAGTTGACATAAGCACCCTCAATATTTCCAGCGCAGCCTGCAACGAAGAATTATTAGGGAACTTGGTCACGGGGAAAAATACTACCTACTAGCAATGAGCACCCGCAAAGATTCCTAAAACTTGGCATTCCTACCCCTACTGTAAACAGAGCGTCCACTGACACCTGTGTAAATCTGTTACAGGTAGATCTGGTGGGAACTCACAAATCTGCATCTCAAAGTTTGGACAATACCAAGCAAAAGTTCAAAATGTACTTTAACGCTGTAAACCAGCTCAGCCCCTCTGTTTATCATGTGTGGTTAACCACAGGAAACCCTTTTAACAGGTGGCTCCATGCCAACTGACTCAGGCCTAGTACAAGGGCCCTGAGCTCTCAAAAAGTAATCCACTGAGCTGGGGGAGGGGGGTCGTACCTTCACCTGTTTCTTCTTTGTCTTTTCAAGACAACGCAGACTACTTCGACTGGCCAAAAAGAAAAATAGAGGGCCACTGATCACTGGGCCCAAAACAGCTGCCTTTCTAGGCCTAGATGAGTGCCACCTAATATATCCATGGTTCCAAATGGCGTACCCTGAAAAGGCCCTGCCAATCCTAACCATAATGTCTGGCAACACAAACAGCCAAGCCAGGTCCTTCTCAAATCCACAAAGCCAGAGTGGTGGAATACTCAAATGGTTCTCTTTTAATGAAAAAACATATTTTAACCAGACCAAAGGACTTGGACTTTTGAAATCAAAATGCAACTTCTTGAACACTATGTTGCTCAACAAACGTAACCGTATCCACCCTCTGCAACTCATCCCACTACTGTTGCTACATATTTTGAGAACACTACTTTTCCACTACAACCTTCACAGTGCCCTAAGCTGGAACCAAGTCCAGCTACCAAACTGACCACAATTTCCATTCCTGGACTCTAAATAACAAATGTTCAAAGTCATGTATGTTATATTTTTTGTTGTTTTAAATGTTATTTCCTGCAATATGTCCAATATGGTCATTGTTATATTGCAAACATTTTTGTGTTTCATGCTATTATGTTAATTAAATATTTTTTCGGCTTATCAAGTATAAGCTCAAAAACCCTTTAGCTGGGCAGAAAAATGCTCCAACTCCAGGGATGGGCCACTCCAAACGCCCTAAACAGAATTTGAGTGTAACAGGCCTGGGGTGGACCATATCATATTCATTTGAATCAGGTGTGTCAATTATAGTAAGTGGGGGATATATCAAGTATTACAAATACATTAGTTATTTTCACAAGCGAAAATGTTTTAAAAGCCCATGTTACATGGTATTCATGGATTAAGCCATAAAATAAAGGTTCACGGTGTATAACATGTATAATATTGCACTTTCATTTGATAACGTAGGCCTAAATTAAGGCCAGACAGCAGCACATAGACAGGGAAACTATTTTTAGTTACTGTCAAAACCTCTTCCGAGACCTAGAAGCAGGATGTATCACTGGCACTGCCATGGACTAACAGATGGTCAAATGGTATTGCCCTCATTATTGGACCTCGGCCTGCACCTCCAAGTGCATGGCTGATGCCACCACTTTTTCTCTCACAACTACCAGAAACTTGGGTTATGTCACACCACACTCTAATCAAAGATATTGCTATAAACATGTCATTGTTCCTTCCAAAAAGCTATGTATGTTTCATAAACTGTGCTTTTACCAGTGTTTAAAAAAAAAACAAAAAAAAAAAACAGTTTTCAACAGACTGGCACGTGAGATCTTCAAGCAACACATCTATCTTCCTTCACTGCTAGTGTTTTCCAAGCCTAGCTGTTCTATACAGAACTATCAATACTTGTGCAGGTGTGATATTTTCCCAAAAAGCTATGCTGGTGTGTGTGGTTACTCCACTGAAGGACTCAATAAACAATATGTTAATGCACCTGCTGCCAAGGCCTATGCAACAACTAATGTAACCAAACAAATCCAGCTATCCAGCCCTCCGACAGCCAGCAACATGGACATCAACTTTCCTACCTTGCTGAGCTTTCATCCTCAACTGAACATCTGGATAGCCCCATGTGCTATGTGGGGTTACAACTCTTTATGCAAATGTGAAATTGTTCATGTAACTATGCCAATTTGTGGTTACTCACCTGAACTTTATGGACTGGTCATATAACTTTAATAATAACCACTTTGCACATGACACTGCAAAAGATATTGCCAATGTTACAAATTCTTCAATCAAGAAAAACGTTAAATTATGCCTTAAGGGAGGGTGTGCAACACCTCACCAGTCAGGTAGCCGACGCCTCCATCTCCTGCCTTATCCTACCCTCAAAGTGGCATTGTGCTCAAGTCAAGTTAACATACAGTATAAATGTACTACGTTATGTTATAGACAGTATTCAGAAACATTCTTGTAAACAATACTGTGTTGTAACAAACATCAAAAGCTTCTCTATTACATATATCCAGGGCTCCAGATGAGGGGAGTACTGACCTATTTTACTCACCTCATTTTAGGAAACACTCTTCAGAAATATTTTTTTAATGAGCATCCAGGAGGTGGTGCGGGGAAAGAAGGCAGACTACAGGCAATTCAAGTGCTCAAGGAGTGAAAGGGATCGAGGGGAATACGAGCTGATGGCTAGAAGGGCCACTAGGGTGGTGAGGGCGGCTAAGGCAAGAAAGGAGCAGAACCTGGCCAGGGAAATTAGGAGAGGGAACAAGGGGTTATTTAGATACATTAGGGAAAAACGAAGGGTGAAGGGGCAGATTATCAGGATTAAAACGGGAGAGATGGGCACAAGACCCGGGGGAGTAGGCTGAGGTACTAAATGAGTACTTCACCTCAGTTTTCACCAAGGAAAATGGGGGTGCTGCATCATACATGGGAGGAGACAGTGATACTGAGGAGGGGAGGACCCTTACTCATTGGTGGGTGTGGGGAGAGGGGGAGGCATCACTGGCAGGAGGTGGGGAAGGCTAAGCAGGGAGAAGACGTAGCGGAAGTGGAAATCACAGCAGAGAGAGAGAGTGAGGGAAGCCCTCAGGTCCCTTAAGACGGAGATAGCACCGGGGCTAGATAAATTACATCCCAGAGTGCTGAAGGAACTTGCGGATGTCCTGGCGAACCCCCTGGCGGAGATTTTCACCATCTCTCTGAGGACAGGGTGGGTGCCCCAGGACTGGAAAGTAGCGCATATAGTGCCTATCCACAAGGTGGGATCAAGGGAGGTGGCAGGGAACTACAAGCCTGTCAGCCTGACATCGGTGGTGGGCAAAGGTGATGGAGGGCATTGTCAAGGAGAGGCTGGGGAAGGGGACCTGGAAAAGTCAGGGTGCCTGGACGATAGACAGCATGGATTCGTCCTGGGGAAATCATGTCAGACAAACCTTGTGGAGTTCTATGACTGGGTGACAAGTGCCTTGGACCTAGGTAGACCAGTGTACGTCCTCTTTCTAGACTTCAGCAAGGCATTTGACTCTGTTCCTCACATGGGCCTGTTGGATAAGCTGGGAGAAATGGGGGTGGGGAACCAGATAATCAGATGGATAGGCAATTGGCTCCAGGACCAGACCCAGAGGGTCGTAGTTGGTGGGATAGTCTCATCCCCAAGGAGGGTCCTTAGTGGGGTCCCTCAGGATTGGTTCTTGGGCCCCTCCTGTTCAACGCCTACGTCTCTGACATAAGGACAGGTATCAGGAGTGAGATGAGTCTCTTTGCGGATGACTCAAAACTGGGGCCGGTGGTGGATGGGGAGGAGGGGAGGGTGAACCTACAGGGGGACCTGGAGGCTCTGGATAGATGGTCTAGAAAGTGGAAGCTGAGGTTCAATGCAGGGAAATGCAGAAGTACTGCACCTGGGGCCAGAAACCCGGCCAAGTGTACACCCTGGGGGGGAATGCTACAAGTCTCGATGGCTGAGAGGGACCTGGGGTGGTGGTGGATGTCAAGATGAACAACATGGAGACTTGTGGTGGCAGCAGCCAAGGCCAACAGGATGCTGGGATGCATCATCATGGGATCACTCCAGGAGGACGGAAGATACTCCTCTGTATAACTGCTTGGTGAGGCCTGACTCAAGTACTGCATGCAGTTTGGAGGCCACACTTAAAGAGGACATTAAACTCCTGGAGAGGGTCCAGAGGAGGGCAACCAAAATGATTTGGGGCTTGGGGACAGGACCTAAGAGGAGAGACTCAAAGAGCTAAATATGTACACATTGGAAGAGAGAAGGGACCGGGGGGACATGATAGAGGTTTTCAGGTACATGAAGGGGGTAAATAGGGGAGGAACAGTCAGGGTGCTTCGAAGGAAGGAGGAAGGGGCCACTAGAGGGCATGGGTGGAAGCTGGAAGGGGGAAGATTCAGGGGAGAAAGGAGGAGGTGCTACTTCACTGAGAGGGTGGTGGAGCCATGGAATGTGCTGCCTAGGGGCTGGTGGAGGCAGAGAGACAGTGGAGGGTTCAAGAGGGGTGGGACAGGTACAGGGAAGGATTCTGGAAGCAAAATCCAATGCAGCGAGAATATCCGAACTGGGAAGGGAGAGCCAGAGAGGCAGGGGCAAGGGTCAGCTCCCAGGGTGGGGGCTGACCAAATCTAGCAGACGCGAAAGACCGTTAGGCCTATTCTGCTGGCATTTTAGTATGTTAGCATCAATACTCACCCAACATTAGTAAATACTCTATTCTCCAAAGAATAGTGCTTCATAATATAACTGGTGATTCAAAAGGAGCATTTTTTTCCAGATTTTCAGCACTCGTACTCATCCCAATTTTGTTTTATTCACTATATTTTAAAACTGTTGAGCAAATTACTCCTACCTGCCAACATTATCTGGAGTACTGTTGACACTTGATCTATTCTTATCTAGAAAAATATTATATTGTTTTTACAAATGTATTCCTCACTTCACTCTGTCCAAATATTTGTACGCATCCGAATTTTGTTTTACTCGCCTCACTTGCCAAATGAGGAGTACAGTACTCATCCCAAAAAATCTTATCTGGAGCCCTGCATATATCAATTGTGGTGTTGACATTCCTGGTTTCTGCTTTATGCCTTATAAACAAACAATTCTTGGTTCATCTGTGATTACCCCTGTACGCAATTCACAGTAACCCTGACTATCGGGTATTCTGTACATCAGTTTTAATCCGTTTTACTGTGCATAACAACACATACACCCTAAATCTTAAATCCTTAGAAATATAATACTCATTTTAAAGCTATATCAAATTTCACATCATTTAAAGACGTAATGGTAATAGACATTTAAATTTACCTTAATCATTGCTCAATATTTTGATTTCAAGCCTTTTAACCATTTTAAGGATAATTTTTAACTTTTAATATTATTTGTACCATTTGCTGCCCATTCTATCCTAACTTACTATCTTATGTTGCCAGTTGAACAGGCAACAAGGAAGGGAATATGTTAGCCCAGGCCACCCTATAATCCTATACTTAGCATATAGCATACATGTAGACCTGTCTGACCTGCAGTCCCTTACGTGGACTACTGTGATGTAATTAGCACGCAACTGTTGTATGTATAGTTAGGATGTACTGTTATTATGTGTACCTTCTTTTTGCTTTATTACTTAGATATGATTCACTAAGGAACTATTATGAACTGCATTTACTATAACAGACAACCGTTAGCCAGCACTGATCTCTGTCTAGCTAAACCAAAGAGAAAGCAATTAAGTAAGCATTAATCCACGAGAAAGGAGGCATTTACTAGGAATTAATGCATGGCTTGGGGGGGGGAGGGGTGCACGATGCCGAAGGCCAAGTGCTCCCATCACTCATGCAGTAAATGCCTCCTTTCAAGTGGATTAATACACTTGTAACATAGCAAGTGCAATTCCCCAGTTTTGCAAATGAAAGAAAAACCTTTTGTAAAAAAAGCAGAAAGACAGTATTCAGTTTGTTCACTTTTTAGGTTGATTCTGCTTTCCAACAACAACAATACATGAGAAATATGCACGGTGTGCATTAATGTTGCGACTGCTGTCATAATGCTTGCTAATTAAACAATGTAGTTATGCTACTTATCCTTTGCTAATGCTATGCTGCTTAATTATTAATACTATTATGGAAATGAAGATGGCACTCATGAATTATTCAGGTACACTTGCTAAGACTTGTGGGTTGACTTTTCAACATTTGCATATTTTACTCAAAGTACGTACAGTGTAGCAACTGTTTCTGGCTCTGAATAAAGAAGTTGTTTTTTTGTGTGCCGTTTTGCTGCAACCGGGTGTGGGGCAAATGGGTGGTGTAGCAAACGCTCCCACTACGGAATATCCGTGCCAAACAGGGGAGGAATAACAGAGGCAGTAGAGAGCTGGGAGAGCAAGGGAACACTGAAGCAAGGTAGCCTTAAACTCAGAGAATATATTACTGCAGAGAGTTATGGGTTGGAGAACTACAGCATGCAGGTGACTGTCTGGAATGAAAAGACGGTATTTATTTTGTGAGCATGCCGACCCAAGATACGAAGTGTTTGTGGGAGGTATTATTATGGTGACGATAGAACACTGTCAACCGGTGGGTGGGTGGGACAGGCAGAATGCTCTATTTTATGTGGCTGTTATGGGTATTACCTCAGCGGATATATCTTGGGAATTAATGCACAGTAGGTTTTGGATCACATGGTGTATTTAGCCTAATCAAGTTGTTGTATTCTTGGAAAAATTAATTGCCATGTTACAATCATTTTTTTTTATGCCTTATACATTTGTGGTCTACAGCACCACCTGCTATTATAAGAATATAATTGTAATTATTAGTTTGTTTTTGCCAAAAGTTATAATGCTATACAATGCCTGTAACATATTTGTAATCCTGCAGCGCCCTCTACTGCCAGAGTGCACACTGTCTGATTCAGCACTTTATAATGGTGAATCAGCAATATTATGACTACACTATTGTTCTATATATCAATGTCAGCAATATTTGTATACAAAGTTTCTACAATGTAATAGCCAAAAGGGCAAGCTTGATATCAGTGAGTTGCCCACCATTTAGACCAATTACAGAGTTTTGTATAACGTACTTTGTACATACATGAGCCTTTCCTTATTACACTATAACAGCTTCTTGTTTACCAAATCTCGATGAGTTCCAAAATAAACTACAGTGGTGGAGGTTCTAAACTGGTCTTCCAGTAATGTCTTGCTATGCTTACTGTCCTTGTTACTGGTGTACAGGGAATACAAATATTTGTACTTTTTGTTTGCTGAGTTATGTTTGCCAAGCAGCCATGCTGGTTTAGAATCTGTAAGACCATAGTAGAACAGTACTCATAAGGTAGTCACAAAATGCTTGTGGGGAGAGCTAGCCAAGCTTCTGATAAAGGGAGCAGTGGTGTTGTAGTGGGCCAGTGAGGCAAACCTACAAATGCTTTTGTAGGCAGTGTTATGTCCAGTGAGGTTACAACTGAAAGTTGGGAATAAAAGGGGGAGCAGTAATCCAGGAGTGGGAGAAGTGTGCCTTGGGCTATGGCCAGCCACACCTCTGGGGTCATGAGATTCTTTAGTTTAAAGCAGACTCCCAGTTACTGGTTAACATGCTTGACTAATATTCCAATGTGGTCAGTGAAAGTCAGTGATGTGTCCAGGATGACACCAAGGTATTTGAATGCAGTTATCTGTTCAAGGTAGGAACCATCTGGAGCCCAGATGTTCAAGGGATAGGGGGTATTTGCGTTTACTGTCCACTTTGCGAGACTGGGTTTGGACCACAAAAGCATGGCCTTTGTCTTCTCTGAATTAACGAGTAGCACATTCGCAGTGAACCATCTGCGGACTGAGTTGAACTCCCTGTTTAGGGTGAGGGATAAGCTCATTAGGGTTCTTGTCTTTGCGGCGGCAGATCAGATTGTCTGCATACATTAACATGTGGCAACTTCTACTTTCCCTGAGGAGAGATGGTCCACAAAGAGGGCCAACAGGATGGAACCCAGTATGGACCCTTTAGGGAACCCACTATTTTCTCCCCCCAAGGGGCTGGAGGTGGACCCCCCAGTGTAGACTACTTGTGTTCTCCCAGTGAGGTAGCTGTCAAACCAGCTGAAATAGCTGCCAAGAAACCGTAGTATAGCACTTTATGTAAGAGGATGCTGCGGTTTACCAGGTCAAATGCCTTTGACAGGGCCCAAAAGACGGCACCAGTGAGCTTGCCTTCATCCATGTTCCTGAAGACATGGTCCATGAAAACACAGTGGTGGTGCTGTGGCCCCTTCTAAAGCCATGCCAGTCGGGGAGAGGATACTGTGCTTTGATGACTGGTCTGAGATTTTTTGGAAGACTATATTCTCCAGAATTTTACTTAAGTGGGGCAGGATGGACACTGGCAGATAGCTGTCAAGGAATTTTGGGTCACCTGATTTAAATATAGGGACAACTCTGGCCTGCTTCTATGTTGTTGGGATGGTTGAGGAGATTAATGACAGATTATACAAGATAGCCTGGGGTTTAGCAATGAGGTTGGCTGTAAGATTGGGGAACTGTGGGACAAGCCTGCCACTACCAGCACTACCATAACTGGAGAGAGCCACTAGGAGCCAATGAACTTCTTTCAGCAAAGTGACCTTAAAGTGGAATGTAGGGATTCAAGCACATCCTCAGTCCTATATCCGAGGGCAGGCTTAGAGTCATTGGATGGGAGTTTAGACAGATACTCCAACAGGTTAGTACATTTATTGTTGACTGCCTCTACGACCTGACCCAGTTAGGTTCCCAGAATTGGTGCACAAAGAGATGGAGCTTTGCTTGGTGTCAAACAATTGCCGAGTTCAACGATGCCCAGAACTTGCGAGGGTTACCCACGGTGTTAATCAGTTGATTTTTAAGGTAGGCAGCCTTAAATGATTTAATTAACTGCTTACTGAGATTCTGGAACCTCCAGTTCTTGTTCCAAGTGGTGGGAGGTGGGCCAGATTTGTGAGCTGCCCATACAGCATCCCTCTACTTCACTTTAGCTAGAAGCTGTTTAGTTAACCATCTAGTGTTCCCACCCCTCACTCTACAGGTGGTAATTGGGAAATGGTTATCCTGGATGGAGGACAAGGCAGCAGTAAGGAGCCCCAGGGCCAAGTACACTTCAGAAAGGGTGTGGAGGACAGACCAATTCACAGCTCTGATATAGGATTGTAGTTTAGCTATATCCCATTTGGTGAAATCCCTTAAAGACAGAAAACTGGGTGGGGGTGGGGGGTTGAGGGTGCCTGCAGGACAAAGGTTCCACCATGGCAGGGCGCCGGCGGCAGTGCACCAGGTCATTACAGCACCAAGGTGTAATTTTGCCGACCTCTCTTTCTACGAGGATTGTGCCTCCACCCCTCTACTAATTATTCTAACTCCGGGAAGGGGGCGGACATCGGAGATGGGGCGTCGAATCCAAAAATTGGCACTATGGTGCCCCAGCACTGTAATGGCGGCACCCTAATGCTGTGTAAGGAGGACCAATACAGAAAGTTGGGGAGTGGTCACTAATGGAATCAGGCAGTACCCCAGCCTGAAGGATCCTGTCCTCCCATTTTTTTTAAGGACCAATCGAGGACTTCGGGTTGAGGCAAGTGGGGTAGAAATCATCTGACAGAGGTCAAGTTGGTTTTAGCAATGCAGAACACTCAAGTTGCTGGCCCAGTAACCAGTTAATGTTAAAGTCCCCAACCGTGATGAGTTCCCTCATGGGGGAGCAACTGCCAGTAAACCGATTCAGTTGCAAGAGACCCTTTAAGCCTCCCCTGGAAGGGTTATAGGCGCAGCCTATTAACAGTTTCTTAGCACAACCATGGATCAGTTCAGTGATGACCCATTCACTGACTGAATCCTCAGAGACACTACATGAAATCAGGGCTGCATTTAGGGATTCTCTAAAATATAAAAGCACTCCACCCTCTTTTTTGCTGCCCCATCTATCTTGTTTGATCAGGTAATAGCCTCTGATGTTACAGTTGGAAACTGGGATAGAGGGTTTCAGCCATGTTTCAGTAATGCCTAGGATGTCAGAACTGTAGAGAGCGATCCAAACCTCTAACTCTGAGATCTCTGATAGATGAATGCGCACATTAAGGTGAGCTATCTTTAACCCATGACAGTTTGCCTATGGGGGTCTCTGTGACATGGTGAGGCGTTTGTTGGTCCCAGGTTACTCTTGATATAACCACTCTGAGGTAGAAGTGAAAGAGGGGGGCCAAAGGGTTCAATCAGCCCCTTGGGGGTAGCGGGCACATAGGTAAACTTAAGGTATAAATATAAGAACACAGGAGGCAGCCAAACATCTCCTCCAAGAGACCAAGTTGCAGTAGGGGGTGCTCTGATAAATTCTGGTGTGGCAAAAGGGGCTGATGCACAATGGGATTGTTTTTAAAATGAAGTGGAGCAGTTTGCTCCAGGAATGAAACACAGGCACAGGAGTCACAGAGAACAACAAGTCCCAGTAGGAGTGAGCACGTCAGTGATGTGGAAGCCAGTTGATTTATCTTGAGTGTGGCCTTTGCCTTATTGGGTGGTGGGGGGGCTATAAAATACCAAATAGCTAGATGTTCACCTGACTCAGATAGGGTATGCTCAGTGAACAGCAATACTGGATGCCAGGAAACTGAGGAGCTAATAATGTATCAACCAGCATAAATTCCACCTGACCCAGGAAGGTTATTTCTAAGGAACAATAATACTACATGTCGCATGCTAGCCATCTGCCAACCATTATTTGCAATACATATTTCTGTTATATTTATTTATTTTATTTATTTAGTTTTTGTTGACTGGGTAAGCGCACTAGACAAATCCTGCCTATTTTCAGGCACGACCCGGGGGAGGGGGATACAGATGAATGCCAACTGACCTTGAACCAGATTAAGCTGTTGGTGGTATTTTTAGTGAATGAGGGGAAATTTGGCCAGGACACCAGAGAAATTCCCCTACTCTTTTCGATGAGTGCCATGGGATCTTTAACATCCACCTGAACTACCACCAATTCAGGCAGATGGGACCTCGGTTTAACGTCTTATCTGAAAGATGGCACCACAGAAGTGCAGCACCCCTCCCATGCTGCACTACAGTGTCAGTACTGGGATATTAATCCAAGTGTCAGATGTGGGAACTGAACCCACAGCCCTCTGATCTCCCGGCATACTGTTTTACGGAATTTCTGCTTATGAAACATGGCAGTGACAGCAAGGCCCATGGGAGAAACCTAATTGTTTAAAGGGGTTTGACCTCTGAGCTGTAGGCCCCTTGCTTGCTGGAGCTAAGCTGGCTAGAGTTTCCTTTTCCTGTTTTAACACGTATCTGCCAAAACCTGTATTGTTGTTATAAAAAATCATGTTCTCAGAAGCCACTGCTTTGAACCCAGGAAGGCTGCTATAAAAAAGTTGCATTTTATGGGGTATCAAGAGGGAAACTGTTTTTGGAAAGCCTATGTGAAATATCCCACAATGTTGTGAAATAGCTCATCAGGATGTTTTTTCTGAAACATCAAAAGGGATTAATTCTAACCTGCCATAAACCATGTGCTGTAGTTCCCTAGTGAGAAAATTTACTTTTTTTTTTTTTTTTATTGGAATATTGCTGAAACTGCAGATTTCATAAGGGTAGTAAGCTGAAACATTTGGTCTTGTGCAACTGCATGTTACTAAGTAATTTTGCAGGAATGAGAGTGACCTCACAGCCATCATCATCACAGAGCTGTGACCTCACAAGCTGGGTGAGATGTTTTTCTCTCTGATACTGCCAAGTTGCTGTGGGGAACATGGCATACTTCAGTGTTTGGTCTTCCAAGACGCACACGTCTGTTTTGGACTCCTAAGAAGCAACCAGGTACAACTCCAAACTGAACAAACTTCATGCTTGAAAGGTAGAACTTTAGTCAACCAGTTTCAAGGCATTTTCCTGTACACGTGTCCATTTCATTTTCTGACTGTAATCTAATTAATACAAGTTCTTTTTTTCTTGTAACTGCATTTATTTAATTATTTTAGTAAAGACGTTCATTTTTCTAAAGAATTCTGCCTGTGTGAGATTCCTTATATTTGTATGTGTGACTGTAGAAGTTTTAGTACAAATCTGTGGCAACTGTTTATGCTTAGAGGGGTCACCAAATAGCAACCAAATTGAAAATGGTCAGTGGGGACATCTGGATGGATTTTGGGAGAATACCAGAGTCTCATACGAGTCTACAGGGATTGTGAACTGGGCTACTGCATGTCCCGAAGGGTGAAGACCAAATCAGGTGCTGTGCTGCTACCAGAAGAGGGCGTAATGCTTGGGCCTTCCTCCTGTAGGTAACAGCCACGAAAAGGGTTCATATTTGGCCACAGGACTCGAGACTGGTATTGTGCCCTGATCCAAAGTATAGAGGGATACTCTGGGACCTCGTGGTAAGTGTTCAGTTGTAAATCCAGCGAGCACTCTGGGCGTACACGAGGAGGGTATCCCTGTTTTCCCCCCTCCCTGTCACAGATTGCACTTAGGGGTGGGCACTGTGATCTCAGTGATCTGACCCTCACAAGTGGGTTCGTGACACTACATACCAAATATCTGAGGAACGTATCATAAAATGCGTCTTCTAGCCACAGTCTGAATGGAAGATTGGGTCGGAGGGGATGGGACTAACGACTGCTGCTGCACGAGGGTCTCTCCATTGTAAAGTGCTGCCATCGAATGAGGAGAGTCATTGTTTAAGGTGCAGTAACTCTTTGCCACAGATTTATTGTTCAATGCATCGCTCTTCTTCTTGTGTATGTACTGTTGGTGTCATGCTGGTGCAAAATGTACGACTATTAAAAAAACAAAGGTAATATTTCGAGCATCTGTCTGTCCATGGTGATGGACTCCCACTAATAGAGGTAGGGAAACAGATGGCTCCACTTACTGAAAGCTGGTTTGTTTCAGAAGACAAGTGAGACTGGTGGATTCAGACATGGGGTCTGACTGGCGGAAATGACAATAGCCCAGGGTGGCAGGGGGGTCCTTTTCCCTTACTGTTTCCTTCACAGAAAGGTCTATGGTTGTCACAAGATGACTGCTGGTCTCTAAACTAAGATGCCCTAGCAAAACCCTGATAAGTTTTCTTAGAGGTTAAGGTAAAACTAAGGAACCTCATGGCCTTCTCTGCACCATTAACCTTTGTCAGAAAGAACTCTGGCAATAAACTGGGCCTCAACTTCAACAGAAAGGTTAAAAACCTTTGCCTGAAGGTCCTGAGAAAATGCACTACAATGCAAACAGACTAGAATGTGTAGGGAGATGTGATAGACCATGCGACTGGTCATGGAGTTGATGGCATTCACAATCTTTGGAGCTGTTGTATGAGAATTACCCAAATGTCAGCACAGTCAAAAGCCGCACGGTCAAAACGCACTACGCAGACAGTCTAATGTAGAGCGACTGAAAACAGCGCTAAATAAACTCCGACCCTCTGCATGCTGTTTTGACAGTGCAGTTTTCGATCGCATGTCTCTCCCTGCGTGATCTTGATGGAATAACGTTGTATGGCAGCACTGGCACTAGATTTTTACCAATTTTTAGAACGCCTCCTTCCCTGCGACAGTAATTCTGTGAAGATAGACATTTGGTTCCACAGGCCATGCTGGCAGCAAGCTCCACAATCTATGTAAGACACAGTCTCACAGATAGCACAAAGGTGGAGAAAACATTTTTACCTAGAGCTGTCTACTTCTTGGACTCCTTGTTTGCGCGATGTCCATGGAAAGGGTGTAAGGTGGTTTTAACCAGAGGTGCATGGCCTGGATTACAAATGCCAAGTTTAGAAAGTGGAAAATGCAGTTGGGCCTGCAGGTTCAGGACTTTCAACAACTCACCCTGCCGGCAGAGTAGCTGTGAATGGCTTGGGGAAGGAGCACACCCCATTTCAAAATACTTTTTATGCCTTGTATCCTCACTGATAACTCACTTGTCTGGCCAGCAACTGGAGGTGGAAGCAACAGAAGTCAGTTGGCTTCAGAGTGGCCAGTACTACCACCTGTGGCTAGTCTCAGGGATCTATCCACTTTTGACAGTGTCAGACTTATTAGTACGGCACTGGCAGTCCTTATCAGTACCAAACTCACTGATACCATGCTGGTTGGTACTATCTTTCACGGTATTCACAGAGCCTGCACTCAGTGTTGTGGTACCTAGGCTCCAAGGGCCACTGTTGGTACTTGAGCAAGGAGCTGGACTCTTACACAAGTGCTGATCAGCACTGGCAGGTTTGGCATCAGGAGTGAGGCCCCTGTGCCAGAACTTATATGATGTTGTCAGGCAACCTGATTTCAATGAAGGTGCTGACCTAGCCTTCTCCAGTTTGGCCTGCCTGTTCTGAAGAGACCTACTGGACAGGTCTTTATGACAGCAGATCCTGAATAGGTGATTCAGGTCCAGACACATCCATACATGAAGGATGGGTGTCCACATCTAGTATGGACTCCTTGCACGTGGCGCATAGTTTTAAGATCCTGAACTTGGCCTTCTCCAGTAACGTGACCTGTGGAGAAAAAAAACTACCTTGGATGTATAAAAAAAAAAAAAAAATTTGTGGTGGGTGCACTACTGACTGTGGTGCCACAAAAGGGTGATCATCTACTAAAACTGAGGGAAAAAATAAAAACAGAGGTTACTCACCTGTAACAGTAGTTCTATGAGTTGTATATGATGTTCATCCACACTGTCTGGCAGATGCCTTTCCCCTTTAATTCTTACCAGAACATCTTCAAGCTGGCTCCTCCCACCCACCCAGGTGGTAAAACTCTCATCTCCTCCCCTAGACGCCAGATCTTAGCCCGCTGGAAGCAAGCTTGTGCGCCTGAGCCTGGGGAGGTCGGGTGGGTTTGTGTGAATGATCATATACCACTCCTAGAAAGAGCAGTTACGCAAAGACTTTTGTCGTAACAGTAGATCTTCTAGGAATGTCTCTTTCAGCAAGTCATTACTTCTGGGAGTTCCCAATAGGTGGCACTCCAGCACGGAAGTTTCTTCCAGCAGTCTCCACACCAGGGACCACCCACACTACCTCACTTCCTGGGTAGTACCTATAAAAGTGGGTGGTCCCTGGTAAACTCCATTCCCTGCTGGTTTCAGCTGGGGAAAGCGAGGGACCGAGGGGAAACCAAGGTACCAAAGTCTCCCAACCCTACATCGTTTTCCTGTTGCAGAATGGCAGGGGGTTGGAGGGAGGGAAGCTTCTTACTGCAAGAGACATTCCTAGAAGATCTACTGTTACAACAAAAGTCTTTGTGTAACTGCTCTATCTTCCATGGAATGGTCTCTTGCAGTAAGGCATTACTTCTGGGAGATTCCCAAGCAGTTATATGGCAGTAGGGTGGCCAAATATGGCATTCTGCCGCAAGGGTAACGTGGTTATCGGACCTATAAATGCTGCAAGTAGCATATCAGCATATAAAATAATTTTTGTATTCTATCTGTAAGTGTTCCTTTATCTTATTTGTTATAGGGTTATGGCTAAAATATAAGCCAGACCTGCTAATATGAGGGTTTAGATTCATAGAATTGTGATGGCAGAAAATGACCGAACTAGTCCCACCAAGTTTGCCCATTTGCCCAACTATCTGCTTGGACCGGTGCCTCCCCTCCTTAACACTCCCATGTGGTTGCCCCATGCTCTTTTGAATCCCTCCACTGTTTCCTCTCCAACGACTGCCTCTGGGAGTCTGTTCCACTTTTCTACCACTCTCTCTGTGTAGTAGTATTTTCTGATGTTATCCCTGAACTGCACTCCCTCCACCTGCAGGCCATGCCCCCTCATCCTCGGTTTTCTTTTCGTCTTGAAGATGCTCCCCCCTGGCACCCTGTTTATACCCTTAAGGTACTTGAAAGTCTCGATCATGTCCCCCCTCCCTCCTCTGCTCCAGGGAGTACATGTTCAGATCTCTCAACCTTTCTTCATAGGATAGGTGGCCTAACCCTTTTACCATTTTTGTCGCTCTCCTCTGAACCCTCTCTATCCTCCCCACATCTTTCCTGAGGTATGGCCTCCAGAACTGGACTCCGTACTCCAAGTGTGGTCTAACTAAATGACCTCCCTATTCCTACTGGTGATCCCCCTTCCGATGCATCCCAGCATTCCACTCCCCCTGGCCACTGCCCTCCCACACTGCCCATCCATCTTCAGGTCCCCGGATCTAATGATGCCTAGGTCCCTTTCTTGTTCTGTCTCCTCCAGATCTCTGCCCCCCCATACAGTACCCTGCCTTCTGATTTCTGTAGCCCATATGCATGATTTTACATTTTTCTGTATAGAATTCAAGCTGCCACCTTCTTGACCATGACTCAAGTCTCCTCAAGTCTCTCTGCATTTGTTCCACCCCTTCCTCCGTGTCCACCCTATTGCAGATTTTGATATCGTCCGCAAACATACTCACACCCCCCTCAAGGCCCTCCATGATGTCCCCTATGAATATATTGAACAGTAGGGGCCCCAACATCGATCCCTGAGGGACCCCGCTCGTGACCTTGCCCTCCCCGGATGCCACCCCATTTATTATGACCCTCTGCCTCCTTTTCCCCAGCCAGCTTCCCACCCATTTGACTACCCTCTGCCCCATCCCCAGTCCTGCCATTTTACACAGCAGCCTCCCATGGGGCACTGAGTCAAACACCTTTCTGAAATCCAAATAAGCTACATCTACCGCTCTACCTTGATCTATTTCCTTGGTGACCCCATCAAAAAACTCTATCAAATTTGTTTGACAGGATCTGCCCCTAGTAAACCCATGTGGTCTTGGATTCATCAGGCCGTTTGTCTCCAGGTAGCTGGTGATCCAGCCTTTTACTAGCTTCTCCATGAGCTTGCCTACCACTGATGTCAAGCTCATGGGCCTGTAACTTCCCACTTCCTCCCTCCCTCCCCCCTTATGCAGAGGGACCATATTTGCCTGCCTCCAGTCCTCAGGCACCACCCCCGTTTCCAGGGACCGACTGAAGAGTGCAGTCAAAGGTACCGCCAATACCTCCTTTAGCTCCTTTAACAACCTTGGATGCACCCCATCTGGCCCCATTGCCCTGTCCACCTTCATGCAGCCCAGTTCTTCCAATATTTCCTCCACGAGAAACGGCCTCATCTCCACCCCCCCTCAGCCATTTCATTTTCTGCTCTGCTGCCTTCTTCTCCTTCTTCCTCCCTCTTGAACACAGAGCAAAAATAGGTGTTTAGTAGGTCTGCCTTTTCTCTGTATCCTTATAGCGCCTCCCCCTCTTTTGTTCTTAACTGCAGAATCCCCTGCCTAGTCTTCTTCTTTTCATTTACATATCGAAAAAGAGTGTTATCCCCTTTTTTGACCCCTCTCGCTATTCGCTCCTCTGTCTGTGCCTTTGCCCTCCTTACCTCTACCCCAGCTTCTCTCTGGTTCGCCTGGTATTTTACCCAGTTCGCTTCCATCTGAGTTGTCTTGAACCTCCTAAAGGCTTTCCTTTTTGTCCTTACCTTTTCTGCTACTTCCCTCCTATACCACAGAGGTTTTCTTCTCCTCTTATTTTTACTCTCTCTCTTGGCACAGACATCAATGGCCCCTACAATAGCTTCCTTTATCCTCCCCCACTTTGCCTCCACCTCCATCAACTCCCCCCCCCTGCAATGCCCTCACCACTATTTCCCCCATTCTCCTGAAATCCAGGACCTTTAACCTAGACTGGTGAACCTCTGCAGTGTTTCTCATTTTAAACCGGACTGTGTTGTGGTCACTTGTACCGAGATGTTCCCCCACCGATAGCTCTTCCACCCTTTCCCCATTTGTCAGAACTAGATCAAGAGTAGCTCCTGCCCTGGTTGGCTCCCTGACCAGTTGATTTAGGTGGTCCAACTGCAGGGAGTCCAATATTTCCCTGCTGCTGGTTGAAGCAGCCAAAAGGATGTTCCAGTCTACGTCTGGTAGGTTTAGATCCCCCATCAGCACCATCTCCCCCTTGCCGCCATTTTCACAAACTCGTCGGCCATACTTCTATCTGCAGATTCATGCTGCGCTGGGGGTCTATACACCTCCCCCATATGCACTGACTCCCCCTTCCCCACCGCAACGAGACCCAGATTCCTTCTGCCTCTCCCCACTTACCATGCAACTCTGATGCTCCGATACCCTCCTTTACACAGCGCGCAATCCCCGCCTTTCCCTCCCTGTCCTTTCTGAACAATTTGTACCCTGGTATCTCCATTTCCCACCCCTGCTCCTGGAGCACCACGTTCTGTTACCCCCACTATGTCAAGGACCTCCTCTGCCATTTTTGCCGTTAGATCAGGATCTTTCTACCCAGACTTCTGGCATTGCACACAACCCTCCATGCCCTCCCTCCTCCTTTCCTATATGTTTGTCCCTTTACCCTCTTGCTGTGTGTGTAGGGCTTTCTGCCCCCCCACCTGCCTCAACAGCTGGGCTTTTCCTGCCCCCCACTTGTTTAGTTTAAATGGTAGCATCTGTCCACATAATCATCCAGTTTACATTTTAGCAGTGCCTTCCCTTCCCCGTTTAGGTGCAGCCTATCCTGGGCATATAGGCTTGTGTCACTCCACGTTGACCCCCAATCTCCTATTACACCATCAGATGGTTTATCAGATGAGTTAAGTGGATATCAGCCCAATCAGGGTGAGACATGTCAAAAAAGTCAATAAATCAGAAGGAAGTCAACCATATCATGGAGTGAATAATCAATCCCAGCGATATGCAGTGAAAAGACAGTCTCTGCCAAAGGCTACTGGGTCCTGAGTTGCAACAGTAGCTCAAATAATACAATGTTTCTCTTCAGAAGTGCTACAATGTAGCAAGTTAAGACTTTTTTTTTCTCTCTATACCTGTCAAGTCATTATAAAATGTATCCATTTGGCATAAAATAGGATACGTAAGTAGCAGATAATGTTGTGAAATGAAACAATGTATCAGTGACATGTTGGACGTCAGTGATTCTTAGAATCAGTAGCTATAACCAATCTTGCATTTGGTTTAAGGAACAGGTAAAGTAACAGAGTAATGTTTACATATCCATTTACAGTGTATGGTAGAACGTTGTATTTGTTAAAAATCTAGGTTTCCCTAGTGTTGTTGTGCCATCGATGTGACGTCACGATGTTGTTGTATCATCGCTGGTAAGTACATCAATGGTACAACAGCACTGACAACTTCTGCGCATGTGCGAGTCGCGGACAACAGACGTATTTGTATTAAAGCATTTCGATCGCACCGGAAGGAGTGCAGTGTATTTACCGACATGGGTGGGAGGGTGGGGGTCACTGACATCATGGCACGACAACACGGGCAGCCAACAGCTAATTTGTTTAGTGTTGTCCATACACTATAAAAGACAGTGGCTGGGCAACAGTAAACAACAATACTTTGTTACACTTCAAGGTTTTCATGACAACCGAAAACCTCTCGAGCTACGCTCTCGAGGATTTCTTGGTTGTCATGACAACCTCTCGAAGTGAACAACAGTGTTGTTGTTCACTGTTGCCCATCCACTATCCTCTATGTATTAGTAATTTTACTTACAAGGGAGTCCCAGGAATGTCAGGGCCTGCAACCTTGTTAGGCGTAAATATGAAATGTTCGTATGGTGAGTCCATTATATGTATTGGTTTGGAAAAAACAGAAGCTAAAACAATTGAGCAATATAATGGAAAACATAAGGCAGTGGATCTCATTCTTGAGATTACTTAAACGTGTGTGTGTGTGTGTGTGTGTGTGTGTGTGTGTGTGTGTGTATATATATATATATATTTTTTTTTTTTCTGACCAAGCAACGCGGGCAAGTAAAAAGACATGCAGAGTTTTTAATGCATAAAATCTCTGTATATGTACTCACTCTTATACATGTGATCGTTGTTCATGATCAAGTAAAAGCTGCCTATAGCAGTAGAAGGTTGAAAGAATAACAGAATCCATACCAGGATATACTGATTGTGTCTCAGCATGTGAGTAGTAGTAGTAGGTGGACCTGTTTGTGGGCGGGACCTGGAGTCCGGCACATAACAGGTCACCAGGCATCCCGATGGAATGGCCATGATGGTCTGTAACAGTGATACCTCAGAAAAAGTGGCTAGATGCATTGAGTCTTGTTGGAAAAGGACTTGGTCTGATCTTTAGTTGAAGCCCCAAGAGGTCTCAGAGGCCTAGAAGAGGAGACCGAGGCGAAGTCTGAAGTCTCTACTGAGAGGAAGAAGCTCCGGGCCAGCCAGTGGGGCAGCCACGGGTCGGCTTCGTTGTGTTCCTTGTCACTTGTTCTCTGCCCTTGAAGGTTTCACACCGGGTATAATTAGTTCCAATTTTGTATGAATAATTATACTGAGATCTAGATTTAGTAGTTGCCGTATTGGTCCTTGCAAGCATAGATCCAAAAGCAAATGATTTGATACCTTTTAATGGACCAACATAGATGTAACAACAAGAACAAAGTGCTCTAGCTTTCGGACCAACCAGTCCTTCTTCAGAAGCTCATGGCAGTTGTTTAGAAAATACAATACTTATAACAGCTAGATAATGCAGAGAAAAACAGGAAAAATTCCCCCATTTGTTTAAAATACTCTTTAAAAAAACAAACAAAAAAAAAAAACAGAAGATGATGTCAGAGAAGTTTAACAGTACAATACTGCCTTCAGTTCAGAAAGAACCTTGGGTTCAGATGTGCTTGGTGGAACACACATACAAAGAATCCTACTGCATATAAATTTAATTGACATAAGATAACACTGCTGAAGCAGATAACTCCCAAATCAAACTATGAGTGTCACAGTTAGTATAAGGATGTGATTACTGAAAGGCAACCCCCACCCAGCTTAAAGACAAACTAAGATAGTTATAGGGCTCATGAAATTACAATGTTAGCATTAAAGACAAGAATTACCAGTAAAGTTGTCTTAAAAACATCAGTGCACATTGTGTGATGTGTAAAACCTAGCTGGACATGTCACCCAGCTGTATTCTCAAGCTAAATAAAAGGCCCAAGACATTTCAAAAACCTCAGGACTATATAAATGATAATTTAAATATAAATTGATAATATTAGTGTCAAACAAAAAACTGTAGTCGAGGAACATCAAGGAATTCAGACCATGTAGCCTGATATGTACTGATGTCAATATATACTGAGAATGTAGCAACTCGATGTACCACAAGTGTCTAAGTAATCCGAAAAAGAGATAAAAATGTAATTTCTCTCCTCCTCTTCTTACAAACAATACAACCTAACCCACCCCACATCACAATAATGTGGGTGGGGGAGATACATAGCTTAAAGGATTCTCTCTCTGTCTCTCTCTCTGTCTCTCTCTGTCTCTCTCTGTCTCTCTCTCTCTCTCTCTCTCTCTCTCTCTCTCTTCTCTCAACTTCAGTCACCGCAATTGTTCCCCAAAGGAATACAACTTGTCATGAAATCCTGAGTAAAAGGTCTTATGTCTCATAATATCTACAGAGTAAAAAAGTAACACTATTTAACCATCCTACTATCTGCAAAGTAACATTTCCAAGGATACTAGATAGAACTACCATGAAATCAACCTGCCACCCTCCCCAGGATAAGGTAACTAGAAGTAAATATAAAGTATATGTGTAAAACCAGAGGTCTAACATACCTACATATCCACAAATTACTACAATATTAGTCTAATGTAAAAAGATCTGTGCACGACCCCCAAGCAAATGAGATCACACACCCAATATGTACAGAGTTACAAAATTATATATAACAGTAAAAGATAACATTCTGTATG
Source organism: Neoceratodus forsteri (assembly GCA_016271365.2). Lineage (NCBI taxonomy): Eukaryota > Metazoa > Chordata > Ceratodontiformes > Ceratodontidae > Neoceratodus > Neoceratodus forsteri. Next base: position 1,077,347,914 of record CM028131.1, read on the forward strand.
TACACTAGCAGGCTGGGTAATCTGAATATGGTGCAATGGAATCAACCCCCAGAAAGATAAAAAGTAAGGAGAAATTAATATTCATTATGTGTGTGAAATAAAAATAGTAACACATTATAACTCCATATCGCTAAATAGAGACTTACCTCAATGTGACAGCAAGCCTCACATCTGTTATATCACATACCTCACAACACATATCCACACACATACATACACACACGCATCCACATCTCACACATGCTGAAGTCCTATAATATGTCAGCTTGAAGAAGTAAAGGCCTGTGGATGTTAATTTCTGTAGTGTCCCATAAAGCCAAGATCCACGTTCATCCCATCTGCTACCATATTGAGATGTAAAATAAGTTTAATCTCAAAAGCTCGTCTCTGTTGTGTGTTTTTGAGATTTCCTTTTTAAGACCATTACTGACATATCTGAGACTGAGTGGTCAGGCTGGGAGACTTTTAAGGAACTCCCACTACTACCTTTTAAACAACCACCAAATTTATCCAGCCTAATTATTAGGAGCAAACTTTCACCGGAACAGAATACCATGTCACACAATGGCACACGACCCTGCAATCAACGCCCCTGTAAGACTTGTGGGCTCATTTCTACCTCAGACTGTGTGGTTACATCACAAAACAGACAATTCCAGGTATGGGAGTTATACATGCATGTCACGACATGTTGTTTATTTCATTCAGTGCAAGAGATGTCCACAAACAGGTTATGTAGGAGAGACACCCAACAGCTCCACTAGGATGAACTCACACAGACATACTATTACAGCAAGGAAGACTGAAAACAAGTGGGGCATCACTTCTCCCAGCCTGACCACTCAGTCTCAGATATGTCAGTAATGGTCTTAAAAGGAAATCTCAAAAACACACAACAGAGACGAGCTTTTGAGAGTAAACTTATTTTACATCTCAATATGGTAGCAGATGGGATGAACTTGGATATTGGCTTTATGGGACACTACAGAAATTAACATCCACAGACCTTTTCTTCTTCAAACTGACATATTATAGGACTTCAGCACGTGTGGGATGTGGATGCGTGTGTGTATGTATGTGTGTGGATATGTGTTGTGAGGTATGCGATACAACAGATGTGAGGCTTGCTGTCACATTGAGGTAAGTCTCTATTTAGCGATATGGAGTTATAATGTGTTACTATTTTTATTTCACACACATAATGAATATTAATTTCTCCTTACTTTTTATCTTTGCCTGGGGGGGGGATGGATTCCATTGCACCATATTCAGATTACCCAGCCCGCTAGTGTACATACAGGAGTGTTATCTTTTACTGTTATATATAATTTTTGTAACTCTGTACATATTGGGGTGTGTGATCTCATTTGCTTGGGGGTCCTGCACAGATCTTTTTACATTAGACTAATATTGTAGTAATTTGTGGATATGGAGGTATGTTAGACCTCTGGTCTTACACATATACTTTATATTTACTTCTAGCTACCTTATCCTGGGGAGGGTGGCAGGTTTATTTCATGGTAGTTCTATCTAGTATCCTTGGAAATGTTACTTTGCAGATTGTAGTACGGTTAAATAGTGTTACTTTTTTACTCTGTAGATATTATGAGACATAAGACCTTTTACTCAGGATTTCATGACAAGTTGTATTCCTTTGGGGAACAATTGCAGTGACTGAAGTTAATATAGGTTCACTAGGAGAGAGAGAGTGTGTGTGTGTGTGTGTGTGTGTGTGTGTGTGTGTCTGTGGGGGAGAGAGAGAGAGAGAAAAGGAGGAGGAGAGAGAGAGAGAGAGAGAGACAACAGCTCCTTTAAGCTATGTCTTTCCCCCACCCACATTATTGTGATGTGGGGTGGGTTAGGTTGTATTGTTTGTATGAAGAGGAGGAGAGAAATTACATTTTTATCTCTTTTTCAGATTCCTTAGACACTTGTGGTACATCGAGTTGCTATATTCTCAGTATATATTGACATCAGTACATATCAGGCTACATGGTCTGAATTCCTTGAGGTTCCTCGACTAGAGTTTTTTGTTTGACACTAATATTATCAATTTATATTTAAATTATCATTTATATAGTCCTGAGGTTTTTGAAATTTCTTGGGCCTTTTATTTAGCTTGAGAATACAGCTGGGTGACATGTCCAGCTAGGTTTTACACATCACACAGTGTGCACTGATGTTTTTAAGACAACTTTACTGGTAATTCTTGTCTTTAATGCTAACATTGTAATTTCATGAGCCCTATAACTATCTTAGTTTGTCTTTAAGCTGGGTGGGGGTTGCCTTTCAGTAATCACATCCTTATACTAACTGTGACACTCATAGCTTGATTTAGGAGTTATCTGCTTCAGCAGTGTTATCTTATGTCAATTAAATTTATATGCAGTAGGATTCTTTGTATGTATGTTCCACCAAGCACATCTGAACCCAAGGTACTTTCAGACTGAAGGCAGTATTGTACTGTTAAACTTCTCTGACATCATCTTCTGTTTTTTTTTTTTTTAAATGAGTATTTTAAACCAATGGGGATTGTTTTCTGTTCTTCTCTGCATTATCTAGCTGTTATAAGTATTGTATTTTCTAAACAACTGCCATGAGCTTCTGAAGAAGGACTGGTTGGTCCGAAAGCTAGAGCACTTTGTTCTTGTTGTTACATCTATGTTGGTCCATTAAAAGGTACCAAATCATTTGCTTTTGGATCTAATTATACTGAGGGCGTGGTTTGTAGTACATGTATTGTACTGTCTTCAGTTGCCTGCCTGAGGCTTGTAGATTATCCAGTATCATTTGAGCCCCGGGCCCAAAAAGATGGTCACCTGAAAAAGGGGCATTAGCCATGTTTTTGCTGAATATCAGGTGCTAGCCCTGAGAGTCGGAGCCATGCCTGATGGCGTACAAGAATACCGACTGCAGAGGCTCTAGTCGAAGCATCGGCAATATCGTATCCTGATCTTAATAAATGTCGAGAAAGGGAAGTGATGGTATTTATTATTGATGTGAGTTGTTCTTTTTCAGGGGAAGCGGGTAGTCTATAATATCCCCAGCAGAGGTGCTCACTGCATGCTGGTATTTCAGCATTATGTTCCATGTAATTAAGTATTCTGATATTTAGTGTGTTTAGAGCGAACACTTTCTTCCCCATATAATCAAAACGTTTAGAGTCTCTCTCTCTCTCTCTCTGGAGGTATTGTACTTGTATGTTTCCACTTGGCAGTGCGGTTGTGAGCAGCTGCAATAACCACAGACTCTGCAGTGGGCGTATTTGTTAAACATTGATAATCAAGTGAAGCCTGGTACAGTCTGTGTGCTTTTCTATGTAGCTCCTGTGCTGCTATGGGTTGACTCCTTGCTTCAGTAATCGCATTTCTGAATGTTGGTATAAAAGGAGGGACTGCCCGGATAGGTTCTTCCGGAAGGTCCACATATTCAGCCATATCTTTACTTAATCTGTCCTGTTCTGCTGTGGCAAACCACATTTTTTTTTGTATTTGTAACATCATTTTGGGGAATGAGGGGTCATCCGGTGGAGAAATGACCTTTAGTGGTTGTAGTAGCCCTTCGTCCCAGTAAGATGGCACATCATAAGGGGACTCATACCCTCTTGTATTAGGAGAATCATCATAGTGTGAATGATGTTCTGAATTAGTATGAATCTGAAAAATATTCTTCTGAATATTCATGAGGAGGCAGGACTGGTGAGCGCTCTAGCTCTGTGCGTGCCTGTTTTCATGGAGACGGAGACATAGTTTGTGATTAAGGGTTATGTCTCGGAGTGTGGTTATGGTCAAAACCCATAGAATCTAACACTCTATTTACTATTTCTTCAATATTCAGAACTTGTGAGGAAGGAACTGCCATGTAAGCTGGTTCTGAGTCCAGTGTATGTGGTGACGGGGGATCAATTTGTGCCTCCTGGTAGAGTGATCCAGTGCTTCTTTGGCATCTTTGTTCACCACCGACTGGTGCGTAGGTACCATGCATGAGTGCGAATGAGGCTGGTTTGCCTCTGCGTTCTGTAGTATATAATTCTTTATTTTTTGGTAATGCAGCCCCATATGTATATCTTTTGATACCTGTTTCTGAGAGTATTCATGGCTTTTCATGGTAGACGTTTCATAAGGATCCTCCATAGTTGTATTATATCCAGGTAAAGGTGTTGTTCTATGATGCAGGGGCTGCTCCACTGATGGTGGTATCAGCCTCATCGACAGGAGAGGAAGAGAAGCATACCTTGTCGACGATGTACTGTGTCTTATGGATGAAGGGTAAGTAAAAGCACGCTCCATCGACGATGAGGAAGGCAGTACATGTGCCGTCGACGATGGGACAGTGAGTACATGCTCCGTTGGTGATGGAAATGCTGCCGTTGACGATGGGAAGGTGAGTGCATGCCCCGTCGACGATGGTAGACTTCTCGTTGACGATGGAGCATAGGGAGCATGTCCCATTGACGGGGGCGGCAGCCCCATCGACGATGAAGCATGCAGAGTGTGCTCCGTCAACGGAGGAGGTGTTCTCATCAATGAGGATGCCATGTAGAGCCCTCTCGTCAATGGGGGAGTATGCCCTGTCGATGGGGAAGGTAGCAGGACCTCTGTCGTCAACAGGGTATGTGGCCTCGTCAATGGGGGAGCTGAGGATTGATGACCCGTTGCTGAGGAAGCTCCTTTCTGTGAGAGGTTGTACCTCTGTGCTCTTTTGATGAAGAAGTGCCTGCCATTGATGGGGGTGTATTGCCCGTCGATGATGAATGTCTTCTTGATGATCCATGTTTCGGAGGTAAGACCGTTGAAAGGCGGTCAGGCAGGACTTCAGGTGAAGGGGTTTCCTTCCCTATTTTATCTCTTGAAGAGGACTCTGAGTTTCTTGAGCCCTTTGATTGGCTACCTTGCGTGTATGACAGGGAAACATCCATTGTAGCACTCTTATCGAGTATAGGAATATGGTGCCTTGCATGAAGCTCAGGCACCCCAGGCTATGGGTTCAATCCACGTCGTAGACTGCTGCTAGGAGAGTTGCTGCCAGAGCTGAAGCTGGCGGGAAAATGAACGGAGATTACCAGGGACCACCCACTTTTATAGGTAGAGCCCAGGAAGTGAGGTAGTGTGGGTGGTCCCTGGTGTGGAGACTGCTGGAAAAAACGTCCGTGCTGGAGCGCCACCTATCGGGAACTCTCAGAAGTAATGACTTACTGCAAGAGACCATTCTGTGGAAGATCTACTGTTACAGGTGAGTAACCTGTGTTTCTAGGGATGTGGATATGATGTTCTATCAACACTGCCTGGCAGACTCCTAGCAGTTCTCCGGGAGGAGGGAGGCAAGGTGCACATCCCCTATCTGGGAAAAAGTGATTGGAAAACTGGGGCCCCAAAACCAGCATCCCGGTGTGACTCGAGGTCAATGTGGTAATGGGAAATGAATGTGTTTGCTGACTCCAGGCAGAAGCCCTGCAGATTTCCTGGATAGGGACGTCGCTAGAAGCAGCCACCGACGCAGCAGTATGTCGGGTGGAATGAACCCTTAGGCCTATGGGAGGCTCCCTACCCGCCAACCTATAGCAGAGATCAATACAGGAAGTGATCCTCCTGCCAATCATCTGCTTGGCTGCAGGTCTGCCAGGTGCGGCTTCAGCGTAGGTGACAAACAGCTGGCGAATCTCTCCCTGAACTTCAGCCATACGCTCTTTATAGTAGGTGAGCGCTCATTTCAGGTTCAAAGTATGGAGTCTGTACTCGGCATCCGGGGTGCAACTGGGGTAGTACACCGGCAGAGTCAACACCTGGTAAAGGAGAAACTCTGACACCACCTTCAGAAGGAGTTACGGGTGGGGGCGCAGGACAACCTTGTCCCTGTGGAAGACCAGATAAGAAGACTCCACCGAAAGTGCCTGGAGGTCCCCAATCCTTCTGGCTGACGTGATAGCCACCAAGAAAGTGGTCTTCCACAACAGGTGGAAGATGTCACACCTGTGCATCGGTTCGAATGGTTTGCCTATGAGCTTTGCCAAAACCAGCAGTAAATCCCATGGAGGTGGTGGTTCACGCACTAGAGGGGATATGTGATCTAGGCCCTTGAAAAAGCACCAGACCACCTTCTCCTGTGCCACCGATTGCTGACCAGCCCGTGCCCAGTAAGCAGAGATGGCTGCCAGATGCACCTTAAGGATCGTTAACCGAAGCCCCTTTTGGGAGAGGGACCAAAGGTAGTCCAAAATGCTAGCCACTGGAGAGGTCGAAGGGTCCAACCCTTTGCCCTGACACCAAATGGAGAATCTCTTCCATTTGAAGGCACAGCATTTTCTGGTCGATTCCTTACAGGATGCCTCAACAACTGTGAGGACCTTGTCGGAGAGACCAAATGCCTGGAACTCTAGCCGCTCAGGAACCAGGCTGTCAGGTGTAGGGGCTGAATGTCTGGGTGGACTACCTTCCCCTGATTGATGGAGAGCAGGTCCAGGCATGCTGGAAGACGCCTCAGGAGCCTGTTGCTGACGCCGAGGAGATCGGGGTACCAAAACTGGCAGGGCCAGTCCAAAGCCACCAGAATCACCTATGCCATTCCTCTTGACCTTCAGAAGCAACTTGTGGATCAAGGGAAGGGTAGGGAAGGCACAGAAGAGGCCCGGAGTCCACGCCCTCAAGAAGGCATCTCCCCTGCATCGAGCCTTGCCTGAGGGGGGTGGGCACAAAACAGCCTCAGCTTTGCGTTCTCCCTGGAGGTGAACAGGTCCACCTGAGGGGTGCCCCATTGGGAGAACAAATCATGTACTACCTCAGGATGAAGAGACCACTCATGAGATGCCTTGCCCACTCGGCTGAGGGCAGCCACCAGCTGATTCGAGGCTCCCGCCACATGGATGGAGAGGAGATCTGCCTCCAGGCTGTGCATGAGGGGCCAGATGCAGAGAACTTCCTTGTACTGAGGCAAGGAGTGCGTCCCACTCTGCTTGTTGAGATAGTACATGGTCATAGTATTGTCCGTCTGGACCTGGACCACCTGACCCCGAATGAGCAGAACAAATGCAGTCAGGGCTAGCCGAACTGCTTGGAGCTCCAGCAGGCTGATGTGACATCAGGACTCGCTCCCCCAGGTGGGCACCCCAGCCCATCAGAGAGGCGTTGTTTGTCAGGATGACCGTCGACTCGGGGCGGACAAACGAGATCACTTTCTGCAGATGTGCTGGGATGAGCCATCACTGGATGGCATCCCACATCCTCTGGGTAACAGAGACAGGCTGGTTGAAGTGACCTTTGTGCTGAGACCACTGGCTGGCCAGCTCCTATTGGAGGGAGCGCATATGCCAGCGGGCCCATCGGACCACGCTGGTGCAGGCCATGTAACCAAGAAGGTGCAGGAAGTCCCGGGCAGGGTGCAATTGTCTAACCAGAAATGATTGGGCAAAGCAGGAGAGAACCTCTGCCCTGTTTGCTGGGAGACGGGTTCTGGCTTGGCAACAGTCAAGCTCTGCCCTGATGAAATGAATCACCTGTGAGGGCACGAATTCCGACTTGGCCTCGTTGATCAGGAAGCCAAGCTCGAAGCAAGTCTTTAGGGCCAGGTCCTTGGACCGCTCCACCTCCTGCCTGGAGGGACCTGCTATGAGCCAGTCATCCAGGAGTGGGTACACCTGGACCCCTCAGCACCTTAGTTAAGCTGCCATCACTGCAGCTCATTTGGTGAAGACCCTGGGGGCCGAGGAGAGACCGAAGGGCATGGCTCGGAACTCATAGAGGGTTCCCTCGGCTCAGAAGAACCTTCAGTGGGACGGATGGATCGGGACGTGAAAGAATGCATCCTGACGATCCAGGGAGCAAAACCACATGCCTTGTTCCAGAGGTGGTATGATCTGTGCCAGAGTTACCATCCTGATGGTGCGAGACCTGACAAACTTGTTCAGGTTGTGCAGATCTAGAATAGGGCGGCAGCCTCCCATCCGTGTTGGTACCAGGAAGTACCTGGAAACAAACCCTGGGTGTTCTAGAGGTTCTGCAACTCTGAGCATGACTTCCTTGCGGAGGAGCTGGGCAATGTCGTCTCGAAGAGCCGACTGAGTGACTGCGGAAACCAAATCCTCCTGTATGGAGTGGGCTCGGCTTGGATGGTACTGCTCGAACTTCAGAGGCAGACCCTGGCCGACCACTTCCAGAACCCACCTGTCCGTGGTGATAACGGACCAGGTGGAAAGAAAGTGGTGGAGCTGGCCCTCCACGGGAGGACCCAGGGGAGGCGAGATGGGAATGAGGGTGGTGACCCCCATCCTGTCACTGAGCAGGCTTGGAGGAGGAGGAGCTGACCGAGGGGCTGCCGGGTCCCTTCCCTCCAAGCTTTCTGACCGATAAGGCCACCGACTTGGCCCGAGGTCGCCAAGATTGAGACTGCTGGCCCTGCTGTTGCTGGGCTGGTTTTGCAGCAGGAGTGGAGGACCGAAAGGGCTTGCGCTTCTGGTGCTTATGGCCCTTGTCCTTCTGGGTGGATGTCACATTGCCCAGGGTGGCACTGGACTTTTCAATGCGCTGGAGGTGACACTCCACACCGGGCCAAACAGGTCAGTGCCCAAAAAGGGGACATCCACCAGCTTGTAATAGGCATCCGCCGTGAAGTTCAAGATCCTCAACCAAGCTCCACAGCACATGGCTACTGCGGCCAAAACTGAGCAGCTACAACAGTCGCCAATATCCAGAGCCGTCTGGAGTTGCTGTTTCACCACTGTTCTCCCCTGGTCTCGGACCTGCTAGACCATGGTCTGGAGGTCCGCCGGGAGGTGAGGAATCACCTCGTCCAGGGAGCCCAAAAGGGCGTGAGAGAAATGTGCCATCAGCATGGCCGAGCTAGCCTGGTGAAGGCCAAGAGAAGAGGCAGCATAGACATTTTTAGCCGAATGGTCCAGCTTCTTGAGACTCTTTATCCAGTGGTCTATCACTGTCCCCTGTATTGCCAGAGTGCCGAAAAATGGAGTCAGCCACCAATTCCTCAGACGAGGGATGCTCCGAAAACCCTGAAAGGGAGCTGGTTGGTACCGTGTATTTGCGGGCCATCAGGGCCGAGGGTGCAGGGCAAGAGGCAGGATGCTGTAAAAGCTCCAGGGCCTGACCAACAATGACCTCGGCCAACAGGAAGGCCTCCATAGGAGAATCCCCCTCGTCCAGAATCTCTATGAGGGGATATTATTCCTGTTTCTGGACAGGCTCAAACTCCATCCCCGTGGACACGGAGATGAGCCAAAGAATGCCCATGAACGAGGAAGGACTTTCATCCATGGAGATGCCTCCTAATGACTCCGTGTCAATGGGACATGAGTGCAGAAGAGGAATCCTCGGACTCCACGTACAGCGGGCAGCCACCAGTGTCACCCTCAACCCGCCTGGGGTGATCAGGGGTGAGGGTGACAGATAGTCGATGGGGAAGCCCCATGGCCAGCCGAGACTCCTTAGTCAGAGCCCCGGTCGTCGGCTGTTAGATGGTTGCTCCACCACGATGGGCAGAGAGGCCTGCTTCGGCCACACCGAAGTGGTCTGCACCTGCCTCCCTGGGGAGGTGACAGTGGCAACCAACCCGGACGGGGGAGTCTACATCGGCCATTCGGGCGACAGCCATGTAATGGCCGGGGTAGAAACCAGTGTCTGTTTCAGTCCAGTCAAGACCAGCTGCTGCCACATTAAATCTTCATAGCATCGAGGCAATTTGCGCCGAAGCCTCTCCTCATCCGAGGAGGATGAAGAAGAATAATGGCGACGCTGCTTTCCATGATGCCGGAAGCGAGATCGCCGATGACGGCGAGACCTGCTCGACTCAGAAGAGGAAGACCGAGACCTCGATCTCGACCATCGTTGGTGCAGATGGGGAGCTTCAGAGGGAGCCGGGGAACCCTGCGGCTCCTCCTGGCCAGGGTCTGGAACCGTCGGGTTCGGCTCAGCCTGTCGGGAGGACACTGGAAGGACTAGGGTCCTAAAAAGAGAATTGTTGGCCTCTGACAACCCGTTGACCACGTTGAGAAAAATCTCGGCCACGTTGACCGGCATCTCGGCCAACTGGTCTGACGGGGTCACCGTGAAACCAGCGGCCATGGATGTTGTCTTGACCAAAGTCAAAACTGGAGTCTCCAGAGAGTGGGAATGTTCCCGATCCCAGGAGCATCGATGTTGAGCCTTCTCCTTATCTTTCTTGGACTCCTCCTTGCAACAGCATGAACCGTGCGATCCCGAAGAACCCTCTCCTTTGGTACAGAGGGACTGGCACAGCTCCTTGAAGGTAGCCGAGTAAGTGGCACCCAACTGGAGTGGAGCAATGGCCTAAGCCAAAGTAGATTGAGCTGCGCCTCCTCCTCGAAGGCCTAGAGCTGTTCAAGTTGCTAGGCGGACCCTGCAGCCGTGGAGACCACCCAATGGGAGTCTTTGCATTTGACCAGCGGGTAACGCTTCTCCAGTTACCTCAGCTGGAGTCGGGCAGCATGGTCGTCTAGCACCGTCGCGTGAAAGGACCCACAAATTTCGCAGGCCTGTAGATTGTGATCATGGCCTAGGCAGTACACGCACGTGGCATGGGGGTCAGTCCACGACATCTTCTGCCTGCAAGGGCACCGGCGAAACGCGGGAACGGTCTTGTCTTCCATCATGACAGCGAGGGAAGAAACTGAAGCCGTAACGCGAATAAGTTTTAAAATAAGTTTAGGAAGCAAATCTGAAGATTCGAGAGCCAGGGCCTACTACGTGCATGAACAGTAAGGAGGGAACCTGAACCTTCCAGTGGAAAGGAAGATCTGGCGTCTAGGGACGAAGTCAAAGGTTTCACCACCCGGGTGGGTGGGAGGCGCCAGCTTGAAGATGTTCCGGCAAGAATTAAAAGGGGAAAGGCATCTGTCAGACAGTATGGATAGAACATCATATCCACATCCCTAGAAAATAAAGTTATACTGAATGAATTTTGAGGAGCTCAGTGGAAGCCGTTTTTCAGCAGAAAAAAAAAAGATACAACAGTTGGCAGGAGGTGAGGCTGGAACGTTCCAGGGCATCCTAGCTCATGTGCTGATGCAAAGCATAGTGCATGACTGTAGACAAACCCATAATGACAGAACTGTGGTTGACAATTTACGTTATAAAACTCCTCTTTACTTACAGTCCAAATTGGCAGGATGAATTATACCACATGTATTAGAAATATCACAAATAGGGATGATAAAACAACCTAAATGTTAGTGCAAGTGCTTGCCATGCATGAAGCACAGTTTTGATTTAGAGTGCAGGCTCCCAGTTAGGTAGACAGTGTGGTACCAATGCCCTCCAAGCGACAGACAAACAGGGTGGCACCAATGCTGTCCGAGGGACATAGGTCTCTGGATGGGATGCTTCTGCAGCTATGTGCTGGTCCCTTATGGCCCAAGAGAAGGGAATCCCCTAACAAGGGAGCTTCAGTTGAAAAGCCCCTCCCAAGATCTGTGATGTGGATGAACTGGTATAAGGTGTGAAGACAGCCCAGCGTATGGCCCCATCTAGTTTTGCTGTTGCACACCCCTCAATTAATTCCCCCCAAAAAGTCTTCAGAGCAGTAAAGGTGACCTCCTTGAGCTGTACAATGTACAACTGGGAGTATATAAGCCCATGGTGCCTCACTCCACCCATAACACCTCAAACTTCAAGATATTTCATTAATGAGTCTAGGTAGCTACTTGTATCAGCGACTGAAAATGTACATTTTATTACCTACCTGTTCAAATGGAACACTTCTTGCCAAAAGTTTGATTAAGTCTCTGGCCCTAATGATGACGAAAGGATCAAAGGTCTTCCTTGTAGTGCCTACAGTCATACTGCCCTCAATCAGGTCCAAAGTTGCTTTAATGTGCTATAAAAGAAATCAAAAGATAAAGGAACAATCGCGACAAGACTAATAAACAGATATTTGTAAAGGACAACTGTGAGTCATGAAATAAATAGCATCCGTCGTGGCTTCAGCTCAGTGAAAACCACTGCTTGTTCAACTTTCCAAATATGAACAATTTAATGAAAAACAAAAGGTATTTATCATGTGACAAAACTCGTCATTCACTAGTGTCAGACAACACCAATTCATCATCTGTTGAACTGAATTTCACGGTTTCAAATTATATAGCCTCTGCACAACACAAATATACTGTACATACTAACAAGGGAAAGGGGACAATGTCCAACCAGGAAAGGCACACTAGAACAGAGTTTGTTTCCAGGTCCTACCTGGGAGCACAAGGAAGCTAAGCGACTTGCTCAGGGTCACACAGACTGCAAGTGGGGCTGATGGGATTCACACCCAGGTCTCCAGGTTTACAGCTCAGTGCCCTTAACCACTACACTATACTATACTGCCTCCCAGGACTTCATACTTTAACTACTTTTACAAAATGATACTCTAAACCAATTATACTCTACATACATAGAGAATATGTTCGAGTGAAATTGTGTGCACTCTTACCTTTCAACATTAATCAACAAGGTCACTGATGTGCAAGTACAGCAAAATTGTAACTTAAACCACCAGGAAGTTTCAAATGCAGCTACCCCAATTTAATGTAGTAATTTCTAAACTCATAGGACATGTTGAAGAAAACATAGTTATCCTTGTAACACAAGGCATTTTACATCCCAAGTAGCGGTATAATGACATAACTGTCAAACACAACACTGCAGTTCTTCTAATGTTTGTACTGAAGTCCCTATCCAGAAAGCTGGATGGCAACAGCATTCCCAGAAAAAAGCACTGGATGGTAGACAATCCAGTGCAGGTTCTGCTAGAAGGGATCCTCTGCATCTTAGTTTAATTTTTGGGTGTATGTGTGAAATGGGCAGTGGTGTGGCCCACAAACTGTGATGTATCATGATACCAGCTCAGAGCAGAACGGGAAATGCCACACATGTAAAACATGGCAAGTTGCAGAACATTTTGGGAAGAAACAGGGGGAAAAAAAAGGACATTTGTAGAAAAATGACCGGTCCACTTGGGCATGCACATGTTATAAATACATGCCCTTATAGTTACTTACATGCCACCCTATGTTTTTTACTATAACATCTCTATTTTGTCAACAGGGTACCTGTATGTTAAATTTGCCAATAAACACAATTTATTAAAACGGAGTCATGTCTGTGGTTGATTATTTGGTCCCTGCTCTTAGGCCTGCTGTCAACCCCAAGCCCATAAAACTACAACTGCTTTGGTCTCTCTCCTCCCCCAAACTCTTAAAATGGCCTTAAAACAAAAACTAAACTTCTAGCTAGTACCCCCCACCCTTCAAATGGGCTTTTAAAAATATTTCTTGGTCATATCTGCAGTTAATTTTCTAGATTATTTAACGAGTACCCAGTATCAGTTGAAGGTTAAGTACTGACTGCAATAAATAAATCTTGAGACAAGTCTGTCAAAGTTTATTATTTAAAGAGAAGAGATTTTCTCTTTAGATATTTAATTTTATTTTTAGTTTAGATTTCAACTAGCTTAGCTAGATGAGCCCCCAGTACCAGGATTATTCAAGACATATGGGAGCCAGTAGGCCCATATTATATGTCTCCCACATATGTGGGTTAATCATACCAACTTAAAATTGTTATAGTATGTTCTGTCGAGACAATTTTTTGAAAGAAACTAAACTAGTACATTCGACCAGACTGGTGTGGTCTATTCCATACTAGAGCTGCTCTAATTGTAAAATAAAAGTGGTCCCTCTTGACTGTCTCTGCTTGTCCAACTACAATTTGTGTGACCGTAGGTTACTCCTTGTGTTACTGTATTGCAAATTAAATTATTTGATACCGCGGGGGTTATGGGATAACTTGTAAAGTAACAACAAGTCTCCCCTTTGCCTATGTGCCTCTAATGAATGTAGTCCAGACTCTCTTAATCTTGTATGATAGTCTAGTGCTTTTAGTCGGGGGATATGTCTAGTTATTGTTCTCAAAACCCCTTTCAAAATGTTAATATCTTTTTTCAAATAGGGTGCCCAGAACTGGGAGTCATAATCCAAAATGGGCAGCACATAGGACTTATATAGGGGTAGAATAAGTTCTTCTGTTTTGTTGACAAATGCATGCTTAATCCTAGTTATAAAAGACTGCTGTTTTTGCAATTTTCATACAGTGACTATCAGAGGAAATAGAGTCATTAACAGCTATACTTAAGTCTCTAACACAAGTGACTGATTTCAAAATGGTTTGATCCAGGATATATGTATATCCAGGATTATTTTTTCCAGTATTGAGCACCACACATTTACCAGTGTTGAACTTCATGTCATTTTCCCTTGCCCAAGTTTCAATTTTGGCCAAATCTGAAATCAGCTGAAAGTGTTTGTGAATAGTGTCAACCTCACCACCCAGTTTGGTATCATCAGCAAACTTACTAATACAGGTTTGGATATCATTATTCATATCTTGAACAGAGATACCGAACAGGATGGGACCAAGCACAGAACCTTGTGGAACACCACTACCCACAGTCCCTTCTTCAGATGTAGTACTACTGATACGCACTTTTTGTTTTTTGTCTAATAACCAATTAAAAATCCACCTAATGAGTAAACTATTAACCTATAAATTAATAAGCTTGTTAATCAATTTTTGTGGACCATTCTATCAAAAGCTTTAGAGAAATCAAGCAGTATTACATCTGAAGGACAGCCCATATCCAGACTTTTACTGATGTTATCATAAAACACTATCAAATTAGTGGCACAAGACCGTCCTTTGGTGAAACCATGTTGTTTTCTATCTGTTTGTTCTGTAATTTAATTTCTAAGTGTAATTCTACCTTATTTTTAATAAGGCGCTCCATTAATTTGCAACAATGGGATGTAAGGCTAATAGGCCTGTAATTATCCACCTTTCCCCTACTACCTGTTCTTAACAGAGTTTTTCTCCTTAGATTAGGTTTTTTTTTTGTTTGTTTGTTGTTTAGATTTTAGCTAGCTTAGCCAGCTCAGCTAGAGTGGTTCACGCACCACTTAAATATCTTTTTTTTTTTTTAATCTATGTACCCCCCTCGTTCCCAGGGGTTACTAGAATCCCAGTTAGAATCAGTGGCAGACAGGGAGAAGCAGCTAGTGAAATGCCAATTAAATGGATTTCACGCTGTCATTCTCTGATTTCAGTCTCAGCTGAGCAGGAGGATGATGTTATCATGAAACTGTCGCAGCAGCATAAGCCGCACTCGAGCTAGCTGCAGGGAGTTAGTTTTGGAATGTTCAGTTAGAGTGAGAGAGTCTGTAGAGTGGAGTTCCAGGAGGAGTCTGCAGCTCCTCAGTTTTAGCTCTGACAGAGAGCTACCACTGTGTTTTGGGTAGTTTGTTCTCACCCTAGAAGAAAAACATAGAAGACAGAGACTGAAGTGGTGGAAACCGTTCTAAGTGGTCTTTCCTTTCCCCATCCCAGGAGGGATGGGGGTGATGTTCAGGGGCAATCCCCTCACCCAGTCTGTCTAGTGAAGCTGCCTGTGACAACTTCAGAAACTGTGAGTACCTGTGACTTTTGTTTGGAAAAGCCCTGGGGCACCTGCATTCCTTGTGATGAATTTTCCCTGTCAAAGGGATCCTGTCACCTAGACTGTTTTCTGTTTAAAAGTGTCTGCTAAAGTTGGGGTCTAGTGAAGAGACAGTGCCAATTACAGAACTTTTAACTTTCTGACACCTCAGAGGTGTGTAATGTAGTATTGAGTGTGAAAGATTTTCAAGATAGCATCTACACGTTTTCTGTGAGGGTGTTATTAACCAGATGAATGGCAGAGTATAAACTTGGAAGCAAAAGGTGGGAGACCCCCCCCATCTGGAGTAACTAGTTCACCTCTCCGGGTTCAGTTTGGGCACCTGCGTTTTCTCTCAGTGCATTTGGCCAGTGCCTGAAGAAAATAGTTTACCCGGACGTGGGTTGGATTTTCTTTGAGCCTGTATGTGCTCTTTGGTGGTCGAGAGTGCCACCAGTAATTCCTCATGAAATATGGGAGTGTCCTAGTATTGGCCGTGTGTGCGCCTAGTCAAGAGGAAATGTACCAGTTCTGGCCGTGTGTGCCAACTTTCAATGTCAGAACCAGAGTGGAAGTCTGTACCTCAGTAATCTGCATTTTACAGTAGGAGTAGCCCTGTGGGGGTCCATCTTCACTTTGTGATTATTCGCTGCGTATGTGAATAAAAGCCACACTCTAGAATCCCAACCTGGTTTGGACAGTACTGTTATTGCTTCCATTGTGTCTGGATTTACTTGGGTGCCCCTGTTCAGAAGTGCAAACCTAGCATAATTGTGAGCAAACGTTTTCTCCTAGGGACCTAGGTTGATGGCCATGGTAAATGGTCCCACCAGGTGTGTGCCAGGTAGTTGCCACACTTGGTTTGCCTGTCCATGTATGGCAGGCTCAGAAGTAGATGCACTAGTAAACTGAACTGTAGTGACAACCTCCATCCCTCTATTTGGCATGTGGTGAGAGGAGCAGCCCTGCTAGTTAGTCAAGGTGGGCCGGTGGGGGTGGATTACATCTAGTTCGCTCTTGGACTCTGAGTCCCTCTCTCCTCCATCCTCTCCCTCTGCTGCAGCCTGCTGCAAATGCACCATCTCTGAGGCAGCACAGTTATTTTTTTAAGATCTCAATTAAATAAGCACAGTCTGCACAGACTCAGAACTTTTAAATAACTGACTCCTTCCCCTCCTTTCAAGGACCGATGGCCCAGAACCTGTCTCACTCCCTCCCTATCGTTCAGCTCACAACCTCCTTTTGCCTTTAAAGATAGCTCTTAAAAGAGCTTTTATTGTTAATTATTTGTACTGCTTTCTAAAAACTTGGCAGACACTGAATGAAAGATTGTCAGGCACTCGGTGAGTGGGCCACCACAACTTATCTCACTGTGAACAGGTGAGAGTGGCATGCTTTACAGATTACACACAGCACGAAAGGAAGGGTGCATAAGAACTTCAAAGGAAAGACACTTGCTACTGGTGTCTGTCTGACTGCAACAAGATTCCTGACCCACTTCCATCGCAGCAACAGGCTGTTCGGACTGTCCATCATGTCGGAGGAAGAGACAGTTTCCCAGTCTTACAGCCTGCCTGCCATGCACAGCACGCTCGTCTGCCTACCTCTCCAAGCCACTGTCAGCTGATTGCAAGTCGAGCCTCATGGCTGGAAGCACCACCACGTCAGCACTCCTCCCATCCCCCCACCACACATACCCACATACACAGTGACGAGTCCTGACTTAGGAAAATTAAAAAAAAAAAAAGAATTGGTGCAGAATTACCTTGGTGCCCCAATGGGCAGGCAATGAACAGCTGTAGGTGTCCAGAGATAAAAATGCCTGCCCTGGGGAACCCAAGGTACAGGAATTTCGGACTCCGATTGCCACACTGAATTGCCCAGTTTTCAAAACTGAAAATAAATGGTCCTAATACCAGCTATAGCATGCCATCCTTAATGACAAGCTTTTGTACTGGAGCCTGGTACCTGTAATGGCTTTGCATTACAACCTTGCCATTCTGGGACCATGACATAACTACATTGTAGTGGGGCAGGTTCTCTGTGCAACACGCTGTTCGGCAGGAACGGAGAAATGGACAGAAGAACATAGAAACTGAAATTACAGGCAGGAAAAGACCTTTAGTTTAAGTTATTGACTCTTTACCCTGCGCTGAAGTAAGCTGCATCATATCTGTTTAGGTTGTATTTATGATATATTGCTTTTCTCTCCCCTTTTTTGTTGATTGTTTAAATTGCTTTATTGCTGCAATTTGTTTTGATGTTTGATTTTAATAAAAATTAAACTTCCCCTACTCTTTTCGAGACGTGCCATTGGATCTTTAAAGTGATTTTTCCAACCTAATTAATGGCAGCTACCACTCACATATTGTGATCGCTGCCCTCCACGATAGTCATCGTATCCAAGCTTTAACATTTATTTCCCGGCAATTATTTTGTAATTTTGCTCATAATTTTTACATTGCGATATCCAACCAGACCGTATTCAGTGCCCTGGTCCTACTGACAGACCCTTGTTAGTAGAGCTGTGACCTTCACTAATCTCCCACTGTTCACTCGTGAGCTTAAAACTCTAGGAGAAATCAAGCCCCATTCATTTCAAAAGGGTGCACCCTCTGCGCTCTTCCTGGTCACATGTCATTATGTGCTTGAGCGCAGAGGGGTCAGTAGGACCAGGGTACTGAATACGGTTGGGCTGGATATTGCAAAGTATAAATTATGAGCAAAATTACTAAATAATGGCCAGGAAATAAATGTTAAAACTTGGCTACAATGACTATTGCAGAGGGCAGCTACAAGACTAAGTAAGTAGCACCCTTTTATCGGAACATTCCTTTGACAACCACCTGAACAACCACTAGAACAGGCAGACAGGACCTCTGTTTACTGTCTCATTCGAAAGACAGCACCTTAGGAGTGCAGCACCCCCCTCATGATGTACTACGGTGTCAGTATTGGGATTTACCCCAAGTGCCTGTTATGGGGCTAGAACCCACAATCTTTTGATCTTCTGGCCTAAGAGGTGAATGTGCAACCTGCTGAGCCACTGGCACTGCTATTTATAGGTTGCTTGCAACTGTCTCTTTCCATTTCTTTGCTGTATAACTTATTTTTTGATTCTATTAGAGGAAGGGCACTAGAATCATACAAGTGGTGGTCACATGCATTGGGGGTGTGTATAGATACGTGGAGCTGGGGAAAAAATGGTCTTTTTCAGCTAAAGCATACAACACAGCCAATCTAAATCTATTACAGTTTAAGACTATCCTTACACTCCATATAAAGAGATTTAAAATGGGATTAGTACCAACACCTACTCACGATACACATAAACCTGGAACTGGCACTCTCATACACGTGTTCTGGGAGTGCCCAAATGTTAAAGGACTTTGTAATGGAGTGAAGGAAGTTTTCAAAGATATCCCTGAAATATCTGATCACCTTAACATACAAACTGCTATTGTAGGCCACTTTAGTAAGTTAAATGCTTGGACAGATGAGCAAAGGTACTCACTACTTCTAATTTGGCATCAGTTAGACATCTGATCCTCAAGCACTGTGGAGATGACACCCTCTTCAACCAAGAATGGAACTACAATCTTATGGAAATTCTTACAACTGAAAAGTTAGCACTATCCCTAAAAAGACCAAGGTGGCAAATTTGACACAAGATAGGGCATCATATTTAGGACTGTTTGTCCTACTCTAACTAACCAGGCTCAGTAACATACCTGACTATTTATTTATTCCCTTGTCTCATCTCTTGAGGTTTTCCACATTCTCAGTCTTCATCTTTGCCTCGCCATCTTCTGTCAACATTCCTCTTCCAACATAATTTACCCGAGTTGTACCACTACCTAGTCCTCTCCTTGTAGCTCAGCACCGAAACATTTGTTAGGGGATCTTCTTTTGTGCCTCTAGTAACCTCCTGCTCTACTTGGACTTCATGTCTTACCTCTATATTTCTTGCCTCTGTTCTCCAGTTCTCACAAATGCATATTATATTTAAATTATACTTCAGACATTTTTAGACTTGTGTTATTGCTGGTAGTTATTCGGAACACATTTTTAAAGTTAAACATAGTTGTATAAGAATGACTTATTAAGTTGCAAAAACTGTCAACAATTTCTTTCATTGTTTGTTAGTAAAGATTGTCAGTTTCTTTTATATATTAGTTGATGTGGATGTTTATGAAATTACTTGTATATTATTTAGACTGCTAAATATTTAAGATGTTATATTTATATATTTAATAAAAGTTTTATTAAAAAAAAAAAAAGATAAAGGTGGGTCAACAACCACTGACACCTGGTATGCCAAGGTGATTGCCAAAAGAAACATGGTTTTCTAGGATAGAAACATGAAGTCACAGGAGGCGGCAGATTCGAAAACAGCCTTAATCAGGAAATCTAGAACTAGGTTCCGGTTCCATGTTACAGTTTAAAGACAATCCATAATCTGCACTACACCCCATATCAGAGATTTTAAGAGGGATTGGGTTCCATGCCAAGGCTTACAGACTGGAGGAATTGTGTGCAGAATACCCTTTAAATACCTGTAGGGTACATCCAGTTGAGCCACAGTTTTTCCACCAATTGGTGCATAATAGGCCGAGATGGTAGACATTCACTTTTCCAGAGGAGTACTGAAGCCCTGACTGGGACAGAAGAGCAAATACTTCAAAACACATTGGGCAGGGCAAGTGAAATAATCCGGAGTTAGGCATCAGATGCTAAAAAACAAACAGGCAAGTATGGTACATGGTTTTCAGGCTGCCAAAAAGACAGCCAAAACCTTAGGGGACACAGCAAAAATGTACCAGCTCTATGTCCTCAGAAGACAATTTGCAGCTGCAGGAACAGGAGGTCTGGGTGTTGCAGATGGCCCAGAAACTACAACAATCGACCCGAGCAGAAGGGGCAGCTGGAAAGGCGCTTCCACGTGACATCCATGTCCTATAACACTGGGGATCAGATCTGTCTGGCCCATAAAGGGGCTGGAAGAAAACTGCCAAAACCACTTCACATACTGGCAAAAATAAAAACAAATGATCAAAAATGCAGCAAATCATTTAGTCCCAGCTCGATCAAGCTCTTCAGTGTGTAAATCCCAAAAGACCCCTTGGGTTTAGTTTCTGCCACATGTTTGGCAACTGTATGGCTCATCTTGTTTTCTGGTGGCTGTAGGATGATCCAATTAGCATTTTTGACATTTGCCTTGTTTGTCCCATGTAAGTGATTCTACATGGGCATTGTAATAGAAGGATCATACCACATATGGCATAATTTATGAAGCCAAAAATGTCATATACCTTTGACTTTCAGGATGGTGGAATTTCTTGCAATTCAGTGTATTTTCCATTAAGTGTAACTGTCACTCTTAAGGTTGCCATTTGGTAGCTTCAGCAACCAAAATGATGTTCTTTTGTTGAGGAGTGTGACATGGACAAAACAGTCCCTGAATTATTTTCCTCTCCTGAAAGGAAAAAAAAAAGCCTCCCAGGGTTACAAGGACGCCCTCAAACCCACTGTAGCCAAATGGACTCCATCTTCCATTCACTCTGCAATTTTGTCTATCTAACCTGTACCCACCCCAATTGCTCCCTCTACTTGAACCTCTGCTGCACATCTTTGGTGAGCAGTGCCTCTTCCAACGCACCTCCTTTCATTTCTAATACTGGTTCAGCTCTCTCTCTTCTGATATCTCTCTTCCTTCCTCTCCCGACGACACCCTCTCCTCATTCCCTCAGTCAAAACCTCTTCTAGGCAAAGCAGCCTTCTCCTACAGCCTCACCCATATCTCAACTAATATCTTACATGTCCGCCGCCTCTCTTCCACTTCCTTCTCTTTAAAAGCCCTCAAACTCTCTTCAACAATGTTCTCATACTTAGCCTTCCCTCCTTGTTCCTCCAGTCACTGCCCCCATTTGTAGTACATCCTTTTTTATTATTTTTCGTTTATCTTTTTCTTTCCTTGTCACCAGAGAGCCCCCATCTGCCGGACACCCCAGCCCCCCAAAAAAAAACAGGAAAGCAGCCTGTGAGATAATCCTCCTCCTCCTAACTGGCCCTCTGATGTCCCCAGTTTATGTATGAATCTGAGGCATTGGCATTGCAAGTGGTAGTGCTACTGTTGTGCCAGCAGGCCAGCTAATTGTATCATTTTTTATTACGTCACTCATTCCTTTCTTGTCCCTCACTCTCTCCAGCCTCCCAGGCGCCTCTGTTGATTTTTAGCGGACACTCTGTATTTGTTCTTTTTCCTCCATCCATTCTTGTACGACATTTGTTGCCTACTGCACTTTTTTCCCCATTTTTGATTGGGCACTTACCTACAGTTAACTGTACTTACCTAGGCTTTTGTTCCTTTTTTGTACTATCTGTTTTACGCATCTCCTCCACAGATGTAAATGAGCTTCAGCTTAGGGTGCCTTGCTCAGCTAAAAATTCAAATAAAGACAATATACAAGCATATACTATCGATTAAAACAAAGAGAATTGTGTGCATCTCATACATGTTCATCCAGAGCTTTCTGCACCAGTGGCCAGCACTCCTTCAAGTAGGCTTCTCTGTACTTTGGGAAGAGAGTAGCAAAGCTGCTTTCTTCTAGCAGCCCCCAGGGATTGTCTTCTTTGGTAAATGATGGTTCCTTCCATCCTTCAGGCACTGTCAGCAGTTCAGCTTCATCTGCTGTAGGAGAAGCAGGAATTATCAGTGATTTTCAATCAATCAATCAATCAACAATCAAAATCTTTATTTATTCAGGCGAACATTATTGAGCGTAGCTCATTTACAAGATGGACCTGAGTGGTCATACAAAGAAGGATACAAGTTTTTTACAAAGACATGAGAATAGCATAACATTAGTACAATCAAATAAATAAGAGATATATACAAAATTTACAGATATACAAGGCACAGTAAAATAACAACCTGTAATGAAGAGGATAATAGATATAGAAGGGAGAATAATCAAATAATAGGGCTTTTGTAGGCTTTTATATGAAATGTGATAACTGACTGGGTAGAAGAAAGGAAACTAAACATAGTGGATTACAGAAGGAGGGATGTAGGTTGGATGGGGAGACTAGGCCTTATGGAAGCAGTTGCACAACTCTGGAAATAGGGTGGTGTATAATTTTTTGAAGGATGATAAGGGTAAGAGGGTATTCAGATTCATAGATTTTTGGAGTGAGTTCCAGACAAATGCTAGGGAATAGCTGATAGCAGCCCTCCCAAACTGGGTGCAGGTATTGGGAATCTTTAGCATAATGAGCTTATTGATCCTTAAGGTGTATGGCCTAGATGTGATTCGGGTGAAACAGTCTGAGATATAGGAGGGGAGTTTGCCTGATAAAGCTTTAAAGATCCAGATTGCAGCATTCCTTTTTCTTCTGTGCTGTAGGGATGTCCAATTGACTGCCATGTAAAGAGAGCAATGATGGGTGCTGGAGGAAGGTCTGTAATAAATCTGATGGCTCTATGATACAGGGTGTCCAGCTTAATTAAGAGGAGAGTGAGCAATGGCCGTAGATAAAGTCAGCATAGTCAATAAGGGATAGGAATGAT
The DNA here is from genome assembly GCA_016271365.2 of Neoceratodus forsteri. Lineage (NCBI taxonomy): Eukaryota > Metazoa > Chordata > Ceratodontiformes > Ceratodontidae > Neoceratodus > Neoceratodus forsteri. The sequence continues at coordinate 1,077,370,961 of CM028131.1, forward strand.
GCCTGGATTAATCTTTGTTTGGAATCTCTGGTAAGGTAGTGTTTTATTCTGTAAAATAAGCCAAACCTTTGTCTCAACTTTTAATAGCTCTTCAATGTGGACAGAGTAGTCAAGCTTATTGTCAATCCAGACTCAAGATATTTGAATTTATCCACAAATTCCAGCTTTTCTCCAAATAAGGTGGATAATTGTGGAGTGATGAATGATGGGGTAGTGGCAGAGCAATTCTTTGTGGCAAGAACATAGCTTTTGTTTTTTTGGCATTTAGAAGTAATTTTTTTTCCAATAGGTTGTGTTGTAGGATGGAGAATTCTGACTGTAACAGTTCACAGGCTTTTGATGGTGAGGGATTGCTGACATATAATACAGTATCATCAGCAAACAGGTGAATGTTAGATTGAGAGAGGTTGGCATCAATGTTATTAATATAAATGGCAAAGAGGATGGGAACTAGGATAGAGCCTTGCGGTACACCTCTTAGCAGTGGTTTAGAGGTAGATAGGTAATTTTCATTTTTTACCAATTGTAAACTTCCACAGAGATAGCACCTAAACCAATTGAGAGAGAGTGAATCAAGGCCTACAGAGCTAAGAGAGGAGATTAATGATTCATGATCCACTGTATCAAATGCTTTACTCAAATCCAGGAACATAGCACAGGTACTATTCTTTTATCCAAGGCAGTCTGCCAATCGTTAGTGACTTTGGCTAGGGCAGAGATTTTGCAATTTCTAAAATGAACAAACTACTGAAGTGACAGTAACTCACTTCATTAACATTATCAGTAACATCACTGTGGTTGGGCATGCTAGCAAAAGTGAAAACTTGGAGAGTAAGACAGGCATAGTGGTAGCTGGGGACTAGATACAAAAATTTACAGATACAGTTATTTGTAGAGGAAGGAAGAAAATGCGATGATCAGTAGTTTATCAGGCGCAAGGATAAGAGACTTGAAAGATAATATGAGTGGGCCTGTTAAACAGTAAAGCCCAGTCATGCTACTCTCTCCAAAACAACTAACATGCACTCAGGGTTTGGTAAACGTGTGCTATTTGGAGGCATAAGGCACCAGATCAAGGATACACTCTTACTGTAATTTTATGACTCTGTTAGAAACAGCATGTAATGCGGTCATAACAGCAGTTCAAATGCAGCAGGAAGGCACATCATCACACAAAAAAGTGCAGCTACATTACCGCAACACCACGACTGGCTGCCAGAAAAAGCCCTGCCACTTTACTTATCATCAGCTTTGTCAGGGTTGGGAGAAGGGAGATTGGTCGATAAGTGCCAGGACAGGGGTCAACCCCTTTGGGAAGGGGAATGACTTCACATTTCCAGATGTCAGGGATGGCGGCCAATAACAAAAAAGGGTTTAGGATAGATGTGATAGGGACAGCAATGGGAGGAGTATAGAGGAAGAGGAGTCACATGTCAAGGTAGATGTGACAGGGGCAGCAATGGGAGGAGTACAGAGGAAGAGGAGTCACATGTCAAGGCAGTTTGGGCTCAAACCTTTGAGGGGGTTAGCAGCTAGAAGAAAAAAATACTCATCTTGGTAATGTTTCTTACAAGGGGTTCCTCACTATGCTGAACAACTGCAATCATTCCCCTGGAATGAGCTGCCCCGGAGCCAAGAATTTAATACTAATTACGGAATCTTAGAATGAAATTTAAAACTCTGCTGTGGGGTCATGTTCACATCTGCCCACCAACATCAGATTTACTTCTGAAGCTAGGGTGAGCAATGGCCACTAAACTAGCTAAATGACTACCAAAAGAAATTACCCAAACTAAGAGAGTTTCAGGATACTCTTAAAAATGGCAGACCAAATTTAACAGATTAGATCACGGAGTATAAACTGTAAGGCAGTGTAACAAGTAACGTTCAAGCAAACCGAAAATAACTGATTCTGGTGAGAACATTTTCCACATTCTGGAAGGGGAGGTAGGGATGGGATTGTTAAGCATAGTGAGGGACCCAATGGAAGAAGCAACATTGCTATGGTAAGTTTTTCTTCAAGCCCCAGGAATCCCTCACTATGCTTAACAACTGCAGACTGCAAAGCAGTACCTTGGGAGGCTGAGTACAGAACCTATTTAGGGAAAAGGTTCTGCACGACTGCAGTGCCAAACCTGCCATTCCTTCTGGACTGCATGGCCAGATAATAGTGCTTTGTGAAGGTGTGTACTGTTTTCCATGTAGCTGCTTTACAGATTTCCTGTAAGGCAATACCCCTTGATGCTGCCACCGAGTCAGAAGTGCCATGCACAGAGTGTGCCCCAAGGCCATGAGGTGGCAGCTTGCCAGCTTTGCTGTAACAGAACTGTATGTAGGAGACTATCCAGCCAGAAATTGTTCTCTTGGATGCTGTTTTACCTTTACCTACTTCACCACAGTTTACAAACAACTGAATATTGGTGGACTTTATTGTGTGGTTCAAGTAGTAGCTCAGTGCCCTCGTAACATCCAAATTGTGGAGCTTTTCCTCGCCTATATTGGATTTTGCTGTAAAGAACACTTGCAATGCAACTGACTGGTTCAGCTGAAATTCAGACACCACCACTTTAGGAAGGACTTTCCTGATGGTTCTTGAAACTACCTTGTCCGTAGTAGAATATGACATAGTTAGGATCTGTGCAGAGGGGCTGCAACTCATTCACCCTTCTGGCAGATGTCACACCCGCAAGGAAAACCACTTTCCATGTGACATATTTCAAATCAGCAGTTGCCATGGGTTCGAAGGAGGCTCCATAAGCTGGGCAATGCACAGATTCAGATCCCATAGTGGGACTGGATCCCTGACTGGAGGATATAGGTGGTTAAGACCTTTAAAGAACTTTCTGAAAATGGATGGTGAGGCCAGTGACCAGTCCTTGCCAGCTGAAGCGTAAGCTGACACTGCTGCCATATGCACCTTTAGAGTTGTAGGCCCAGGGACTGAAGGTGGACCAGAAAGTCCAGGATCGTAGGGAGGTCTGCCTAAAGTGGGCTGAGCTATCTAGAGGAGCAGCACAGTGAAAACCTTCCACTTGAATGCATAGGTTTTCTGTGTTGCTGGTTTCCTGTACGCCAGTCCTTGCCAGCTGAAGCGTAAGCTGACACTGCTGCCATATGCACCTTTAGAGTTGTAGGCCCAGGGACTGAAGGTGGACCAGACAGTCCAGGATCGTAGGGAGGTCTGCCTAAAGTGGGCTGAGCTATCTAGAGGAGCAGCACAGTGAAAACCTTCCACTTGAAGGCATAGGTTTTCTGTGTTGCTGGTTTCCTGTACACCAGTCCTTGCCAGCCGGAGCGTAAGCTGACACTGCTGCCATATGCACCTTTAGAGTTGTAGGCCCAGGGACTGAAGGTGGACCAGACAGTCCAGGATCGTAAGGAGGTCTGCCTAAAGTGGGCTGAGCTATCTAGAGGAGCAGCACGGTGAAAACCTTCCACTTGAAGGCATAGGTTTTCTGTATTGCTGGTTTCCTGTACACCAGTCCTTGCCAGCTGAAGCGTAAGCTGACACTGCTGCCATATGCACCTTTAGAGTTGTAGGCCCAGGGACTGAAGGTGGACCAGACAGTCCAGGATCATAGGGAGGTCTGCCTAAAGTGGGCTGAGCTATCTAGAGGAGCAGCACAGTGAAAACCTTCCACTTGAAGGCATAGGTTTTCTGTGTTGCTGGTTTCCTGTACACCTTAAGCACTTCCAAAATCTTTTCAGAAAGATTCAGTCCAGAAAACTCTAGCTCTTCAAGCACCATGTCCTGAAATGAAGGGATCTCGGGTCTGGGAATGCTATCTTGCCCCGAGACAAGGCCAGTAGACTGTATCTCAGGAGAAGGCAGGCAGGGTGCTTGGAGAGAGACAGAAGCAGTGAGTACCAAGTCTGCATGGCCCAGTCTGGAGCTATCAGGATTATGACTGCAGATGCACCCCTTAACAAGAGCACCCTCAGTAAGAGTGGAGATGGAGGGAAGGTATAAAGAAACTTCCCTGCCCAACTGAGGATGAGGGCGTCCACTGGGACTGTCCTTATGGGGGGGGGGATGACTGCAAAAGAACATGGGAAGCTGGTGGTTGTCCGTGAGGCAAACAGTTCTATCCCATTATCTGAACACTGCAGCCAACACCTGCTTGTTCAGGGTCCATTTGTGATGTCCCTGGCTGATTCTGCTCAGGGGATTCGCCAAGACATTGTCTTTCCCTGGAAGCTGAACTGCTGACAGCTGAACCCCTACGGAATAGGCCAGATTCCAGCTCTCCATTGCTTTTGTTGATAACTTTTAAGATCTTGTTCCTACTTGTTTGCTGATGTAATACACTGTAGTGGTGGTGTCTGTCCTGACCTGAATGGACAGACCTCTGATGTGGGAAGAGAAAGCCAGGAGGTTTATGTGCTTCTGAAACTCCCAAAGACGTCACACCCTGCTTACAGTTAAATCCTCCACATAGGCACCCCAGCCCAGAAGGGAGGCATCTGTAGTAAACACAACTGTGGGTGGTTGCTGAAGGAAGGGAACCCCCACTCTGAGATTGCCTTCTTCTTTCCACCACTCCAGTGCCCATAACAGATGCTTTGACATGGGCACTAGCTTAGAGAGTAGGTGTCGCCTTTGGGACCAATGGGTCCCCAAGTGATACTGGATGTCCCTCATTCTGAGTCTTGCACCTGGGACTAGTGTTGTGGATGAGGCCATCTCTTGCAGGCCTGGGTTGCCCTGCTTTGAAAGACCTTGCAACCAGTATCAGGATTTCCGAGAGATAGAGAGAGATATGAATGCCCTCCCCTGGAGGGCATCCAGTTCTGTACCTATCAAGTCCAGAACCTCCACAGGGTCTGTCTGGGACTTTTGAGGATTTATCAGTAATCCCAGGTCCTTCAGGGTGTGCTGGGTGAGCAGGAGGGAGGACTTGGCTTCCTGATGTGACTTTCCTGAGACTAGCCAGTTGTCCAGGTAGGGAAAGACCACCACATCCTGTCTCCTCAAATGTGCAACCACTACGGTTAGACATTTCATGAACACTCTGGGAGAAGAGGATAGGCCAACGGGTCGGGCTGCAAACTGGTAGTGGCAGTTCTCTACTCTGAAACAGAGGTACTTTCTTGAGTGGGCCTGACTGGTATACGAAAGTAGATGTCTTTCAGATGTAGTGACCCCAGCCAATCTCCTTACTGTAGTGATGGAATCACTGATCCCAGTGCTAGCATCTTGCACTTTTCCTTTTTTAGGTGTTTGTTCAGGTATCTCAAATCTAAAATGGGTTGCCACTCCCCATTTTTCTTGTGGGCCAGGAAGTACCTGGAGTAAAGTCCCTTCCCCCAGTGCAAGGGGGGGACTTTCTCCACTGCATTTGCTTGTATCAACTTCTTTACCTGTAACTCCAACAGGAGTTTTTCTGTTGGTGTAGGAGGCGTGAAGTTTTTGCAAGCCTACAGTTTTGGGAATTTTTTTAACTACAGAGTCAGATACTGACTCACTATTTCCAGGACCCACCTGTCTGTGTTAATTCTTTTCCATGACTGTAAGTAATGAACCAGCCACCCCCAACCCCCCGAGACAATGGCTGGATGACCTGTACAAATTTGTCAGGGGTTCTATTTTGCCTGGCCTCTGGGTGCTGGAGCAGTTCTGCATGTCTGGGACTCCTTCTGCCTCTACCTCTGAAAAATCCCTTCTGCTGAGAATAGTCAAAGGTAAAGAAGGCCTAGGAAAAGTATCACCTACCTCTACCTCCCATTCCAGAATGCCTACTGGAGGTGGAGGCCGTTTCCATCTCAGCGTTTCTCTTGTAGGCAGCCTTGTATTCATCCATCTCTGGCTTGTCACCAAACAGGGAACTTTCCTCACAAGGGAAAGCCTCTGCCTTTGTCTGGGTGTCTTGTGAGAGGTTCAAGGTTCCTTGCCATGCTAACCTCCTCAGGGACATTGCATGTGCCATGACCCTTGAAGTAATGTCACTGGTACCATTGCAATTTGGAACTGGTACTTGGTGGCATCCATGGCAGTTTTTGCTGTGTCTGCCAGAACCTGTGCCAAGTCACCAGTGGCCTTTTCGCTCATAGCCAAATTAAAGCTTCAGAGGGCCTTTTGGCACTGAGCTGTATACGCCATGTAAGCTGACTGCCTTAAAAGCAGGGAAGCTGAAGTATAGACTTTCTTGCCCATACTGTCCAGTTTCCTGGAGTCCTCTTCCAGAAGCTGAGAGGAAAGGGGGACTTTGGCCCTGTCACAGGCTGCAGTCTGGACCACTCCCTCATAATCGGGTGAGAAGAAAGGTACTCCGCACCCTACTTGTCCACCTGATACTTCTTTTCTGTTTTCTTGTCAATCCCAGCAGCTGAAGTGGGTGCTGCCAGCACTTTAAAGGTGGCTTTTTTGTGGGCATTTGTGGATGGACAGCAACAATCTGTTAGTGGGAGTCGAACCCATCGTGTCTAAAAATTCCACCTCATCTCATCCTCAGCAGTCTCTTGTGTAGCGAGGTTGAGAGTATTGACTATCTGCCTCACAAATGAAATGTTCCATAAAAAATATGCACACTACACTCCTGTGCGATTGTTACAAGTAAATATTTGTGTTGGCATTGGGTTGTGTATTTGAGAAAGAGTAATGTGCTCGGGGATGGCCCAGGTTCCAGTCATCTCAGTGGTGCAGCTGGTTAGCACAATCGTAACAGTATTCCGGGCGGCCTGGGTTCAAGTCCCAGCTGAGGCACTTATTCCTTCTCACCTCTGTTTGTATGTGTTCCATAAAATATGCACACCACACTCCTGTGTGGTTGCCTCACAAATGAGTCGTGTGAGGCAAAATCATCAGGTGTACGGTGAGGGAACCAAACTTCTGCTCAGGGTAACCGTCAGGTTCTATAGGTCCCTCCTCTTCACAGAAAAATTCAGCCTCCTCCTCCACAGGTACTGGAATAAGTACTGATGCCTGGGAAGGAGGGGCAGACAGTCCCCACAGCCGAGAAGGCCTGGAGGAACTGCCATGCCCTAGTTATGTCCTCAATAGAATGCATCTTATTTTTGTCCACTGGCATCTTTTTTCCTTTTTTTTTTTAAAAACATTTTTTATATGTATCATTTTAAAGTGACAATGACCAAATAAATAAATTCTAAATTATACAGATGAATTACCATAAAAACATGATCTACACACTTAAAAAATGTGCTTTACAACAGCAAATGTCGCACATTACATTTTGCCACTATGTTTTAAAGTCCATCTTAGTTTCTCAGGGATCCATTTTTCATGCAAGTGGCAACCATAAATCTACACACTTAAAAAATTGGCTTTACTATTGAATTCTGCCACTATATTTATGTGCCTTACAACAACAAATGTCACACATTGCATTTTGATACTATATTTTAAAGTCCATCTTGACTTCTCAGGGATCCATTTTTCATGCAGGTGGCAACCATAAATCTACACACTTAAAAAATTGGCTTTACTATTGAATTCTGCCACTATATTTATGTGCCTTACAACAGCAAATGTCACACATTGCATTTTGACCCTGTATTTTAAAGTCCATCTTGACTTCTCAGGGATCCATTTTTCATGCAAGTGGCAACCATAAATCTACACACTTAAAAAAAAAAAATTTTTTTTGCTTTACAACAACAAGTATTTCTTATTGAATTCTGCCACTATATTTTAATGTCCACCTCAATTTCTCAAGGATCCATTTTCCATACAAGTGGCAAAGTTGAAATCTAAAAGATAAATTGAGCGGATGCAAATTACTTATAAACAAAGGAACTTTTGTATAACTAATACAATATCATATTACTTTTTAAGAAAGGGTTTATATCAATTCTTTCGTTCAGTCCTACGGCATTTCTGACCCCCATGGCAAAAATCAATACTGTTCTCTTTTAACAAAATATCATTATAATCTCACGCCTCTAGGGCTTCTCAAAGGTTTTCATCTCATTTAGGGCTTCTCAAGGGTTTTTCAACCCCAACAAAGCCCTAGAGGCGGAGATTATAATGATATTTTGTTAAAAAGAGAACAGTATTGGATTTTTGCCATACGGGGGTCAGAAATGCCAGGACTGAACGAAAGAATTGATATAAAACCCTTTCTTAAAAAAAGTAGTATGATATTGTATTAGTTATACAAAAGTTCCTTTGTTTATAAGTAATTTGCATCCGTTCAATTTATCTTTTAGATTTCAACTTTTGCCACTTGCATGGAAAATGGATCCTTGAGAAATTGAGGTGACATTAAAATATAGTGGCAGAATTCAATAAGAAATACTTGTTGTAAAGCAAAAAAAAAATTTTTTTAAGTGTGTAGATTTATGGTTGCCACTTGCATGAAAAATGGATCCCTGAGAAGTCAAGATGGACTTTAAAATACAGGGTCAAAATGCAATGTGTGACATTTGCTGTTGTAAGGCACATAAATATAGTGGCAGAATTCAATAGTAAAGCCAATTTTTTAAGTGTGTAGATTGATGGTTGCCACTTGCATGAAAAAATGGATCCCTGAGAAACTAAGATGGACTTTAAACATAGTGGCAAATGTAATGTGTGACATTTGCTGTTGTAAAGCACATTTTTAAGTGTGTAGATCATGTTTTATGGTAATTCATCTGTATAATTTAGAATTTATTTATTTGGTCATTGTCACTTTAAGATGGTTAAATATAAGCACAGTATTGTATGGTGATGGTATTCTCATGATTATGCCAGGGGGCGTGAAACGCGAGAAGATGGTGGTCTTTTAGCTGGATGTGAAAGCAGGGTGTTTTTTGAATAAAATGAAGCACTTTTAGCTCCCAGAGTTTGAGCTTCCCTGTGTCTGATTCAAACCTCATCTGGAGCGGTCTGTATTTACCGGTGCCGGCTTTTTGATTCTGTGCATACATTTATTTGTTCAGCCTGAGCACGGTTCCCAGGTGCAGACTTGTGGTTTTTGTCTTAAAAATTTTTTATATGTAGTTTATGCTCCTTGTCTGCCCCCCGGCTGCCCCTTCTAACTGACCCACCCCTGCCACGTCACCACGGTATCACCGGAACTTACCCCTGCCCGCTTACCAGGTGCGGAGCCCACGAGGGGTTGGTCGTCATCCGCAGCCGGAGGTGTTTTTCCTCCCTGCTGCTTCGGCATGCATGCAAGACGTGCGTACATGGAGGTGTGCACGCTTCCGCAGAAGTCCCGCAGCACCCTCCCTACTTCTGGCCCCCTCAGACCCACACTACCCTCTGGCCTCCACCAGGGGGCAGTTGTTTGGTGGGAGTGCCAGTCCTCCCTCCCCACAAGAGGAGAGTTGTCCTCTGGATGCTCGATCCTCTCTCTCCCCTGATGACACACCCAACGGCCCAGGCTCGTTCCCGAACACAGGTTGCCAGCGTGACGTGCAGTGCGGCATCCAGCACCTCAACCCTCAGTGCCACCAGGCCGGCTATCTTTTTTCTTCTTCAGGAAGAGGGGCAGTGACATGTTTTTTTTTTTTTTTTTTAGCAGGCACAGTCTCCAGTAACTGCTCAGAAGTTCTCTTATTTTTACTGGAGTCAGGGTTCCACTGTTCAGACACCACTGCCTCTGAAGCATCTTTAGCAGCCTTGTTCTTCTGCTTACTTTGAGGGGCTGGACCCTCTTCTGAGTCTTTAGGTGATGCAAAGGCAGACAGAGAAGCCATAATGTCTTCCCATTACTTAGTCTTTTTTTTCCACTTTCTCACGGTCCCTGCCCAGTGGATTTCTTTATTCACTGGTCTTTTCGGCTGGGCCACTTATGTAGTGTGAACCCGGCGTCATTCTGCTCAGGGCCGGGAGATTTTTTGCCTTTTGGTTTTTCTCTCGGTCCCCACCTTACCCCCAAGGTCACTGGCACGAAGAACAGAAGTCCAGGCAAACGATGTGCTGACGCACACTTGTTGCCAAGTGCCCCGGCATCCTCCCTCCCGGCTCTTGGAGAGCCACGCTGTTCTGTGAGGCCGCGTCTGCACTCGCCCTAGAATGTTGGGTGCACAAGACACCCCCGTAACTCCATCCCTGGTGGAGGAAAGCATCCGCTGGGACGCTAGATCCTCCACCCTCCCGCCAGTCCCCAACAACCCTGAGTCTGTCCCCAAACCTGGGTCGCTGGCGTAGCGCGAGGTGTGGCACCCAGTGACTCGACCCTTGGCACCACTGGGCTGGCCTACTAAGCCTATTTCTTGACGGTCTTAGCGCAAAACTTTATACAAAGCTCAAAATTAGAAATACAATGATTTGGACCCAAGCACCTCGAACACAACTCATAGCAGTCTGCCTCAACCAGGAGCTGGAAACAAATTTAAAAAATTTTTAAAGCCTGTAGGTCCTGTTCTCTTTTTGAGCCTGTCAGTCATGCCAATTCCTGATAACCTAGAAATGCTTTGGTTCCCAAAACCAAATAATATAAGACTGTGGTTCAGTTTCTTATTAAACAAAAACCAAAAAACCTGCAAGAATATTTAGAGAAAAAATAAGCCAAATAGGATCTCAGTTCAATTAAAAAGGAGGACCTGGGATGAGAAAGTCATAACCACAAAGCGGTTACAAAAACGAAACACTTTTTTTGTCTGTTTATTATAATTAACGTGGCTCCCTACGAGCATGAACCGCAACACAAACGCCTTTTCTCCAGTTCCGTGGAACCAATAAGGAACCAGGTGTAATATAACCCACCAGTCCCCTGGGGTTACCAGAATCCCCTCTGTATCAGTGCTAGGCAGGGAGAGGCAGCAGATGATTTAAGCAATCTACCATGTCAGGGTGTGGGTTATGCTAGGATTTACAACGTCTGGTGTGTCAGCCTCGTGACCAAACTATACCAGGCGTTGTAAATCCTAGCATAACCCACACCCTGTCATAGTATATTGCGATTATACAAGGTTTCCTTGTATTATTTTTTTTTTTTGGTTAATAAAAAATAGAGGAAAATAAATGTTTTGGGTAGTTTCAATTATTCTGTTTAATTTTATTCTTACGCCACAAAATGCAGTTCCTTGTTGCTAAGACACACTCTGCCCCACCCCCAAACAGAGACATATGTTGACAGGACTTTTTTTTTTTTTTTTTTTTTTTTTACACACACACATAACTGAAATAAGGAATAATGTATGGTATACATGTATTTCTCGGAAGCAGGGGAGAGAGAGAGAGAGAGATTGGTTGGCAGTGGCATTTACTAGTGTAATCATGGGGTGCTGAATTGGGAACAGATTTTTTTTTTTTTTTTTACTACTGTGGACAGAGCAGTGGTCGGCTTTAGTTTCTTTGCCTTTTTTTTTTTTAATACACAATCGGACAGCTCTCGGGGGACTGCTCCTGTCTGTCATATGTTCAGCGAGCGAGGTGAAAGTGGTGCTACTGCGTTATGTGCTTCCGGGTTTGGTGTGGCTTTACTGGTTTCTGCTTTACTTTTGCTTATGTTGTCGGGAGGATGGCATCGTTTCGTTGGGTGATTTTTTTTTTTTTTTTAAATCTTGCAGTTACAAATACAGCACATGTTAAGTATAGTGGGGAAGGGAATAAGAAACTGAGTGCATAGTAGGAAACAACAGATATGAGCGTGTTCACTGTGGACTTGTGACAAGGAGAGATTTTTTTTTCCAGTATGTGAAATACTTTTGCAGAGTGTTGTGGTATCTGGTCTGGAACATTTGTGTATTCCACATGTGTGAGAAACGTTGATATAACTTTTAGACTCGATGTGGGTTTTGTGTCCATTTAAATTTGGGGGGATGGGGATTGTCAGTACTGTGAACGAGCATCCCGTCTTTGCCAGTCCTGAGTTTGCTGCGGTCAGAGTGATTTTGGAGGAGTTCCTGATGCGGCTTCCTGGTCAGCTGGCACTTCTTCCTCTTGGTACTGGTGAGGATTTACAATGGGTTCAAAGTGCCAACCAACCAATTAGGAAGCCGCTTTCTGTGTGCCCACTGTACAATAACTAGTTAAATCATTTTTCACCTGCTCACTTTTTTGTTTTCTTGGCTTCAGCTGAGATGGAAATGATGAGCTCATATGGAACTTTCGCAGCAGCATAAGTCTTATGCCAGCTGTAGAGTGGGGAGTTAGAATGTTGAGACGAGAGTCAGTAGTAGGGAGTTGCAGTCTGAAGTTGGAGGAGTGAGAACTACTCAGCTGAGGGCTCTGAGTTGAGGTCCCAGCATTCTCCAGTTTGCCAAGAGAAATGGTGGAGATCTTTTCTACAGCAGGATTTCCTGATCTTCATCCCTGGAGGGGTGAAAACGACTGCTAGTGGATGGATCCAAGGGGCAATCCCATTTTTGATCCAGGATGTTTTGAAGCTGCCCAAGATGTCCAACAGTGAGTAGGATCTGACTTTTGCTAAAGGAATCAAGTACCTGTACTGTTGTGTTCCCTAGCTAAAAGGGAAGGCACAACTTTTCTGTGAATTCAGAAATGTGAGACTGTTCTAATTTAAAGTTGGCCGAAGTGTGTTATGTCCAGAGGTACGACTAAATTATATTGTTTGGGACTAACTTTTCCACTACCAGTTGTAGTGATTCAGTGCTGGATGCCAAATTTCATTCCATAAGCGTAAGAATGGAGGAGTATGGATTTGGGAGCAAAGGGTGGGCAGAACCCCATCTGGAGTAACCAGTTCAGGACAAACAGGTTCAGTAAGGGTGCCTGGTTACTTTAGACAAAGGGCCAATATCTGATGAGAATTTTACCCCATGGAGTGGGTTAGAGTTTCTTTTTTGGTTATGAATAATGGTGCTAGTTCTCAGCAAAATGTGTTTTCAATTGTGGCCAGTGTCACTGGAAGCACTGTTCTATGTCCTACGACATGTGGGAATACAAAGTGCAAGTGTCCTATGTCCTACTGCAGTGGGAATACAAAGAGTTTTCTGTCAGATACAGTCAGTTTGTCGTTATGTACGTTCTTAGTGCCACGTAGTGTAAACCTTGAGGGTCCACCCTTGCTTTAGAGAACATCTTTTGGAATAAAGTTACACTCTAGAACCCCAACTATGGTCTGGACAGTTACGTTATTGCTTTCTGTGTGGAGTTACTGGGTACCCTTCCAGAAGATGGGTCTAGCACATGCCTAGCAAAAAGTTATTTCCCCAGGACCTGTTTTTTGCAAATACCAAATAGGTTAATTGTTTTTGTACACCCCTTGATCTCTAGAAGAATGAGACTGGTATATATTCCCCAAAAGCTAGGGGCAGTACCATTTCTAAATGTTTCTGAATTTGTGCCCAGTATGGAATGAGCAGGGGTAGCTAACTGTGTGATGTAGCGGGGGGGGGGGTGTTACACAGGGAAAAATTCCAATAAACAATAAAATAACACCCTAACCAACTTCAACACTACTAAAATAATAAACCATCAAACAAACAGAGATGACTTCAGGGTAACTTCTTCCTCAAGTAGAGAAATAAATCTGATATTAGTGGGCAGGTGTGAGCATGACCACACAGCAGAGTTTTGAATTTCATTCTAGGGTTTCATAATTAGCATAAAATTCTAGGCTCCAGGGCAGCTCATTCCAGGGGAATGAATGCAGCTGTTAAACACAGTGAGGGATTCCTGGGGCTTGAGGGAGGCAGTATGCATGGTGGGAAAAGAGAAGACTGGGGGAGTGGAGGAAAGAGAGGATGAAGCACGGAGGGAAGGAGGATAACAGGAGAGAAGTAATGGATGCAGATACTGAAGAAGGTGTTGAAAAAGGAGCAACAGCAACAAGGTCAGAGACTGTGCTCAACCAAAACTTGGGAGGGGGACTGAGTTGGAGGTGAGAATACAAAGTGGATAACCCTCCAGAACATAGAAGTGTGGTTGAGATTATACTTCAGTGTGGATATAAGGTATTTAGACTATGCAAGTATGGCAGCTCTGGTACAAAAATAGCAATGGGCTGCTAACCTGACAGGTCAGCCGGGGAGCCAGTGGCTTGATGAGCATGCCAGGCTTGGTCTCTAACATGGAGGAAGGCAAGCAGCTCAGCTAAGATCCACGGGAGGTGGGAGCCTTTGACCCTGGTTTTCCTGAAGAAGGCATGGTGATCCCAGACAGCCATGAATTTAGAGTTGAAGCAATGGAGGGCAGAATTAATGTTGGTTGCTTTTTAGATAGGAGACCATTTGGTAGAGAGTACATCAACATGAAATGATAAGTCCAGCGACCTAAATAAATAAGTGTAGATAAATTTCTGGGGGGATTAGGGATGCCAAATTTTCTACACACAGTAGACAATATGGTGGGTCACTGACACTGAAGGTGTCAAGGAGTCTACCAGCATCCACAATACAAGGAGTATGGGACAGAACCCAGTCCAGGAGGGAGTGGTTATGGGTTTTAAGACTGAGTACAGGGTTTTAAATAACTGATTAGCTGTTTTTTTTCTTGGGATGATACTAACTGTACAGAAAGTATTTATATAGATTTTCTAGAAGTGCTGTGTTTGTTAAACACAATGAGGCAAGAGGTATGCATTTTCACAAAGTTTTAGCACTTTTATGAGCAAAACGCTAATCAATTTTTAGAGTTAAATAAAACCCTGGAGTACTTATTCAGTATTGTGAGGCACTCAGTGTGCATCAAACCCTTCACAGACTGAATTCAGTACTTCTGTGTCATTCAGTGGTACAAGATCAGAGTACCACATTCACGTCATCCTGTGAGAGTGAGCCTGGGTGTTTTTCTGTTTTCTCACTCTAACCCCCCCCCATCGACAGCTCACACACAGAGGAGCAACTTGGTGCAGAGACAGATAATGTCCTTCCTCAGCTGCTCCTGCCTGCACTTCCCCCTAGGATCATCTGGGTGGCAGTAATGTGGCAGAGACGGTACTCCCCTTTTCTGGCTGAGGAGAGCATCCTCAGGAATGTTTGATCCTCCCCCCACTGGCCCTCAGACCACTTGGGCTCGTTCCCAAATCTAGGTAGCTCTGCTGCAACACCACTGGCCAAGGGTAACTAGTAATATAAAGTCCACCTAAATATACATAAGAAGTCTGTAACTGAGTTAGAGATGTGCCAAAGTTTTAATTTGTTGGCAACATTGCTGGGAAGTGGCCAGAATTGCATCCACAGAGTTTTGTGAAGTTTTCCCTACCCTCAGCAACTTCCACTTCACCCGAAATCGATAAGATTTCCATGCAAATGGCAGAACTTTTGACTTTTTGGGCAGAATTCTGCTGTTTGCGGCACAATTCTGCACTTCTCGGATTGATCTGCACTTCACAAATTGTGCTAAATTCGCAGATTAATTGGCAGAGTGAATGTAGCCAACTTTGCCCATCTCTAAACTGAATGAAGGGATTTAGATAAAGTAATTTAAAAGTGAATCTAGGTCCACCACATATCGCATCCCCCGCTTCATAGGCAAGGATAAAATAAATATGCTGTGCAAACATGTATTAATGTACAGGGATTCTCTATGCACTTATCCAGGAGTACCTTAAAAGCCTCTACCGTCTTAATGTTCATCATTTCCACTGGCAGGCATTTCCATAGGTTTGCAAACCTCTGGGAGAAAAAGGTACCCCTCCTAAAATTACCCATGAATTTACCACCTTCAAGCTTTAGTGTGGGTCCTCACATCCTGCAGCAGAACACCCGATCAAACATGTTTGACTGCTCAGCCTTTTCTACACCCCTGAGTATGCAAAAGACAAATCTTATCCCCTCTCAGCCTCCTTTTCTTCAGGATGAAAATATAAAGGGCCTTGAGCCTCTACTTACAGCTTTTATCCCCCATACTGCTGATCATTTTGGTGGCCCTGTGCTGTTCCCTTTGAAATGCCTCAACATCCTTATTGTACTAAGACCACCAAAACTGCATGCAGTGCTCCATGTGAGGCCCGGTAATATGGCAGGCTAACTTCACCTAGATTGATCTGCTAGTCACACCCTTTTCGATGCATGCCAGCATTTTGCTGGCCCTCTTTACAGTGACCAGGAACTGCTTGTCCTTCTTCAGCCCCTTGTCTATTATTACCCATAGGTTCTTTTCCTCCTTGAATGCAGCAAAAGTAACTCCATTCAGTGTGTATGTCCTACCTCTGTTGTACTCGCAAGCATAGCAGCTTGCAATTGTCTGCACTGAATATGAGGCTCAAAGAGTCAATTCAATCGCTCAGCTTGTTTAGGTGCTACTTAAGTTTCTAATGTCCTCATTTTCAAGAATCCATCCCCCGTCCAGCCTAGTGTCATCCATGAGCTTTATTAGCCTGCTGTAGATCCCAGCTTCCAGGTCTTTGAAAATGTTGACACAGCAATGATCCTCAAGGGATGCCACTGAGTACTCTACTCACAGTAATACCCCTCCATCACTATGATCCTCTTCCTTCCCCCAAGCCAATCAGATATTCACTGCATTTATGTCTCACATATACCGAACTGTCCTAGCCCCCAAGAATCTTGTTATGTGCCACAATATCAAAGGCCTTGCTGTACTCCAGACAGACCTCATCCAAGACCCTGCACTTGTACACCTCCCTGGCCAAGGCGTGGACAAAGGTGATCATGTCGCTTTGGCATGATATGCCCTTCAAAGTCATGCTGAGAAAGGTAAGAACACTGACCTCCACCAAGTGTGCCATACTGCCTAAGAGACTGGCCTACAGGCCATTTATAAACCATGACTGCAAAGCACGAGCAGTTTGTACTGGTCAGCAGGCCCCTCAAAACATAATTACAATCTTCTATGTACACTTCTGATGTATCTTATCTACTGGTTTCCTTTTTTGGGGTCAGCTGGTGTGCGTGGAGGTGGTGCTGTACGACACTGCCATTTTCAACCTTAAAATCCATGAGTAGGTACATCAGAACTAGCCAATGGTGTAAGTAATATGGAACTTTTTTTTTTTTTTTTTAATAACCATAAGTTTCAAAAAATAACTAGTTAACTATAAGACATGACTGAGGAACTTACTGATAACAAGAATGCAAACTTCTGTAGTTTATAAGGAATCAACATTTATCAAATGTACTGTATAATGCTCTTACGTGCATAACTAAAGACATAAATGGAGCCTAGGCATCTCTCAGCTTCAACTCAGTGGCCAGACTAAGTAGTACATTCTAATCCTGGAAAACCGGTCTCTTAAGTTTGGGCTGGTTAAATCAGACAATTTGAATGGAAAACGGACAGTTTTTTTAAGTTACTGTATACTCTACCCTTTCCTTCAGATCTGCCCCCTGCTATCTGGCAAGCTTAAGTCCGGAAACCGTCTTACCTGCTGCTCTTATACCTCATAATTTCCTCTTGTGCAAGGACTTGGGGTCAGCTTCCACTTTGGATTTCCATGGGTGGAGTGAGCAGGCAGCAAGGGGAGGGCCAAAAGTACTATTAAACTTCAGGCAGAGTGTATTCTGTTAGCTTTCTCCCTTCCCTCAGGGACCCGACTGTAAAGTTCAAGGCGTGCATGCAAAGACCACATTCGTGGGCACTAAGCCTGGAAATGCTAAGGAGTACCTTTGTGAAACTAGTTGTCATCCTCCCTCCTGTCTAGTGCATCAAGATGAACCAGCACCCGAGGTCAACCAGGTGGCTCTATCCAGTCTGCTCGTATTGCAGGGTCCACAGCTTGAGCTACTGTCCCTGCCCTCCCCACTCCTCCCATCATTCCCTACCCATGATCCTTACCTTACCCCATGCCTATCCCAGCCTCTCTTAAAGCTGCCTACTGTCTTCAATGAGATGGCCTCTTCTGGCAGTGCATTCCAAGTGTCCATCACCCTCTCTGTGAAGAAGTGCTTCCTGACATCCCTCCTAAACCTCCCACCCTCCAGCTTAAGAATGTGCCCCTCTCGTGTTATGGTTGCCACTCAGCTTAAAGAGACTCTCCTCATCAACGTTATTTATCCCTTTCAAGTACTTGAAGGTGCCAATCATGTGTTCTCTCTGTCTCTCTCACTCTGTGTGTCTGTCTGTCTCTCTCACTCTGTGTGTGTCTGTCTGTCTCACTCTGTGTGTGTGTCTGTCTGTCTGTCTCTCTGTCTCTCCCTGTCTCTCTCTGTCTGCCTCTCTCTCTCTCTCTCTCTCTCCGTCTGTCTCTCTCTCTCTCCGTCTGTCTCTCTCTCTCTCCGTCTGTCTCTCTCTCTCTCGTCTGTCTCTCTCTCTCTCTCTCCGTCTGTCTCTCTCTCTCTCTCCGTCTGTCTCTCTCTCTCTTTCTCCGTCTGTCTCTCTCTCTCTCTCTCCGTCTGTCTCTCTCTCTCTCTCCCCCGTCTGTCTCTCTCTCTCTTTCTCCGTCTGTCTCTCTCTCTCCCCGTCTCTCTCTCTCTCTCTCTCCCAGTCTGTCTCTCTCTCCCTGTCTGTCTGTCTCTCTCTCTCTCTCTCTGTCTGTCTGTCTGTCTCTGTCTGTCTCTCTCTCTGTGTCTGCTTGTCTCTCTGTTTGTCTGTCTGTCTCTCTGTCTGTCTGTCTGTCTCTCTATCTCTGTCTTTCTCTGTCTCTCTCCTCTCTGTCTTCCAGGGAGCACATGTTCAGTGCCCTCAACATCTCCTCATATGCCTTACTCTACTGACCCACTATCATCTTTGTAGCCCTCCTCTGGATCTTCTCCAGCAGGTTAATGTCCTTTTTGAGGTGTTGGCACCATTACTGAACTCCATGCTCTAGATGCAGCCTTACCAGTGACCTGTACAATAGCAGTATAACCTCCTCTCTCCTACTACTGATCTCCCTAGATATGCATATCAGCATCTTGTTTGCCTTTGCTGCTGCTTTCTTGCACTGCATGGAGTGCTTCAGGCCACTAGTGATCATCACTCCCTGGTCCTTCTCCTCCTCCTCCGATGCAGATACTCAGTCTCCACCCAGGTAGTACTCTGTCCTGGGATTCTTGACTCCAATATGCATAACTTTGCATTTCTTGGCATTGAAGCCAAGCTGCCAGATCCTGGACCACCTCCCCAGTTTTTCCAGATCTTCTTGTAGGTCCTGTATCCCTTGAGCTGTGTCCAGTCTCTCATAGAGCTTGGTGTCATCCGTGAATAGACACATTTTGCCCTTAATGCCATCCCCAGTGTTACTGATGAAGACACTGAACACCGTCCCCATCACCGAGCCCTGCAGGACCCCACTGGTTACCTCACGGGGCCAGATAACTCTTCCCCCACAACCACCCTCTGAGTTCTGTCCCTCAGCCAGTTTTCCACCTATCTAGCCATCTTTTCCCCAACCCTGAGATCCACCAACTTCTTGATCAACCTTTTGTGGGGCACAGAGTCAAAGGCCTTGCTGAAATCAAGATAGAGGATGTCTACTGCTTAGCCCCAGTCTACTGTCTTAGTGACACAGTCAAAGAAATCAATCAGATTCATTTTACATGACCCTCCCCCCATGAACCCATGCTGCCTCGCATCCTGGAGACCATGCTCCTCTAGATGTTCCACCAACCTTTCCTTTAGTATGGTCTCCATGAGCTTGCCCACAATGAAGGTCAGACTGACTGGTCTGCAATTCCCTGGGTCATCCTTGGGACCACTTTTCTGGAGGGGCACCACATGTGCTGTTCTCCAGTCCTGCAGTACCACGCCTGACTCTAGTGAACCATTAAACAGGTCTGCCAGTGGCCCTGCCAGCTCCTCAGCCAGTTCCTTTAGTACCCTTGGACGTACTCTCTCCAGGCCTGGTGATTTGCCAGCAGCCCTCCCTCACTCTATCCTCCTCTATCACTTTATCTGCGTTCCCCCCCACTCCTCTTTTCCCTCCTGAAGGCACCGGTCCATCCTTCTCCCAGGTGAAGACGGAACAGAAGTATTCATTTAGTATCTCTGCTCCCCTCACCCCCCCCGATTATTCTCTACCCCTTTCTTAAGCCTAACAATCCCACTTCCATTTTGTCCCTCCTCACTTATATAGCAAAAGAAAGCCTTCTCCCCCTTCTTAATCCCTTCAACTATCTGCAGCTCCTTCTGTGCCTTTGCTCACCAGACTTCCGTACTTGCCTCACAAGCCAACCTTGGGTAATTTTCCCTATCCACCTCTCTCGGCCTTCTGGCATTTTCTATAGGCCAACCTGTTTTCCCTTACTGCCTGGACAACCCCAGAACTGAACCAGCTGGGAGCTTTGGCTCTTGTGTTTTTCCCCCTGAGCCAAACACAAATCTGTGGCAACCAGCATTTCTTCCTTAATGATGGACCACCTTTGGTCCAACCCCGTATCTGCTCTGATGCCCACCAGATGGCTCCTTAGCACTTCGCCCATTTTCCTGAAGTCCGCCCTCCTGAAATTCAAGATGTTGGTCTTAGTCGAGTTGCTTTCCCTGCCCATATCCAATTGGAACCACACTGTGCTATGGTCACTTCTGCCCAGTGGCTCCCTGACCATTATTTCCTGTATATGCTCCCCATTTGTGAGCACCAGATCAAGAATTGCCTCAGCTCTTGTTGGTTCAGTGATGCCCCAAGTCAGGAACCCACTCTGCAGTCCTTCCAGGATCACCCGACTCCTAACACATGTTGTGGGTGGTATGCTCCAGTCCACCTTTCTAATTGCTTTTGAAAAAGGAGCCTAACAGTTCGGAAATGTGTCAGGCAATTGAGTGGATTCTGTCTGGTCTGGCACCTAAAATAAAGAAGCACCTTTGCACTCAAATATTTTACTGGGGTGGTTTCTGTCTTTGAAGAGGTGATGAGTACCCAATTTCTTTGTTTGCACATTTCCCCACTATCCTCTATCCTAGTTTCTTTTTTTTTTTCTATTTTTTCTGCTATTTTTCTCACACATAGAAACATAGAATTTGACGGCAGATAAGGACCGCTTGGCCCACCTAGTCTTCCCATTTTCCTACCTAACAGATAAACTGCAGATCCTAGTTAACCAACAGCTTACTTCCTCCTACCCGCCACTAGGACTGCCTTATGTCTGTCCCATGCATTCTTGAATTCCCCCACTGTTCTTGACTACAACCTCCTCGGAGGCTGTCCAGCATCCACAACCCTCTCTGTGAAACAATACTTCCTCACATTACCTCTGAGCCGTCCCCCATCTTCAAATTGTACCCCTTGTTCTTGTACATCTCTTTTTCTGAAAGATGCTACCCTCTTGGACTTTGTTGATTCCCCTGAGGTACTTGAAAGTTTCTATTATGTCCCCTCTCTCCCTTCCTTCCTCAAGGGTATACATATTAAGCTCCTTTAGTCTTTCTTCGTATGTCTTTTGCCCCTGGTTGTGCATTAGGTGTCTAATGCACATACCCAGAGTGTCTTATTGCGCTTATAAAATAGGAATCTATATTTCACATTTGTGTAAAAAATTAAATTTACAGTTTTAAATACTAAACTATGAAGATATTTGTTATATTTTGACTTAAGGTAGTTCCTCTGCCTGTTGTGACTAAGAGTTTTGTCAGACTGTGGCTACCCTAGCTCTAACAGAAAATACTTATCATGGCTCCCCCATACCCTCCCCCACCACACACACACTTTTTTTTTTAAAGGCAGAAACAAGCGTCCTAACTGCAGGCTGTGCAGAGCTTCCAGGACCCTGTTCAAGGTACAGTAAGAATGAATCCAAAAGTGTAGATGCATAGGGCAATGTGCAAGGAATGCAGAATGAAAGAAGTGCTGGCATTACTTACCAACCTTACATCTACCACTGTCTGACAGCAGGAGGCAGAATGGTGAGGATATCTGAAATTCCAGTCCATGACAAAAGGTCTGGTGCCTGATCCCTCAAGTGTCGGAGCTGTGTGGGGGATGGAGACTGAGAGGTCAGTTGGCGTTACTGACAAGATGTGCAGGTAGTGGGTGGCTGGCCGTGAGGAGCTGCATGACAGTGTGACTGCAATAATCATCAGTTGTTTTAAAAAGAAACAAACTCTGCCTAGAAACTGTACACTTAAAAAAAAAAAAAGAGTCAACCAGCAGGGTGTTGGAGAGCAGGAGCGTTCGAACAGCCAGTGCGGCGGGGTGGAGTGGGGGCATAAAATTAGATCAAGCAAGATGGGAGGAAAAAAAGAGACAAAACAAGGGGCATTCTCTTAAACGGTACAAATTTATTTTGATTTTTTGGGGGGCTATTGAGTATTCAGTCAGCCAGGGAAAGATACAGTTACTATATGGCAACCAGCAGGTCATTGCACAGAGTGGTAGCACTCGAGAGGCCAGTGCGGTGGGGTGGGGTGGGTGGGGGCATAGAATTAGATCAAGCAAGATGGGAAAAAAACCCAGAAAAACAAAGGGCATTCTCTTAAATGATACACATTTATTTAGATTTTTTTTTTTGTTTTGGCTATTGTGTATTCAGTCAGCCAAGATAAGAGGTAGTTACTGTATGGCAACAGGCTGCAGCAAATTCTCACTAAATAGAGAGAAAAAAATGGCTGCCTTTTTTTTTTTTTTAAACATTCCATGGCACAAGGATTTCCTTTTATGACCAGTATCCAGCTGGTCAGTAGTTCCTTTTTAGCAGTGCATTGGACACTCCTAATGCATGGCTAAGGACCAATCAGGACACAGGATTTTACCTACCCATTTTATAAATATGAAAGACAATAGGAAAGAAAAGCCAACTAGCAGTCAAAAATGATAAGTGTGGGATTAGAAGGAGGGTTGAGAAAGACCCTGAATTGCTGTGAATGTCACAGAATGTGCTTCTACAATTCACCATTTGCCACCAAATTCTTTAAAATTTCTTTTAGGGGGGCGAACCTGTCACCCCCCACTTTGGAAAGAGTCACTGATCACAGAATGCTGTCAGCAGAAAAGGACACCAGTGGCCCATCAAGTCTGCCCCCCATTTACATTCCCATCCCTCCCTGCCCTCGCTTTTAGCCAGCCAATCCCTTAAATCTGTCCCATGCCCTCTTGAACCCCACCCCTCACTGTTTCAGCTGCCTCTGGTAGCTTGTTCCAGGAATCCACCACCCTTTCGGTGAAGTAATGTGCCCTTAAACTACCCTGACTCTCCCCCCACCAATCTCACACTGTGGCCCCTAGTTCTATCCATGTATTGTCTCTTGAAAATGCTACCCTCTTCTGTCCTGTTTAGCCCCTTCACGTACTTGTATGTTTCAATCATGTCCCCCCTTGTCTCCAGTGAGTACAGGTCCAACTCCCCCAGCCTCTCCTAATAGGACATCCAATGTACGCCTTGCGCCATCTTAGTAGCTCTCCTCTGGATCTTTTCCACCACATTAATATCCTTACATAGATGTGGCCTCCAGAACTGAACCCCATATTCCAAGTGCGGCCTTACCATGGACTTGTATGGAGGCATAAGTACCTCCATCTTTCTACTCGTTATACTCCTCCTTATGTATGTCAGCATTCCATCTGCCCTGCCTAATGCTTACCCGCACTGGTTCCCCACCTTCAGGCCCTCTGAAATTATAATTCTTAGGCCCCTCTCCTGCTTTGACCGTTTTAATTCCTGTCCCCCTAGCATGCACTTTGCCTGCAGGTTAGTATGCCCCATGTGCATCACTGAACACTTTTTGACATTACAAATCAGCTGCCATAATTCTAATCACTCCTCTAACTTCCCCAGGTATTGCCTCCACTCCCCCCAACGGATGTCCCAGTTGCAAATCTTCGTATCATCCGTAAACAGGCACAACGTCCCCTTCAGTCCCTCAGCCATGCCTGATAAATATATTGAACAGTAATGGCCCTAGCACCAAACCCTGCGGCACCCCACTCGTCACCCTCCCTTCACTGGAGTACACCCAATTTATTGCTACCCTCTGGCTTCTGTCCGTCAGCCACCTTTCTACTCACTTTGTTATTTTCAGCCACATGCTCTCCAGCTTGCTGACCACCCTTCTATGAGGAACAGAGTCAAATGCCTTTCTGAAATCCAGGTAGACCACATCCACTGCCCCTCACTGGTCCACCACCTTTGTTATCCAGTCCAAAAATTCTATGCGTTTCATCTGGCATGACCTCCCCACAGTGAAGCCATGCTGCCTCCAATCCTGCAGCCCCTCTTCTTCTAGGTACCTGACCACCCTCTCCTTGACCAGTGCCTCCATCATTTTACCCACCACCTATGTGAAGCGGACTGGATGATAGTTCCCCACCTCTTCCCTGCTGCCGCCTTTATGAAGCGGCACTACATCCACCCTCCTCCAATCCTTAGGCACCTGTCCAGAGACAAGCTGAACAATCTTGCCAATGGCGCCACCAGTTCCTCCCTCAACTCCCAGAGCACCCTAGGATGCAGGGTTTCTGGTCCCATAGCCTTATCCACTTATAGCTTCCCCAGCTCCTCTCTTACCTTGGCATCCATGAACAGGATCGTGTTGACACCTGCACCCTCCTTTCCCCTCTTCCTTAACTTTGGTCCACTTCCCTTCCCTTCTACCGTGAAGACCTAGCAGAAATATTTATTCAATACTTCCGCCTTCTTGTAGTCTTTCTCCACCTGCATGCCCCATTCTCCCTTAAGCCTATCTACTCCTTGTTTGGCCTTCCTTCTCTCTCCTACATACCTAAAAAAGGTTTCGTCTCCCCTTTTGGCCTGACTAGCTATCCTCTCTTCTGTCTCTGCCTTTGCCATCCTTATCATCTGCCCTGCCACCCTCTCTTCTCCCTGTAAGAATCCCTGTCTTGCCACCCCCCTCTTCTCCCTGTAGGAATTCCTGTCCTCTTCCTTCTAGGTTCTCTTATACTTAAGCTCTTCTTTTATCCCCAACTGCCCTCCCCACCTCCCGAGTGAACCATAACAGCCTCTTACTCTTTTTATTCTTCTTGACCTTTTTGATGCAGGTTTCTGTGGCCCTTAGCAGCCCCTACTTGATTGCCCACCATAACTCCTCTATGTCCTCCAGCTGCTCCCTACCCTCCCTGAATATTACTTTCATTTTGCCAAAATCCGCCCTTCAGATGTCCATAACCTTAGTGCTCAATGGGCACCTTTCCCTCCCCGTCCACACCTTAAACCTCACCATGTTGAGGTCGCTTTTATTTTATTATATTTATTTTGAAAAGTATCAGAGTTACAATCCTTTGAGTCAGAAACTCCTATACAAAGGCTCCACATCAGTTAACAAAACATTATACAAAACTAAACATCATACATAACAGCAAGGAACAAAACCATATAACATACAGTAGGCATTTTACAGGCAAGTAATAGGTACAGCTCTGACCTAGGCAGGAGAAGGATCCCTTGTCATGAGTAGATAGTTACCAGGGCATCAAGCAGGGGAGATTGTCAGGAAAAGGGCAGTGGCCGGGGACAACTCGATGTGTTAGGCAGGAATGGTATCCCTTCTGAGCAGATATTTGCTTTGGCATTAAGCAGGGAAGCTGTCTGGGGTGGGCGGAGGTAGGTTGGGGGGAAACCCTAACAGGCCAGGGAGTCAGGCTAGTGGCATTCACAGGTTTGAGAGGCATGGAGATGGTCCCTGGGGAGGGATCTGAAGTGACCGAGCTTGTTTTCCAAGGTGATGGAGCTGGGTAGAGCATTCAGCCGGGCAGGGGCTCTATAACAGAAAAGACCTCTGACCCATGGCTGTCCTACAGCGAGGGATAACATGGGAAGGTTTAGAGGAGCTATGGGTGGCAACCACCATAGGAGCAGACAGCAGGAGTGCATAGAGGCCGGGGGGGGGGCACCAAGTCCACTAGTTATTTTCTTGGCAAATAGGCAGGTCTGGTATTTCAGCCTCTCATCAAAGTCGAGCCAGCTGGTAAGACTGTGCAGAGCGCAGGTGTGTACAAGTCTGCCACAGCCCATGACTAGGCGACATGCTTTGATGAAACCTTGATTCTATGGAAGAGCAGTGCTGTCAGCAGCCTCGTAGACCAAGATCCCATAGTCAATGAGGGACAGGACAGAGGACAAAACTGCAAGACAGAGTGCATCGGGGGAGGCAGCTCTTGTGATGATACAGCATGCCAATTCTGGAATTGACTGTGGTGCTGAGAAGGTAAATATGCTCATGGTAGCTGAGCACAGAGTCCAGGGTGATCCTAAGCTATTTGCAGATATCCTTCTCAAGAGGTTGCAACTGGACACTGAGAGCTTGTAGTGGGGTCCCTTTGAATTTGTTCTGGTTGTGAGCAAATAACATAACCTTGGTGGAGAGAGTGTAGTAGGGAGAGTGAGTGGAGAAAAAGAACGCGTCATCCGCGTAGAGGAGTAAATCTCCCAGAACATGCTTTGGGTAGGGTGTTTAGGAACAGACTAAACAGAACTGGCCCAGGATGGAGCCCTGGGGTACACCAGATCTGACCGACAGACACTTAGAGAAAGCACCATTTATTTTGACTTGCTGGGTCCTGTCTGACAGGTAATCAGCAAACCATGCAGTTATGTCTTGGGAAAGACCTGTGTGGGAGACGGCAGCAAGGAGGAGTGTGTGATTAACAGTGTCAAAGGCTTTTGACAGGTCATTGAAGACTGAGCCAGCCAGGTGCCTGTTATCAACAGCGGAGTGGCTAGCACTGGTGAATTTTAGTAGTGCTGTGCCCTTGTCAGAAACCGTGTTGCTCCCTCAGAGCAGGCTGCATTTGGTGAGGTAGTCCGTGAGCTGGTCAGCGATGATTTTTCAGAGCTTCGGGGGTGTGGAAATGGGGTGATAGTTCCCATGGAGGCATGGTCATCACTTTGTGGATGGGGTGATGACTGCTGTTTTCTACATGGAGGGAATTTACCAAGGCAGAGGGAGCGTTGAGAAGGAGTTTGTAAGAGGGGAGGACTTCATCCAGAACCATGCAAAGGAGCGGAGGTCCAGTGTGTCATTACTGTGGCCCATTCTATCCAAGGCTTTCAGAAGGCATGGCTTAGCCTCCCGCGGAGAGAGGGTTTTGAAATGAAGGGGTGGGTGTGGCAGGATGGGGGCTGGGGAGGGGTATGGGGGGGTCAAAGAAGTTGGGGTGTAGCACACTACTGAGATCGGCGAAAGGAATTAAGGGTGTCAGCAATGAGTTGCGGGTCAGTGGAGACAGAACTGTTGACTTTAAGTTGGGAAGGGGGGAAATACGGTTTTCCCATTAAGTTCTTTCAGGTTGTCACAGAACTTGAGGCCAGAGCCCCATGAGGGGGTAAGGGAATTTTTATACTATTCAGTTTTAGCCTTACGTAATTCCCAAGTGCACTTATTCCGTGCTGCCCCGGTAGCGCTGTCTGTCAGACAGCTTGCCTGAGTTAAGTGCACTGTGCCAGAGGCTATCTCTGTGACACATTTGTTCAAGCAGGGCCCGAGAGATCCAGGGCATGGCAGGACCTTTGACAACCCGCTTGATGATGGGTGCAAATAGGTCACAGGCAGAGTTGAAGGAATGGGTAAAATAGCTTAGGGCAGTATTTATGTCGGGGACATGGTTTATGGGAGACCAGTCCCATTGGGCAAGGTGGCTTTTTAGTAGCCCCAGTTTACCTGGTTTTAGCCAGCTCTGGAGGACAGTTTTAGGGGCCGGCTTCTTTATCCTGTATGACCAAGTGCAGAGCACTGGTGAGTGGTCGCTTAGTGCACTCGGGAGCACAGTGACTCTGGTGATCTTGTTGGGACGGTTGGAGAGTACAAAGTCAAGTAGGGTTGAAGTACCATTAATGGGGTTAACATGGGTAGGGATGTAATGAGTTGGGTGATGTCTAAAGCAGCTATGACATCCTTGTAGGGGGTGGCTGAGTTAGAAAGCCAGTTTATATTGTAGTCACCTAGTGCTTTTAGTTCTGATTTGGGGTGCTATTAGTTCTGACTTGGGGGGTAAGTGAGAGATGTAACCCAGAACAGATTGGCATGCATGTTTCTGGTTCTGAGGGAAGGGTGTAAACAGTGGTGATAATGAGGGGGGCCCTGGCCGTGCCAAGGGTGACTTTCAGGGAGACAGCCTTGGGCTCCATAATCCAGCTGTGGTGACAGAAGAGCATGACGGTGCAGAGAGTCATGGATATAGATCCTGCAGCCACCACCACATTTCCCTACTCTGTCCTCCCAGAAGATGGTGTACCCAGAAGAGAAACGGATGAGTCAGGGGTGCTTTCTGAGAGTCAAGTTTCTACAACAGACAGAATGTCAGGTTGGTGTTGGACCATCCACCCCTGAAGATTGTCAAACTTTTTTAGTAGGCTACAGATATTTATGGGTCAGTCTGACCCAGGAGCAAGCAACACATTCTACGAGGCGGGCGCCAGGGTTAGGGTGAATATTTCCGGACATCAGAAGAAGAAGAAAGTATTCTGAGGAGGGTTTATGGAGCTGCCCACGTGGCTGGCACTGCAGTGTGGAAATGTGTACGCTTAGTAAAAACAGTCGGGATAGGGAGTGCTCGTAGGAGGAGACAGGACAGGTAGAGTGGAGGCCAGGGGGAGTCGGGACTGGAAGTAGCTGGGGTGGGTGGGGCAGACGACGCAAAGCATTGACTGGCCAACACCCCCACACCAGAGATGCAGCAGAAGGAAGACAAGGTACGTTTAGGGCTCTGTGGTCCTGGCTGTCCCCAGCTGAGAGACCTGTGCGTCGGCTTCTGTAGTGTGGAGGGGATGGGGTTCCTGTGGGGCCTATTGAAGGGAGCAGAATAAAGGAATTAATTAGTATGCAGCGGGAATTCATTGGCTGTTTCACTCACAGTACATGGGCGATTAGTGCGCATGCGTGAGTTGGGACACTGAGCTGCTAGGGAAGGCCGAGAGGAACAATGGAAGTCTGGGCGGAACGCCGTGGATGCCACAGATCATAAGGTAGGCCTCTGGCAATTCCCCACATCAGCATCTAGTAAAAAGAAACCACAGAACTACACCAAACTGCGTTTAAGAGGATTTCTGTGTTCCAGTATATGTGTCAGTCGCTAGCTAGGCAAGAAAACAGGTTCCAAATAACTGTAAAAACATGTGAAAACATTGCCTATCTGAGCATCAGAGATGACATATGCAGTAGTCGCTAGATGGGCTGGAGAAACAGAAGTGATACAAGCAGTAAAACAAACTGTAAAGGTGCTATGCTAGGCACTGTGACTACACAGCAGGTCTGGTACTGGTTGCAAATCTACACTATCAGGTAAACTCAGACAGGATTACACAAAGGTAGACAGCATAAGCGCTTGAGGAAAGCAGTGGTCTTAAAGCTCCTCTAATTAACAAAAATGTCCCAGGGCTTGCAAGGCAAAATGTCCAGCAGTGAAAAACAATCAGTCAATGTCAGAAGACAGGCAGGGCAAGAACATCCCCACACCAGAGATGCAGCAGAAGGGAGGCAGGTTATCTTTAGGGCTCCGTGGTCCACGCTGTACCCAGCTGAGAGCGCTGTGCGTCAGCTTGGGCAGTGTGGAGGGGATGGGGTTCCTGTGGGGCCTTAAGGGCTCCGCGGTCCATGCTGTCCCAAACTGAGAGTGCTGTGCATCAGCTTGTGCAGTGTGGAGGGGATGGGGTTCCCGTGGGGCCTTTATGGCTCTGCGGTCCATGCTGTCCCTAGATGAGAGAGATCTGCATAGCTTGTGCAGTGTGGAGGGGATGGAGTTCCCGTGCGGCCTTTAGGGTTCTGCGGTCCACGCTATCCGTAGCTGAGAGAGCTCTGTGTTGGCTTGTGCAGTGTGGAGGGGATGGGGTTCCCATGGGGCCTTTAGGGCTCTGCGGTCCACACTGTCCAGAGCAGAGAGATCTGTGAGTCGGCTTGTGCAGTCTGGAGGGGATAGGGTTCCCGTGGGGCCTTTAGGGCTCTGCGGTCCACGCTGTCCCCAGCAGAGAGATCTGTGCGTCGGCCTGTGCAGTGTGGAGGGGATGGAGTTCCTGTGGGGCTTTTAGGGCTCCACGGTCCATGCTGTCCCCAGCTGAGAGAGCTGCGCGACACCTGTGTGTCGGCTTGCACCAAGGTTATCCTCCACCTCTACCTCCTCCACGCTTTCCTCATTGGTGAAGACCACGTCTAATACATTATCACCCAAGATACCCTGTCGGTGGGTGCGGTGTTCGTGGATTTATCAAGTAAGCATTAAGTCATGACGAAGGTGGCATCTAATGGTGGATTAATGCATGGTTGGGAGGGCTGTGGGCATACACCAGCCCAACCATGCATTAATCTCATTAGATGCCACCTTTGGAGTGGCTTAATTCGCTTGTAACATGGCTTTGAGGACAACATTGTTACTAGGACTGTTATTTTCATGGTGGAAATAAAATAATTGTGACAGATTTTTCACTGTTTACATTTCTCTCCAGCACTTTTTTTCACACTGCAGAGACTGTGATTTATCTTGTTGTGCACTGAAAACTATTAGACACACAACTATGAACCAACTATGTGTGAACACTTATTTCTGAAAATTTGAGACATCTGCGTGGCTATTATTTTGATAGCGACCGCAGGAGGTCTATAATTTGCTCATTTCTCTGTTGCCATATCTGCGAGTGCTTCTAATTTGCATATTGTGTGTGTCTCTGCATTCTCGGTCCGATGTCGTTCCATCTCCTACTTGTCCATCCGTTGCTTTCCATTGCTGCTTGTTTACGTAGAGGGCTCACTTCGGCTGTTGCCATTTTGCCTTCGTTTACTCATAACAGTAAAAACTGTCACTGTCTCACAATTCAACGGACAATACATTTTCACTTCATGTACATATCAGGGTGCAGTTTGCTCCGGGGCTGCCTCCCCAATTGCTCCACTATCGTTGTGCTCGTCACTGCTCCTTCCATCTGTACACTCCTGCACCTCCTCCATCACTGTAGCGCACATAGTACACTGCTTTTTTGCCTCTGTGGATCACTGGGGTGCTTCATTTTGAGGATAGCATTATTGCTGGATTAATGGCATCTCCAAAGTATACCATCTGATGCTTTTGCACCAATCAGTTCTCTTTATTTACAGTTGGTTAAATTTGCCATGTTACAAAGGCCTTTGATACTGTGGCTAATGATTTGCTGGGGGAACGATTAGAAGAGATAGGAATTATGGAAGATTCACTGGACTGGTTTAGATCCTATTTGAGAAATAGAACTCAGCAAGTGTATATTGATGGAATATTATCTGATTGAGCACTGGTAAGGCAAGGGGTGCCCCAGGGCTCAATTTTGGGGCCAACTCTCTTTCATACATGTATAAAAAACAGTTAGTTGATAGTGTAAAATACTCAAACATTCATTTAATATGCGGATGACACTATCCTGATCTCTGTTGGAAAGACCCCAGAGCTCATGGAAGTGCATCTGCAAGAAGATTTCACAAGGCTTTGCACATGGCTATCGAACTTGGGGTTGATAGTAGATAGTACGAAAACAAAACTTATGGTATTTCAAAACAGTGGAAAAGTTCAGGGTAAGAGTAAGAAACAAGTAGAAATGATAACACCACAGAATGAAACATTAGCCCAGGTCTCCGAGTATAAATATCTTGGAGTATGGATTGATAACTCCCTAAAATTTGATTTCCATATAACTGATACAATATCAAAGATTAATAAAATGTTGGGGGCATTTAGGTGGTCCAGCTTTTGTATAAATAGGTTAATAAGGGAGACCATAATAAAACAACTTCTCTCTGTGCTCGAGTACGGTAGCCATGTGTACGGCCTTGCCACAAAGCGAATTATCTAAAATTGATGTAGTGTACAACCGACTGGCTCGATTTGTATTGAGAAAGGATTATCGCGAACATCACAGTAATTTACAGGAGGAACTTGGTTGGTTGACCCAAGAAAATAAAAGAAAATTAGTCTGGGAAAATCAGATACATAAGGTAGTAACCACAAAACAGCCAATTTATCTTTATGAAAAATTAGAAAAGAAAACCTATGCCCATGATATGAGAGGTATAAATACTAGAAGTTTTGAGTTCCCAAAAGTTAAGAAAAATATAGTAATATACGATTTCCCATAATAAAGAAATAATGCATGACAGGATTGTGTGTCGTGCTGGGATAACGCCATGCCTGGGGGGGTTGGGGGCACAAGTCGCGGGCAGCGCGCTCAATGCCCTAGGCGTATGCTATCCCAAACGACACACCCTGGAATGTGCATTACTTCCTATTATACAGTGGCTCACTGTTATATATAAAATAAAAAATAATTTTAAAGAATGTTTTTATTAGTGTGGAAAAATATTTTGTTTCTTAAGAGGAGATGCAAAAAAATAGCTCTAGGTTCAAAAAAACATCTAGCTCAACATCCAAAAAATCATCTACATTGGTTCACAGTGAGGCTGAGACTAGACCTGTGGCATCATGCTAGGATAATGCCACAGGTCCAGCCCCAAACTGACCAATCACAGTCCAAGATTCTTTCTTGCCATTGTATAATTAAGCAATAAGGCATGACAGGGTGTGGTATATCATGGTATATCGTCACACCTTGGGTGCGGCCTCATGCATCCAATGACCAAGAAGTGACGATATCCCATGATATGCCACACCCTGGAGTGACTTATTGCTATTATGAACCGAGTTTGAATTTTAATATATAAAAAAAATAAAACAAACAGGTTTTTAAACATTTTATGAACAAGTTTTTGGGTGATGTAGGAGTACATTTTGAAAAAATAGTTCTCAGACAGAACAGAGCAAGGAGGCTGGTGGCACCGGAACTTTTTTGAAGCCGTGATGATGTAGCCCGATATCATCATGGCTTCAAAGAGCTCTCTGCCAATCAGATTCCTCTATTTACGCTCCTCAGTTCATAATCATGAATAGATTATGGAATTCCCTAAAATCAGTTACAGCAAAGCAATATGAAAGTGTTAAGGCCTTTTCAACGAGCTTGAAAATTTAATTAAAGACCAGATGTGAGTGCTACGGGTAGAATTCTGTTTGTTAAAATGTGTTTTATTTGCACTGGATTGTATGTTTAAATCAAAAATCTGTTATTTGTTTATCGGGGTATAAAAATGTTGTTTGACATTTAAACAATCATATTTATATTGTATATATGTTTGTCTTTGTTAAATGTTGATACTATTGTAAGTCTTGAGTTTTTGCAGAACTTTTAAATAACAGGACCATCCTGTAAATAGGACATTTTGTCCTAATGATGTGAAATTTACCATCTAATATCCTGTATAAAAATAAAGGTTTTCACTACTACTGCTACTACTACATGACCAGTTGCTGCAGAAGAGCCCCGTGGAGGGACTCTAGCATTTCCTTGCTTCTGGCTGAACCTACTAATGGGAATTCCTAATCAATATCCATGAGGTTGAGGTCCCCAAACAGCTGAAGTTCCCACTTAAGTGCCATCCTCTGGATCACCTGCAGCACCCGTCTGTCCACCTCTTCACTCTGAGCTGGGGGCCTATAAAAAACAATCCCATTCTCAAGGATTCTCCTGACCTTTTGTCCAGCATGACCTATAGGACCTCTGCTCCCTCATGGTTGCCCTCCCTCTCCTTTACTCTCTCGTCACTGACATACAATGCAACCCCACCCCCTTTTCTTCCCAACCTATCCTTCCTGAAGACTCTGTATCCTGGGATATCCACCTCCCATGTGTGGTGCTCTGACCACCAGGTCTCGGTTACGGCCACGATGTCTATTGCCTCATCTGCTATTATGGCATCTAACTCCGCCATTTTATTTCCTAAATTTCTGGTGTTTGCATTCAGGCCTTCCCAACAGTTGCCCCCATCCTCCTTGTCAGTGCCCCCTTCCATTACTACGACCCCAAGACCCTACCTGCCATGCCCATCCCCGCATCCTTGCTACTACCTCCCGCTCTGCCCCTTCCTGCAGAGGAGTGCTGACTAGGCTGTCTTTGCTTTCTGCTTCCCTTCCCATCTGCACAGCCTCGTACTCTCCCCCCCCTCCCCCCAGCAGCTTAAACCACTGCTCAAAACTCTATGTACTCTTGAGGACCCTCTCTCAGAACCCTAGCCGCTCAAACACTGAGGTAAAGCCTGTCCTTCCAGTACAAGTCCTCATCCTCCCATGTGTCTCTCCAATCCCCTAAGTAGGTAAACCCCTCCTTATTGCACCATTCCCTCAGCCAGGCACTGAGATCCTTTATCCTCTGCTTCTGGACAGAACTGACACAGGGGACTGGCAAGACCTTGCAGAATGCCAACGATCTCACCTTCTCTCTGCAGCCCTTTGCCAGCGCTCTGAGCCTCCTCTGTACCTCTTCCACCCAAGGCATTTGTATCTAAATGTATGACAAGGTGTGGTTTATTCCTCACTACCTTTGTCCCTTCCTTAATTCTCTGCACCTCAGCCTGATCACAGCAGTGTGTGTGCTAACGTCACGCAATTTGGCACCCATCACACCGCATCGTTTAACGAGCAACACACAATGTTACTTTAAATTAAAACAAAAAAAAAATAACCCTTACAAAATATGGAGTTAACAAAAATTAAATTTCATTTGAAAAGGGAAAGATGCTGGATTTTAAAATACACGATGGCATGAAAGAGATGTGTTTGACCAGTCACACTCTACGACCCGGCATTTAAAAGCAACAGATCTAAAACGATCGGCTATGAAACACATGCCAACACAGCAATACCTTTAGTTTCTTTTTCTCTTGGTTTCTTTTCCCCTGAAGTGCTCGATCCCGTTGCACTTACGCGGATTCCCTTAGAGGAGGACGCCATGTTGCACGGTGACCTCTAACCTGTTGACCACGTGACAGCAACCCTTGCCACCATAGAGAGGAAACAAGAGGAGCAGCTTGGAATGGCAGCAACTTTGAATTCGGTGGACGTGACTCACAACGAAAAGTGCTTTCAGTGGTTGTACACGGGATTGAGAGGCATTCAAAACTGAAGTAGCCCTGGAACGTTATCTAAATACATTTTCTAAGATAATTAGGTGGAAACAACTGTTTTTATTTTTTAAACCCAGACTGGTTTACTTCAATATTCAGGGTTGCCACATTTGGATGAGATGAAAACCGAATAGTAAACCACACCCATAACTCAGCCCCTTTTATGACTTAGGAGTGCATCGTTTGGACTCTGATCCGCTTGATTTATTCAGAATTGCTGCTGATATTGCATTGTGTACAACTTCTTTAAAGTGCATCATGATTATTATTTTTGGTTTGTTTGATTTAAATTTTAAATTTCACTGTGTGATAACATTTCGTGGGGTTAGAGCTGGGCAGGGCTGCAGCTATGAACTTTGGGGCCCTGGACAAGTCACTTGAAATGGACACCTGTTTCCCAAAACCAGCTAATGCCAGGGGTAATGCCAGCTCCTCAGGTGGGTTCTTCCTGAACTCGGGGCCGGACAACTTCCCCACTTTCCCCCCATTACTGCAGCCCTGGAGATGGGGTTCAGGGGGCTTTCCATCCTGTGTACACAGCTTAGCTGACACATTGAGTGACTACAAGGACACCTCTGACAACCGTCTATTTTGGAACAGGGGCCTTTTCTGGTAAAATTCTTTCAATAAATAAACTACACCAGTAATGGTGGACGAGCTGTAATTACAAATATCATCTGCCATTTTAAGATGTGCTACTGTCCTTCCCATGGCTCCTACTCTAAAGCTACTTGTATTGTCACAGAAGTTTTTAAAAGTGGTAGAACTATTCTATGCTGTTAAATACCCTATGTTATTTCCACATCAGTCATACATATCAGATAGCATGATATGTAGCGTGGATGCAGTATAGCGCAGTGGTTTAAGGCTCTGAGCTGCAATTCTGGAGACCAGGGTTTGAATCCCACAGCCCAGACTTGCATACTGTGTGACCCTGCACAAATCATTTCACTCCCTTGTGCTCCCAGGTTGCACCTGTAAACAAGCTTCAGCTTAGTGTCTCTCTTCTGGTAAAAAAAATAATGTTTGATAAATTACCTAAATTTGCAGTGCCATCAAATCTAGATTGTGTTCCTTTCTCCTCACCAGTTACTGCTCTCTCTCTCTTTCTTTTCTAATTTCTGTGGCTTAGCATGACATTAGCCACACTGTTCTGTGCTGTTCATCTGAGATGCCTAGAATGGCCTTCCTGGAATATCTGGGTAGTATGAAAATTGACAGCAATAACTACTGAGGAGAGAGAGAGGTATAGTACTGCTAGAAATGAAATAAAATATTATATTATTAATTTAACAACAAATGGGGTAACAAATATTAAAATATAGGACAGACCCTAAAAGAAAAAATGGTGAGCATTTAAAGGTATAAAAGTATTCCTTATCACAGCAGTCAAAGACCATACTCACAATGCAGCCTAGAAAGGATTAGGTTGATTTGCTGCTAATGGTCTTAATAGCTGTACTTTACACTTCTCAGATTTACTGGTATATAAACAAAGGTTTATATGACATCAGAATTTGTTTGTAATATGAACATGCAAGTAAAATGGTGAAGGATTTAACAGAATCTGTTTTACAAGTATGTGAGCGTTCAAAATGACTGAAAAAATACCACCTCTGAATAAAACTGAATTAGCAGGTAAAGTTTCTGAAACACATTATACAGTCCACACTGGACAAGAGGCTACCCTAATGTGGTGCCTGTCTGAATGTCTAAGGGTTTCAGAAAAATTAAGGTGTTAATTAAGGTGGTGTTGTTTACCCTTCCCATGAATAATCTTCCAATTTGTTGGTGTGAAGTTAGAGGTGACAACTGAGCACACAGGGACACATTTGGCTCTTTAAGTGCCCTGCACTTGAAGGCACTCCTGATTAGCATGCACTGCAAGCAAGCAAGCACACTGAAATGTCAGACACTTGCTTACAGTCAGATGAGAAGAAAATGAAACAGTTAGTGGGGAATCTCACAGGTGCTGCTTGACCCACCATAAAAACCGAATTTGCAATAGTGAAAGCAGGAGGACCAAATCTGGACCTAGAAAACCAAATCATTCAGTCAAAAAATGAGTAGGTGGTAACCTTAAATAGTGTTAAGCATTCTGTGGCAAAAGTATCATACCTCAATCTGGAGCCTGTGAATGGTATAAAAATAAACCTTCGTAAAATACATAATTTGAAAGCTTAAAACAGGCATTTCTGGGGTGCACAGATCATCCTATATAGAGGACAATGTATGGGCATTGGTGGTTAACTGCACTATGCTAGCATCGAGTGGTTTGCTCTCGAGGTTTACCTGAGTTGCCAAGGAAACCACGAGAATGCTAGCATAGTGCAGTTGACCACCGATGCCCATACATTGTCATTTATAGTGTATGGGCAATGCGTGGATCATGGCTGCAAACAAATGGACAATTAGATGTGCTGGCCCTGCCTTGTACAGAAGATTCTAGGATGCTGATTCGATAGCAAGCAAAAAAAAAAAAAAAAACATTTAATAAACATCCTGGCAGCTCATAGAGTTTTAATTCCATGTAAAAGATTAGCAAGAAGCTGTGACCGAAATAAATTAAATTACGACTGCGTAAGACAACAACAAACAATAAAAACAGGCTCTGTGTCAAGGGTCAGGTCAAAAAAACATGTGACTATCGCCATCCAATGGTTATTGCGGTAGGTCAAAAGTCACGCATTTTGTACTGTGTAATGATGTCGATGTTCGATTCAATTCTTTGGTACTTTCGGATATCCTGTTGAGAGAGAGAGAGAGAAGAAATAAATGAAAGAGGGCATTAAGGAAAAGCAAGTGAGGCAAATCTAACTTTCTACAACTGCATGTTTGACTAACTGTTTCACTGGGACACTTCTAAACTGTTTGAATCGCATGCCCGCACACGCATCCTTAGAGACAGTCGCGCGGCTGAAATACTTGTTATGCCATTGATGTGACATGCGAACGATGGGTTAACAACTATTGTACGTCACATCGATGGTATAACAACATCAGTAAATGATGATTTTCGTTGAGTAACTATGTTCTACCATACACTATATAGAAATAGAGGTTGTATAGCATCATGACTGGGTACTGCTTCCCTTGGGCTGATGAAAGGACAATGCTTAAAAAAAACTCTATGTATGGGGAGCCCTTATTAATTGAAATCAAGCAGACTACAACTTTAGTGTATATTAGAACATTGTTCTTATTAGATTACTATGCCTCTAAAAATGTGGTTCTGCTGCACTAGTAACGATCCCAGTGCAGCAGAACGAAAGTCATTCTGCTGCACTGAGGATGTCACAGTGGGTAGCGCTAGCTGAACAGTATAGCACAAGTAAAAACTTGGCTTGTGTCACTAACTGCATTTGAAAGACCAACGAAAACTTTCTTCATCACTCAGTATCTCTCTTAACACAACAGCATACAAGTAATAGTTAATTTATTGAAACATACTTGCCATTCAGATGTCAGCCACAGTTTTATCAAAGCCCCTGTCAGACCGCCAGCAATTCATATTAGAGCAGGAAACTCTAAAGACACCAAAAAAAATGGAGAATGATATTAGGCAGATTTACAGTTACCTCTGAAACAACGATGAACATCACGCTATTCAGGACATCTCTGCTTGTGAACTAGATCCACTTCTGGCAGAATTTATTTATACAATTAAAAGACTTGACGGAACTTAGTATGAGCTGTCCACTTTACGAGGTATGCTTAGCAGTGTTGACCGTCACTTGGAAAAATGTGGTCGCAAAGAGTACATTTACCAATCACTAGTAACAACCTTCCCAGAGACAGTAAAAATGATCAAAGCAAAACAAAAATACCTTGAAAAACTTGGCAAAGGGAATAAACCCAATAGAGCTGAGGCCCTCACAGATGCTGACATCGAAACACTGTACAGCTCTGGCACACTCGGGCAGCATAACCCCACAGCACTGCTAAATCTCATGTTCTTTAATGTAGGCCTGCACTTTGCCCTGCGGACCTCAGAGCAGTATAATTTTTAATGGGGAGATTTGCAGCTTTGTCATGACACGGAAGGAGTACTATATCTAGAGTTCAACAAACGGCAAATGAAAACTAGGTTTGGTGAGGACACTAGATGTTAGACCAGTAAAAACACGTATGTACCAGAGCCAGATACCGGATAGAGACACAATCTCTGCCTACTTAAAATGTAAGTCTGAAAGGCCACCAAAACTGTTAGGCAAGGCAAGGCAAAGCAAATTTATTTAAAAGACTCCCAATCCCAGAGGCTCTGGGTGCCGTACAAAAATTTAAAAGCATTTAACAAAATCATTCATACAGAAATAGAATAATAAATCACAAACTATAAGACAAATCATACTCTAAACATCAAATGCTTGTGAGAATAGTAATTTCTTCAGGCGAACCTTAAAGACATCTATAGTGGGGGCCTCTCTGACCAGAGCTGGTAATGAGTTCCATAGAGTGGGAGCCGCAACACTGAAAGCTCTATCACCGGCTGATTTAAGCCTCGTTCTAGGAACGGTCAGGAGGCTACCACTGGAGGATTGAAGAGGGCTGATAGAGGAAGTAGGTGTTAGACCCCGATTCACCTTTTTACCTAACACTGAATGTGAACTATAAGGCATCTCACATTGATTTTGTGCCATGACTGTTGGTGGAAACAAAATCTTTGGAATGATGAAAGGTATAACATTTGCAGCAGGTTTGCCAGACTCAAAAAAAAAAAAATAGCTTACCACTCAACAAGAAAAAACAGCATCCAAAAGTTAGTTGAACACAATATACCCTCAACTGAGGTAGCACAAGTATCTGGTCACAGGATTATACAGTCTATAAATAATTATTCTAGTCTCTCAGAGTACAAACAGAAGAGAAACTCCCTAATATTTTCCAGCTCAGCAAGTAGTCCTGTGTTCTACCAACAAATTCTTTGTTCATCTGCCCCATCCACCTCCGAGCAGGCATCACAAAATCCACTAACGGATCTCTCAAATGTCCAGATATTTGAACGTGGCTGCATGTTTAACAACTCCTCACTGACTGTTATGGTCATCAGTCTGACCGGAGCAAGCAAGCAGAAGCGTGTTGCAGTCATCGAGGACTCCTCCTCAGATTCTGACTGAGGTTATTTTGTTTTGTCCACATTGTGGTCAATCAATTTGTAACTTTGATGTTTTGGGATGGGAGTTAACAGAGTCAGTGTCAAGGGTCACAGGTTAGCTCAGTAAACATGCACCCTTCATTTTCTGCTCATTGTTGTAGTGTGGCTTCGGGGGGGGGGGGGCACGTCCCTGCTGATGGCACTAGATGGTGCAGAAAACAGTTGAATCTGTCTGTAAAAGTAAGTGTTTTAAACTAATTTTTTCTCCTTTTACACCCTTTCCCAATTTGTGTCTCCACAGATGTCAGCATGATGAAGCAGTGAAGGAAAACAGAATGTTAATCACTCAATGTGTTACACTTTTTTTTGTTGTTGCCTGTAAATTTGGTATTTATTTAATAAAATCTGACTGTTGTGGTTAATATGCCGATGTGTTTTTTTTCTTTTAGCTTGATCTGCCAAGTACGACGTTATAATATACACTATATAGAAAATTGTATGAGCAGCGAAGCACAACAGGGTTTCTCTCCAACCTCGCAGTTGCTATGCCGATTGCTGACATCTCAAGCTGTGCTCTCGGAGGCAACAATCGGCATAGCAACTGCTCAGTCGGAGAATAGCCAGGTTGTGCTTCGCAGGTCATACACTATTCTATATGTTATGCCATCATTATGACATCAATCTGTTGTTAACCCTTCTTGAGTATGTCATATCAATGGTATAATAAAATGGAATGCTCACAACAGAGAGAATAATGTATGGGTAACCATACACAACAAGGCTGTGTTTCCATTGAGGGGTTGAGATGACAGCATATGAACCTCGAGAGCGAAGCTCGAGAGGTCCATGCTGTCATCTCAACCCCAAGATGGAAACACATGCCGAGTTGTGTGTGGTTGACCATAATGTTTTACAGTATATGGCTTTTTACACCAGAGTGACAGACCCTCACTTAAGTGAAAACAAAAAAACTTTCCGTTTCTTTGTTCTACTCCCATATCAAAATCAAATTTCCAGACTTTTGAAAGGCAAAAGGTATGACTTTGGGCACTGGGTGGTTAGTAAGTAGCTAGGTGTAGCATAGATGAGACATTTAAAATTGTATGACCTTTGAACTGTGCATAACAATTGTTCGAAATGCGCATAGCAACACTTCAGAATGCGCATAACGGGTTAGAATGTGCTTAACAAGGATTTTGGGCAGGCTAATTTTTATACATAAGAAAGGGTAACCATATACTATAATTAATGTTCTGTGAAGTAAATCAGTAAAGTAATTCAATCTACGATTACACAATCTTGGTAGCCCATACATTATAAAATATAATGTATGGTCTTTGGTTAACAACCACACTGAAAACACTTCTTGAGGTTACCATGACATCTGAAAACCTCTCGAGCTGCACTCTCGAGGTTTACAATGATGTCATGGCAACCTCTCGAAGTGTTTACAGCGTTGTTATTAAACAAAGACCATACATTATCCTCTATATAGTGTATGGTAGAACGTAGTTACTCAACAAAAATCATCATTTACTCATGTTGTTATACCATCAATGTGACATGCAATACTTGTTAACCCATCGTTCGCATGTCACATCAATGGCATAACAAGTATTTCAGCCGCGTGACTGTCTCTAAGGACGCGTGTGCGGGCGCGCGATTCAAACAGTTTAGAAGTGCCCCAGTGAAACAGTCAAACACGTAGTTGTAGAAACTTAGATTTGACTCACTTGCCTTTCCTTAATGCCTTCTTTCATTTATTTCTTCTTTCTCTCTCAACAGGACATCCGAAAGCACCAAAGAATTGAACCGAACATCACCATCATTACACAGTACAAAATGCGTGACTTTTGACCTACCGCAATAACCACTGCATGGCGATAATCACATGTTTTTTGACCTGACCCTTGACACAGAGCCTGTTTTTATTGTTTGTTGTTGTCTTATGCAGTTGTAATTTTATTTCTTTCGGTCACAGCTTCTTGCTAATCTTTTACATGGAATTAAAACTCTGTGAGCCGCCAGGATGTTTATTAAATGTTTTTTTTTGCTTGCTACTGAATCAGCGTCCTAGAATCTTCTGTACAAGGTAGGGCCAGCACATCTATTGTACTTGTCCATTTGTTTGCAGCCATGATCCACACATTGCCCATACACTATAAAAGACAATGTATGGGCATCGGTGTCCAACTGCACTATGCTAGCATTCTCATGGTTCCCTTGGCAATTTAGGTAAACCTCTCGAGCTTTGCTCTTGAGGTTTACCTAAGTTGCCAAGGGAACCACTCGATGCTAGCATAGTGCAGTTAACCACTGATGCCCATACATTGTCCTCTATGTTGTTGGGGCAGAGCATGTTAAAACCAATACTTGTTAAAAATTAAAATGTCAGAAAGTTTTCTATTTCTCAATCCCCTTAGGTCTGTGTACACCCACTCCCCAGAGAAGTCCTAGATGTGCTCCTGACTCACTTGACACTGTATGAAAACTTCCAGAAGTGCAGGTCTCCAGTTAACCACAGGGTGGGGGTTGAGAGTGCCTTGGCTTTTTCTGACTGACTCTGTTCACTGCCCTGCTGGTGAGGGTGAGACTGTGGTGAGGTGCATAATGTTGTCGGTGATTGTATGTGAGGAGCTAGATCTGCTTGATAGAACGTTTGCTATTGTGGTATCCTCTGGTTTGGTGGTGAGGGGGAGGGGTGCAGAGAGAGGAAACGAGGGGCCATGGTGTGAAACAATGGGAGTGCACACTGTGTGATTGTACTGCAGTCTTTTTTTTCTGGGGCAGGAAGGAATGTGGGAGCAGGACAGATGTTCAATAATCAGAGTATTTATTGGCTTGTATTTTTTTCTGTAAAAGTGATCAAACTTTACAAGTATAATTGTGGGCTAGTGCAACCATTTGCAGGCTAGTGCAATTCTGAGTCAGCTTGACCTACTGGCTAATGCAAAAAAAGGTTAAGGTTGTGTCCTGGTTTGAAGGCATGGTGCATAGAGGAGCCCCTTGACTACATTGGGGACTGGGGACCAGCCTGGGAGGATATGGGCCACTGTAAGGGAGAGGGCCAGCATCCTTCCAGGAAGAGGACCACAGTCATTAATAGGAGGTTTAAATGC
The DNA here is from genome assembly GCA_016271365.2 of Neoceratodus forsteri. NCBI lineage: Eukaryota > Metazoa > Chordata > Ceratodontiformes > Ceratodontidae > Neoceratodus > Neoceratodus forsteri. The sequence goes on from CM028131.1 coordinate 1,077,413,760, forward strand.
TACTTGGATGAGCATTTAAACTAGCCGGGGGGTGGTGGTAGAAAGACAGTAAAACCAAGGGAGGCAACAGTTGCACCCCCAGATGATGGAGCATCAGGGAGGAAGGATCTGAGAGGAGAAAACTCCCCTAGCACAGGAGTGCAGAAAGGCAGGAACAGGGACAAAGAGAGAAAAAAAGGAGGGGGGAATAATTTGGGCAAGTGAGGATAGGGGATTAAAGGAGACAAGGAATGGTAAAGGTAAAAAGGGAAGAGGTGAGGCAGGGGGTTTCAGGAGGAAGCATGGGCAGGAATGGGAGGGGGAAGCAGGGCAGTAGACGGGTAAAGCACGTGTAGAGGGACGTGTGCACTAATGCAAGAAGTCTTGGAAACAAAATTCCAGACCTGGAAGACATCACGGTGGAGGCTAACCTGGATTTAGTGGCCATAACACAGTCATGGTGCACTGAGACCATGACTGTGACATGGCCATAGTGGGCTATTCTCTGTTCAGGAGAGACAGAGCAGGGAGGAGAGGTTGTATTATATGTGAAGGAGGGAATCATGGCCATGGAGGTACAGTGGCACTGGGAGGAAAAGGAGGATCTGGAGTTGCTGTGGGTTACTCTGGTGACAGGCTCCGAGGCTGCTATCCATATTGAGAGAGTGTGCAAGCCTCCAGCACAGGGAGAGGAATTATATAATGCACCTGTGGAAGCCATCACCAGAATGGCAAGTAGAGGGGAGGTTTTGCTAGTTGGTGACTTCAGTCTGCCAAACATAGAGTGGAGTCTTCCAGCTTCGGCAGGGAGCAAGGCCATCCTTAACTCCCTACAAGGGACCTTACTCAGGCTGCTAGTCAGCAGACCCACTAGTGATGGAGCAGTGCTGAACCTGGTGCCTATAAATAGGGATGGCATTGCAGACATCACATTGGGCACTTCCCTAGGTACCAGTGATCACCATACAGTGTGATTACCAGTGATCACCATACAGTGTGATTTAACATAAAGACAAGAGCAGATGAAAACCTCTCAAGGACAAGGGTCCTGGACTTTAGGAGGGCAGGTTTTAAAAATATGGGAGACTGCCTCAGAAACTGCCTTGGGTGGATTGACAGGGAGCATTAAAGCACAGTGGGAGAAAAATAAGGGAGGGCATACAGTAATTAAAGCAACAAACCTCTGCATTAAGGACGTGAGGAAGTGAGTAAAAGCAGAAGAACCATTATGGTTCTCTAAGGATGTGGCTAAGGAGGTATAGCAAGTAAAGCAGAAGGAAACGGTAGGGTACAGACAGAGGAAAGGACTGCAAAAGGGTCACTAATGGGATGAAGACTGTCTTTATTTATATAAGTGAGAAGAGGAAAGCATGGGGTAGCATTAGGATAAGAAGAGCAGAAGGGTGAGACTGTGCAGAAGAAAACCAAGCAAAAGCTGACACCCTAAATCGGTACTTCTGTTCCGTCTTCACAGTGCAGGGGGGATGAACGACCAAAGAGGAGAAGGAGTGGGGTTGGGAGGTGGACACAAGTTCAATTTCAGAGACAGAAGGCCTGAAGGGTTCTTGTAGCCCTGAAGGTGGATAAGGCTATAGGACCAGATGTGCTACACCCCAGGGTACTAAAAGAACCTTTTCCAGTCCTCTGAAACCACACCTGTTGCCAGTGAGCTGTTGAACAAGGCTGTCAGTGGAGCTAGCTGCCCCACTGACAATCTCGTTCAACAGCTCACTGTAGAAACGTGCATTGTTCTGAAGAACTGGAGAAGGGCTGACATGGTCCCTTTACATAAGCATGGCAGTAAGAAGGAGGCTAGCAACTATGGGCTGGTAAGTGAAGGTTACAGGCAGCAGGGATTCATGGGGAAAGGTCATACCAAACAAATCTGACAGAGTTCTTTGGCTGGGTGACCAAGGAAATAGATAAGGGGAGGGTAGTGGACGTGGCCTATTGGGACTTTACAAGGCCTTCAACACAGTTCCACACAGAAGGTTAACAAAAGAGCTGAACAGCCTAGGAGTGGGCTCCAAAGTCATAAATTGGGTTAGAAACTAGTTAGGAAACAGAGGGTGGCAGTTAACGGCACATACTCTAATGATGGGAGAGTGACCAGTGGGGTACCACAGGGCTCGGTACTGGGACTAGTCTTCTTCAGTGTCTTCATAGGAGACACTGCCAGAGAACTGGAAGGGAAGATATGCTTTTTTGCAGATGATACCAAAATCTGCAGTAGGGTGGACACTCAAGGGTGGAAAAGAATGTGCAGGGATCTTGGGAAATTTGAGGAGTGATCAAAAGCATGGTAGTTGTGGTTCAATGCTACAAAAGTGCAAAATCATGCACAAGGACACAGGAACCCAGGAGCTGATTATAGGATGGGGGAGTACTGACAGTGGCTAGACAGGAAAGGGACCTTGGGGTTGTCATATGTGAGGACCTCAAGGTGGTAGGGCAGTATGACATGGCAGTGGGTTGGGCTAGAGGGATGTTGGGGTGCACAGGGAAGGATATCACCAGCAGGGGGAGGCAGGTGGTGTTAGCACTGTATCACTCACTGGTGAGACCCCACCCAGAGTACTGCATCCAGTTTTGCAGACCCCATCTCAGAAAGGACATAGACAGTGTGAAGGCAGTTCAGAGGAGGGCAACTAAAATGGAGCAGGGTTTGCACAAGAAGTCCTATGAGGAGAGACTGAGGGATCTCAACATGTACACCCTGGAAGAGAGAGGAGAGAGGTGACATGGTAGAGACTTACAAGTACCTCACAGGGGTGGACAGGGTGCAGGGGGGAGTCTCTTTCAGATGAGAAAGAGCAGTAGGACTAGTTGGTCATATGTGATGAAGCTGGAAGGGCGGAAGTTCAACATAGATGTGAGGAAATATTTCCTTCATCGAAATGGTGATAGATGCCTGGAACAGCCTGCCAGTGGAAGTGGTGGAGGCTAAAACAGTGGTGGGCTTCAAGCATGCATGGGATAGACATATGGGATTATTAGAAAACAGACAGGGAAGAGAGAGTGTCACCAGAAACTAGTTGGAGTCTGTGGAGATAGATTAGGCAGAGAACATCTAGATGGATTGAGCGGTCCTTTTCTGCTGACAAATTCTATGTGTCTATGTGCTATTTAACCATGGCGGGGCTTCAAGCATGCAAGAGATTGACATGGGGTATATGAGAAAACAGACAGAGAAGAGGTAGTGTCGCCAGAAACTATCTGGGGTCTGTGGAGATAGATTAGGCAGGCAGCATATGGATGGACTGAGTGGTCCTTTTTTGCCGGCAAATTCTATATGTTTGTGTGCTGTTTAATCATTATGAGATAAAGAATCATGACTGCAAAGTCCATTAGTACAAGTAAGGCTAGTGACCTTGCTATTTATGCCTCTGAATTGATTTTTAGCATTAGGGCATAAATCTTTGAGTTTTCCGGGCATTTAAAAGCACAGCTTATATTATCATAACATGATCTGACTTAGTTCCTACATTTTATACTATATAAAATACACCGATCTAAGTGGCTGGCTTGAGTTCTTTCACAATGGGTTCACATTTTGTCAAAATTATATTGGATATGTATTTGTACTTTTAAGGAAATGCTTCATTATTTTAGTCCAAAATCTGAGATAATGAAAAACCGGTCACTTACCAGGAATTATACGCCTTGTTTTTATTGCGGAGAAAACTTGTAAAGGGACGAGGGTTGCACCCTGCAAAGTAAAATCCAACGACACAATCAATACTTCCCCATACTTTTAGCTTCACTGAAACTGCCCATGGCTGTGAGATAAACCTAGCACAACCAACGCCTCAGGAATGCCTTACTGCTTATACCGTATAAAATGGGCTCACCATGTTAGAATAACTCTCACCCACATAGTATCACATCATAATAGTGACCCAAAATGAGTGACTAGAAATATAGTGACTCATTTTGGGTGCTATTATTGTGGGCTACCCTGCAGAATAGCAAGGGTATGGGATAGCAACCAGGGGGAAGGGTGAACGGTAGGGGGGAATAGCGAGAGGAAGGAGGGGAGGGACAGGGAAGGAGTTTTCAGGCACTGGAGTACCTGCTGCCATCGAGCTAGCCATGTGGCATGGTGGTGTGGGTGGCTAGCTCTGGCACAGCAGGTATTGGGTTTGGGATGTGGCAATTAAATTTTGCCAACATCTGGATTTTTGCCCCTCCTTGATATGCACCACCCTGGAGTTGAGAACCTAATGAAAGGGGGTGTGGAAAAGCCCTCATGAGGAGGGTAAGGCAGCCCCCAAAAACACTTTAAAAAACTCCACCCCAAAAAACTTTTAAATCCTGATGTCAGGCTGCCTTGAAGTGTATATCACCGATTTGCTTTTTGGCGATATATACACACCATAATAGCAATCGCTGTTTTACATTCGCTATTATGACATGGAACCCTCACACATACAGGTTTTTAAATAATTTAAGTAAATTGTTTATTGAATGTTTATTATGCATGGGGCGTTGCTACCACCCGAGCCGAATGGACGCTTGAGCTCTGAGCTCCTGCCTAACCCCGAAAAAATCGGTCTTCTATCTGCAGTTCCTCTACCTAAAACAGTGCGACTAATTAATATTTTACGCCCGGGTAGCCTATGCACAGTGAGAACCGTCTTTTTCACCCTCAGCCGATTTGTTTTTGTTACCCTTCGTAGTGCTGTGTCCCGGTAGCAGGGCCTAACCTCTCGACAAGATGGAGTCGGTCTCGGATCTCAACCAGCGGCAAGGTGACATGCCCGAAATTCGGCAAATGTTTTCAGAGATTTTACAACATATGGACAAGCTAGGTGTGGCAGCTAAACAAAACTCAGTGGACATCATCGATCTGGCCCAACGGGCGTGCATTACTGAACATAGATTGGCTGAAGCGGAGGATGGATGGCACAAAGTGAGCGCCCGGCTCCAAGAACAAGAACGTCTCATCCATGTTCTATGGGGCAGGGTGGAGGACCTGGAGAATTGGAGCTGCCGGAACAATTTGCAGCTAGTTGGCTTCCAAGAGGGGTGTGAGGGCACCGACACAATCAGCTTTTTGCAAAAAGAACTGCCCGGCTTGCTGGATTGGCCAGGTAAGGCCCCAATTGAAATCGACAGGGCCCACAGAACTTTAGCTCCTCGCCCCGAAGCTGGGGCTCACCCACGCACAATTTTGGCACGTTTCCTTCAATTCCAAGACCGGGAGATGATTACTAGGCTGGCACGTACTAAAAAGGACTTGCAATGGAAAGGGCACAAAATACAGATCTTAGTAGACTATTCTCAAGAGGTCACTAACAGGCATCGGGCTTTCACAGCTGCCCATAGAGCCTGTGCAGAACTGGGATTAGAGTATTCTTTGAGATACCCAGCTTCACTCGGGATTATCTATAATTGGGCCCCCAGAATCTTTGATAACCCCACTGCTGCGGAGAATTTCCTGTTGGCACAAGCTCCTAAATTGTCCTGGGGCCATCGAAGGGAGCCTTCTGGCCCGCAGGCATACCCTAGCAGGTCTACGCCGATGGAGGTATCACCGCAGGGAACTGACCACAATATTCAGAGCCCCCTATGATCCAGAACACTCCTAACTGCCCATCCCCACCAAAACCCTCGAGTGGCAACAGTAAACGAAGAAATAGGAGACGACAAAGGCTTGAGGGGCTACATGAGGATAACCCCCCGTCTCCGGTCAAGAAGCCGTAGTGGAAGCTCGGATTCATCTGCATCACAGGACTCTTTCCAGCCAGATATGAGTAATAATAAATACCAGGCCTTGATGGACCTGCTGACTGAAGGCTCCCTGGCCGTTCCTCCTTTGCCCCCCCCCGATCTTCTCCCTCCAAAGATATTGGGTCTAAAGGTGTCAGAAATACCACACAGTCAGAGGTTCAAGACCCTTCCTGGAATGCCTCACACACTTTAAGCAACCTGCATGAGTTAAAACCAATGGAGTATTCGGCTCCAGTCAAGGAGGCCGTGGGCTGATGTCCCCCCAGTATACTTTGCTTGCTGCCCCCTGTTCGGGCTGGTATATGCCCCCCGCAATGCTTCCCTCTGTATAAGGGTCATTACCAAGTCGTTCCCCTTGTTCCCCCCCGTGGGGGCTAACTGAGACTGGACAAAGGGGGAATATACTCAGTAACTGCTATAACATCTGTCACTTCGGATCAAGGACTTGAGGGGTTTCACTGGGACCGCTTGTGCACACTCCTCCATATCGGGATTATACGGATTTATGTGTGGATTAAAGGGTGCTAAGCCTTGACTATCTTGCTGCCTAGCCCCATTATTGGGATGCTGGGGCCTACTGTGAATTTTTTTTTTCTTTCTCTCTCCTGCAGTGATGATTTGGGTAGAAGGACTCACTTGATGATGGGGGGTTGGAGTGGGAGAAATCAGATTTGAAGAGTCCTCCTTATCTAGTGTAGTCTGTGGCTACACTACCCCCAGCGACCTACGCTGGTATCTGGGCCTTTTGATGGTTGGTACGTTCAGCGGTTGCTGGTCTGGAATGGGACTGTTTTTGGGTTTGGGTAGTGGGTGGGGGTGGGTTCATGGTATGGCTGTTTTTTGGGTACTTAGAGGTAGTTTGTACTTTTTCTTGTTAGGGGCAGTTTTTGCCCTTGGATATACTGTTGTACCATGTTGTTCTGTGTTCTATTATGGCAATCTGGAATCTAGTGTTATACATGATATTATGGGATTAGATAGGGAGTCTGGGTTTATTGGGCACAGTACATCTGGGTGGGGCTTCCTCATATACAGTATCTCCTCTCAGCCATGTTAACTTATTGGTCATATGGGGACTAGACTTGTCTCTTGGAACGTGAGGGGGCTTAACTCACCAATTAAACATAAAAAAGTATTGCTCCACCTGAAGAAACTGCAACCTATGGTGGTGTTTCTCCAGGAGACAAAGTTGTCCCCACGTGAGGCCAAGAAGCTCAAGCGGGAATGGGTTGCCACAGAGCTTCAAAGTGCAGCAAAGGCCCATAAAAGGGGAGTTTCTATTTTACTTCACAAGAATTTGGTGTGGAAAGTGAAGTGACATAAACAGGACAAAGAGGGAAGATGGATCTTGGCAGAGATAGAGACCCCAGAGGGTTCCCTGATTCTAGCTAATCTCTATGCCCCTAATCAGGACTGCCCTCAGTTCTTCTTTGCCTTCAACCAGGCCCTTACTGATTTTAATGAAGCCAATGCTCCAGTAGTCGTGGGTGAAGACTTTAATTTAGTTTTAGATTTCTCTATGGACAGAAGCAACAAAACCCCTGAACCCCATAGACAAGCGCTCAAAGTGGTCCAGACATTAATGTCAGAGAATACTTTGCTGGATGTCTGGAAAACTATGCACCCAGGTGTTTATGATTACTCCTGCTTCTCTCAGGCTCATGGCTCATCTAGCAGAATTGATTTCTGGCTTCTCCCATCTAGTCTTTATAAGACGGTGACCAGCACTGATATGCACTCAGTTTATGCCTCGGATCATGCTCCTATAGAGCTGGGGATCAAACTGGGCTTCGACTCCACCCCGACTCCTTCATGGCAGTTGGATCCCCTGTTACTGCAGGATGCTGATTTTTCTCGCTGACTGGGGCCTGTGGTGCAAGAATATTGGAAAATCAATGACAATGAGGAAGTGAATGATTCAACGCTTTGGGAGGCCTTTAAGGCCACCATTCGTGGTAAAATCTTTGAATATACCTCTGCTAGACGGAGGCGGCGCCAAGCTGACCAAAGGGCTCTAGAAAAGCAGTTAGCCTCCCTGGAAGCCCAGTATAAATCTTCAGTCCCATCTCAGTCCTTATTAGCTCAGTTGACGAGTACCAGGATTTCTTTAAATGCCCACCTGACCCGACAAGCGGAATTAAATCTCAGACGGCTGTGTCATTCCTACTGGGGGGGGGGGGGAGCCAGTAAACTTCTGGCTTATCGACTTAAGCAACAACAGGCATTCTGTACCATCCATGCATTGAAAGACAAGCATGGGGTCTCAACTCACTCTCATAAAGAGATAAATGGGATCATGGCCCAGTTCTATGAGGCATTGTACTCAGCCCCTCTCCCTCCCGACCCTTTGAGTATTCAAATATTTTTGGGAAAACTTCCTATTCCCCGCCTAACGGTTTCTGATGCAAAACTGTTGGAGGTGCCTATCACTATGGTGGAGGTGGATAAGGCCATTACATCCCTAAATTCTCGAAAAGCCCCAGGAAAGGATGGCCTCCCCATTGATTTTTACAAAATCAAGGGAACCAGTCTGGCTCCATACTTGATTAGGATGTTCCGACATTCACTACAGGTTGGTTTTCTCCCCCCATCCCTGAGAGAGGCTACTATTACAGTGCTTCCGAAAAAGGGGAAGGATCCTCTTCTGCCAGGTAGCTACCATCCCATTTCCCTCATTAGTGCGGATGCTAAAATTCTGGCCAGGCTTCTTGCTAGTAGGCTAAAACGCCTCATGGTAGATCTGACCCACCCTGCCCAAGCGGGCTTTATTCAAGGGCGACTAAGGTCGGACCACCGTAGAACGCTGCTGTCACTTTTGCATCATACCACACTATCTAGCAAGCCCTCTGTAGCCTTAGCAATTGATTTTGAAAAGGCATTTGATTCTGTCCAGTGGCCCTTTTTGTTCCTCACTCTCTCTAAAATGGGTTTTGGACCTGGTTTTATTGCCTGGGTAAAACTGTTATATTCTTCCCCTATGGCCTCTGTCTTGACAAATGATATTATTTCTCCGTCCTTCCCCTTACAAAAAGGAACCAGGCAGGGGTGCCCCCTCTCCCCTCTTCTTTTTGTCCTGGCCATAGAACCACTGGCCATTGCCCCTAGAGAATAATCTAATACCCCCGGGCTAAGAGTGGGTAATAACACCTTCAGAACGTTTTTATATGTGGATGACTTGCTTATCACCACTGAGTCCTCTTCTGAGGTGATTGACAGTATCCTTGAGATTTTGGCTACCTTTGCCGAGATGTCAGGGCTTAAGATCAATCACTCCAAAACCGAGGTGCTCCCACTGAACTCCAAGACCCCTGGGAATGACTTCATAAACAGAGGCCTTCATTGGTCCCCTAATGGCATAAAATATCTGGGTATTATCCTCCATTCCAATATACAGAAAATTCTCTCTGCTAATTTTGTGACTTTATTAGATTCCCTTAAACAAGACATGGGTAGGTGGAAGGCTTTAAGACTATCGATGGCTGGTAAGATTGACTCCATCAAAATGATGGCTACCCCTAGGATATTATATTTACTACCTCACCTACCCGTTGCTATCCCCCAAAGATGGTTTCAGAAACTAGATGCACTAGTGGGTAATTTTCTATGGGAAGGGACCCAGTCCCGGTTCAGTAAACTCAAACTCCGCTAACACTGGAGTAAAGGAGGATGGGGCCTTCCTTGGTTTCAGAGATACCATATGGCCTTCATTACCTTGCAAACTATCAGATGGTTTGCTAGGATTGGTCTGACCTCTCCAAATTGGCTCCCCTTAAAGGCATCATTGACTCAGGCTCCTTCACCAACAGTGGTGCTCTATAGCAAGAAGAAGCTATCCTATGTTCTCTCCCCCCCATGCAGGTCTCTATTCTGTACTGGAAACAAGCCCTCTCAGTTTTAGGACAAGACCCAACCCTGTGGAGACATATGCCTCTGTGGAACAATCCAGCTCTACAGGTAGGGAGGTCCCTAATACACTGGAAATATTGGGAGGCCAAAGGCATTTCCAAGATCCATGATCTGTTGCTCCCCAATACTGTCACATTAGATACCTTTGAATCATTGAAAGAAAGATTTGGCCTCCCCCAGTCTCCCTGCTGGAGATATCTGCAGATTAGGAATGCTATACTTCATTTGCCTAATGCTCCACGAGATGGAGGGGGGCAGCACCTACCTCACCCATTAGCTGTCTGGGGGAAGAAAAGTAAGGGCAGGGCCAGTGTGATCTATTCAGCTCTTAGAGATGCCACTGTAGACCCTACTCAGCGGGCCAAAGCACAATGGGAAAGGGACCTCCAGGTCTCAATCTCTGACCGGCAGTGGCAGCATAGCTGGATCAGAGCACATAAGGCCTGCTGGAATGGGCGCACCCATCTTATTTTATGAATAAGACCAGTCATAGATACTATAGGGATCCAACTAAACTCCAGAGGATGGGTCTCCTGTCAAAGGATATATGTTGGAGATGTGGCAAAGCTGGGGCGCATTTGTTCCATGTTCTTTGGGACTGCCCTAACCTGCATTCCTTTTGGACATCGGTTAGGAGCATGTGCCAGCAAATTTTCCCAGACATTAATCCAGATCCATCCCTTTTGCTTCTTGAATGCGCACAGCCGAATGTATCCAAATGCAACCCTGGGGCTCAATGGGTTACTGCAGTAGAGGCGGTGGCCAAACGGCTTAGCTTACTAAAATGGAAATCCTCAGTGACACCATCCTTTCAAGACTTTTTACTGGAATTAGCCCAAGGGGCTATATTTGAAAGGATCTCCAGCTTAGCGGCTGACTCTATAGCCCAATTTGAGAAATGTTGGCAACCCTTCCTGCAGTCTAAATTTTGTCATAACTTCCCCACTCGAACTGCACCATAGCTTGCTAGTACCCCTGAGTTAGGTAGCTAATCTTTTTTGAAGGTGGTGGCCCCCTCCCCTTCAGACCCCAGGCCGTCCACTTACATTGCTCTCTATCTAGTGCAGATTGCCTGTCTGTATATAGTTGATATGGTTGCATGATCCTAGTCAGGCACACACATGATCAATATCTGTTATGATTTGACCCGGCAGGATTATCTACCTTACCTTTGTTATGCTTCTTACTAAATGTATCAAGTACTGTAAGCCCTAGAGGCATATGGGACTCAGGCTGATCCTTCATTAATTATGTCTTATTAGGTGACCATTATGTCCTGTTATGTATACCTATGGTCAGTATCAATAGATATTTGTGTGTAATGTACTGTAAGGTTTCATCTATATAATATTCTGGCCTCTCCAAATGTTGCGGTCTGGCCTGGCATTGCTATATCACCCTGTGACGTGTGTGTGTCATATCAAATAATAAAAATTGTTAAACTGAATGTTTATTATGCATGAAAAAGTAGTTCCCAAACTCAAGGAATGCTATATTTGGTTCATTGTTACTATCTGCAGTACAGAAACTTTTTTTTTCATTTTTAACAACCCTCCACCCACTATTACACTCTCCCTTCACTCTAACAAATACTGCTGTTCAACCCTACCATTGCGGAAACTATTACCAGCCATATGGTGAGAATGGTAGTACTTCCTTGACATCAGCTCCCACAGACAGAAGCAAACTGCTGGCTCAATTCTACTACTACACTGCACTATATGTGGCTTCTGGCTTCAGAAGACAGTGAGTGTAGCAGTAGTAATCCATGAAAGTCTTCAACATTTTTTTAAATGTATATTCCTTCACATGTGTTGAGGAGCTGACTGTAGTTCACCAGAGAGATGTGAGCAGAACAGACACATCGGATGACCACAAGGAGAATGAATGAGGTAGCATGCGGGCGGGGGTGGGAAGGGAGGGAGCTGTCGGCTGTGGCTGGGATGTAGCAGGAGCAGTCCTCATTACCGATTTTGTCACTGATTGTAGCGACAGGTACAGATATGGTGATTGGAGGAGAATGTCATGCATTTGTTGAGTGGCATAGCAGGAGGAGGGGGAGGGGAAGGGAAATGAACAGTGAGCTGTTGCTAAACTGTCAAAAACACAAGTCAGATTGTGAGCGAGTGGGCAGTGTGCAGGAACGGGAAGGAGAGACTGCTATCCTTTGTCACTGACTGGTGTGATGGGTGGAGAGATAATGCCATAGAATGGCAGTTTTATACTTTTATTGTGTGGCATAGCAGGAGGAGGGGAGAGGAGGTGAGGGGGGAAATGGACAATGAGCTGTTGCTCATATATGTGAAAACCAGATACTGTATCTATAGATTTTTATAGTGGGCAGAAAAAATTACATGAATAGGGATAATAACACATCAGATGAATTTAAAATAATATGTGTAACTTTTTTTTACACAGTGGCCCAGATATTTAAAAGGGTTGCGCATGGCGAAGTGTTGCGCCATGCGCAACCCACTGATGCACCTCCTGCCGATATTCAAAAGGAAAAGTGCGCGGGCATAAAATCCCCGGCTGTACCGCAGCACATCAGTAATGTATGCAGGCACAGGTGGGGGGTGCCCATGCATAACCTGCACAGCCCGATATTCAGCCCGGGATGTGCAGAGTCATGCATGCTCAACCCCTACCTGCGCCAGCAAAAAGTTACGCCAAAAAAAAAGCAACAACTGATGGCCATCCACAGGTGAGCTGCCGCATTTCAGGGTGCAACATGGCAGCTGCCACCTGTGGGTGGCCACCAGAGTTCCGGCTGCACCTGGCGGCGTCCCCCCCCCATCGCGGGCTTCTATAGAACAAAACTCGTCCAATATCCCTGGTGGGCCAGTGGACTGCTATGTGCCTGATCACGGGCTTCTGTGGAACAAAACTCGTCCAATATCCCTGGTGGTCCAGTGGACTGCTATGTGCCCGATCATGGGCTTCTGTAGAACAAAACTCGGCCAATATCCCTGGTGGTCCAGTGGACCTCTATGTGCCCAATCGTGGGCTTCTGTAGAACAAAACTCATCCAATATCCCTGGTGGTCCAGTGGACCGCTATGTGCCCGATCGGGGGCTTCTGTAGAACAAAACTCGTCCAATATCCTTGGTGGTCCAGTGGACCGCTATGTGCCCGATCGTGGGCTTCTGTAGAACAAAACTCATCCAATATCCCTGGTGGTCCAGTGGACTGCTGTGTGCCCAATCACGGGCTTCTGTAGATCAAAACTCGGCCAATATCCCTGGTGGTCCAGTGGACCTCTATGTGCCCAATTGTGGGCTTCTGTAGAACAAAACTCGTCCAATATCCCTGGTGGTACAGTGGACCGCTATGTGCCTGATCGGGGGCTTCTGTAGAACAAAACTCGTCCAATATCCTTGGTGGTCCAGTGGACCACTATGTGCCCGATCGTGGGCTTCTGTAGAACAAAACTCATCCAATATACCTGGTGGTCCAGTGGACCACTATATGCCCGATCGCGGGCATGTGTACAAATGAAAGGAACTGGTCCAATATCCCTGGTAGTCCAGTGGACTGCTGTGTGCCCGATCGCGGGCATGTGTACAAACAAAAGGAACAGATCCAATATCCCTGGTGGTCCAGTGGATCGCTCTGTGCCCGATCATGGGCATGTGTACAAAAGAAAGGAACAGGTCCAATATCCCTGGTGTTCCAGTGGACCGCTGACTGCCCAATCACGGGCATGTGTAAAAAGGAAAACCTCCAATATCCCTGGTGGTCTAGTGGTACCCCCCCACCTGCCCACTGAGCCCCACCGGCCCGCTCCCCCCCCCAGTCAGCCGGCAGGTGGCAGCACTCCACCCGCCTGCGGCCCACCCGCCTGGGCTGACACCTCGGTAGACTGCACGCCCATTGGTTCTAGCGCGTGAGCTGTCGGGCATGCAGCTCTCACCGCATTGCCACATTTCAGATATGTGAATGATCTGGAATATGTAGTACGTAGGGTTGCATGCCCATTGGCCCGCACTGTGAACCAATGGGTGCAGCCCTACCAAGGTGTCAGTCGGCGGGCAGCAGGCAGGTGGGTGTTGCCGCCCGGCTGACCGGGGCAGCGGGGTGGTTGGGCTCAGTGGGCGGTGGGGTACCACTAGACCACCAGGGATATTGCAGGTTTTCCTTTTCACACATGCCCGCGATCGGGCAGTCAGCGGTCCACTGGACCACCAGGGATATTGGACCTGTTCCGTCCTTTCTTTTGTACACATGCCCGTGATCGGGCACATAGTAGTCCACTGGACCACCAGGGATATAGGAAGGTTTTCTATTTTTACACAGATGCCTATGATCGGGCTGCAGGGGGCGTCGGTCCCTGAAGACTGCTGTCTGGCAGGCCACCAGGCGCAAGTCGTCGGGGATCGGTGCACCCTGCATGCAAATGTGGCCATAATGACATGCAAATGGCCCCATGTGCGCCTTGCATAAATTATGGCCCTATTTGCATGTCAACTTTTGAATATCACTGGTGCTGTGAATGGCGCAATGGCACTTGCGCTAGCGCATCTCCATGCTCCACTCTGGCCACTTGCACTGGCGCAGTGCCACTGCACCATGCACACTGGGGGTGGTCAGGGTGCGATATTCAAAGCTGCAGAGCCATGGCGCAGTTCCGTTGAATATCGCCCAGGCCGCACCCCTGCGCAGCCAAGTTGAGCTGCGCCCAAGCTTGTGCCACAGCCTGGCGCAGTTTGAATATCTGGGCCAGTGTATTTTTTATGACTGTGGGAAAAACATGGATGCCATTGCCAGCATGGAAACTGGCACATTAATATGTGGGATCACTGCGGTCTAGAAATCTGTTGTTAGCCATTGGTAGTGCTCGCTTAAGAAAATGGCTAGAAACAAGTCTCAGCCAATCAGGATGCAGGCATTTCTTTGCCCATTTTATATTTTACATACAGTATATCAAGGTCTTACTTATCATTTAAAAAAACTCTATATTGTCAGTAGTTACAACAGTTCACTGCAACAGCGGTTTGTTTGCAGGGCTTTGCTTCACTAATAAAAGCAAAATATAGTACAGTACAGTCTCTTGTTTGTGAAACATAGATAATGTTAATTGCATTATATTACTTTCACATTAGCAGACATTATGTCTCTGACCAGAGTTTATTTAAAAACTGCAATGGAAAAAAGATCAATGTCAATATCTTCTTGTTTTTCCTTCAGTGCTGTGTGAGTAAAAGATACACAATATCAGCTAATTGTATAGCATGAGGAACACCGGACCATTTTAAAATATTAATACAAGTCTGAATGACGATACTTTCTTGTTTTTCTTAAGAACTGCTGCTTTTTTCTTGATGTACTTCTGTGTTTCCATGTGATGGTCAACAGTGTGTTTCCAAAGGTAATTGAATGACTGGTAGCAGAATTTGCAAAATAGCTCTCCTCCATAATCCAACAGATCCTCAGGATACAACCTGACAAGATCGGTGATATAAATGGTGTACAAGAGGTGTAGCTGTTTTGCCTCATTGCAAGAAAGAAGTGCTCATTTTGTATCGGGCAGAAACATTTGTATGGTTTTCATGGTTTGTGGATACTAAAATAAAGAACATAACAATGGTACTAAAGGTGCCAAAGAAATTCTGCATAAAATACTGCAATTATTTAGCCAGAAAGAAAGTTGTTATTCTTCCCTGATAGTGATAAAGGAAATGGCATGGGGGATGGAGTCTGAGACAGCATTAATCAATTGTAGTGAGAAAGACAAAAAATATTCCACTTTGGGGATTGAACTCAGGCCACTACCCTCTAGTGTTGTGTAGCCTGTAGCTCTACTACTGTAGTAAGCTTCTAGACAGGAAATGTATGCTGTGGCAAAGAACATCCAGAACTGAGTGCAGACCCCCACACACACACACACAGCTGTAGTGAATTTTCATAATGAACAGTCTGTTTATTTAAAGTAATGTTTCCCAAGTTACATTTAAATCTTACAATCAAAACTGGAACTTTTCAAGTTATCAGTAATATAGAATGTCAAACTTTGTTGAAAGCTTATCATTAAAATCAGAAATGACATCTAACAATTTCTCTCATACTAAAAAAGAGAACCACTATGAGGGCAAACCCAGACCCTCTACTGCTTGGAAGCTTGGAATGCTACCATTGTACTAAGCGTTCTTGACAGAAGATGCATACTGTGGCAAAGGATTGTCAACACTGAGTGCAGCCCCCCCCCTCCCAAAACACACACACACACAGACATATATGCAGCGAATTTTCATAATGACGTCTGTCTGTTTGAAGCAAGGTTTCCTAAGCTGCATTTAAACCTCAGTGTCTGAGCTGGAACAATTTCTAGTTATCAGCAATATAGAATGTCAAACATTGCTAAAAGTCTATCACTAACATTAGAAATAAATATCAATTTCTTTCATATTACATAAACTGTAGTGAGAAAGAAAAAAAATATTCCACTCTGGGGATCAAGCCCAGCTACCCCAATTCTCTACTGCTTGGTAGTCTGTAGCTCTAACACAGTACTGAGCTTCCTATACAGGAAAAGCATGCTGTAGCAAAGGACATCAAGCAGTGATTGCAGAAACCAGCTACACAGCTGCCATGAATGTTCATAATTAACAGTCTGTCTAGTTAAAGAGATTCATTCTGATGGCTTGTACCACATACAGTGGTGCCTTACCCCTGCATGAATCATTTGGTGCAGATGGTGTGAAAAAGAACACTGTAATATCCTTGTAAAAATGCTCAAAGGGCATTGTTAGTCAATTGGTGCCCTTGATTGATCACCAGTTGACCATTACAACATATAAAATCAATTGGAAAGTAGCCCCCCATAGGCTATAATGGAGTGTGTTCCCATGCTCTCCCTGGCCTTACATCATAACGTGGCTGTGCATGGGGGCATAGCATGGGTGGCACTATATACTAGGAAGACAGCAAGAATCAGTGACTGCAATTTTATGAGTGTTTTTACAAGAATATTACAGTGTTCTTTTTCACACCATCTGCACCAAATGATTCACACAGGGGTAAGGCACCACTGTATGTGATGCAAATCTATATGTTTTTAACTTACTAGAGCTCTTTAAAGTAGTGTTCACCAAGTTGCATTTAAATATCAAAGTCTGAGCTGGAACTTGTGAAGTTATCAGCAATATAGAACTTCAAACCTTCAGACTTTGCTGAAAGTCTATCACCATCATCAGCAATGACATCAATAAATTTCTCTCATACTACATAAATTGTAATGAGAAAGAAAACAAAATGTTCCACTCTGGGGAGCAAACCCAAGCCCCCTTCCCTCTACTGGTTGGTTGCCTGGTGTTGCACTACTGCACTAAGCTTCCTAAACAGGACATGCACGTTGTGCAAAGGACATCAATCAGTGAGTGTAGACACCCCTGTACATAGCTGTAGTGAATATTCATAATTAGCAGTCTGTCTATTTAAAGTAGGGTTTTCCAAGTTGCATTTAAACCTCAGTCAGAGCTGGAACTTTTCAAGTTATCAGTGATATAGAACTTCAAACTTTGCTGAAAGTTTGTCAGTAATATCAGCAATGACCTCTAGCAAGTTCTGTCATACTACATAAATTGTAGTGAGAAAGAAAAAAAAATGTTCCACAGTGGGGATGGAACCCGGGCTTGTGTAGGTTTGAAACCCTATGCCAAGACGTAAAAGAACTATCGCTGACATCATCAGTGGCATCATGCAGTCGAATTACTCACACTGAATGTACTGTTGAACTTGATTAAATGCAAAATAGAGTATGCATGACCATAATAGGCACTTACATGTATGCGGCTGGTGCCAAAAAACATACGTGACATCACAAACATTAAAAATAAATCATACTTGTAAGATGTGGCTTGTCAGTACTAGTTATGCAGTACTCACAGTAAAACAAAAACAGATTGACCCGTGTTTTGATTTTTGGAATATTTAGTACATATTGTTTTGATTTTTGGAATATTTAGTACATACGTATAAAAAATAGAGGCAGCTTGAGATGCTAGCAGCCATGGCACTATTCTCTAGCAGAGAAGAAGCAGTAGGGCAGGTATATTTCAGGAGACAATATCAGGAGTTACTTGCAGAAGACCTGTATTCTTGCTCTGAGCCAAGGATAATGGGAGTGGAGACTGGCAGAGAGGAAGAAATAGTTTCCATGTGAATGTTCTAGGGAGGGAGCACCGCTCGGAGAGCAGTGCCCGATAGGGAGTGCACACTACTGGGGAGGTGGGAGGGAACCAGAAAACAGAAACTTGCTCTCAAAATTGGGGAGTATGTAGGAAGTCATCAATGGTGGAGGGTGGAAGGCAGAAGGGACTGATGCGACTAGTAACTGCAGATCCCCCAGTGGGTTTGAGACTTGGTTTAAGTAAGGGAGAGTGTGTGTGTGAGTGAGTGTGTGTGTGTGTGTGTGTGTGTGTGTGTGTGTGTGTGTGTGTGAATGTGTGTGTTGGGGTGGGGGAATGGAGACTGGTTAAAGGATGGCATGCAATCATATAGATAAAAATATTTCCAGATGAAAGAAGCTTGCAGTAAATACTTCCCTCCCTCTGCCCCTCACTAACAAACACTTTTTTGTTAAATACCGTACCATACAGAGGAAAATACTACCCAGTGAAACAAGCTTGCAATAAATGCTTCCCTCCGTCCACCCCTCACCAAAAAATGTATTTTTTTAATCATACAGTGGAAAATTCTACCAGGTGAAAAAAACTTGCAGTAAATACTTCCCTCCCTCCACCCCTTACCAATGAGCACATTTTATTTAAATACCATATAGAGGAAAATATTACCTGATGAAAGAGGCAAGCATTAAATACTTCCCTCTGTCTTTCACCAACAAACACATTTTTCTAAATACCATATAATTAAAACTACTACCGGGTGAAACAAATTTGCAGTAAATACACCAGACATTAAAAAATTATTTTGGCAGCAGTATACTAGTCACAAATACAAAACAATGAAATCAGCATAACAGTCCCTCTGCCCCTCATAACACCACGCTGGCTTCATGCCCTCCCTCCACCCCTCACCAACACACTCATTTTTTAAAACCCCATCCAACTCATGTCCGCCCTCCACCCTCTGACAATCACCAACATGCACGCTGTTTTTCTTAAACATCATTCTTGTTTGTGTCATCCCTCCAACCCTCGCCAACATACATATTTTTCTATTTAAACATCATTCTGGCTGATGCACTCCCTCTGCCTCTCATCAGCACACATTTCTTTTAAACCTCTTTCTGGCACATACCCACCTTCAGACCCTCACCAACACACACATATTTATTTTTAAACATCTTTCCTGCTTCTGCCGTACTGCCCATCACCAACACACACATTCTTTTTAAGCACCATTCTGGCTCATGCCCTACCTCTGTTCTTCACCATCGCACACATATTTTAAACCCCCTTCCAGCTTGTGGTTGCCCTCAGACCCTCACCAACACACACATTTTTTTAAACACCATTCCAGCTCTTGCCATCTCTACATCCCTCACCAATGCACACATTTTTTTAAACATTATGCTTGCTTGTGCCCTCCCTTTGCCCCCTCACCAACACACTTTTTTTAAACCCCCTTTCTGGCCTGTGTCCACCCTCCATCCGCAGACTCTCAACACACACATGATTTTTTAAACATTATTCCGACTTGTGCAATCCCTCTGACCTTAAGCGAAACACACATTTTTCTTTTTCAAAGTCATTCTGGCTTATGCTTTCTCTCCTTCCTTGGTCAACACACACTTTTTTAAACCCCCTTTCAGTGTGTGCCTGCCCTCCACCCTCAGACCCTCACCAGCATGTGCTTTTTTTAACATCATTCTGGCTTGTGCCATCCTTTAAACAACATTCTAGCCCATGCCCTCTTTCCACTCCTCACCAACATACACATTTGTTTTTAAACCTCTTTCTGGCTCGTGACAGCCCTCCACCCTCAGATTCTCACCAACACTGATCTTTTGTTAAACATCTTCTGATTGGGGCTGTCCCTCCACCCCTCATCAATATACATATTTTTCTTTTTACGTATTTTGCCAGCTCATGCTTTCCCTCTTCCCTCAACAGAATTCACTTTATTTTTTAACATCGTTCTGGCTCTTGATATCCCTCTGTTCCTAACCAAAACATACTTTTCTTTAAATACAATTCTAGCTTGCGTCCTCCCTCTGTACCTCACTGCACCATGCTGGCTCATTCCCTGCTTCCGCCCCTCACCAACACAAACATTTTTTTTGTTTTTAAAACCCCTTCTGGCTCATGCCTGCCCGCTGCCCTTATAACCTCACTAACACACACCTTTTTTTTTTTACATAATCCTGGCTTGTGCTATCTCTCTGCCCCTCACCAATACACACTTTTTTTTAAATACCATTCCAGCTAACACCCTTCCTCTGCCCTTCACAACACCATGCTGTCTCATGCCCTTCCTCCAGGCCTCAAATCACACACTTTTTTTAATCCCCCTTCTGCCTCATGCCTACCCTCAGACCCTCAGCAACACATATTTATTTTTAAAACATTCTAGTTCATACAAACCCTCTGCTCTCAGACCCTCATAAACATACCATACACATTTTTTTCTTTTAAACACCATTCTGGCCCATAGCATCCCTACGATCCTCACAAACACACTTTGAAAAAAAAAACCTTCTGGCTCATGACTGCCCTCTGCCCCTCACTAATACACACATTTTTTTAAACACCATTCAGGCTCAGGTCCACCCTTCCCCCCTCACCAACACACAAAAATGCATCTGTCTCAATATTTTAGTAGACCTTGTACCATATTCATCTAGGCTCCACCTGGCTTCCAACAAAACCTGCCCCCCCACCTGCCTCTCCCCAGTCTGGCATCTCCCTTCAAAAACTGGACCCCTCTCAAAACAGTATACATATATGCATCTCTCTCTCTCTCTCTCTCTCTCGCTATGTGTGCTTACACACACACATATATATATATATATATATATATATATATGTATATATATATATATATATATTGCAAAAAACTAAGTTAATGCACAAATTATGGTTGAAGAACACAAAGCACACAAGCAAGAAAGTGAAAAATATTACAGTTTGGAATCTCAGGAGTCTTGGCAAATCAGTGATGTGCTATTCCTTGCAATTGTCAACTCTAATGCCCACCCCATCCTTTAGTGAATAAGGTTATACATGATCTCTTGCTTCATGCAATACCTGCAGGGCCCTGCATGAAGAAAGCTATGACTGATTCTGTTGGTCACAAGCAGTGAACCTTCTCTGTCTGCAAAGAGTATATGCCTATAATGCATACACTAGCACCTGTACCTTGTGCTTGAGACAGGAGGCTATGAGCTGGGGAGAAGGGTGGGCATTAGAGTTGATAACCTCAAGGAACAGCCCACCACTTATTCTCCAAGGCTCCTGAGACTCCAAAACCTAATATTTACAATTTCCTTACATTGTGTCTTTGCATTCTTCAACCCTAATGTGTGCATTAACGTATGTATATATATTTTTTGCAATGAATTTCCTTTCTTTTTGTGACAATGGAAACATATCCTCAAAGGGATCTACATGAAAAGATCCAGACACTCAGGGGTCTCTGGAGCCTGGGCCAAGGGAACAGCCCACCTGCCTTCTGAAGTGCAGAGCCCTCCAGGTCTTGCACTTCCGTGTGATTATATCCACAAAGAATCCATGGGGCTATCTGGGGGGGGGGGCTGCAGAAGTGCAGGGTCCTCTAGACTCTGTGCTTCCATGTGGTTATAGATGCAGATACACAGGGCCAAGAGTCCATCTGGCTGTGGAAGTGCAGCTATGGATGCAGATGCACAGGGCCCTCTGGGCAGTATACCAAGAGAAGCATTCTCTTCACAATATTGTCACTTCTTGCCTGTGTGGCCAACACTGCACCATCCCTTCCCAGGCTGGGAATAGAGCCACATGACAGCACCATCACCCCAGCCTCAGCCCATCCAGAAGGCTCACTAAGCTCACTCCCACACTCATCTCACAGACACCTGAACACTACATGCTGCCCTCTGGGCCAATGGCCTGCCCTGTACACAGCCTTTCTTTATAACTTCTGTTTTGACTAAAAATTTTAACATAGTATTTTTGTGATTACCTGTCTGAACTTATCAGGTGTCATTTATAAAACACTGGCTGAAATGCTACATTGTGCCACAAGTGCAAAAACATGTTTTGGGAAAGATTTGAAAAGCTACACCTGGTGCGTTCATGAGATGGGGTATAAAAATGGCAATGTTGAATAATTAGAGTATAAATATTGAAAATTACCAATGTTATGAGTGAACATTGAAACATTTTAATGTTCACTGATAACTTGATCATTTTAATATATTTTTTCACAAATTTTCAACATAGTCTTCTTATAACCCCAACTCATGATCCTAGTAGGTGACATTTTTTAAATACTGTCTGAAAGGTGCTTTCACAGAGTGACTGCAAAATCCACTTTCTGCACGAATTTGAAAAATTTCACTTACCTTGTTTATTAGGTGGGGTCCCAAAAAGACCATGTTAAAAATTTGGTTAAAAAATGTCAATGTTATGAATAAAAGTTCAAAATGCATTGAAATACATTGACTGCACTTACCTTGTTGATTTCAGTTCCCACTCACAGTTACAAGAGGAGGATGTCTTTTTCCCTGAGATTGGATCTGTGCTGATGGACAGTTTGGAGGTGAGTGAGAGTGCATGGGGTGGTGGGTGCTGAGTGGTAGTTCGGGTGGAGGGTGGAGGAGAGTCAGAATTTTTTGAGGGACCATTATCTTCTTTGCAGGTACAAAATAAAAATAAAAGATCTTTGAGGGACAGTTTTCTTTATTTCAGGTTATCCAATGCTGGGGACTGGGCACCCTAGTGTCAGTGGGTTGGTTAGTTGGCGGCAGCAGGACTGGGCACCCCGGTGTTGCCAGCTATTGTGGGGGGGGACAGGGATCACAGCTTTATTGGGGGGGTAATTTTTATTTTCAGTGGCACTGGGGATGGGCACTCTATTGTTACTCAATATTCGAGGGGAGGATGTTAGTGTAACCCCCGGACCCCTGCCTTTTTGCAAAATGACAGGTGGCATGCTGTTGAAGCTGACAGCAGTACCTGGTGGGGACTGGGTTCGGGGAGGATTAGGTTACTCGTCACAGGGGGCCTAGGTTTGGCTACTCGGCACAGGGACACCCAAGTAAATCTGAACACAGGAAGCAATAACTGTAATGTCCAAAACCAGGAATGGGATTCTACAGTGTGGCTTTTATTAACATCCAAACTGAGCAAACAAAGCATAGACGGACCTCCATGGTGCTACATTCCTGGTAATGCAGATTAGAGACAAAAGAACACTTCTTCACATTTCTAGCCCTCAGGCTCTGAACCCACCAGGTACACAGCCTGGACTTGCATGCAGCTTTGGGTACACAGCCCGACTCTTACACTACTTGGGTTTTCCCCATGGCCCGGCTCCCCCGCCGGCCACTTAATCCGTGGTCCATTATGGGAATGAACCAGTTTTCCAATTGGTGGCTCCCCAAACCACCTTAGAGCCTTCGACTCTTAGAGGGAATTTTCCCTCCAATCCCACATCTGGGTACTTCCCTCATCACTGGCCAGGTGCATGAGGCAAAGTAGAAATCCACAGAGCAAATCCATAGAGGTGGACCTGGTTACTAAAGATGGAGGGTCTCCCACCTCCAGCTCCCACAATTCATACCTGGCCATTTCTCTGGAAACTAAACGACTCTTTTCTGAAAGCTTGGCAATGTAGATTACTGGGTAGACGTATGACACAGCTCCTCTACATGTCTTGACTTCCCCTATGTGCTGGCCTTGAATATACTTTTACTTTTGGCTAAGCCTATTACTCTAGGCCTCCTACTACTTCAGTAGTCCAATCCCCACTATCACACAAGTCCAGGGTGAAACATGGGCCCTTTAGAAAGAGCAGAACTCACCCTCCAGTTGCAGGTGCCTCACAGGCAAATCACGAAGTCTTCTTGTTTCCCATACTGTTGGACAAAATAAGGCAGCTTCTTCACTAGCAGTAGCCAGGGGGTTGCCCCTGGAAATGCAGGCAAAACCTTCCTGCCCCATCTCCTGAGGGATGGGGCACAGAGACCCGAATCAGCGGTCTCCACCACTTTAAAACTATCTTCTGTGTCTCTCTTTTAGGTGGAGACACACACCTTTTTCCTAAATGTAGCCCTATGTCAGGGCTGAGGCTCCAAGAGCCTAACACAGAGCTGCTGTGCTCCCCTCTCAGCAAGCTCCAGACTCCAACTGACCTACAGACTACTGTTAAAACCTCCCAACATTCTACTCCAACTCCCTGCTGCAGATTCCAGTGTGGCTCATGCAGCTGCAATAGTTCTATGGTGATGTCATCCCTCAGTCTCAGTTGAGACTGAGAACAGAGTGAGACAGTGTGAAATCCATTTAACTGGAGTTTCACAAGCTGCCTTACCTGCCTACCACTAGGTCTTACTGGGATTCTAGTAAACCCGGGTAACAAGGGGGTTACACTCGCCCGTGACCAGGAAAATTGACTGTCCGCAGTCATTGTTTACCTGACTTTGGGTCATCCACCTATGTGCTACCTGCGGAGGGGGGTAATCAGGCCCCCTCCTAGCATGTGCGGGCACAGGCAGGCAACACTAAGGGCCTAGAGGCCTTTGGCTGACATATCAGCCTCTACTCTACCCACTTACTCTGGCCGCCTAGTGGCTCTGGTAGAACTGTCCAGAGCATAGCCCTAATAGCTCAGCACTGCAGTCCCTATGGCCATTCAGGACCACAGCCTGTCTATTCCCCCCTAGCCCTCTAGGGAAAATCTATCTGCTTCCAACTTTACACCCAAAAAACAAAAACAACCCGGGGACCTCCCTGACCTTGGGCAACCTGCAACCGCACACCAAGAAAATAATATCACATTATTACATCACTTTACTGCCTTCCTACCCCCACAACCACACCTGTGGAAGGAAAGGGTTAATACAGTAACAACAACAATAACAACACCACAGTACTTTAAATCACTACACACTAAAGTACTAGTGAGGAACTCCGATGAGCCCCTCCTCCTCTTCTTGTCTTCTCTTCTATCTTCTCTAGGACCACCTGAAAGAAAAAGAAAGACAATACACACTCCTAATCTGCATACACAGTCTACCTAAACCCCTACCATCAAAACACTGGAGAATCCCAAAAATATTTTTTTAGAAAAGGTAGAAAACAGTATATACATTAGAAAAACAATGACATTATTTACAATACACATTTGGGGGGATGGAGTGCCCTAAAAGTCCCAACTAGTGACCACGGTGCCCGAAGGCTAGTCCATTAAAGAGTCTCTCCTGGGCCAGAGCCCAGTGAAGCACAGTTCTAGCAGGCCAAAGTCCTGAAGGGGAGAGTCTTTGAGGACAGTTTACACATTTTGGAGTCTGCTAGTGTAGGGTGTGTACTGCAGTGTCATAAAGATAGAAAAGTTCGGACTTACCAGCCCCTTGTAGAATGAAAAATATCAACCGACCTGCACCTCAGACGAAGACTCTCCCTGGCAGCATTTCTTCCGATACAGCTGGGAAGACATCTTCCGGGAACCACAGGATGGCACATCTGGGAACTGCTGGGGTGATGTCATCTCTGGAGATGGAACCTTAGAACAGGAACAAAAAGAAAACAGATGGTCCGACGTCATCTGATTACCAGGCGATGGCTCAGGATACAGCTGGGCTGGTGTCCTCTCTAGATCTGAAGTCATCTGGTGGCCAGTCGATGGATTCTGGAGAGGCCAGTACACTGTAGAACTGATGAATGTGGGGCACCTGAGTCCTGGATGTCAATAGTGGTGGATCAATAAAGGCACTTCACAAGCTGGTGTGGCAGTACTGACTACCACTGCTCGGCTTTCCATTTAGTAGGCACGGGCACATTTGCTGGGAGGTCCTTGCATTGAGGCCAGTAGTACCGGGGGTCAGGAGCTTGAATTATTACCCCGTCTGGCCGCACATAATTCACGCAGTGGGAGATTTCATGTCCCTCTCCGTCCACTATTCTCACTCTGTCTATAAACAGTGTCCTGCCTCTCTTCCACTGGGTATATTTCTCATGAAACAGTCTGTTCTTTACATGCTTATTTGCCCCAGGATACACACCTTTCATTGCTTCGGTCCAGATCCAGGATTTCCTGCTGTTCTCAATCTCCTCCCAGACTTTCCGAGGAAAGGTAGGAAAGGTCATACCATAGATCTCATTCGCCTTCCTACGAACCAGTCTCTCCTCTTTACTAGCTTTGGTCAACCTGAGACCGCTGGCCTGGCTTGGGGGTGGCCAGTCCTGGTTCTTCCAGCTACGCATCCTTAACGAGATTAGAAACGGATCCCTGACTACTTCTTCTTGCATAGCCAGGGCAGTGGCATCACCACTCTCTTCCATGCATTCCTCCGAGGCAAGATCTTGAGGCTGTGTACCATTCCTTTTTCACAAGGCCACATCGGTTCCCCCTCATCTTCTTCCTCACTAAGGATCTGAGCCCAGGAGTTAGCTGTCGTCCTCACTCCTGAGACTATCCACTCATCACTAGGTGCGGAGGTCGACACCTCCCATTCAAAGGCCTCCCGCATCTCATCTTCTCCTATGAGACTTGGGCTAGGCCCCCCTCCAGGGGTCTACTGATGCTTTATCTGAACTTTCCTTCTGGGATCCAGCATCCGAAACTTCAACTTCTGGTTCCGTCTCTAACTCTGCACCCTCTAGCTTTGTGCCACACTCCACCGAGGGGGTATTCTTCCACAGGCTCCACCTGGTGCTGTGTGCTGCCAACTGCAGATTCCTGAACCTTTGTCCATGTGGGAGCCAAACAAATCTAAGGCACTTTATACAAGCTATATTTTTCTAGGCATCCAGCACAGTGAGGTATCATGAAGATGTCCCTTCCAGCATTCAAGCATATTTGACACACATGCACTGGATAACCAGGAATCGCCACATGAGGAGGCAGTTGTCCTCCATAGCACCACTTTTCAATGTCCCTCAGTCTATTTACTGCTGCTGTTACTGCAACCCGGGCATGATCCGGGTAGCGAGGTGGTCCTGAGGCCATAACTGCAGAAAAAAACAAACAAAAGCTCACTGTAACTGAAAGTCCCACTTTGCTGAACACTTTCTTTACTTTGAAAATGGCTTCTCTGCTGCTGTGTTTACTTTACTACCCCACCCTGTAATGCTGGCGGCTGCACTCCTGTGCATCAACATTCAGAAATTGGTTCAAGCCACTGCGCATCCGATTTACACACACTACTGATAACTTTTGCTCAAACTGCACAAACTTGCACTGTTCTTGTTCTAAACACATTTACATGATTTTCCATGGACTTTTTACATGCTGGAAACATTTCTTTGACTCACAGTCCCTTAAAGCTTCAGGATTTTAAGCATAGGATTACCTGTAAACTAGTGCTGCACATTTGGCTACAACTCACAGTCTCTCTCTGGCTTTAAACTTTAAACTGATGCTGAACTCATTACTATGCACACAGTCAATGGCTTAACAGACTTGCACTTGCTGATAGGACTTGACACAGTCATTACTTGCAAAGCGACTACACTGCTGCACATATATTTAGATAGCTTTTGGCAGAAAATCACTGTTTGAGCAGTTTCACTGTTGGTACTTACTGTTATCAGTAACTGTTAGCTGCGATGGGGAAAAACAGCCTTGGAGGCCTCAGAACAGAAACAGGCGGGCAGTCCTGCCGATCGTCTCCTCGACCACCACACTTGCAATTCTGACGATCGATAAGCGGGTTGAGCCCGATTTTGAAGAAAACAGTTTATTTTTTGAAGGTTTTACAGTGCTTTCTAAACTCTGCGACGCTCCTCCACAAGCCAGTACACACACTCCACTCACACTCCCTCTCGAATGCTGGGGCAATCCCTGTAGAGCTGGCTGAGAGGCGGGACTGATTGCAGCCTCACCAATCACACGACACCATGCAAATGAGCCTCTTCTTCCTCGAGAGTGCTCTTCTCCTCACGGCGGTCGTCGGGCAGGCAAATTTAAACTGCAGAAAGCATTTTTTTTTCTCAACTGACTCCACGGCGGGAGCCTATTTCAGCCATTTAACATAGCCATTCACACCTGCAAGTCTCTCAGTTCATTCAAAAAGCATTTCCAACGTCCAGGGCACAATTTTCCTGTTGCTACCCCTAGTCTTCCACACTTTTCTTTATCACACAGTTCTTTAAAAGCAGGCAAAAATGCTGTAAACAATTGATGCAAGACAAGGGCACACTGTTTTATCTTTACTGCTCCTTGGTAAACAGTTGGCATTTTGAACAGCAGCATAAGATCCACAGCACACAGTGACACACTAGGTAAATTGCTTCAGCTTTTTGGGCTACCCACTGCCAGATAGCCAAAACGCTAGCCCCTTGCCCGAGCACCTTCCTCCCAGAATTAAAATCCAAAGCGGAGCCTCCATTTTTGTAGCCCCCGGACCCCTGCCTTTTTGCAAAATGACAGGTGGCATGCTGTTGAAGCTGATAGCAGTACCTGGTGGGGACTGGGTTTGGGGAGGATTAGGTTACTCGGCACAGGGGGTCTAGGTTTGGCTACTCTGCACAGGGGCATCCAAGTAAATCTGAACACAGGAAGCAATAACTGTAATGTCCAAAACCAGGAATGGGATTCTACAGTGTGGCTTTCATTCACATCCAAACTGAACAAACAAAGCATAGACGGACCCCCACAGGGCTACATTCCTGGTAATGCAGATTAGAGACAACAGAACACTTCTTCACATTTCCAGCCCTCAGGCTCTGAACCCACCAGGCACACAGCCTGGACTTGCCAACTTTGGGTACACAGCCATTTGCTTGGCCTGCTCTTACCTGCAGGTTTTCCCACGGCCCGGCTCCCCCGCCGGCCATTTGATCCGCAGTCCATTATGGGAAGGAACCAGTTTTCCAATTGGTGGCTTCCCAAACCACCTTAGAGCCTTCAACTTCTAGAGGGAATTTTCCTTCCAATCCCATGTCTGGGTACTTCCCTCATCACTGGCCAAGTGCATGAGGCAAAGTAGAAATCCACAGAGCAAATCCATAGAGGTGGACCTGGTTACTAAAGATGAGGGGTCTCCCACCACCAGCTCCCACAATCCATACCCGGCCATTTCTCTGGAAACTAAACAACTCTTTTTCTGAAAGCTTGGCAATGTAGATCACTGGGTAGACATATGTCACATCTCCTGTACATGTCTTGACTTCCCCTATGTGCTGGACTTGAACATACTTTTACTTTTGGCTAAACCTATTACTCTAGGCCTCCCACTACTTCAGTAGTCCAATCCCCACTATCACACAAGTCCAGAGTGAAACAAGGGCCCTTTAGAAAGAGCAAAACTCACCCTCCGGTTGCAGGTGCCCCACAGGCGAATCACAAAATCTTCTTGTTTCCCATACTCTTGGACAAAATAAGGCAGCTTCTTCACTAGCAGTAGCCAGGGGGTTGCCCCTGAAAATGCAGGCAAAACCTTCCTGCCCCATCCCCTGAGGGATGGGGCACAGAGACCTGAATCAGCGGTCTCCACCACTTTACAACTATCTTCTGTATCTCTCTTTTAGGTGGAGACACACACCTTTTTCCTAAATGTAGCCCTATGTCAGGGCTGAGGCTCCAAGAGCCTAACACAGCTGCTGTGCTCCTCTCTCAGCAAGCTCCAGATTCCAACTGATCTACAGACTACTGTTCAAACCACTAGGTCTTACTGGGATTCTAGTAACGCCGGGTAACAAGGGGGTTACATTAGCAAACACCAGGGGTTGCACTGCGTACCCTGGTATCATGATTACTACACCCGCCAGTGGGATTAGGCATCAGTTGGCCATTACAGAAGGAACATGGATCCAGCGGGAGGAAAGATACTGATCAGTGTGATTGAGCACCCGCAGGCCATTCTTTAAAGAAAGAGACAACTCAGAAGGGAGAGGGGTACTGGCTGGCAGGATTGGGCACTGCTGGCCTTTTTGTGTAAGAGGAAGAGGGAGGAACATTCTACAGATAGCTGCGAGTGGTGTTAGCATTGTGATCAAAAGTAATTTCTTTCATGCTGCTTTCCTCAGTGTGGAAGCAATCACTTTCGATGAAATCACTTTTGGTTTCCTTCAAACTGCTTTCATGAACCTGCTGACAAAAGCAATTTCACAAATGCAAAAATCCAGCTATCCATAGAATGTTCATTTTTTGAATTGAGCATGCTCAGAAAACAGGGCAATTTTTAACTGGTATTGTCAAAACAATGCAAGTTTGAAACTTCAAACATGTGAAAGCACATTCCTTGAGCCAGATACTATCAAACTTGTAAGTTTCAGGTTTAAAAAAATAGTTTTTTAGTTCCAGGAGAGCAAAAAAAGTCATACTTTGGGTGAGGTTATACACCTCTGTAACCTTGCCCTCCCCCTGAAACTGATTGACACAAAATTTTCAGGATACAATGGCCCTGGATCAGACACCACACCTACCAATTTTCAGGAAAATGGATTGAACAGGGGCAGAATTATTAAGGTGCAAAAAATTGTGGTTTAACATTGAAGTGCTTACACCGGCCCAGTGGCTCTGAGGGTTGAGGTGCTGGACATGACACCTCGCACCACGCTGGTGACCCAGGTTCGGAAGTGAGCTCAGGATGCCGAGGGTCAGTGGGGGGGAAGGCGAGGACTTGGATTGAGCAGCTGGCTGGCTGCTCTCCTTTCCCAGGGAGGGTGTAAGGGCCTGGTGCAACTCTGGTGGCTGCTGGTGGTGACCAGGTGAAGCAGCTCACAAGGCTCGGGGTAAGGGGGTTTGGAGCTGAGGCAAGTCATCCTGCAGGTGGGTGCAGGAGTGTGCCCACACTGCGCTGGAGGTCATTGCATGCCATGTTCATTGGAAGAAAAAGGAGGGAGAGGTACAAGTAGTTAAACAACCTCCCTGCTAGTAGGCAAAGGTGGGTCTAGTGGCAGCAGGCATCACGTCCAATTCCGGGTTATGGGACGCCCTCCAGGTTCTCCTCTCACTTGGTGCCACCCACCAGATGCTCTAGAAAGAGTGCCAGTAAGGTGATGGCAGTCCTTGCCTTAGGGAGCTTAGATCCGGGGGGTTCAGCGGACATGGTGAGATGGAGAGAGCCGTACTAGGGGCTGATGTCTGGAATTCAGGATGACAGGAAGAGCCTGCCCACCGAATGACTCAGCTGTGGACAGTCTAACAGATAAGGGTGCAGAAATAAAGTAAAAAAAAACCAAAACAATAAAGTGCTTACTCAACCCTAATATACTTGTGGTACTACAAATATGTGTACATATTTATAACATGTGAAAACAATAAAGTGTTGTAATTGGTTAAACCATCAGTACAACTGTGCAATTATGTGCCCATAATTACACACTTGCACTGCTTTCAAGGTGCCAGCCTCAGTACCTTAGACAACCATTAAAATAACACCACACTACTGTACTGAGTACAGACAGCTGTTGTACTGAGTAGGGAGATTTAAAATCAGTGATTTATTGTACCCACAATGCCTCTCTGTATAAATTAGCATACATGCTATTATATTTCTGTACTCACTACAGAAACAGGAGACTACTGTCCAGATATTCAAAGCTTTGCACCAGGCACAAAGTGATTGTGCCCACATTGCCCATGGGTTTGCATCGAAATACCATTCGCATGTTATAAATATGTATGCATAATTGTAGTACTACAAGAGTGGCAGCAGGGAGGAGGCGGAAGACTACAGACCAGTCAGTCTTACCCCAGTAGTAGGCAAGATTATGGAGGCACTCTTTAAGGAAAGGATAGTGCAATGCCTGGAATCCATAGGAGCACAGGATCCAAGACAGCATGGGTTTACAACAGGAAGGTCCTGTCAAACTAATCTCATAGATTTCTTTGACGGGGTAACAAGAGTGGTGGACCAAAGGGGTACAGGCAATGTTGCCTACCTTGACTTCAGCAAAGCTTTCGATGCTGTTCCACATAGAAGATTGATTAATAAGCTGGGTAGGCTGGGGGAGTCAGAAGTTGGTCAACTGGGTGGCAAACTGGTTGGTTGGCAGAAAACAGAGAGTGATGATAAACGGTATACAGTAAGAAGAGATGCAAGTCACAAGTGGGGTACCTTAGGGATCAGTCCCGGGGGCCAGTCCTCTTCAATATCTTTATCAGTGACATTGCAGATGGACTGGAGGGTAAGGTTTGTCTGTTTGCAGATTACACCAAGATCTGCAACAGAGTAGATGATCCAGATGATGTGGGCAGAATGAGAAGAGATCTGGATAAACTAGCAAACTGGTCAGAAGAGTGGCAACTGGGATTTAATGCAAAGAAGTGCAAGATCATGCACATAGGGAAGAGAAACCCTGGAGCCATCTATAGGCTGGGAGGGGAGATGCTGGCAGTCACAAGGAAGAAAGACTTGTGCAGGGCATCATCATTACCGATGACCTGAAATCATCCAAGCAGACCACTAAAGCAGTAGGTAAGGCTAGGGGGATGTTGGGGTGTATTAGCAGGGGTGTCACAAGTCGTAAGAGGGAGGTAATAATCCCTCTTAAGACACTGGTTAGGCCCCATCTGGAGTACTGCATGGAGTATTGGAGGCCACACCAGCACAAGGACATTAACAAAATGGAGGCAGTCCAGAGCAGGGCAACCAAAATGGTGCAGATACTGCATCAGAAAATATAGGGGGACAGATTAACAGAGCTCAGTATGTATACCCTAGAGCAAAAGAGGGAGAGAGGTCATATGATCGAAACATTCAACCATCTTAAGGGCATTAACAAGGTGAAAGAGTCTGACATGCTTCAATATAAAAAAAATAGCAGGACAAGAGGACACAGCATGAGATTAGAGGGCGGCTGATTAAGGGGTAATGTGAGGAAGTTCTTTTTCACAGAAAGGGTGATGGATGCATGGAACAGCCTACCTCAGGAAGTGGTGGATATAAATACAGTGCAGGGCTTCAAACAAGCATGGGTTTGGCATAAGGGAGCAATACAGATGAGTATGAATAAATAGGCCATTGACAGAGTAAAGGTCTATGGCACATTCATAAGGTAGAAAAAATGGGCAGACTGGATCGACCTTGCGGTCCTTATCTGCTGTCAACTTCTATGTTTCAAAGGGTACCTTCATGTACAATAAGAGCACTAGTGTCCCAGTGCTGAGACAATGTATGCAGCACACAAAGTCAGGGGTGGTACCATACATATCAGTGCATCGTGATATTCAGCATGTTAGTGTTATGCAAATAGGTTTTCGCAGGTCACTTAGTGCTGCGCATTTAGCGCCTATAAAAAGGCCATCTTGAACTGAGGCAAACCCTAGAAGAGGAGAGACACTGCAGGCCACACTCAGAGATGGCACTCATGGGAGCCCATATTGTCTACCTCATGTAGCAGGTCCTAGAAGATGAGGAGAGGGCCAGTGCCAATTCTAGGCCCAGGTGCAGGACACAGAACTGCTATGCTGCACACAGACTGTATCGTCTATGAGTCACATTCAAAGTCCTCAGTGACAACTAGACTTGGGGCTCAACAGACCCATGCTCAGGCAGCTATGTGAGCTGCTTCATGATCAGCTCCATATGGACAACCAGCACAAGTAATGTGCTGTCTGTAGAGTGCAAGATTACAGCCGTAATATTTCCTGGATACTAGAATATTCCAGAAACTGGTGGGAGACACCATCAGTATCTCACAGTCAGCCACCTTGTGCCTGTTGGGCCAGTTCCCAGATGCCCTGCTGTACCATGCTGGACCAGTTCATCATATTTCCCAGCACACCAGCAGAGTGAACAGCAACCATGCAGCAGTTCTCTTGGGTTGCATGGCTACCATCTGTACTTGGTGCCATTGACTGCACCCATGTTGCCATCCGGCACCCAAGGGTGATGGAGTGGAGGCCTATCTCAATAGGAAGGAGTGCCACTCCATCAATTGCCAGAAGGTGTGTGATGCAACAGGGTGCATCATTAATGTCCTGCCCCAGTACCCTGGCAATGCCCACGATACCTTAATATGGCACAACTCCATTCTGTGCCAGAGGTTTAAATGTGGGGACATCCCTAGTAGTCTGGTAGGAAGGTCAAAATAGTACAAGTATCATTCAAAATTTGAAAAAAATGCAAATTGTACTACAGGTAGATTTTTGTATTCTCTTTCATAAAAGAGCAGGACACAAGTGACCCATCAATGTTTAGGGGTTGCAAAAGGGGTTTTTATTGCCAAAGGTATGTAGAATTTTGCAAAAAGTGTTCAAAGTGTGAAACAAAACATGAAAACTGGAATATAAGTAGATGTCTATGTTTTCTTTAAAACAAAAGCAGGACACATGATCTAATGATATTAAAGGGGTCAAAATACAGTTAATGTACAAATACGTGAAAAAATACCAAAACTATGCTTATATTTGACTCATTGGTCCACAACTATGTTTCCAAATTATTGGAAATTACACCAAATAACCTTTTATACTTTGCATCTCTACTTTAAACCAAGTATGCAGACCTTTGGTTTGAAATTAATTTTGTATCGTATGGAAAAATGTTCAAAATTATTGTACATTATAAAATGGCAAGAAAGAATCCTGGGCTGTTAATGGTCAGTCTGGGGCTGGACCCGTGATGTTATACCAGCATAACATCATGGATCTAGTCCCAGCACAAGCATGGCAACATCAAATGTTAAAAGAATCACTCCACTAGCCATGTACAACTTTCCCACACATGCCTGCCACGGTCGGAGCTTCCCAATACTTCCAATTTAAAAAAAATAAATAAATCCTCCCCTTCCACTCAGATTACTCACTTGTCCACCGAACAATCCCAACATATTTCCCTCAGGTGTTCATAAAGTAAACAAAGTAAAAGTGAAGCCATCAGTGCGGTTTCATGTTCCCGATCGGCTACAGATTAGTTCCCTGAGCCCCGCTCAGCAGAGCATAAGAGTGACCTTATTTCTAACATTCACAGATGGTACTTATTTTGAAGCACATTTCACTTACAGAAGAAAAGAAATCTGAATAAAGCTGCATGTTCTGATAACATGGTCACTGCCATTAGCTTCACTTTTCAACTCTCCCTGCCTGCCCCAAACTGACTGAGATGACTGCGTACTTCGACGATTGGCTTCGCTTTTCGGCTCTCCCCACCCACCCCGAAACTGACTGAGCTGACTGTGCGCTTTGATGATTGGCTTCACTTTTCAGCTCTCCCTGCCTGCTCAAAATGATTGTCCTGACCACGTGCTTCTGTTACCACACACTGCTTTCTCTACAATTCACAGACTTTCTTTTTTCTCTTTCTTCTCCCAATACAAAATGCAAAGCAGCTGTTCCAGGAAAAGAACATGCATACCCCAAGTGCCACTATGATATTCTGACGGGGGTGGGGGTGGGGACAGCTTCATGAAACAGGGACAGCTGTAGTTTCTTGGCTTCACAATGAACAAAACAAGTAAAATGAGAAATGGGAAAAGATACACAGAAACAGGTTGAGGGCACAGGGGCTACTAGGACAGAGAACAGGTGTGCACACAGTGGACAGAAGCATACCTCTCAACTGTCGCTGATTTTGAGGGACGTCCCTGATTTTGACTCAAAATTTTACCCTGTCCCTCTTAAAAATTGTGTTTCCGTGACCAAACAGCAGGGGTTGTAAGCACAAAATAATGTCACACATTAATGTTACAGACCTGTTTTTCATTAGAAAAGGCATTTTACACCAAGCCCCTTATTCTGCCACCTTTCTGAGTGGATATCACTAACTTTGAAGATGTGTCCCTGATTTTGGTCCTTTGTCCCTGATTTTTTTAAGCATTGTCCCTGATTCATGAAGTAGGAGGTTGAGAGGTATGGACAGAAGGTTTGAGAGGGAGAGTAGTCTGCTTGGAAGGTGAGAGCCGCGGTAACTGTAGGAGCTCCACCTAGTGGCCAAGATGAGCAGAATTACTTTTCCTCTCAGTATTCCTACACGTGGAAAAAATATATTAAAAAAAAATGTTAATGACTTTTTCCCCCTTTCTTTTTTTTCCCCCACAAACAAGCCATTGTATAATAGGAATAATGCACTCCAGTGTGTGTGTGTCATGTTGGGATAACGTCACTTCTCAAGTGTTGCACTCGGCCCCAACCACCTGAAGCATGACATTATCCCAACATGACACACACCCTGTCATGCATTATTCCTTTATTTTAAAGTATACAGATAACAGTGATGTAGAGATGTGCTGTTATCTAAAAACAAGCAAACACTCATTATGATATTTTTAGAAATATGTATTATAGATATACTGTATAAACCCTTATTTCCATGCACCTTTTTTCCACGTGGTCAGGGTCAACTGGCAATTTGGCATAAACTTTTATTAGTGGGGTTATGGCTGTCCATACCCTGATGTCTGTCTGTTGCTAGTAATTAGTAATCCACATTCAGTATTATGTTTTTTTTTTTGTAGTTTTAAATAATCCATACTTTTTAACCCTACTTCAAGCTGGATCATGATATCCTAGACAGACCCAGCCCACTTTTAGCAAAAGCAGCATCTGTCAGCTACCAGCATTGCTTTTCCTGTATTCAGTGTTACACACTCAACCGTGTGATGGCGGAATCGCTCCAGCCTTTGTATGCTGTTTACAGATAACACTAAAAAGATAATGAGTAAGAATATTAGTTCATTATCTGGAGTCACCCTGAATTATGTAGAATTCTATAAATACTTAGGGTTGACACTGGATAAACATTTGACTTTTGATTTGCACATTAACAAATATTTCTAATAAGTTAAAGAGGTTACTTTTTTTTCCTATAGGGACAAAGCATTATTTAATTCAAATGTTAGGAAATTATTGGTCACTTCTATGTTTCTATCAGTACTAGATTATGGAGATATTGTGTATAAGAATGCCAGGAAATCATTATTGAGCTCATTAGATACCTTACATAACAGTGCTCTGGGGTTTATAATAAACTTGCCCTACAGAACTCGTTGTGTTCTATATTGAAAATCAAGTCTTTTTTCCCTATCTGATCAATGAGATACTCATTGGAGTACATTCATGTACAAGTTTATTATGCAGTTCCTTCAAGAATTTTTATTGAATTTAATAAAAAAACAAATGAGGGCAAAATCATTATTTAAGATCTACATCTTAGACATCTTTATATGTTCCGAGATGTAAAACTAGTTTTGGGGATAGAACGCTATTGTGAAGCACACATTAAGCATGAGGTTTAATGTTTAGCTGCCGCCCCTTTAAGAGCACTTAGAACTGCATGTATCTAATTGTTGCACTGCCTGGCAGTGCCATGTTGGTCTGTCAATCAGAGTATAGTCAACGTGGGGTTTGTCCTCATGAAGAGAATACCTACTGAACTGAATAAACCTGCCTTATTCTTTATTTTATGCGTCCGACTAGTTATTCGCATGGTCCAGATGGGGTCCTCACCAGCAGCACCAGCAGCAACCGAAGGGGCTGGCAGACCACAGAGAAGGTAAGGGGTCTTTTAGTGGTGGACTATACAAAAAAACGGCACACATGGTGGAGAATGCGGCCCTTCTTCTGTCCAGACCCCATCTCGCTTGCCTGCGTCGCTGGTTACCCCAAGTCATCACCCCAGTATGTCTGAACTGCTTGAATTATATTTTACAAACAGCCTTGGCAGCACAGAAGAAAAAAAAATGAATGAACTGTTTCCCATCTTGTGTTATCCTACTGTACCAAGACTTCTGCAAAGCAAATTTAAACATTGCTAGCCAGCTAAACTAATGAACTGTCAGCAAGTACATTTTTTTTCTCAAACCTATGCCACACGGAGCTGCAAACTGTACTCCCCCCTCAAACCTCATGGCAGGTTCAGTGCCTAACCTCCCACTCCACTCCACTCCACAGTGCAGAACGCTGCTCCAGAAGAAGATAATACCAGAAAGAGCAGCACAGTGGGAAAAAAATAAAAATAAATAAATAATACAACTGTACCAAGCGAGCCCTTCTGTCTGGGTCTCCTGCAACAGCTCCATGCTGCCCTCCTTGCATGCGCCAGCTCCTACTGCACCAGCATCAGCCTCCCCACGAGCATCGTGGCTCAGGGCTGCTTCGCAGTATCCCCTTTCAGCCACTCGAATCGTGACTTCCCTCAGGCTCCTTCACTGCTACCTACAGAGCGATCCCCACCTTACCAGCTCCTTTCCTGTGAAACTACTGCAGTTCTCTTCTTGCCTTTGGAACCAGACCCCTACCCACCGGCTAAGCGCCCCTCAAAGCAGTGCTGCACAAAGAACTCTGCTCCGGTTCAAGGCTGCCTCAAAGGACCACTCTCCTTGTGGTCCGCCTGCCTTTACGCCGCTCCACAATGCAGTCCCACCAATTCAGCTTCTTCCCCTTGGCTGCAACAGAACACAACACCGGAGCTCTGCTTCCCTCACAGGCACAGATCACAGCTCCTGCATTTCCCCGAACCACCGACTGCTGTGGCACACAACAGCGCAAGGAACTCTGCTCCCTCCCACCTCTGCAGCAGGCCCGCTCATTGGATAACCCCACGGCCGCCGCACGCTCCTGAAGCTGAAACAGAGCACTCTTCTTGCCACGCGGCTCAGCACCTGTTCACTTCTGACCTCAGCATCCTCTTGCTCGGGCGATCTGCTCCCCAACTCCTTGCTGCCTGCACATAAAGCTACCGCTCGGCCACGCTTCAGACAAGGGTCTATACCACTTTAGCAAATTAATAATGTAAGAAAAAAACAGACCACAGGATTTCTACACAGGGTGAGCTCTTCCAGTAAACAGGGTACAGCAAATAAATAAAACGAGGACCCATACAGAAAAATAAGGAAAAAAAACAAAAAAAACCAAACAGGGTTCAGGACAGGACTATAAATAAAATACAGGGGGCAGTAATCAAAGCACTGCAATGTACCAGCATAAGCCAAGCAGGGCACTATAATAAATAAAGGGGTTGAGACAAAAGTAAATACACAACACACAACCCTGGGATATGCAGATAAGCAAAAAGCACAATAAACAAAACGGAGGAGCCAATGACAATAAATAATCAAAAGAATTCTCTGCAGCCCATCCTAGGCAGCCGGGGAGCAATCAAGCAATAAATTAATTAAATAGATTCTCCTGCATTTCGCCACTCACCACAGAAAACTCCCGCCAATTTCAGTCTGGGGAGAAGGCAGCAGGGTGGCAATCGCCATTTTGGCCATTGTTAGGCAGCCAGCCAGCCTTGTGGAAGAAATCCTCCATCTCGAGCACATCAAAAACAATAAGACTGGAAGTGAACCTTGACCCCTCTGCTGGTGGCCATCTTGCTACAGTCAGCCCAGTCAAATCCCACAGGAACTGCATGTCACAGTTCGGTGGCCATCTTGGGAAGGGCACAAACTGACCTCACTTCATTAAAATCAGTGGGAGTCCTACTGAAATGAATGGATACTGCTACAAAAAGCTGATTTTTGCAACAAAACCTTTATTTAAATAATGAACAACACAGAATTGAGTGGGAAATCCTTTATTAAGACATCATTGATGAACTTTGCTACAAAAAAACCAAAAAATGTGCACTTTTGTCTACAAAATTAATTTTTGCTCAGCAACTCATCTACGACACGACGTCCTGTCTCCTGCATGACAGCAACTCCTTCTCACCCCTATGACCTTCGCTCCGTGAAACAAAGCTCATCTCCAACCACAATGTCCGATGATGACACAGATATGGGCATCGGTGTATCCGGAGCCTACCTTCACCCACCTCTAGGGCGTGGGGCTACAAAATCGAAACAACCCTCTATGACATCCAGTCTCCTATTTCTGCTCAAGGAGCACCAGCTATGCAAGCTATTCAAGACAACTTGGCCTACATTAAAGCCATTTCACCACAGTCCACGGTCCATGACAGCCTACAACAAGTACTCTTCTCAGCCCTGCCACATGAAGACGCTGTCGACTGGCTGGAACACTTTCAAGTGTGGATTTATTTCAACAGTTGGACTGATCCCTTGCGCATCTCCAATGCCTTGTGCTTGCTTCTGAGAGGGACTGCCATTTCCTGGTTCAATGCACTTCCTGACCAAGTCAAAGCAGATGCTGCCACACTGTACGCAACCTTCAACGCCCATTTTCTCCAAGCACATCCACCCTGGTTATTAGAGCAACAGCTGTGGGAGCGCACCGTGCAACCCTCGGAATCTCTGGAAGCCTTCATTGTGGACATTGAGACTCAATGCAAATGCCTACAGAAATCAGAGAAATATCAAGTAACAGCCTTTGTTCGGGGACTGCATCCTCAGTTTTGTACCTATGTCATACAGCAAAAACCAACCACCTGGACAGACACCATCCAAGCTGCACAGCTAGCTCAAGAGTCCATTTCAATGTTCCAGTCTGCCAGCGCTCAGGCGCCCCAAACCTCACAACTGGCTGCACTTGCCACATGTGTCCAACAGCAACAAGCAATGATCAACAAGCTTATTTCTACTGTCAATACCTTACACATCAGCTCAACTGCCTCTGCAGTAAATCCTAATGCTATGCAACCACCTCGACAGTGACCGGTTCCACCTCCACCTTCTTGAGAGCCAGTGACTTGCCAGTGGTGTGGATTCAGGGGACACACTGCCGCTGTCTGTCGAAAGTTAAAATATTACCACAGGATGCAAGAGGACCATGGACGCCCACCACAGCGCACTCAACATGATAACCGCAACTACTCCCAGGATCAGGGAAACGAGCGCCACCCAACAGACTAGGAGCTTTTGTTGGGGGGGGGGACACATCAACTGACCACCCCTCTGACTCTCGTAATTCAAACAAAACTCTTCCTCCAACTGCGAGCTCTGGCACACTCTCACTTCTTGGAGCAAAGGTACCTGTCATCCCCTCACCTCTTCTAGCGAACTATGTATCTGTAACCATCAGAGATTGGTCTACTCATGTCTTGGTTGACACTGGAGCAGAAATTTCAGTTATCAATAGCAGTATTTCAAACAATCAAGCTATTCGTCACATACCTAATGTCTCTCCAGCCGACATAAAGTACATTATCACAGCCAGTACAGATACAATACCTATCACAGGCATTGTCCATCTCAAGCTTCACTTTGGCTCGCAGCAAGCTTCTGTCAAGTTTTATATTGTGCCTGATCTTCAACCTACAATAATTCTAGGCCTGGACTTTCTGAAAGCTCACAAAGCCATCCTAGACTTTGCCTCAAGCAAATTGTTGCTAGATCCTCAGACACAACTCACAGCTATAGACTGTCACTGTGCCCCCTCAGTCAGAAATGGTTTTGATTGCCAAGATTCAAGGTGAACCATTTCCACAAGGTGTTTTTGGCATCGTCATAGGATCCCCTGCGCTGCATTCGTCAGGTCTGCTTCCAGGAAATACCTTATCAGTGGTGCATGATGGCGCAGTCTTCCAAAAATGCTGCAACTTCACAGATGAGCCACTGGTCATTTCAAAGGGTGCCAATGTTGGAAAGTTTGTCTGCTTATCTTCAGGGGACCAGCTTCATCTCATGCAAGAACCTCAGCCTGGTTCCACCAGCACTACTTCTGTCAATACTATCATGACCACTCCCACTTCAACGGAGTTACCCCTCAGTCAGTGACTATCCTCTTCCAAACTTCCAGCATCTCCAACAGAAAAGCAACAAATTTTGAAATTCCTGGAAAATTACCCAGATGTCTTTGTTGGTTCAGATAAGCTTGGATGTTGTGATATCCTGCAACACACCATCAAAGTACTGCCCAACCAGAAACCAATCCGTCAACGAGCCTACAAAGTGGGGCACAACCAGAAACAAGTCATCAAGGACATAATCAAAGACATGCTTGAACAAGACATAGTCGAAGAGTCTACAAGTCCTTGGGGTGCACCTTGCTTGCTGGTGGTAAAAAAAAGACAAAGGGTATCATTTTGTGGTAGACTACAGAAAACTCAATGCCTACATGGTGCAGGATGCTCATCCCTTGCCTACAACCGAAGATGCGTTAGAGAGCCTTGGTGCGGCCAGTTCTGCTTACTTCACCACTCTAGACCTTCAGAGTAGGTTCTACCAAGTTTCAATTGATCCGGCTTCTCGTCCATACACAGCATGGTGCTGCCACTTCGGACTTTTCCAGTTCAAACGTCTGCCTATGGGTCTTCGGAACAGTCCAACCACATTTCAACGTGTTATGGAAGCCGTACTATGTGGGTTGTCCTGGAAATCTCACCTAGTCTACCTGGATGACATGACAGTCTTCAGCAGAATTTTGCCAGAGCACTTCCAACATCTTCAAGAAGTGTTTGAACGTCTCAGACAAGCCAGTCTCAAGCTTCGCCCAGAAAAGTATTGTTTTGTGCAGCATAAAATTCATTACCT
Organism: Neoceratodus forsteri; assembly: GCA_016271365.2. Lineage (NCBI taxonomy): Eukaryota > Metazoa > Chordata > Ceratodontiformes > Ceratodontidae > Neoceratodus > Neoceratodus forsteri. Next base: position 1,077,455,801 of record CM028131.1, read on the forward strand.
GTCCCAATAAGCATGTCAGTTCCTGCTGCACAACACTCTGTGCCTCCACAGCCAACTGCAGCAGCTACTGGTTGTTGGCCACATCCCACTGTTGCTGAGGACTGTCCGTTGAGGCAGGGTTAGACTGCACCCTTGGCCATTGTATGGGCTTTAGCTGCACCGCAGTTGGTGCTGCAGGCCATTGTTGGTGCTGTGGACTGGCTGTGGGGTGACAGCACTGTGGCTGTGCTGGACGATGGATTGTGGGGAAGCACAGCAGTGGCTGACCCTGTGGTATTGGCCGGGGGTGGCAGGACGATGGTCGGACCACAGGTGGGGTCATGTTGCGGCTCAGCAGTGCTGTGCCAGGAGATGTGGGGAGGTAGCACCACTGTGATCACTGAGCCATGTAAGGACAGTGCCTGGGCCCCATTGGCATGGGAGCTGGTGGTGGGAACCCCTCCTGTTCTAGGGCAGACTCCATCTGTCCTAAACTCCAGTTTAGGGCTCATCATCCTCTTCTTCCACATCCTCCTCATTGCTGTCCACCAGCTGGTGCACATGGGTGGGTGGCAGGGGCAGCTGCCAACCAAGATGGTCTTGGGGCATCTTTCACCATGTCCAGTATGTTGTGGTGTGCTGAGGGGAGTAATATAACACCATAACATACAGACCTGTGTGCTGGCTGAGGCAGCATGCATGCCCAGTGTATGGTGACACTTCACCCATGCTGTGTGTGTGCAATACACTGCCTATACCCCTTGTGTCCCTACGTATCACACACCCCTACAACAATGAGCACACACCCTGCACCAGTGGGTACACATCCTAGCACTGGTGTGCACACACACACACACACACCATCCCAAGTGAGCACACATCTCATAACTGGTGAGCACATGGGCAACTACACATGGGGCACAGTCATGGATCTGCACTCAGATGGCTACACTCTAGGTGACATGAAAATAGTAATGTGGCCAGCACTCAATGTGTCACCCAGCGCTTGTGTATGCATGCACCCGGATGTATGTACACCCACATATACACACATGGCCAATGGAATGTCACACTGAAAGTCACTTACATTGCTGGCAGGTCCCTCTTGGCTCTTGTAGCCACCACCCGGCACTATCATCACCTCCATGGGCTGTAGCATGGATGCTGTGGCCTCTTCTGCAAGATCCAGGGTATGTGCAGCCACCAATGCCCATAGGCTCCTGCCTGTGGTATGCAGCTCCCTGCAGTGTGTTGCCATGACCTGCTTCATCCACCTCCTCATGTCTTTGAAGCACTTCTGTACTGCTTCCATGGACCTGTTGCAGCTGCTGATGGCATTGACCTCATTGGTATTCTCCTCCCAGGCCTGCTATACCTGGGCATTCATGCTCTTGCTCCAGGACAAGACCTCCTCCCTGGCCTTGTAGGCCTGTGCCAACACTTGTAACTTCTCCACACAGAAATGGTGGGCCTGAATTTTGTTGGTGTCCTCCATGGTACCTGCTGGACTGGGGAGTGGAATACAGGTGACTGGGGAGTACTGTATATGTAGCAGCACACAGCTGAATGGGACTTTGGTGTAGCCCCCAACATCCGACCATGTTGGTGTCCTAGCAATGCATGTCCTACCACAGACCTCAGCCGCGTGACGCAGGCCTGCCTATGCACTGACACAGCCATTGTCCAGGTCACAGACAGGCAGGGGTGGACATGGAATGAGGCCCACAAGAAGCTAGGGCTACCACCACCTACTCATGTATGTAAGAGGGCATCTCCGCTGACAGTTTGCAACATGGAGTATGATAGTGGGATGCCTCCACCTAGATATGGCAACACCACCAATTGATGTGCACCCCAGCGGCCATCACCGCCATATTTCCAGGGTATCACTGCACACAGCCTACACACACGGGTTACACTATGCAGGTGTCCCAGGAACTGTGTTCCATCACATCACCGAAACATGTATGACAGACCCACCACCACTGTCATCCTGCTATAGAAACTACTATAGGAGAGTTCCACCAGCTACAATTGGCTGTCCACCACCTAGAAATCTGGATGTGAGAAGTCCCCCACTTAAGCAATTCCAATTTAGCAGGGCTCCTAGATGTACAGGGCATCCTATATTGTCAGGGCAATTGAGACATGTACAGGGATCAGCATTGGCTACGAAGGACAACTGACTATTTTGTCCTCTGTAAATGTAATGGAAGCTACAGGAACACTGGGAGAAACTCACCTTGGAGGTACATGGAAAATGCCAAATCAGTCATGGAGTCATGCTGTAACCACTGCATAAACACAGTCCAATCTCACACATCCCTTTCTAGGCCATTCCACGTCACCCACCTCCATTCACCTGCTGTTCAGCTGTGTAAGTGGTGCACTGTGCTCCTTTATATACGCCAGGTGTAATCACGCATGCTAATGTATGAATACCTGCCAGTAATGACATGCAAATGTGGTTGTTTGCCCACTGACTATGAAATTACCACATTTGTATACCCTGGCAGAGTATTGCATTTTTGCTCACTGCGTAAGCCCCATTTGTGCTAGTGCACTGCTTTGCACTGCACCTGTGTTTGCATGATGTTGAGCCGCAGTGCAGTCATGTCATCATTTGCTGCCTATGACATCATCTGTCTGTGTAGCCCTGTGTGCCAAACCATTGCACAATAATGGTGTGCAGTGCTGCGCAGGATTGTTCATGCATGTGCCATTCCATTAGGGGCATGTGCTCCCAGTCCAGTCGTAACACAGCACTACCATGGCAACATGCAGTGCAACTTTACAGGACACACCCAGATGGCTCAGAGCCAGGCAGAAGTGTAGTACAAGTGCTAATCTTAGTAGTGAGAAGAAAATGTCAGGCAGACAACACAGACCCTTTCAGCAGTGAGGTCATAATTGGGCCACCACAGAGTTGGCCAATCTGGTCAGCTTGGTGGTGGCCAGAGATAACCAGCTGTAGGGGGAGGCAGCAGGGACAGACAGACCCTGGAGTGAGGTATGGACATCTGTGGGGTGGTATCTCACAAGAAGAACTGAGGTCACCCACACTGGTGTCCAGTGCCAGCAAGGATTTAATGACCTCCAGAGGAGGGAGACGCGCTGTCTGCAGCAGCTGTGGGTGATGGTGGATGGCGGCACTGTGCTCAGGCCAGGTTAGTACAGAGGGCTGTATGTATTCGTTTGTGTAATGGCCTTTGGGCAGGCCTGTATCATGTTAGTGTGCGATAGGGCTACCGCTTCCGAGGCACTGTGTACATTAACCGAGTGCCCTCTTTGTTCCCTTGTAGTGCTATGGGACATGCCCACTGCATTGCCCGTCAGAACATATACAGGTGTCTGGGCCCCCTGTCCATGGGGTGTGCCTGTGTTCTGTGCATGACAGGACATGCTGTGGTTGTCCATGGCGTGCACTTGACTGGGCTGGATGGTAGTGGGCCATCACAGTGACATGGTGGCAGTGTCAGGGTGCAGGACGGGCCCATGTCTAGCGTCATTGCATGTTTTGCATGGTCTAGCTACCAGGTATGGTGACTTTGACATATCATTGCCTTTTGTTGGGTATGACCTGGGAGGGAGTCATGTGTGTCTAAATGTAGCTGTGCTTGTAGGCATCTCCATCAAGATGTGGATGTGTCCACTGTCTGTGTCACGTGCATGGTCTGTGCTATCCTGGAAGGGCACTGGTATGCATCTGCCAGATACAGCACGGGGGTACTATTTCACTGCACAGGGGGTTCTGGACATGTATTGGCCAGTATGTGGGGCAACACCTACTGTGTCTCCCCCCCCCAGCCATTGTATAGGTATGCCTTGCCAGCCCCTGTCATCTGTCACCTGGAGCAGCGTGCATACCCATGCATACTATGGTTTCAAAGGGTTTGCAGCCGACAAGTTTGGGTCTGTTGCACAGTGGCTGGGGGCTGGCAGGATGTGGGCACTACATGGGCAAGCATACACTGTGCAAGGCCCTACCTACCACAGGGGGAGGTATCATACCTGCTGCACCTGGGCCATGGCTTGCATGTGTGTGGTGCCACAGGTGGTCTGACAGGTACATTGCAAACCTGTCCATCTGCATCATGCATATGTGGCAACTAGTACACAGTATATGAGTATGGGCATTTATGCTATGTAGTGTGCACTGAACTATGCACTGTGTTCCATTGCAGGATACTGATTGCACCTCCCTTACCCTCATCTACAGACCTCAGCAAACAGACAGCCCCTGCCAGGGGCATGGAACAGCAGGACCAGAAGAGTACTAGCTGGATAAGTCCAGATCACCAGGCCATGACAGGGCCCGGAAAAGTCATTCACGGGAGGGCCGTCCATGTAAGTACCCTGAATTGCATATTGCACTTGAGGTTGCATGTTTAGTCTTAGAGGTGCTGGAACAGGTTGGCCCACTACGGCTATGGTCCTACCACTTTCATAGGTGTTAGGGGCCTGGCTATACCTCTTGTTGAAATCATGGCTAGGTATTACACTGGTGGAGTGTGCCATGACACTGTAGCATGTGTTGTACACAGTGTTATGTACACAGCACCCTCTGTGTGGCATGCAGGGTGTCAGCAGTGACAGCTTTGGTCTTGGTGATGGTGGTGGGCATGGGTCATGGCCTGCTGGATTATGGCATAGTGGCTGACTTTATCAATGTAAACATGGGCTTCACTGGGGGGGGCATGGCACAGGTGGATGACGTCAGCAAGGTTGGACTGGGGTACTGGGGATCAACCTGGAAAGCAGATTCAGGGGTCCACCTGGAAAATCAATAGGGGAAGGCCTAGGGTGACACATGCATGCAAGTATTCCACTAAAGTTTGACATGCTAGCACTGTGTTTGCCTCTTACATCTACTTGCAGTGACAGATATATTCTATTTAATTAGAAAATAGATGATAAATGCAAAGATTTTGAGAGTTTAGAAGGTGGCCAGGAACTCTTCGGAGGCAGGGGGTCCACCTGGACATTTCCACGTGCCTTGGTGGGCCAGTCCGACTCTGGCTGTCGGTCAGTGGTGGGAGGTACAACAATATTCTACACCTAACCAAGGCAGCAATATTGGTGTCAGTGAACCCAGTCATAGAAGGGGGAGTGCACCTCTTACATCCCTAGCCTTGCCACTATTTAGAGTCTGCCACTATCCATGTCTACATCATGCTGTGTGCCTCTGTGGCTGTTGATGGATGTCCCTGTGTGGCCTGCCATGCTGGATGCATACCTCTGGGGGCATCACATCAGGGGTTGTGCTGAGGGACACTGACGACCCTGCATTTGGGACATTGGCCCACCAGTGGCACTGTGGTGTCATGGTCTTTGCAATCTACTGTGGTGCACCTATGTGCTGCTGGCATGGTGCCCTGCATCTGTCTAGCATGCTGTAATGTGCCTTCCACTGTGTAGTGGTGTGTCCCCTGTGTCACCAACCAAGTGCCACACGGGAGCAGTAGTAGTGCTCACAGCCACAGTTGTGACCCCATCAGTGTTGATTAACTCTGTACCGACATGTTCTTGGGACTCTGTATGCATTGCTAACATCAGAGGGTTGGCATTGGCCACTGTAGTATGGTACACCACTTTGTGTCATGCCTTGCACATCATACAGACTCTGTGGCAGTCAACCTGCAGTGGTGCCATATCTAGTGCCGTATGCACTGTGTGTCATGCCTTTGCAGCTTACCAGAGCCCGCATTTGTGGCATGGGGTTGGTGGACAGTGGGGCCATTGGTGGGCGGTTCATGTAGTGCACCATACATGCTTGACATTGTTATGCAGATGTGGGGGTGTCTTACCAACACAGTCTGCTGCATCTAGCAATCCGCCCCCTGCCTCCGATCCTCTACTAATTCCTTTTTCTCTGTTTTGTTCTTACGCAGATCTTGTGCTCCCTGACCGGGTATGCTCCCCATAGCAGTGCAGCGGTTTTCACTGCCACCACCCACTCCTGCAAATCGCTGACCCAGGATGCCTTTCCAGGTACGTTCCCTCTGCTGAGCCGGAGTTTCAATTATTGGCACCTTCTCCTGGCTGCAGCCCAATTGGCCACTCTCCCTCATGGGCGCCCACCAATTGGCTCTTCTGACTGCCTGCTGTAAGCCACTTTCCTCTGATAAGCTCAGCCACTTCTCGGCTGGTGGCTGATTCTCGTCACCTGTTTCTCCCTGCCGCTACTACTCATCTCTAATTTTTTTCTCCCTTCCACCCTCCCCCTCACTGGCACTCTTTAAATCTGCTTGCCGAACACAAACCCCACCTTGTAGCTCTCTGCATCCAATAGGCCAGATGTTAACTGGAGTGCAGTTGCAGCAGCCACTTCTAAGAGTGGGGTTATTCTAGATGCCCTACAGAGGGCATGCCTTAGACAACTAGTATTGGAACCCACTCGAGAGGGAGCAATCTTAGACCTGGTTCTCTCAAATGGAGATGGAGAAGATCACAGATGTAGAAGTGGGTAGCCATCTGGAACTAGCGACCATCGAACAGTATGGTTCACAATAAACACAGCAATAGAAGTCAAGCCATACAAAGGCAAAAGTACTGGACTTCAGGAGGGCTGACTTTGCCAAAATGGGTGAGTGCCTAAGGAATGCACTAGCAAATGGGCAGGAAGGAGGGTGGAAGAACAATGGGAATAATAAAACTGCCATCACAGAGGTAACAAGCCTTTGTGTGAAGCAAATAAAGAAAACAAATGATGTAAGAAACCACTATGGTTCTCAAAGGAGGTGGCAGTGAAGGTTCAACAGAAAAGAAAGTATTCAGAAAGTACAAAGAATCACAGAAGGAGCAGGACAGAGAATTGTATTAGTTAAAGCAAAGGAAGCTGGGAAGGCAGTCAGAACAGCAAGGCCGAACTGAGGAAAACATAGCCAACTCAGTTAAGAAGGGGGATAAAACCTTTTTTAGGTACATCAGGGAGCAAAGAAAGACTAAGGGAGGGATAGTGAGGCTTAATAAAGGGGAGGGGAAGTAGGCATAGGGTGACTGTGAAAAGGCAGAGATACTAAACAAATATTTTTGCTCCGTATTTACAAATGAAGAGGTGGAGGTACCTAAAACAAACAATAGAAACACTCTGGATACAAAAGTTGATACCAGCCCATTTACAGAAGAAAGGGTTCTGAAAAAACTCTTAAAACTGAAGGTGGATAAAACAATGGGGCCTGATGGGATTCATCCCAGAATTCTAAAAGAACTAAGGGTAGAACTAGTGACACCACTGACTACCCTCTTTAACAAATCATGGGAGGATGGGGTGGTACCTGAGGACTGGAGGAGGACAGATGTGATTCCCCTTCACAAAAGTGGGAGCAGGGCAGAAGCGAAACTACAGACCAGTTAGTTTAACCTCAGTGATAGGGAAAATGATGGAATCACTTCTGAAGGAAAGAACTGTCGAGTACCTAGAGGCCAGAGGCACAGGACCCAAGGCAGCATGGATTCACAGCAGGAAGGTCATGCAGACAAATCTAATAGATTTCTTTGACTGGGTGACCAAAGTAGTAGATCAGGGAGGGGCTGTGGACATGGCCTACCTAGACTTTAGCAAGGCATTTGACTCAGTCCCACACAAAAGATTAATATACAAGTTAGCCAGCCTGGGAGTGGGTCCCAAGATGATAGCCTGGGTAAAGAATTGGCTGGAGAATAGGACACAGAGGGTAACAGTAAATGGAGTCCACTCTGAAGAAAGGGGGGTTACTACTGGGGTGCCGCAGGGTTCAGTATTAGGACCACTCCTCTTCAATGTCTTTGTAAGTGACATTGCAGAGGGACTGGAAGGAAAAGTATGTCTCTTTGCAGATGACACAAAGATTTGCAACAGAGTTGATGCACAAGGCGGGGTGGAAAGGATGAGAAGGGACTTGGCAAGGTTAGAGGAATGGTCAAATGTATGGCAGCTTAGATTTAATGCTAAGAAGTGCAAGGTAATGCACCTGGGAAACAAAAACCCAGGGGAAGAGTACACAATGGGGGGTGAGATACTAACAACAAAAAAATGGAAAGGGACCTGGGGGTAGTCATATCCGATGACTTAAAGGTGGGCAAGCAATGTGAGAGGGCAGTAAGGAGGGCTGGGGGGATACTGGGATGCATAGGGAGAGGCATCACCAGTAGAAAACAGGAAGTGTTATCCCTCTGTACAGACAGCTGGTGAGACCCCATCTGGAGTACTGTGTGCAGTTCTGGAGACCCAATCTCCACAAGTACATAGACAAGATGGAAGCTGTCCAGAGGAGGGCAACTAAAATGGTGCAGGGTCTGCACTGGAAGACATATGAAGAAAGACTAAAGGAGCTTAATATGTATAGCCTCGAGGAAAGGAGGAGAGGGGACATGATAGAAATGTTCAAGTACCTCAAGGAATCAACAAAGTCCAAGAGGGTAGCATCTTTCAAAAAAAGAGGTGTGCAAGAACAAGGGGGCACAATCTGAAGATGGGGGGCAGCTCAGAGGTAATGTAAGGAAGTATTTTTTCACAGAGAGGGTTGTGGATGCATGGAACGGCCTTCTGGAGGAGGTTGTGGAGTCAAAAACAGTGGTTGAATTCAAGCATGCATGGGACAGCCATAAGGCAATTCCAGGGGGTGGGGGTAGAAAGAAGTAGGCTGCTGGTTAACTAGGATCTGCAGCTTATCCATTAGGTAGGGAAATGGGCTGACTAGGTGGGCCAAGTGGTCCTTATCTGCCGTCATATTCTATGTTTCTATGTTTCTAATTGCTGCTCAGCTATTCTACACCCTTTTCCAAGCTGCCCTCAGTTTTGCCTGGTAGATGACATATGCTCACTGTTGCAAGCTCTAAGAACCACTATTAGGTCTCACAAGTATAGAATTTCCTCTGCTACTGCCACTAGTCTACCACTGTTACCCTGACAGAATGTTATTCAATAATCTGAAGCCGTACTAGCTGATTATGTCTCCTCTCAGGGTGCTGTCACTGCTAATTGCCCACCGTGAATTATCTACAGCAGCCCTACACCAGTTCCTTGCTCTGTACTCTACCCTGATCCAACTAACCCCCCACCCGCTAGGACAACTCACATTTACTGGCCAGTCTGTCTTCTGACACAGCTATTAGGCTACAAACATGGTTCCTTGTGTGATGTATCTGGCCCCTATAGGGCACTTTACACTATCCTCCTTGCACTCTGCCTTCCTCTCCTTTCTTCTCCTCACCCTTGCTCATGCTCCCTCACCTATGCTGCCTGAACCCTTTTGCCTGCCTTTGCTCCCCCACCTCTCTACAACCTGGCAACTACTCCTTCACCATTCCTCACTAGCTGGATGCACTACCCCATTCGACCCAGTGCAACTCTCCTACCTATACCAACCTACTTCACTTTGCTACATACTGTATAATAAAATTTCGATTGCTCCCATCCCATCTCCCCTTATCTACCCTCTCCCATATTAGAACCCCACCCTAGAACAGGAGTGTAAAAATCCACTTCTTGGTCATTACGTTACTAGTCTTGTCCTCAGGTGACATAAACCCCAATCCTGGGCCATACCCCTCAGGCAACCCCCCAACAGTATCTGCATCTGCTGCCCCAACCCGAAGCAACCCCCTTGCCCTGCCCTGTGGCTTAAAAATCCTGCATTTAAACATAAGCAGCCTGCTCCCTAAAATTGAGCTACTTCAATCTCTAGTTGCCTCACTTACCCCTGAAATCCTCATCCTTACCGAAACGTGGCTAAGTCACAAAATAGGCCACCCTGCCATCTCAATCCCCAGATACACTATCTCGTGACAAGACCGTCCCACCAGGGGTGATGGGGTGGTAATCTACATCTCCTCTTCCATTCAGTTCACCAGCATTCTTGCCTCCTTGGTTCCTAAAGCATATGAGGTTCTAATTTTTAAACTCTCCCTCCTCTTCTTGGTACCTGTCTAACTTGTGGGTGCATGCTGCTGCCCCGGTCTCCCCCCAACTGCCATCACTGAACTCATCAATACCATAACCTCACCCACTCCAGCAGGTGAAACTTAAATAATGGGTGACTTCAACCAAAACTGGTTAACCACCTCACTTACTAAAACATGAAATGATATCTCTGCCCTTAACTTGTCACCGCTCATTTCAGAACCGACCTGCATGAGCCATAAGTCCGGTAACCATTCCCTTATTGACTGAGCCCTCACTTCCCACCTCTACAGGGTAATAAAATCTGATATTCTATCTGATGTCAATAGTGACCAACATATGGTCTTTATGGTATGTAAAATACACAAAACTAAAGCCCCCCCCCCCAAATGCTACTATTCCGCTCATATAAGTCATTCAACATCACTCCCCTCCTTCAGGATCTGTCCCACTCTAACTGGGAGCTGATAGCCAAGTCGTCTTCGACAGATGCTGCGTATAATTACTTTCAAACTAAATTTCTTGAAGTTTGGAACAAGCATGCCCCCTTAAGGTGTGCAAGAGTGTGAGGAAACCACCTCCCTTGGATCACCCCTGAACTTCTAGCATGTCAAAGGGCCAAGGATCAAGCCTGGAAAACGTATAAATCTACCATGCTCCCTCACACCCATGACATCTACTAGTCACTGCGCTATAAGTGTACGAAAGCCACTCACTTAGACAAATCAGATTACTTCTGTTTGACGTTCCAGTCCAACATAAATAATCCATCCAAATTCTGGAAGGTAATTCACTTCCTTTTCTCTCCCCCTCCTCCTCTCCAGCACCTCTCCTTAAAGTAAACAATACTCAAGTTGCCGACCACCCTAGCATTGCCACAGAATTCAATTCATATTTCACCTCCTGTGCTTCTGCTCTTCTATCCTCCTTGCCTCCACCCCCTCATGCTAACCCCTCACCCTCCTCAACCACCTCACCCAGCTCACCCTCTGCATCTCCCTCCTTCTCTAACATCACACCTGCTGCCATCATGGAGGCACGCTATGCCCTTAACCCCTTCAAAGGCAGCTCAACTGATGGCTTGGACCCCAATCTGCTGTACCTATTGGCGCTTTCCATATCTGCTCCACTATCTGACCTACTCAGTTGCTGTTTGCCATGGCTTCTATCCCATCTGTCTGGAAGCATGCCACTGTTCTTCCCTTGCCCAAGGGTGGTGACCCTTCCACTCCTGCCAACTATTATCCCTTCTCTCTCCTCCCTACCCTTGCAAAGCTCCAGGGGCATCTAGTTCACTCTGAACTAACTTCCTATCTTTCCGATTCTAATTTTTTCCCTCCCTTCCAATCTGGTTCCGGAGGAATTACTCCACTACTATCTCCCTGGTTAGGCTCACTGATTCCATCCTTTCAGGGATGGACAGTGGTCAAATCACATCCAATATTTTTGTTGACCTAGCTAAGGCCTTCAACACTGTTTCTCACACCCTTCTATTAGCCTTCCTCTCCTTGGCCGGCCTCACTGACTCTGCCACTAGTTGATTCAAAGTCTATCTAGTAGGTAGGACCCAGTAAGTTAGAATAGCAGAAGCCGTATATCTCCTCCTTTCCCTATCAACACCGGCATACCCCAGGGTTCCATGCTAGGCCCTATCCTTTTCTCCATCTTCCTAAATGACCTTCCCTCAGCCTGTTCATCCACCTCTATTCACATGTACGCTGATGATATGGTTCTATTCACCTCAATCCAATCCCCCACAGATGTTGAAACCAGACTTCAGCATGACTTCAATCAAGTTCAGCTCTGGTTGAGCTCCCACCTACTCTCGCTCAAGAAGACAGTGTCAATGACCTTTGGCACTAGGCAGAGACTCTCTCGGCTCCCCTACCTACCATCCTTCCACACCCCAGATGGGACAGTCCTTGAGGATATCTCTTCCTTTAGGTATTTGGGTGTTTGGCTCGACCAAAACTTCAGCTTCTCTGGACATGTTGATGCCATCCTGAAGAAGTTGCATCCCAAACTTTGCGCTTTATACCGGAACCGTATCTGCCTCACACTACCGGCCAGGAGTGAACTAGTCCAGAAAATGATACTACCTATCTTTGACTACTGTGATGTAGTCTACAGTGCCGCTCCCAAGTCCTCCCTAACCAGGTTGGATTCACTTTTTAACTCTACCTGTCGCTTTGCTCTAGACACCTCCCCTCTCACCCACCACTGTTCTCTCTACCAACCCCTGGCTTTCTCCTCCCTAGAAAATTGCCACCACTTTCACTGCGCTAACTTCACCTCTAAATTTTGGTTTGGTTCACTCCCCCTATACCTTTCCTCCTCTCTATCCATTCTCTCCCCATCGGTCCATTCCCTTAGGTCATATGACTCAAGGCTACTAGGTGTTCCTCGATGGTCTACTACGGTAGGGCAAATGGCCTTCTCGCATCGCTTCCCTAAATTATGGAATGCCCTCCCCCCTCAGCTTTACCACTCTTCCTCGCCCCACTCCACTTCACTGGCCCTAGAAAACTTTTTTGTGGTAAACTGCACCCGTGACTAAGTCACTCCTCCCTTCTGCGACAGCTGGCACACTGCTGTCTATCCCTTGTTCAGCTTGCTGTCCATTTAATGGTTGCACTCCTTTTCATTAGTATGCATAAATTGTAATTGTATTTTCTTTTTACAGCACTTCAATGTACAGTCTTGTTTACATTACACTGATTCATCTTCACATGTCACTGTATATTTGAACCAATCGGTTTTATGCTGCTCGATGCTAGTATTGTAATTTGTATATTTTTTGCACTGTTTAATTGGTTCGTACATCACTATAGTGCTGTTCCAATCTCTTTAACGCTGCTCGACGTATATATTGTATATTAGTTGTTTCTCCCATCCCCGGACGCACTGTGAGGCAGGCAATTTGTTGTTCAGTATGCCCTTCCTGGTGAAACATTTCAATAAATAAAAAATAAAAACAGTGATGACTAGGATGTGATAACTGCAATGTACATGGGAGGAAGTCATGCATAAAATTGGTCTTTGACCGGGTCATTCCAGGGCCTATGTTCTGCAAAGATGCTATATGAGTGGTAGTCCTGTACCTAGGGTGGTGAAACTATCTTCAGGGTGGGGGAGGACATCTCATCCCATACCAGTGCGGTACTAACAAGGGTGGGGCATATAGCGCACCACCTGTGTATGGCACCATGGAACATGCTTGGTACTCTGACCACTGCACACAGTGCAGCAAACTGGTGTTGTTCATAAACAACTGAGCTGCATGTCACATGGGTATGGCTGTCCTAGGTGTCATCGTGGCTCAGTTGGTAGCACATCCGCCTCTGGACCAGAAGGTCGTGGGTTCTCGTCCCACACCAGTATTGGACTTGCTCCTAAAAATCACTGGCATCCGAATGCAGTATTGGGGGGTGTTGTACTGCTGGGGTGTGCCATCCTTCAGATGAGACGTTAAACCGAGGTCCCTTCTACCCATCCTGGTGGGTGCCCAGGTGGAAGTAAAAGAACCCAGGGCACTTTTTTGCAAAGAGTAGGGGACATTCCTGGTATCCTGGCCAACATTCCTCTTTCCATAAAACTGGTTCATGCAATTATCCAGGCTGTGTGTGGGTGATGATGTGCGATATGGCCACCACTACACATTCAGTCACTTCACTAACAGTCTAGCATTGCTTGTAAAGTGCTTTGGGATACACTGTGTATGAAAAGCGCTATATAAATGCTGATTCTTCTTCTTCTTCTTCTGTAGCTGACAAGGGCTGCTCCTAGCTCTCTGTCGTCCTGCACACCTATTCATGGCTAAGTGCTGCATGGCATGTGTGCAGTGCGCAGGGTGTGTGTGCGACTCCCCGCATCTCCGGTCATTCCGCAGCTTCTGGCACCCCGGGTTTGTGCCATTGTTGCTTGTGCTGCAGTTCCACATCTGGCATGCATGCCTGTGTTCCTCTGTGTATCAGCATGACAGTCCTATTGTATGTGCAGTCCTATACTGTAGGGTCCACCATGCTGTCTCTGGTATGCCACAGCCATTCTACTGTGGCTGCTTGACTCCCTCCCCCTATGTGTGGTATGACAGGCCAGGAGTCAGCCAGATGTATCCCTCTTCCACATGTAATGCCAGTCCTGTGTCCCTTATCCTGTGTGCCCCACTGGCTGAGTTCTTTGTCTTGTTTTCCACAGGTGCCCATCAAGTTGGAGACCACAGTCTGGATGTGGTGGACAGAAAGGACAGGAATGACTTCCTCCAACATTAATGCCGTCTACTCATGCTGCTGGTGAGGTGGGTTGAGGAAGCTGCAGTGGCCATCAAAGAACTCGCTGTGATGATGCAGCAACATCATCCGCTGCCGCCATCACCACCACCCCCAACAACAACAGCAGCGAACCCCTAAAGAGGAACTGGCAGCAGGGAAATGGGTGTCTCTGTAGGATTCCTCCCCCTCCCATTTACAGGTGGTTGCCCCAGTTTTTTTCCTCACACCTTTCTTTACAAAATGTTGCTTCTTGATTGTTGTTCTGTATGGCCTGTTGCCACTTTGTTCCATTAAAGTTTATCTTTGTTACATATTCTGCTGTGTTGTGCATCTGTCATTGGTGCCCCCTATCCCAGCCACAGCCACACCCAGTGTGCAGCTCTGTACCTGGTGCCTGGCTCATGGCTGTGCTACTGGTTGCCTTCTTGTAGCCAGTGCTATCCTCAGTACTATGTTCAGCGCTACTACACTGCACTGCACCAGCACATGTTGTTTGTGCAGTGTGAAAACCACCCTGTATTCATAGGGTTCAGCACAGGCGCAATACTTCTGAATATGGATGGTCAGGTGCAAGCACAAGCACAGCCCAATGACATCACTTGTGTGCATTTCTGAATATCTGGGCCCAAATCCATCAGTATGTAAATATTGTCACCTATACACAGTACTTACAACACCTCAATTTGTATGTCAACATCTGATATATTATATTGCTGTAACCACTACTAAAATAAGAGGCTGCACCTCTCAGTAAGGAAATATACAACAGTTATACACTGGGTGGGATATTCAGAGTACGCCAGGCAGGGGTGCAAGCCTGGGCGCAGTGCAACTGGGATGCGCCAGGGAGTGTGCTGGGCGATATTCAATGGTGCTGCACCATGGCTCAGCACTGTTGAATATGGCAACGTGGCCTCCCGCATGGTGCAGTGGCACTGCGCCAGCACAAGTGGCAAGAGAGGTGCAGGAGGATGCGCCAGCGCAAGTGCAGTTGTGCTAGGTGCAGGAACCGTGATATTCAGTGGTGGATATGCAAATGGGGCCATAATGCATGCAAGGCACAACTGGGGCCATTAGCATGTCATTATGACCCCATTAGCATGCAGGTGCACCGATCCCCTGCGACTTGTGCCTGGCGCCCTGCCAGGCTGCAGCTGTCGGGGATCGACGCCCCCTGCACATTGTGGCAAAGTGCCCCAATGCCCGATTGTGGGCATACGTATATAAAAAAGATGTCCAATATCCCTGGTGGTCCAGTGGACCACTTCCAGCCCGATTGTGGGCATAAGCATTAGAAAATACTTTTCAAATTAACCCTGGTGGTCAGCGGTGCCCCCCTCCCCACCCTCCAACTGGGCCCGCCACTCGCTCCCCTCCTGCGTCAGTGGTGGGCGGCAGCTCCCACCATAAGCCGCCCGGCTGCCGCTGACTGACTGTATACAGTATGGCTATATGCTCATTGGTCCACAGTGTGGGCCAATGGGCGTGCAGACTATGCCGTACTACACAGTGTGAATGGATCCATTCACATATCAGGACTGTGCAATGCGGTATGGTCTGCATGCTCAATATTACGCTGTGGACCAATGGGCATACAGCCATACTGTATGCGAGTCGGTCGGCGGCGGCGAAGCGACTAGCGAGTGAGGAAACTGCCGCCCACCGCGGACGAAGAAATAAGCAACGAACTCGATAGAAATGAGGGCTACGCTTGATACTGAACATCTAATACTTATGCCCGGCGATCGAGCTGGAAAGCAATCCACTGGACCCAGAGGATAGATTTGATGGTTATTTTCTAATACTTTTGCCCGTGAGTCAGGCTGGAAGCAGTCCACTGGACCACCAGGGCTGATCGTTTGATTACAATGCCCCAATCGGGGTTGAAGCAGCGTGACAGACCCTGGCCCCGGGCTTGGGTGGCCACCCACAGCTGGCGGCTGCTGTGTTGCTCCCTGCAATATGGCAGCTCACCTGTGGGTGGCCAGCCCTTGCTCCTATTTCATTTTTGGCACAACTTTGAGCACCAGTGTGCAGCACAAGTAGGGGTTGCACCAGCATATGCACCACACTTCCCAGGCTGAATATCAGGATGTGCGGAATATGCATGGGCACGCCACCCACACTTGCGCCGCATACATTACTGGTGCACCCCGGCGCATTGGGATCTGCACGGTGTAACATCCCCTTTTAAATATCATGCCAGGGCGCATCAGTGGGTTGCGCATGGTGCAACACTGTTGCGCCATGCACAACCCCTTTGAATATCCCACCCACTGTATCCATAATTCCTTGTTTTGTAATTCAGCATATGAGATGTTATACTGTTGTAACTACTAACAAAAGAGGAGACTACACTTCTCAATAAGGACAATTTAAGTCAGCTTTATACTGTACCCACAATGCCTTGCTATGTAAATTTGCTGGCACCTTTTAGAAAGGAAAATTGAAGATAGCTTTACACTCTACCCATAATTCATTGCTGTATAAATCAGCATATGAGATGTTATATTGCTGTAACACTACCAAAATAGGAGTTAGCTGATTTACGGTTACAAAAAGGGACTACTTTATGCCCAAACACCGTTATAACAATACATATAACTTTTTCTGTAAGCAATATTATGTCTTTTTCCTTATTTTACCGATTCAACAATTTTTCTGCACAGAAGTGCAATAAAGCAGTCCAGAGTGTGTGATTACGGTCAATAATCAGACTTTTCTCACGGGTGTGTAAAGGCACTTGGCACAAGTGCCTCGTGCTGAACTTCTCCCTCGAGAGGTATGTAATTCAGTGTTTTAAATAACTGATTAGCATTTTTTTTCTTGGGACAATGCTAACTGTACAGAAAGTATTCATATAGGTTTTCTATGTTTGTTAAACACAGTGAGACAAGTGCTATGCATTTTCACAATGTTTTAGCACTTTTATGAGCAAAACGCTAATCAATTTTTGGAGTTAAATAAAACCCTGTAATTACTGACCCATAATCACACCCCCTGTCATGCCTTACTGCTTACATATTATAGTGGCACGATAGCATCATTATAGTTAGGGTTAAGTAGGCTGTTTAATGTTAAACCCCTAACTTTGCACTTTAATAACTTCACCACCATTCAACAGATTAGCACAAAATTTTGCATTCACAGTTTCGGGGTCAATGTCTCTTGACTTGCAAGGTTTCGTTCTGATTGGACATGTGGATTCTGAGATCCAGATAGTGAAATAAGTGAAAACAAATCAGGGGGTCTGCTGTTTTTTTGTCATCGCCTAGTGTCCAGAAGGTTTGGAATTTTGCTTTGAAATTCTCAGCATAGAAAGGGCTTGGGCCACAGTGATGCATTTCATTGGTTTGGTAAAAAAATATTAATCCATTCCAGAGCTATAAGGATTTTAAATGTTGGTTCTGAGCATGCTCAGTACGGTCTTTTGGATAGCTGTTTCATACACAAAAAAAAAAGTAATTTGGTCCATATGAAAAAATATTCTATTTTGTATGGGGGTAATCTTTTTTCCTGAGAAAAATTCCTTTTTTCATATGGCTGCAATCTTGTTTCCTTTTTTTTTAAATAAAAAATGTTTTCAAAACCCTTAGAAATGATATCCTGCAGAGACACCAACACATGCATCTTGCTAATTTGGACACCCTTAGGTGGATTCTGAAATTAGTTTTTGGAAAAATCACCCAGAATTGTGTTTTTAACACATTTTTTCCTATATAGCTTTTTTACACAGTGCACCATTTTCCATTGTCTCCCCATCCCCCTGTCATTATCCCAGGAACCCAGAACACCACCACACATGTGTGTGGAGGCACACATGCACTCCGTGGCTCTGGTGATGGCCCCTTCCTCCCACCCGGCCTAATACCTGGCTCCCTTTTCAGCTTGGCACTGCCACCTAGCCTCCACCGGGTGGCAGCCAAGAGCCAGAGAAGCCCATGTCCCTCATTGGGAGAGGAAAGCTGCCTTGCAGCAGCTTGATCCAGCTCCTCGTCCTCCCCCTGGCTTACCACCGGCAACTCAGGCTCATTTCTGAACCCAGCTCGCCGGTGTGGGAGAAGGTAAGGCATACAGCATCTCAGCCCTCCACACCACTGGGCTGTCTGTTTTAACACATTTTAAAATCTTTTCTTAATGACCTGAATTTCTTTTTTCATATGGCCATACGAAAAAAGATATCCTTCATATGCAAAAAAAAATTGGACTGCATTTTTTTCACATTCTTTTTTATATGAAGGAATCTTTTTTTTGTATGAATAACACAACCTCATGAAAAAAGATCCCTTCATACGAAAAAAGAATTTGGACTTAGTTTTTTTCCACATTTCAATTCTAACAAGCCATAACTCCATCAATATATGCAGTTATGGGACAATCTATATATCAAAATGAAGGTCTTAATGAGTACTACAACACAAATACATAACACCTCCCAAAACATTTAGGAGCCCTATAAAAAACATACCAATTAAAAAATTACAATTTCCATTGGATAACATTGCAACTTTAAGAAGCTGTAATGCTGCCAATCTTTGGAGTTGAAGGACAATGTATATATCAATACAGTAGAAAGGTCTTAATGACTAATACAGCACTAAGCCCCTAAGAAATAAGAACTGAAAATGGCCCATCCCTAACAAAAAAAAAACAATTACAAGGAAGCACATAAACTGCTTTTCTGGAGGAACAGAAGCACAGGGCCCCACATCTACATGCACATGTGGATAAATGGAGGCATGGAAGCGCTGAACCCAGAGGGCTCTCTGCGTCTGTAATCACATGGATGTGTTCGGGACCTGCATGAATGAGGATACGATTCTGCCATCTCAGAAAGTAAGGAAATTAATTGCAAAAAAACGTTCTTAATGCTAGGGTTAAACCAACAAAAGTAGGGAAATTTGGTGTTAGGGTTTCCAACCCTAACACCCAACTCCCATCCTGCAAGCAGCAAAAGAAAAAAAATTACAGTTTTGCCTGTCCTGAGTCTTGACAAATCAGGCCCGGGGTCTTCCTTGGGGTTATCAACCCTAATGCTCACCCCATTTTCATATAGTCTGCACATCTGAGTTGATTTGCTGATGGAATTGGGGAAGCATTAAGGTTAATAATCCTAAGGAAGACCCCAGGCTCAATCTGCCAAGACTCAGAACAGCCAAAACTGTAATGTTTTTTCCTTTTGCTGCTTGCAGGGTGGGGGTTGGGTGTTACAGTTGGAAACCCAAACACCACATTTTGTCAGATTAACCCTAACTGGTGCATTAACAAAGTTTTTGCAATGAATATATATACAGGTACCATCATGCCTGTGTATTAGTGTTGAGTAAACACTTTAATGTTAAACCCCAGCTTTTGCACCTTAATAACTTTGCTCACATTCAACAGATTTACTTGAAGTTTGGAATGTTTAGACAGTGCCAGAAGCTCTGCATCCTGACAATTTCATAGCAATTGGTCTTTGGGGGACAAAGTTACAGAGGGGCAAAAGCCTCAACATTATATTAGTTAAGACCTTTTTTTGTTCACCTATAATTAAAAAAACTAGGAGGATTTGAAACCTGAAACTTGCAGGTTTGATACAGTTTGGCCATGGTACTCACTTCTGTGGGTTTTATCTCCCAAACTTAAGTATTTTAATATTTACATACAAACATATGAAGAAGCCAGCAGAAGAAGGCTATTTGGTCTATCAAGTCTGCTCATATTGCAGGGTCCACAGCTTGAGCTAATGTCCCTGCCCTCCCTCCCCATTCCTCCCATCCTCCCTACCCATGATCCTTACCTTCCTCCTATGCCTATCCCAGCCTCTCTTAAAGCTGCCCACTGTCTTCAATGAGATGACCTCTTCTGGCAGTGCATTCCCAGTGTCCACCACCCTCTCTGTGAAGAAGTGCTTCCTGACCTTCCTCCTAAACTTTTCACCCTCCAGCTTACGACTGTGCCCCCTTGTGTTATGGTTGCCACTCAGCTTAAAGAGACTCTCCTTATCAACCTTATTTATTCCTTTCAAGTACTTGAGGGTCCCAATCATGTCCCCTTTCTCTGTCTCCTGTCTTCCAGGGAGTACATGTTCAGTGCCGTCACCCTCTCCTCATATGCCTTACCCTGCTGACTGGCTATCATCTTTGTAGCCCTCCTCTGGACCTTCTCCAGCAGGTTAATGCCCTTTCTGAGGTGTGGGCACCAGTACTGAACTCCATACTCAAGACGCGGCCTTACCAGTGACCTGTACAAGGGCAGTATAACCTCCTCTCTCCTACTACTGATCTCCCTAGCTATGTATCCCAGCATCTTGTTTGCCGTTGCTGCCGCTTTCTTGCACTGCTTGGGTGCTTCAGGTCACTAGTGATCATCACTCCCAGGTCCTTCTCCTCTGATGCAGATACTTGGACTCCACCCAGGTAGTACTCTGTCCTGGGATTCTTAGCTCCAATATGCATAACTTTGCATTTCTTGGCATTGAAGCCAAGCTGCCAGATCCTGGACTACCTCCCCAGCTTTTCCAGATCTTCCTGTAGGTCCTGGATCCATTCAGCTGTGTCCACTCTCCCATAGAGCTTGGTGTCATCCATGAATAGGCACATTTTGCCCTTAATGCCATCCTCAGTGTCATTGATGAAGACATTGAACAACACCAGCCCTAGCACCGAGCCCTGTGGGACCCCACTGGTTACCTCTCTGGTGCCAGATAACTCTCCTCCCACAACCACCCTCTGGGTTCTGTCCCTCAGCCAGTTTTCCACCCATCTGGCCATTTTTAACCAACCCCAAGATCCGCCAACATCCTGATTAACCTTTTGTGGGGCCCAGAGTCAAAGGCCTTGCTAAAATCAAAATAGAGGATGTCTACCACATAAGAAAAACTGTTCTGTTTCTGACCATGTGCAGTTTAAAACAATCAGCATTCCAAGGTTAAGTAAATTTTTATGACCAGACGAAGTCATATGGTCATATTACAGAAATGTGCTCATTTATCAGCTGGCAGGCCCTGCTCTGTCTGTGTGTACTGTTCTGTTTTCATTTGGCAGGGACTGGGTTACATTTCAGTGCATAGCTCCACCCCTGCTGAGTGTGCTGTGCATGTGTGTGTTTTTTTTGTTAAACATGACTGCTATTAGCCACATGAGTGGCTTTATTTAACTGAAGGGGACACCAGGGTGCTCAATCCCCAGTGCCAGTTTAATTATTAACAATATAGTCCAACACTGGGTTGCCCACCCAGGTGTCAGCACAGACAACCTCCCTACCCCCGACCCAGCAGTCCTGGACACTGGGGTGCCCACCCCCGGTGCTCCCAAGTATCACTCTAACACTGGGTACCCAATCCCCAGTGTTGGAAGTACCTTAAATAAAGAAAACCATCCAGTGATGTCTTTTTTTTGTTCAACCCTGAAATAAAGAAAACAGTCCCTTGTTGTCTGCTGCTGTCCCCAACACCACCACCACCACCATGACCCCCACTCAGCACCCACAACTCCAAACCCCCACTGAAACTCTATTTACCGAGCCAAGGTCCAACCCCATAATCCTCTCTGGACTGCAGACACATCTTCACTCTTCAGTGCTGGACCAGAAACTGAGGAAAACAGGTAAGTGCCATATAATGTATTTCAAATCATTTTGAACTTTTCTTCACAACCTGGTCATTTTTAAATATTTTTTGCCCAGATTTTCAAATGGCCTTTTTGGGACCCTACCTCATGAACAATGGTGGTGAAATTACCAAATCTGACCCCAAAGGTGATTTTGTGGTCACTGCATGAAATCCCCTTTGGGCTGGATTTGAATAATTTCATCACACTTGTTCATGATGTGAGGTTCAAAAACCATGTTGAGCCCAGATATATTAAAACAAGTTATTTATACATTGAAATGTTTCTATGCTAACTCATAATTATGGTAATTTTCAATATTTTTACCCCTGATTTTCAACATAGCCATTTTTTTTGCACCACCTCATGAACATTACAACTGTCATTTTTTAAAATCTTAGCTGAAATGTGTTTTTGCACCTGTGGTACAAAATGATGTTTCAGCGGGGATTTGAAAATCTTCACTTAGTGGATTAATGAGGTGGGATCATAAGAAGACTATGTTGAAATTTGGGGTCAAAATATTAAAATATTGAAAAAAAAAACAAAGTCACGAAAGTATGTTATAATTTTTCTACACATACTCATAATAACAGTATTTTCAGTATTTAACCCCAAATATTCAGATAGCCATTTTTCATACCGCCTCATGAATGTGTCAGCTGTTCTTTTTCAAATCTTGGCCAACATGTGATTTCACACTTCTGGCATGAAATCATGTTTTGTCCTATATTTTATTGAATGACACATCATGTTCAGAAAAAGAAGTCATAAAAACACACTGTTGAAATTTGGGGGTCAAAATGTCACAAACAAATGATGAAGTAACGTTGTTTGCAAGGACATCTATTGGCCCAGTGGGACCACATTACCTTCCTGTGTCTGTGACCTGAGTTTGCAAGTGAGCTCTGTAAGCAGGCTTAATGAGCCAAGGCTGGGGAGGGGGGAGAATGTGCTGCAGCGTGCAGCACTGTCTCCAGCCAGGAGGGATGGAGCAGTGTTCTGATGCACACATGACACTCTGTGGCGGGCTGGGGGGCTTTCCCTCACAAGATGTTGACATGGGTATCAAGACCTGATGCACTGGGTCAGGACTAGCTTCAGTATTCTATTTATTTCCTTTGCGCAGGTCCCTTTGAGACCTGCTCAAATAAGGATAGGATTCCATTATCAGAAAAAGGAGGCCAATTAATTGTTAAAAATGATATTAATGCAGACATTAGGGTTCAAGAACGCAAAGCACACAAAGTAAGGAAATTAAAAACTTAAAGGTTTTGGGTCTCTGGAGTATTGAAAAATCAGTGACAAAGTCTTACTTGGAACTGTCAACACTAATGCCCAGCCCCTTGCCCACGTACTCTCCTGTCCAAAGCACTAGGTACAGCTCCAAGCCAGTGCCGCATAGTTAAACACTCTTCAAAGGTAGAGATGGATGGCTCACCACATGTTGCCAACAGAATCTGTTGTAGCTTTCCTCATACAGGGCTCTGCAAGAAGAAAAGGGATTATGTTTGACCTTGTTTACTCAGGAGAGAGGGTGGGAATTAGGATTAACAACTCCAAGGAAGACTCCACCATTGATTCACCAATACTCTTAAGACCCAGAACCTCATTTCCTTACTTTGTGTGAATTGTGTTCTTCAACATTAATGTCTGCAATACATCTATCTATCTATCTATCTATCTATCTATCTATCTATCTATCTATCTATCTATCTGTCTGTCTGTCTGTCTGTCTGTCTGTCTGTCTGTCTGTCTGTCTGTCTGTCTAATCTGTCTGTCTGTCTATCTGTCTGTATGTCTGTCTGTCTATCTATCTGTCTGTCTGTCTATCTGAATGTCTGTCTGTCTATCTATCTATCTATCTATCTATCTATCTATCTATCTATCTATCTATATTTATTTTTTATTTATTGGATTTTGTTTACTTGATAGGCCCACTGAGACATGTTGTAGCAAAATTTCAATAGATGCACATAACTATGGCATTTTCACATCTCTTGACCCCAACTTTTCAAAATACCCTTCTTATCACCCCACCTCATGAACAAGATTGGTGAAAATTTTCAAATCCCACCTGAAAGGTGATCTCATGAAGCAACCACAAAATCACCTTTCAGGCTAGATTCATGTAATTCCACCACCATCGTTCATGAGGTGGGGTCTCAAAAAGGCCATGTTGAAAATTTGGTGTTAAAATATGCAAAAATGGCACAGTTATGCATTAAAGTTGAAAACCCCACTGAAATACATTGAACCACAGTTACCTTACTTTCTCATATAGCAGTCAGCGTTTCCAGCAATGAGACTTGTCTTCGATCACAGACTGGATCTTCACCCTGGGAACCTGTTCAGGTGAGTGAGGGTGTATGGGGTGTATGTGTGTGGGGGGAGTGTGGGGTGGTGGGTCCTGAGTGGGAGATAAGGGTGGGGGGTTGGACTGGCAAGGGACCATTTTCCTTTTTACAGGTAAAAAAAGACATCAAGGGATTTTTTTTTTGGTTTTTTGTTTCAGACAGGACAGTGATTAGAGGCCTGCATGCTATAACAATTATGCTTTTTTATTGCACATGTACCTTGTGTAAAAAAAAAAAACCTTGGTTCAATAAAAACATAAGTTTAAAAAAAGGATGGCGATCAGAGGGTGCAAAGTGCCACTAGACACCAGGAAAAAAATTAATCATTATGGGGGCAGCAATCGGAGGGCATGGTTGCCACTAGACACCAGAGAAATATAACATAATTATGGAGATGGCAATCAGAGAGTGGGTTGGAAACCAGGGAAAAATTAGATAATTACAGGGACTGCAATCAGAGAGTGGAGGGTGCCACTAGACACCCTGGAAATATTAAACAATATGGAGATGGCGATCAGTGGGTGGGTGTGGGGAGGCACTAGACATCAGGGAATAATTAAATAATTAGGGGGACAGTGAGTGGAGGGTGGGAAGTGCCACTAGACACCAGGGAAAAATTAAATAATTACATGGACAGCTATCAGAAGGTGGGGAGCAACACTAAACACCAAGGAAATATAAAATAATTACGGAGACAGTGATTGGAGGGTGGGGGTGCTACTAGACACCAGGGAAATATAAAAGAAATTATGGGGACAGTGATTGGAGGGTGTGGGATGTGACTTGACACCAGGGAAATATAATTATGGTGATGGCAATCAGAGGGTGGGTTGGACATCAGGGAAAAATTAAATAATTATAGGGACTGCAATTGGAGAGTGGAGGGTGCCACTAGACACCCTGGAAATATTAAACAATATGGAGATGGTGATCAGTACAGCTATCAGAAGGTGGGGAGCAACACTAAACACCAAGGAAATATAAAATAATTATAAGGACAGTGATTGGAGGGTGGGGGATGACACTAGACAGCAAGGAAAATATAAAATCTCAGTGGAGAAGGTGATCAGAAGGTGGGGGCGGCCACTAGACACCAGGGAGAAATTTAACCATTACGGGGACAGTGGTTGGAGGATGGGGGTGCTACTAGATATCAGGGAACTATAAAAGAAATTATGGGGACAGTGACTGGAGGGTGATTGGAGGGTGTGGGGTGTGACTAGACACCTCGGGAAAATTAAATAATTAGGGGGGTGGTAATCAGAAGTTGGTGGTGCCACTAGACACCAGGGAAATATTAAACAATAGGGGGATGGCAATTATTGGGTGGGGGTATCACTAGACATGAGGGAAGAACTAAATAATTAGATGGACAGTGGTTAGAGGATGGGGGAGTGCCACTAGACACTAGGGAAAAATTAAATAATTATGGGGGTGACTATCGGTGGGTGGGGGGCAGCACTAGACACCAGGAAAACATTAAATAATTATGGGGATGGCTATTCATACAGACATTTTCATATAATATTGTTGTTTTGACTTAGTAGGAACATTTTTGTATGACATTTTCATTCCTACAAAAATTTTCATTTGAGCCAAAATATAATACAAAAATGTCTGTATGAATGAAAATACCATATGAAAATGTTTGTATGATATATTTCATTCATATGGAAAATTTCATATGATACTATCGTTCATATGAACATTTTCATTCTAAGCCCAAATGAAAAAAGCAGAAGTGAGTCATGAAAAAGGGTTAAAACTGATTAAAAAACACATTTCGAGGTTATTTCTTCAACAGTTAAATGCATAATCCACCTAATGGAGTTCTAATGGACAAGATAGATGATCTGTGGGTTTTTAAATTTTTTTTGGGGGGGGAATGGACAACAGGATGGCAGCAAATGAAAAAAAGGGTTTTTCTCTCATGAAAAAGGATTGGCCTCATATGAAAAATTATTCTTTTTTCATTTCATACAGCCATCTTGAAGTGCTTACTGAACATGCTCAGAACCCCAAATTTCAAAATTAAATAACTTTGGAATGGAATAATGTTTTTTCACCAAACCAGTGAAAGGCACTACTCTGGGCCAAGCCCTTATTACCCAGAACATTTCAGGCCAAAATTCCAAACCTTCTGGGCACTAGGAGCTGACAAAAAAAAAACTGCAGTCCCCCCCCAAAAAAAATTACTTATTTCACTATCTGGATCTTGGAATCCACACATCTGACCAGAATGAAAATTGGCATGTCAAGAGATCTACCACCACAAAACTGCACATGCAACATTTTGCACAAATCTGTTGAATGGTTGTGAAGTTATTAAAGTGCAAAATTGTGGGTTTAACATTGAAGTGCCTACTCAGTCCTCACTATAGGGGTGTAACAGTGTCTGTATAAGTTTATATATATATATATATTTATTTATTTAGTTTTTGTTGACAGGTTAAGTGCACTAGACAAATTCTGCCTATTTTCAGGCACGACCCAAGGGATGGGGATACAGATGAATGCCAACTAACCTTGAACCAGATTAAGCTGTTGGTGGTATTTTTAGTGAATGAGGGAAATTTGGCCAGGACACCGGGGAAATTCCCCTACTCTGGCAGTAGGGGGACCCTTTGTCGGCCATTTTCCAAGATGGCTGATGTGGAGTGTGGAGGTGCGGACTGTCCTGGAGCTGGGGGAGCCATTGGGCCCATTCTGGGCTCTTCATTGCCTAATTCATCTGCTTTGGCTACTGACCCTGATCCTACTCGAGTTGCAATGGAAGATATTGTGAATTTTTTATTAGATGCGGATATAGATGATGGTTCTATCACTGCTGACCAGACCTCGGATTGTGCTTTACATGCAGATGCTATGCCAGCTATGAGGTTGGAGAACTCTACCACCTCTGAAATGAACCTGCTGACACCTGAACAAGAAGAACAGATGTTACAATCTGCCATATTGCATAACAAAGCTTTTCTCTTGCAACTTCTAGTAAAAACTACTGAACAGTCATGTCATGCTACTTCCAGAGCTGACCCTGTGGTTCCTATGGACTCTGCTGTGCTACCTGGTGTGCCTGACACTCGGTTGTTATTTACTACATCTCAGAATGTTCCTTCTCTGCTCACTCCGGCTGCTGCTACTATACCTTTAGAAGCCCAGAACACTCCAGTTTCTACTACGCCTGCTGCTCAGCCTACTCTTAGTATTGGAACTGTACTTATGGACCGAGTTTGGGACCCTGCTTCTGCTTTACAGGCTGCTGGTTGGCTTCCTTCTGCTGGGCATGAAGGTTGGACTTCACCACAGCCTGTCACAGCTACCGAGATTGCTCAGCTTTCCTCAATGACTTTTTGCTCTGTAACTACCGCTGCTGTCTCTCCCGCTACTGCCCAACAGTCCACTACCATGTCTCCTGTGGTAACGGATGTGATCCTGACATTACCGGATGTTTCTTTGCCTATTATCCAGCATGATACAGGACCTGACCTGCCGGTTGTTGCCGACAGTACTGAGGGTTCTGTGGTTGCTATGGATCAGGCTTCTGCCAGTGACTTGCCTCGTTCTGGACTGGCAGCTTCCTCTGGGCTGCGTACTACACCTTTGGAATCTGACACTATGGCCCCTCTCTTGGATGTGATATGTCATGATTCCTCTACTTCACCCTCTGCTACTTCGTTTTGCATGGCTAACCTGTTTAAACAAATTGGAGAACCTGCTCAGAGATGCAATGCTGTGCGCCTGAAGTACACGGGTTCACAGGAGACTTTTCCTGATAGGAAGTTTGTGTTGCATCAGTTGCTCCGACAGTCTATGGGGATATCAGTTCAAGATTTGTTTGCATTTATCCATATTAATGGGGAGAATATATGACATCAGTTTTCGACATGCTAATACTCTGGAATGCTTTTGGCAAAAGTTAGAACTGGTTAAGCATCAGACTATTTGGAATGATTTTTTTCCCATTCCGTTGTCTAAACCCTCTGTTAAGACTATTACATTACTGTTCCGTGATGAAGGGGTTAATATTGAAGATGTACAATACTGGCTTCGACAGAAATGTGAGATTTTGCAGAATCCAGTTCCTATCTTAGATGAAGACTTTGTATGGACGGGAGCTGGAAAATTAAGGTTAAGCTTTTTCACACAGATTTAGGGGTACAACATCTTCCCAGTAGCTTTCATGTAGGCTGTGATTGGGGTATTTGTTTTTATCCTGGTCAGCCGAAAATCTGCCACAAATGTGGTGCTATAACTCATCTTAGTTCTTCCTGTTCCCTCCCCCGGTGTAATCTGTGTTTGGAGTATGGACATGTTAGTCTGGGTTGTCCTAATCCGCTCAGATGTCTGGGCATACTTACTGTAAATGTCCATGGGCTGCACAGAATAGGAATAAGGTTTTACAGGACCCTGAATCCCTTATAACAGGCCATCAAACTAAGCTGTCAGAGGCCAGGGACCAGTCCCTTTTTGCTCCCTTGGAAGTACCCCTTCCTCCCCTTAGTGGAGTTATCGACAGGGGACTTCCCTCCGGCTTGTTCGTCTGCACCTGCTCCTGTATTGGATCCCTCCTTGCCTGTGTCCAGTGAGGTGGTTGTACTCCCCACTACTTCTGGTGATACCCCTAGTTCCCCACTTCCAGAAGGGATGCTCCCACCATCCAATACCCCGATGGAAGTTGCACAGTCCTCCAAGTCTAAGAAGTCTAGAAAGAAATCTGATACCCAGGTTAGTAGCTCCTCTATAGTGACCAAGAATAGGTACACTTTATTAAATAAGAGGAAACATTGGTGAGATTGTGGGGAAGATGACGAAGACTCTGATGCTTCTTCTGTTACCTCTGGGATACAAGATGGTGCTTCCGAATTACCTTTGGAGTTGTCTTCAGTCAAGAAAGTTAGAGGGAAGGGGTAACTTAAACAGAAATCTAATGGCTGACCTTTGGGTTTTCCCTTTTTCTCTTGCTTAAATGGAACAGCTGCTAAGTCCTCTGACCTTAAATGTTAGCAGTATTAAATATTTTAAAAAAAGAAGTACTACATTTCAAATCTTATGTGGCCTGGCAAATAATATTTTTTTCTTACAGGATACTCGTATTAAGACTGAGTATGAGCTTTCCCAGGCTCGACAATTTTGGTCAGAGGGCTTATCCTTTTGGTCCCAGGGGCCAGACCTCTGTGATGGGGTTGCTATGTTACTTAAGGGCCCAGACTTCCATGTTTGGAAGCTTATGAATATTGCACTAGGCCGGGCCCTTTTGGTTGATGTTTCTTTTCATAACCTGGATTTCCATTTGGTATGTGTTTATGCTCCACAGAGTATAGCGGCCAGAGTGGCATTGTTTACTTCGATACACCCTTATTTACACAATCACAAAATTGTGATTCTTGGGGGAGATTTCAATTGTGGTCTTTCTCCTGCTGACATAGGCTGTAAAACTCAAAAACTGTTTAGTGATATGGCTTGTTTACAGGACATGGTTTCTACTGCTAATTTGGAAGAGTTTTTTTCTGCGACTAATACAATAGGGCAGAAAACTTTTATTAAAGGACGCTTGATGACTCGGATTGATTACATATTTACCGCTAAGTCTTCACGGATACTTAGGGCATCTACTATGCCGATCGAAACTTCGGATCATTTAGCTGTACTGTGTCTCGGTAGTTCTGGTGGCTCTTTCGCTTCCCGACAACCGCCTAGATGGCGACTTAACAGCACTTTATCGATGGATACGGATTTAGTTGCCAAATGGGAGGAATTGTCGCGTGCTCAGGTATCTCTTCTTGAGGCATACAATACTCCTCTTGACTGGTGGTTGGCTTCTAAATCTGATTTTCGGTCCTTGTTTATTGCTCATGCTGCTGGGAAAAGTTGTCAGCTCTATGCCAAATATTTAACACTGCGACATCAGCTACAGGATCTCATATCTATGGCTTTTACTCATAATCTTGATTTATCTGCACAAATAGCACAGACTAAATCAGATATAGCTAGATTTCAGTATAACAGATTTCTTAGTTTGAAAATGGAAGCACAGTTTGGCACTCAGGGGTGACAACCTACTTTAGATGCCTTTCGCAGTTCTGCAGATCTTGTCAAACACATTGTCATAGATTCTCTGCAGAGAGGGATGGACTCTGCTATTACTATCGATTTGGACATCATTCAATCCGAAGTACAAGACTATTTATTTGCTCAGTTTGGGATTCCTGTAGATACTCCTAATCCAGTAGCTTTCTTGCAGGACCACAGGTCCCCTTGCTTTCTATTGATCTGCACTCTTCTGTCATTCAGGACATATCTTTGGCTGAAATACAGCACTCTATTTCTAAACTTAAAACTAATATGTCCCCAGGGGTTGATGGTCTCATGGCCGAGTTTTATAAAGCGTTTTCGGATCTCTTGAATCCTATTTTCTTGTGGTTTTTAACACTTTATAGCATATGACTTCACTCCCTGCTGACTTTTCTCGAGCTTTGGTTATACTGTTGTATAAATCTGGTGACAGGACGAATCTTCATAATTGGAGACGTATTAGTCTTTTAAACGTCGATTATAAAATCTTTACTACCATATTGACTAGACGCTTGGGTACCATTGCACAGGTTGTTATCACTGAGGTCCAGACCTGTGGGATCCCTGACTGATCTATATTTCATAATGTACAGTTTTTATGAGATTTAACAAATTTGGGCTCCAAGGGTAAATGTTCTGGATGGCTTTTATCTTTGGACCAGCAGATAGCTTTTGATAAGGTTAGCCATAATTATTTTTTTGAAGTCTTGCGCTGTTATGGGGTTCCTCTTGAATTTATCTGTTGGCTTCATCTACTTTATGTCTCGGCCACAGTTCAACCCTTTGTCAATAAACATTTTGGCACATCCTTTTCTATTCACCGGGGTGTCTGACAAGGTTGTCCTCTAAGTCCTGTTCTCTATTTGTTTTCTATTTACCCTCTTATTAGGACTATCCTGCTCCACCCTAATATTCCCGGTTTTCAGGTGCCTACTTATTTGGCGATTCCTAACATCAGTGTGTATGCTGATGACTTATGCCTTACTGTCCAGTCTCTTGCTGCTTTCCCTGTTATTGAAGGTACTCTTTTTGTTTATGAAATGGTTTCTGGTGCCAAACTGAACTACAATAAGAATGTTTGCTTCTCTATTAATCCGGAATTTCGGCTTTCACACCCCCAGGCATGTAGATCTATACCTATGACGACCTCACCTGTTCGTATTTTAGGGAGCACATTTGGTACAGAGGATGTTGCTAGTTATAACTGGAAACTGGCAATAGCTAGGGGTCAACATATTGTGCAAGGCTGGAAATTTAAAACAATTTCTAAGAAAAAAAGGGTTTACTTGCTCAAAACTTTTGTTACTCCACATTTTTTATATCTGGCTAATATCTTTCTGATTCCATTTTCCCTGGAACCTCAATTATTAAATGTTTATTTTCAAGGTTTCTGGGGCAGTAGATTAAACCCTATTAGACGTATTTTTACATATTACGTTTATGAACACGGTGGGGTACGAATGTTAAATCCCATTATTTTTTTCGTAGATTTTTTTGTATAGGAATTTTTTGAGGCTTTTCACTACTAGATCATTGTCCTGGTTTAATATTTTCTCTGACTGGTTTTTCACCCTTCAGGACAAATGGAGTTCTGGTCTACTTACTATTTCTATGATAAATACAATGAAGACTATCCCAGTTTCTATGAAACCCACCTTGACTAAATTGCATCAATGAGGTATAACACAAATTTTTGTTATTTCACATAGTAGGAAGGCATTTTATAATATTATTTTAAGAGATGTGTTGTATGTCCCACTGACTCTTCCTGCCTGCCCTAACGATAAAGTCCTGGAGGTTTGTCTCCAATTTATTGATAACAGACTCCCGAAGCAAATGTGGGATGTGGTTTGGCTGTCCTGTCATGGCCGACTTGGAGTCAAAGGCACACTTAAACATAAGACTGTGATGGCTAGGATGTGTCCAAGGTTGACTTGTGCAGACTGTCTGGAAACTCTTGAACAATTTTTTATTTTCTGTCCCTTTGCACATGCCTTTTGGCAAGCTTTGCAGGTTACTTGGAGAGAACCACACCTGCTCTCTATGTCTTATGATGTGGCGATTCTGGTTTTGTATCCCCAGTGTTTCTGCCATTATAATCATAGTACTTTAAGGGTTATTTTTGCAGCTTGTAGGTACTATATGTGGCAGGTGAGATGCATTCTATTACTTCAACAAAAGGATATCACAGCTGTGGGAGTAGTTAAGCAGGTTATTCTTCTTTTGCAATCATTGTATAACACCAGGAGGAGGTCTTTGACCTCTTGGAAATTTTCTTTCTATTGGACTTCCTGTGCATGGGTGGTTCATTCTTCCTGATTACATATTTGTTGATTACATTTTCTTTTTTTGTTTGTATTTTTTTGGGATATCACTATGTCTGTACTACTTATTTGGTTTTACTATGTTTTGTATATTTTTGGGGGGTCTCTAACACTGTTTGTATTCATTTGTTTTAATACTGCTTACCCTACTCTTTTAGGTGGGGGGCAGGAGCTGTTTCACTATTGAAATATTATTCGGCTTTTCAAAATTTTGTTTACCTGTATTTTGAGTACTGTATGTTTGTTATGCTTGCTTTATTCTCTTGTCTTTTGTATATTCCTTTGTGTACATTGCCATTGTTTTGAATTTCTTTGCTTTTGAAGTATCAGATAATAAAATTCCCTTACTCTTTTTATTATGGAAGGGGTGGGGGTCATAATGTTTTCTTTATGTCTTAGGGTACCCATGAATTAATACTTATTTTTGTTTTGTATTTTCCTTTGTATGATTCTATGATGAACTATTGCCTTTTATATATATGTTGTTATTTGATTGTATTTTGACTTTCAATAAAATAATTCCACTACTCTTTTGGTGAGGTTGGGGGGGAATTTTCATGTATGGGGATATGCCTTGGGCCTTACTAATTATTTTTTTTTTTTTGGACATTGTATGACTATAATACTTATCTGATTTTTTGTGATTTGTATCTTCTTTTAGTGTGAGTTAACACTGTTTGTATTTATTTGATTTTTGAAGTTTATAATAAAAATTCCCCTACTCTTTGTCGATAAGTACCATGGGATCTTTAACATCCACCTGAACTACCACCAATCCAGGCAGATGGGACCTCGGTTTAACGTCTCATCCAAAAGATGGCACCTCAGAAGTGCAGCATCCCTCTCATGCTGCACTACAGTGTCAGTACTGGGATATTAACCCAAGTGCCAGATGTGGGAACTGAACCCACAGCCTTCTGATCTCCTGGCCTCAGAGGCGAATGTGCTACCTACTGAGCCACCAACACTGACACTGACACTGACTATATCTATAAATATATATATATATATATATATATATATATATATATATATCATAGATATCCTGGCTACTTGATTATTAGGCATGAACGACAAGGCAAGAAAAGAGGCGGTGGCATTGCCATGTTTATCTCCAGCAGGCTACAGTTCACCTTGGTACAAATCCCCACACTCGCACCAGAAATAGACTCATTACTAATCAAACTATCACTCCCTTACTCCAATCCAGTATATGTTGCCGGCTCCTATTGTCCCCCCTGGCACCCCCCTGCCTAACATCCTAAACCATCTGGATACCTTAAAGTCATCAACCTCTACTGGTGAGCTCCACATCCACAGTGATTTCAGTTTCAACTGGCTCGCTAAAGACAGTGCCAAGCTGAGAACCAAAATAAATGCCCTTAACCTCACCCAGCTACTCTCTCACCCTACCCGACTAAACCATAAAACACAGAACCACTCCCTCCTGGACTGGGCACTCACCACCCATCCACACAGGATTATTAAAGCCGGTCTTCTTCCAGACTCCCTTAGCGACTACCACATGACCTACATGGTCAGGAAAGTACACAGGCCCTCAGCACCCCCGAAAGGACACTGCTCACAAGGTCATATAAGTCTCTAGACCTAGAATCCCTACTGCATGACCTAGTTCACATAGACTGGTCCTTCATCCCAAAGGGGCTCTCCATTGACTCTGCACTCGAATCCTTCAAGGCCAGATTTCTTACAGTGTGGGACTCCCATGCCCCCCTGAGATGTAAAAGGGTCAGAGGTGCCCACCTCCCTTAAGTCTCTGGTACCATCATTAGCCACTGCCACTCCAGGGACCTGGCATGGAAAACTTACAAGAAAACTGGCACCAAATTGTCCCTCCAATTTTACTGTGCCCTCCGCAACTCCTGCACCAAACTTATATGCCAGGCCAAAAAGAACTACTTCTTGATGGCCTTCAACTCAGATCTGAACCACTCAACAAACTTTTGGAAAACAATCAAATCCCTCCCCACCCCCATCTAACCACCGACCCCGACCCTAACCATCCAGGGTGCTACTGTCACTGATCCTGGTCAGGTTGCTTCTGTATTCAATACCTTCTTCACCAGCTGTGCGGACTCTCTTCTAGCTGTTATCCAACACCAACCCACATTGAGGACACCCCCAGATCTGGAGCCCTCCTGCCAAACCCTCAGTTTCTCTTTCCGTCCGGTCTCCCCGACTGAAGTACTACAGTCTCTGAGGGCCCTTAACCCCAACAAAGGTAGTTGCCTCACAGGCCTGGATGCAAAAATACTATACTTGTCTGCTCCCACCATAGCTGCTCTGCTGGCAGACCTCTTCAACCTCTCCTTCTCACTAACCAAAATACCAGCTGACTGGAAGCAGCCAACTGTCATCCCCCTCCCAAAAGGAGGCAACCCCTCATTGCCGGGTAACTATCACCTGATCACTCTCCTACGTATCCTGTCCAAACTGCAGGAACATCTTGTTCTTGCCCAACTCACCTCCTATATAGACGCATCCTCCTTCTTCACCCCCTACCAATCAAGCTTCCGCAAATCACACTCAACTATCACCCCCTACTAAGACTCACTAATGACATACTCACCGGCATGGACAAAGGGCTCATCACCTCAGCAATTTTTATTGACTTGGCCAAGGCCTTCGACACTGTCTCCCACCCATTGCTTCTATCCAAGCTAAAAGCTGCCAGTCTCTCTGGCTCGGCCTCCAGCTGGTTTCATGCATACCTAGTAGGCAGACACTAATCGGTAAAAATCAGCACCCACAGCTCTAGTCCACTGCCAGTCACTGCCGGTGTCCCCCAAGGTTCCGTCCTGGGACCGCTACTCTTCTCCATATTCCTAAATTATCTCTTATCAGTCTGCCAACGTTCATCCATCCACATGTACACAAATGATACAGTTCTGTATGCTGCAGGCTTCTCCCCCGGGGAAGTGGCTAATGTTCTCCAACAGGATATCAATGCAGTCCAGCACTGGTTCTGATCCAACCAGCTGTGCCTAAACTCCAAGAAAACTGTCTCGCTAACCTTTGGCTCACAGGCAAGCCTCTCCTGCCTAGTCGCTTGCCCCTCATTCCAATCCTTGGATGGGACCCCCCTGGAAGTGTGCATCTCTTTCTGGTACCTAGGTGTCTGGCTTGACCAGCACCTTGATTTCTCCACACACATTGACTTCGTCCACAAGAAATTGCTCCCTAAACTTGGCGCATTATACCGCAACAAGGGTAGTATCCCCACACCATACCGGAAGGAAATTGTTCACAAGATGATTCTCCCATTATTTGACCATGGCGACATAGTCTATGGAACTGCTCTCCCCCTCCTCCCTAGCCAGCTTGGATACACTCTTCCACTCCTTCTGCTGCTTCATTCTGTCCACAATTGACTCACCACTGCAACCTTTACAGCTCCCTAGCCCTGCCCTCTCTCCAGACACGTAGACAGATTCACTGTGCAAGGACTGCTGCCAAATTCTGGTCCCAGTCCCTTCCCCCATACCTTGTATCTGCCCTCTCAACACAGCCTACACCTACCTACTCCCTCAGAAGCACAGACTCCAGGCTCCTCCAATGTCCTTTCATGGGCACGACCAAAGGACAATCTGCCTTCCAATGCCGCATGCCCAAATTCTGGAATGCTCTGCCTGCTATCATTAGACACACCACTAACTCTCAGCACCTCAATCTCCTCCTCAGCACCCACTTTCTACCAACTGTATGTGTTTCTAGTTTGTACTCACCATCGGCCCAAAACCTATAATGAATGAGTGTGCCCTGCCAGCCTAGCCGCGAGAATCCACCTGTTGCACACTATTCTCACTCAGCCTAATATTAGAGCTTTTATGTGTTACCCCTCATGCCTGTATTATGATGCCTCTCTGTATAAATGTACTTGCCTGTCTTTCACATTTAATTGTACCTGTATAAGAAAAATATATATATTACTGTTAGGTCTTGCCCCCAGGACGCATCTGGAATCAAGTAGCTACCTGCTCAGCATGCTTTCCTGGTTAAACTCTTACATACATACATACATAAATAAATAAATAAATATAGAGTTATTAAGGTGAAAAAATTGGGGTTTAAAGGGTACCTAAACAAGCAGTTTTTTAAAACTGCAAACTCCAAAATCTGACTTCATTGCGAGGTAAAGTAAAGGCTGCTGTTTACATTTATGCTAAAACTGCATTTATGTAAATAACTTAAATTCAGTTTCATAGCTTTTGAAAAATGTAAACATCAGCCTTTCACTTTCAAAAAACAGCCTTGGTTTCTCCCTATGATGTCTGCCAAGTGTGTTAAGTGATGAGTCATGATGACATCTTCTGAGCCAGA
The DNA here is from genome assembly GCA_016271365.2 of Neoceratodus forsteri. Classification (NCBI taxonomy): domain Eukaryota; kingdom Metazoa; phylum Chordata; order Ceratodontiformes; family Ceratodontidae; genus Neoceratodus; species Neoceratodus forsteri. The sequence goes on from CM028131.1 coordinate 1,077,492,620, forward strand.
GACAGAGATCCACATATATTTCTCTAGTGTTAACTAGTTCTTCTTTCCCTCTTTATTTTGAATTGTTGTACAAGAATGATCAACACCATGTATTACCTCATGGATTATTTTGATCAGTACCCAGTGTTAGGGTATGATTTTGTTCATTTTGTTTACTTTAACTTACAGAAAATGTTTGGCAATCCAGCTGACTTTTTCTTTGGCAAACTGCATTACAGTACAACACTTCAAATACCTGATGATCTAGTGGTTATATGATGCACTGAATTTTGTTTTTTGTTAACCAGGAGAGAGAGACACTAAGCTGAAAGCTTGTTTACAGGTGTGGCCTGGGGGCACAAGGAAGTTTAGTGACTAGCTCAGGGTAACACAGCAAAGTACCGGTCTTGTTCAGATCCAAAGCTCATGCTTTCTTGTTAATCCACAAATAAGGCTTTCTTTTTCCATGTGAACCTCCTGCACCTAGCCTGCCTTCTGTTGAACACCACACCATCCATATTCTGTCCTTAGTACTGCCTGGGGCGGCATATGAGCTTGCAGTCCCATAAAGAGAATTATCACACCTCAAATTGTAATCTTGTACCTCAGAGAGTTGTGCACACCTATACTGATACGCATCATTAGCTGGTACTGTTAGAATATGCCTCCCAAATCACTCTCCAGTCCACATTCTCAATGTCTGACTTCTGCTCCCACAGTAAACATTGAGTGGATCACCACCCTTCTGCACAGTGAAGGAAGTATGTACAGTTTCCTGCTGTGTTTTTTCCCATCTCATCAACCAACATCTAGGTCTTCCTGGAGGGCCAAGCAATAAGCATCATGACCCATCAGAAAAACTGCTGTTCGTGCCCTCCTAAGGGCTGCACTTACAATGGATAACAATATTATTGCAGGAGGCATACTAATACCTTGAGCGAATCCACTTGACTTCCACTTCAGTCCACTTTTACCTGTGATCTGCAGAACCTCAAGAGGACAGTTCCCAGCAATTCTTCTCAAGTACTTTTCTGTGCTCTACTCCACAATGTGAGTTGGCTGGTTACCACCCTTCCAAATCTTGAATGAGCTATACACAACTCCCTTAATACTGTCCTAACAAACGTCAACATCCCCCTCCCACCTGAAGGCAATCTCCCTACACTGAATTCAAGTAACAGTTTAGGTGCAGCCCTGCCACTCTGAGTATTTGTCACTGCTGGCTACTCTCATCCACAGTCATATAGTGATCACAATGCTGGCAACCCCACATTTCAGATCTCACAGTGATCTGCTCAACGTCCTCCTTCATGTCTTCAACTAACCTGAATATAGCTGCACCCTGCTGGAATGGTCTCTTCAGTCCCTGTCTGGCATTCATTCTTCTCACCTGCTCCCACAAAAAAACTGGTGAGTTCACTACCCTTCCGCATCATGAATGTGGTTAGTACAGTCTCCAGTGTTATAGTTACATTAATAATAAACATGATCTTCTGGTAAGCCAGGCTGATAGCAGCATGGCAGAAGTGGGAAAAATAGGCTTTCTCACCACATAAGATCTAAGGCTTCACCTATGATTAGGCACTATTAAATGACGTGCATAATGATGTGCACACCCATCATTTAATAGTGCCTAATCAAAGTAACCTAGATCTTTAAGGAAAGTCATCATTCCCTTGTTCTCTGCTGCTATGAGCCTGACTTACTGGAAAGATATATTTATATTTGATATGTCCAAAAAAACAGGGACTGTACTACTTGCATTCATGATGCAGAAAATGATGAGCTCACCAGTTTTCAGTGTGAGGAGGAATAGTGAAGAATTATACCAGAGGGGGACTGAGAAGGCCACTCTTGCAAGGTACTGCTATATTCAGGAAGGGAAGACAGAATGAGAGAAATATGAGCAGATTACTGTGAGAAATAAGATGTGGGGCTGCCAGCACCTTGATCACTACCTGACCCTGTTGTCCTAGCCAACATTCCCTTTCCCATAAAACCAGTTCATGCAGTTGTCCAAGGCTGTGTGTGGATATTAATGTATGAAATGGCTGCCACTACATGTTCAGCCACTTCACTACTAGTCTAGTATTGCTTGTAAAGCACTTTGTGATACAATGTGTACGAAAACCACTGTGTAAATGCTGATTCTTCTTCTTATTATTTCCCATGGAAAAAGAAGAAAAGAGAAGCATATATTTGAGTTTCGAGAAAGTATGAACTCTAACATTGGACTGCACAAGAAATTTGCTACTAAAAAGTGGTGGCTCTAGGGGGTGGTGAAGGGTGTGGCTGCAACCCCCCCACACACACATTGTAACGTATCTGCTTGCTGCTGCTGCATTTCGCTTTGTTGAAGAAGTCTGATTAATGGATTGTACAAATGTTTACATTCAAACTATGGATTACATTTGTATGTTCTGTCAAAAACGTACTAGAAAAGAATAATAGCAGAAAATATAAAGGTTTAATAAAAATGTTAAAAAGTGCATATTAAGCATGCACACCACCCCAGCACCTCCATTCTATCATCCTGGATCCACCATGACCACTAGACCACCAGGTTATTCAAGATTTGTACTGCACTGTGGTTTGCCACAGAGAAAGTTGGTTGGATTAAAACTCATTTTCAGCATGTTAAAGTAAACAAAATGAACAGAACCATAGCCTAACATGTGCATTATATAAAATAATGCATATGCTTTTGATCATTTGGGTGAAACAATTCTATACAAAAGGAAAAAAGAACTAGTTAGCACTATAGAGAGCCATATATCTCTCTGACTTTGGCTCCAATGATGTCATCACATAACACATTTGGCGGCCATTTTAGGAAGCAGGCAGACAGTTTTTTGAAATTGGAAGGCTGATTTTACAATTTTCAAATGCTCTGGAACCACATTTAGGTAAATTATGTAAATGTAGTTTTAGCATTAATGAATACAGCAGCCTTTCCTTTAGAAACATAGAAACAGAATTTGACGGCAGATAAGGACCGCTTGGCCCACCTAGTCTGCCCATTTCTCTACCTAACGGATAAGCTGCATATCCATAGTTAACCAATAGCCTACTTCCTCCTACCCCCCACTAGGATTGCCTTATGTCTGTCCCATGCATTCTTGAATTCCCCCACGGTTTTGACTCTACGACCTCCTCAGGAAGGCTGTTCCATGTATCCACAACCCTCTCTGTGAATAAATACTTCCTCTCAGTACCTCTGAGCCGTCCCCCCTCTATCTTCAAATTGTGCCCCCTTGTTTTTGCACATCTCTTTTTCTGAAAGATGCTACCTCTTGGACTTTGTTGATTCCTTGAGGTATTTGAAAGTTTCTATCATGTCCCCCCCCTTCCTCGAAGCTATACATCTTTAGTTCCTTTTAGTCTTTCTTCATAAGTCTTCTGATGCAGACCCTGCATCATTTAGTTGCCCTTCTCTGGACAGCCTCCACCTGTCTATGTCTTTATGGAGATGGGGTCTCCAGAACAGTACACAGATACTCCCAGATGTGGTCTTACCAACTGTCTGTACAGAGGGCCAACAACTTCCTGTTTTCTACTGGTGATGCCTCTCCCTATGCATGCCAGTATCCCCCAGCCCTCCTTACTGCCTTCTCACATTGCTGGCCCACCTTTAGGTCATCCGATATGACTACCCCCAGGTCCCTTTCCATTTTTGTTGTGGTCAGTATCTCACCCCCCATTGTGTACTCTTCCCCTGGGTTTTTGTTTCCCAGGTGCATTGCTTTGCACTTTTTTGCATTGAGTCTAAGCTGCCATACATTTGACCATTCCTCCAAGGTTGCCAAGTCCCTTTTCATCCTTTCCACCCCATCTTGTGTATCAACACTGTTGCAGACCTTTGTGTCATCTGTAAAGAGACATACTTTCCCTTCCAGTCCATCTGCAATGTCACTTATAAAGACATTAAAAAGGACTGGCCCCAGTACTGAACCCTGAGGTACCCCACTAGTAACCCTCCTTTCTTCACTGTGGACTCCATTTACTATTAACCACTGTGTCCTGTTGTCCAACCAGTGTTTTACCCAGGCTACCACCCTAGGACCCACTCCCAGGCTGGCTAATTTGTATATTAATCTTTTGTGCGGGACTGTGTCAAATGCCTTGCTAAAATCTAGGTAGGCCATGTCCACAGCCCCTCCCTGGTCTACTGCTTTGGTCACCCAGTCAAAGAAATCAATTAGATTTGTCTGACACGACCTTCCCGCTCTGAATCCATGCTGCCTTGGGTCCTGTGCCCCACTGGCCTCTAGGTAGTCAACAATTCTTTCCTTCAGAAGTGATTCCATCATTTTCCCTACCACTGAGGTCAAACTGACAGGTCTGTAGTTTTCTGCCTCTGTCTTGCTCCCACTTTTGTGAAAGGGAACCACATCCGCCCTCCTCCAGTCCTCAGGTACCACCCCATTTATTAAAAAGAGTAGTCAGTGGTGTTACTAGTTCTTCCCTTAGTTCTTTTAAAATTCTGGGGTGAATCCCATCAGACCCCATTGCTTTATCCACCTTTAGTTTTAAGAGTTCTTTCAGAACCCTTTCTTCTGTGAAAGAACTAATATCAACCCCCCTATCTAGAGTGCTTCTATTGACTGGATTAGGTATTTCCCCCTGCTTTTCCATTGTGAATACTGAGCAGAAGTATTTGTTCAGTCACCTACGGAGTCAGATTTTTGAATTGTTTGTTGTCAAAATGTTGTTTAGGTATCCTTTAACATTAAAGTGCTTACTCAACCTAATATACAGGTGGTAGTGCACCTGTATATTATATATCTATCTATATATTCTTTACAAAAAAACTAGTTAGTGTTAAAGCAAAAAAAAATAGGGAAATGTGGTGTTAGGGTTTCTAACATTAATACCCCACCCCCACCCTGCAAGTAGCCACGGGAAAAACCAATGCGGTTTCACCTCTCCTGCCTCTTCACTAATCAGGTGTGGGGTGTGCCTTGGTGTTGTCAGCCCTAATGCTCACTCCATTCCATCAGTAAATAAGGTGTGATGGATACACTATATGAGAATGGGATGAGCGTTAGCATTAACAACCCTAAGGCACACCTCATGCCTGATTTGCAAAGAGTCAGGAGAGGTGAAACCATATTGTTTTACTGTGGCTGCCTGCAGGTGTACAAAAAGTAGGGGTTGAAACCCCACTGCTACATTTCCTACTTTTGTCACTTTAACCCTAATTAGTGCATTAACAAAGTTTTTTTGCAAATAATTTCCTTACTTTTTGAGGTAGTATAATTGTATCCTCATTTGTCTGTGGCAGCGTAGAGGAACAAAATTGTCAGCATAGCCTTCTTATTACTCCGGCTCATGATCCCAGTAATGAAAATGTTGAAATCCCTGTCAAAAGGTGATTCTGTGCACTGCAACACCATTGTGTGCCACAGCCATGAAAACACAGTTTGGCAAGAGTTTGAAAAATGACAGCTATCACATTCATGAGGTGGTGTAAAAAGATGGTCATGTTGAAAATTTTGGGTTAAAATATTTAAAATTGCCAAAGTCACAAATGAGCATAGCAAAATTTCAACATATGCTTGTAATGTTGCCATTCTTACATATTTTTCCCCTGAATTTTTAACATAGCATCCTTATGACCCCCAGCTCATGAACAAGGTTGGTGAAATTTTTCAAATCCTGCCCGAAAAGTGATTTCGCCAAGTGACTGCAAAATCGTCTTTTGGGCCTCATTTGCATAATTCCACCCACATTGTTCAAGAGGTGGGGTCTCAAAAAGGCCATGTTGAAAATGTGTGCTCAAATATGCAAAAACTGCAAAGCTATGCCACAAAGTTGAAACCCACATTGAAATACACTGAACTGCACTTATGTGAGTTTCTCATATTGCAGTTGCTGGTTCCAGCAGCAAGAAGTGTCTTCCATCCTGGGACCTGTTCAGGTGAGTGAGGGTGTGTGTGTGTGGGGGTATGGAGGGTGCAGGATGGTGAGTGCTCAGTCAGAGGTCGGGTGGGGTGACTTCCAAAACCTAACTTAAAAGCATCCAAACTTAGGAGTGGGATATGAAAAAGATAAAAATAGAAACTTATATACAAGTTCTACTATTGTGCCTGTTTTGCTTTGTTTTTCTTTAAAAAAAAAGTGTTTTTGCATCAGTCCTGTTTTACATTAACAATCTGACTTACAAAGTATGGGACATGGAAGTTTATTCTGACTTCTTAAAAAAGCAGGAATTGCTTTTAAATTTGGATCCACTGAACTTTATCAAACAAACAACAAAGAAAGGAACCCCTGTCAATTACCAGAAAGTTCACTAACACCCTGTTGTAGCCCTTTGGACTAAGACTAGGAATAAGCGAGTCACGCCAAATTCCTCCAAACTCCAAAATGTGTGGCTGTACATGGACCTGCAGGCTGCATGTAGCTGCAGTGCGATCTTTTCATTCTGTGAAAGGCTGTGAATTAGCAAAACTAAAAATGTCCTTCCCTGTTTCACATTGTTTTCTTTTCTATTGTGCTAAACTTGGTAGCAGTTGGATAATACACAAATCAAAAGGATCCATCAAGCCCTGTTATCTTGAGCAAGAATACGTTTTTATATTAGCTGCAAAAATCAAAGCAGTCTAAATATGAAGTTTAGTAGTTTAAATTTGCAAGCTGAATTTTCTCTTTTATAATGGCAAATTGCAATAATTAAAAATAGTCCATACACATATATTTATCCAAAGAGTGAAAACTTATTCCCTTCTGTGTTTGGAATTAGAATGCAAGTGTAATTCATATTATTTTGCACCCAGTCTACAGATGCTAGTTTTTATATTCAGGGATCAAAGTGAGAGACACTCAGTAGTTACAGATGTAGCGGTTGTAATCTTTTTTTAACGCTGGTATATACCGTATACAAGTGTCTTTTTTTTCTGCAGATATCAAGGTGAGACATATACATGTGGTTGCCAAGATTTTGTCAGAATAGAAAAAGGGATATTCATGATGGGAATGAGCTTTATTGATCAGAAGTTAGTACAGTGAAATGGAGTGAATATTTCATATTAATAGGATAGATAAGTCTAGCAACAGGAAGCAAACTGCCTGCAGCCCTTGGAGTAAGCCTTTTCTCTTGTCGATTGCGAGCAGGTTCAAGCAAGAAAGGATCTCCTCTCAGGTTTAGGATTCTGAGGGATATCGACTGGTTGTTTTACTTTTGTGAGTATTGTTTTTGTTACTGTTTATTATTAATAATAGTATTTGCATGAGACTGCTTTTATAGTAACCATAAAATTACCCCTGCAGGAAATGTGTTTTTTTTTTTAACCTAAGGTGATCGGAGAGTGGAGGGTTTAACTAGACTAAATGATTTTCCCCTCAGAAAAAGGATCTTTTTTTGTGACTTGTGATATAAAAAAGAATCTTTGTTTGTATCACAAGTCATGAAAAAAGATTTATAATCTTAAAAAAACATCTCAAGGGCATTTCTCCAACAGTTAAGTGCAGAATCCAGCTAAGGGGGTCCAGATAAGCAAACTATATGTGTGGGTTGCTCTCCAGAATGTCATTTTCATGGTTTTCCAAATTTGAATTTTTGGGAAAATTGGAAAACAAGATGGCAGCATATAAAAACCCTCACGTAAAAAATCACAAAAAAGGGTTCCCATACAAAAACTTCATATAGCTATTTTAAAGTTTTGTCTGAGCATGCTCAGAACCCCAATTTTTAAAATTTAATAACTTTAGAATGGATTAATGTTTTTTCAACAAAACAGCAAAAGGCACCTCTGTGGGCCAAGCCCTTTCTACTCTGAAAATTTCAGACCAAAATTTCATACCATCTGTGTGCTACACAATGGCAAAGAAAAGAAACAGCATAAAACTGTGATGTTCTGCATTTTTTTTTCACTGTCTGCATCTCGGAATCTGCATATCCAATCAAACAAAACTTGGTACGCCAGGAGATCTATTCCATGAGACCATGCATGCAAAATTTCATGCAAAGCAGTTGAACAACTGCAAAGTTATAAAAGTGCAAAAATTGGGGTTTAACATTAAAGTGCCTACTCAATCCTAACTAAAGTGGTGCTACTGCACCACTATTATCTATCTATCTATCTATCTATTGATCTAAAACTAGGCTGCCAACATTGGAGCCAGGGACAGGTCAGCAAAATAAAATTGGAGCCAGGGACCAGGTCAGCGGAATGGATGAGAGCTGGGATGCTGTGTTTTGTTGTTGGCAGACAGGACTGGAGGGCACACATCATTCTGTGCAGGGTGCCAGGCGCAATTCGCTGGGCTGCCCTGCGCAAGGCATGCAAATGGGGCCATAATGACATGCAAATGGCCCTATTTGCACCTTGCATATATTATGGCCTCATTTGCATGCCCTCTGCTGAATAATGTGGGTGATGCACCCAGCACAACTGCGGTTGCGCTGGCGTATCCCTGTGCTTTCTATCTGTGGCTTGTGCCGGTGCAGTGCCACTGTGCCATGCACAGTGAGTGCTTTGTCTGTGCCATATTCAATGGTGCTGTGCCATGGTGCATCACTGTTGAATATCACCTGGCCCTGGCCCCGGCACATCCCAGTTGTGCTGTGCCCAGGCTTGTGCCACTGCCTGGCGCAGTCTGAATATCCAGGCCAGTGTGTCAAACATAGTGAAATGCAGTGCTAGGGTAAAAAGTTCACTGAGCCATTCCGAATATGTGTTGTGATAAACCTTGGGGTTTTGAACAATCACACAGTACAGCACTGGTATTTTCTAATTTCTGCACTGTCTGTCCAGGCAGAGAAAAATACACACTAGTGCTTGGAGACAGGAGTGTCAATGTTAAAGCCCCAAGAAACATGCCACATATTCAGTGGAATTTTTACACTAACATCACATTTCTCTACTTCTGACAGTTAGGGCCAGATGTTCAGTACTTAGCATGGGCACTAAGGGAGTGTTTGTCCATGCTAACTGTGTTTTGTGGGTGGCGTCTATATTCAGACACCCTCACCACATGGCCAAAAACCATTAGCACCTGAGCACTAAGTTACTGCTGCACCCATGCAAATTAGGGGATCCTACCCTGCATATGGGGGCACTGGCAAATTCAAAGGTTTGCACAGGTGGTAATTGACACTCAAATTGGATGCATGTTACTACCTTGCCAAATGCCGACTTAACAGGGCACAAGGCCCTGGCGGTGGGCAGTGGTACTGCAGCTGGTCACCGCCCTACCCCCAGAACCCTGGCCCATGTAAACATGGGTCACCTGCTGCCATGTTAGAACAGCTGTCCCTTGTATCTAGTGGCACCCCCATCCTCCAATCACCTGTCACTGTATTAGTTACAATTTCACTGGTATCTAGTGGCACCCATCATCCTCCAATCATCCATTGCCATACATATCATGTTTACCCTGGTGTCCAGTGGTGCTCCCCACTCACTAAGCACCCATCTCAGTGTCACCCAGTGCCCTGGTAGCTAGTGGTCCCCCACACTGCCTGCACCCAGCACACTACCCTTCTACCCCATATCTCTTTGCCCACTGCACGCAAGGGGGATCCAATATGGCAGCTGACAGCCCTCTTCTCACCACCTCGGCCAGCTGTGGTATGGAATGACAGAGAGTGCATGAACTGTGTACAGTACCATATAGGGAGCTCCTGTACTGTATACTGTAGACAATATGCATGCTTCCTCTACAGTGCACAGTACACACACTCCCTGTCATTACATACGGTGGCTGGCCGATCCGTTAGAGAAGGGCTGTGCCAGTTGCTGTACTGGATCCCCCATGTGGCACCAGACAAAGAGTTAAAGGGTGGGTAGAAGGGTGGTGTGCCTGATGTGGGCAGTGTGGGGGGGCTGCTAGCCACCAGAGCACATGCCTGGCAGGAGGGGGATTGTTGCAGGTACGTGAGTGTGAAATGATAACACAGGACACAATAAATAGGGTACAACACACCCACAGTGTTTTTTTTTTCAATTTAAAGTTTTATTCAGTTTTACACACATACATAGAGATCTGCTGTAACATGTAAATAAGTAATACAGTACACGTATATAGGAATTAGATCAACTCCCCCCCCCACCCACTCTCCCATGACCTCCCATTCACACAGAGTTCAGCAATCTAATATAAAACTATCTATTGGCAAAAGGAAGATCATTAGATTTTCTGAAGAGAGTACAAAGCAATGAGAGGGTCCCATACCTTATTAAATTTCTGAGATTGATTATGTAGGCTGGCAATTGTCTTTTCCACTCCAAGATTGGCCAACAATTCCTGCAACCATTCACTATAAGAAATATCCTTCGCATCCTTCCAGTGCTTCAAAACCAGTTTTTTAGCTGACATGGCCATAAGGGTAATAAGGTACTTTCTGTTAGCGACCCTCACAGAGGAAAGATCCCCCAATATACACATTTCGGCAGTAAATAAGTCTGATAAACCCCAGAGAGGGTCCACTTTCTGTTTAATGGCGCTCCATAGGGGTGCTATTTTGGAACATGTCCAGAAGATATGCAAAAGGTTACCCTCTCCTTGCAGGCATTGAGTGCATGTGGGTGAGGGGAGATGCCCCAGTTTAGCCATCTTCTGAGGTGAGTAATAAAGATTATGCAAAAGCTTAAATTGTGTTAGGCGAAGTCTATCCTGTATAACAAATTTATGACAATTCTGCCACAAGACAGGCCAGAGAAGATCTTAATTGGGAAAATGTATATTCCAAAAATGAGATGGACCAAAACTGTTGTGCCATTTCCAGTTGTGTATTAGACCATACATTTTGGAAACAGCATGGGAAAGGCCCGCAATAGGAATTAACTCTGGTAAGCAGGAAAAGTTAGGAGTTAAGGGAGGGGTTGTTCCAAAAAATTTTATTAGTAAATGTCATAGTTGGAATATTTTAAAAACAGCAGAGTTCAGGATATGGGCCTTATTTAGGAGTTCCAATGATGTTAACCATGAGCTATCAGTTTTCAGGAAAAAACTAAGGGGAAGGTCCCCTAACTGAGTGATCCACTTCATTTGGAGAGGCTTACCATCAATAGTGAGATTAGGGTTCCCCCACCAAGGCTGAGATAGATCAACAACGTGTTTGTACTTCAAAAAAGAACAAAGCTGGGCATGAATTCTAATGGAAAGAGCAATGGTGTTACTTTTTATGCTGCGGGGCAGAGATTTTAGATTAACATGCAAAAGTGCAGCAGGGGATAGTCCATGTTTTGTATTAAGGCACGTTCAATTTTTAACCATATGGGTGTAAAGGGATATGGTAAAGAGGGCTAGTCTAGCATTAGCCATCTTAGGTATTTGTTGGCATGGCTGGCCCAGTAGTAAACTCCAAGATGTGGTAAACATAATCTTCATACTAACATACTAACATACTATTTGCCAGCAGATTAGGCCTTATGGTCTATCAAGTCTGCTCGAACCTAGATCCTTAGTTGGGTGCAGAGACCCTCCCATCCCTTGTGCTCCAGAAACCCCTATCATCCATCCCCACCCCCCCCGGGACAGACCATCATCTGATACATCCACTTTCTGTGTCTGTCCCACCCTCTCTTAAAGCCCTCCACTGTGGATCTCTGAACCAGCTCACCAGGCAGAGCATTCCAAGGGTCCACCACCCTCTCAGTGAAAAACCTCCTCTTTTCCCCCCTCACCCTTCCACCTTCCAACTTCAAACCATGCCCTCTGGTGATGCCTCCCTGCTTTAGTCTAAAGATCCCCTCCATGTTTACCCTATTTATTCCCTTGAGGTACTTGAAGACCTCAATCATGTCCCCTGTCTCTCCTCTCCTCCAATGAAAACAGGCAGAGCTCCTCAAGTCTGTCCTCATAAGTCAAATCCCCTAGCCCTCGTATCATCTTTTGTTGCCCTCCTCTCTGTACCCTCTCCAGGAGCTGTATGTCCTTCTTCAAGTGTGGTCTCCAGTACTGTACACAGTACTCAAGGTGTGGTCTAACCAGTCCATTGTACAGCGGCAGAATCACTTCCTTGCTCCTTGAGGTGATCCCCTTGCGTGCATCCCAACATCCTGTTTGCCTTGCTAGCTGCTCTCCTGCACTGCTCAGAGTTATTCATACATGTATCCACCATGACCCCTAGGTCTTTTTCCCCTGTTGAGGCTTCCAGCACCTCCTCCCAGGGTGTACCTGTGTTTAGGAGTTTCTCGACCAAGATGCAACACCTTGCACTTGGTGATATTGAAATTTAATTTCCATGTGTGAGCCCAGCTTCCAGGGTGTCCAGGTCCCTGCAGGGCCAACCTCCCTCTTCTCCCTCAACTACTGCTCCCATCTTGGAGTCATCCCGAAGAGACTCATTTCACACCCTATACCATCCCTGATGTCTGATATGTATGCATTAAACAGGATTGGACCCAGGACCGAGCCCTGTGGTACTCCCACTACCAACCTCTGTAGGGTTCGAGCTCCCCCAGACTACTACTCTCTGAGTGCGTCCAGCTATCCAGTTTTCAATCCATCTGACCATCAAAGGGCCTACTCCTAACCCCATCAGTTTCTCCACCAGACCATTGTGGGGGACAGAGTCAAACGCCTTGCTGAAGTCCAAGAATAATACATCCACAGGCTTACCCCTGTCCAGTTCTGATGGAAAGAGCAATGGTGTTACTTTTTATGCTGCGGGACAGAGATTTTAGATTAACATGCAAAAGTGCAGCAGGGGATAGTCCATGTTTTCCTTTCAGTTTTGGCGCCGAAAGTTTATCATAAGCTGTTCGGTGTTTCTTGTCGGCTCATATAAAATCAGAAAATAACTGATGTGTGTTTTTGAACCATGCCAAAGGTAACCAAACATTTGAAAGGTTTATTGGATAAAATAATCGTGGGAAAATATTCATTTTAATTATATTAATTTTTCCCCAAAGAGAAAGGGGAAGTAGTGCTCACCTCTTTAAGTCTTGTCTAATAGTATGTATTAATGGATCTAGATTCAGTTTTATAAATTTGTTTGGGTCTCTGGACAGGTTAATTCCCAGATATCTCAAGGAATTGATCTGCCAGGAGAACCCTTCCCTCGAGGCCACTGATTTCATTGCTTTATGATTCAGGGGAAAAACCACTGTCTTGTCACTGTTTAATTTATAATTAGACATAAACCTGAATTCTTCTAGAATATTGAGTAGGGCTGGTATCGATATATTAGGATGAGATAAATGGAGGAGCAAATCATCCGCATAAGCTGAAACTTTAACAATTTGTTGCTGGATACTTACACCCTGGATGGCCGGGTACGCTGTGATCCTTCGGATTAGGGGTTCTAAGTAAATATTAAACAACAGGGGGGATAAGGGACATCCCTATCTAGTTCTGGCATGTAATGTGAAAGAGTCAGACATTAACCCATTACATATAACTCATGTTATTGGGGATTTATACAAAGTTCCAATTCATTTTATGAACAGAGGGGGAAATCCGAATGCCATCAATGATTGAAACAAAAAGTTCCAATCAACCCTGTCGAACGCCTTCTCAGCATCCAGGGGAATCAGAACAGCGGGGAAATCAGAGTCCTGAGAAGTCGAGAAGACGTGCGAAAGGGTTCTAAGATGCTCAGTCGATGATCTGCCTTTCATGAAACCCACTTGCTCCGGTCCTATAATATCTGACATAATAGGACTCAACCGATCTGCAAGAAGTTTTGTTAAAATTTTGAGGTCCTGATTTAGAAGTGAAATTGGTCTGTAACTTTGAACTGTATCGGGGGTTTACCCTCCTTGAGTATCAGGGTGATTAAGGCTTCAAATAGAGAACTATCTGAGCTCTGTCTTGAAAGGATATGTTGGACTAAAGAGAGAAGAAGAGGTGCTAATTGTCGGGAAAGCATTTATAAAAATACGAGGAAAATCCATCCGAACCAGGTGTTTTGTCCAAAGGCAAATCTTTAATAACCCTAATTATCTCTCCAATAGTAATGGGGGTTACCAGGAAAGCTTTCTGCGATTCAGAAAGCTAGGGTAGCAAAGAACCTGCCAAGTAGGCCTCTAATTGTGGTAAGGGCGAGGGGTTATCCATGGGACTGTATAATTTTGCACAGTAACTCTGAAATTCTGAGGCTATTTCAGATGGTGAGGGCTTCAAGGTATCTTCATTTTGGGAATATACTGCTGTCACTAATTTATGAGATTCAACCTGTTTAAGTTTAAGGGTCAGAAGTCGATCCGCTTTTTCTCCTTGGTCTAGATGAAAAGCCTTGGTTTTCAAAATGGTAAATTCAACTTTCTCCCTTAATAAATTCAAATATGAATCTTTTAGTTTCACCAGGTTTCCCCTGACCTGGTCTGGTGTTTGAGGGGATAAATTATGTTCTATAACTCAAATTTGGTGTAGTAAAGATTTAAGCTGCCCATCCTGGGTTCTTTTTTTCTTGGCTGCCAATCCATTCAACAAACCTCTAAGATAGGCTTTAAGGGAGCACCATTCAATATCTGGTTTTCCCGTGGAATTAACATTAATATCAATAAAGACAGAAACATGATTGAATATGTATTCTACATACTCTGAGTTCTTAAACATCTGATAATTAACCTTCCATCGTCCTTTTACTATGGATAACGGGGTAAAGGAGATCAAACAAGATACTGGGGAATGGTCAGAAAGTGGACCCGAGAGTATGGCTGAATCCAGCACTTCAGGAATTAGGGATTGTGAAACAAGTAGGTAATAAATGCGAGAGGGTGAATAATGAACCAGAGAGGTATAAGTAAATTCTCTATCCAAGGGGTGAAGGAGATGCCAAATATCTGTCAATCTGGCACCATCCAATAGGTCTCGGAGTGCCCTTTGTGCGGGAGAAAGTCCTTTACGTTATCTGCCTGAATGATCTATATATGGGTCAAATACGAGATTAAGGTCACCACCTATAATAAAAGGGATGGATAAAAATAGCATGAGGACTGTGAGAAAATGCATGAAAAAACTAGGTGTGTCAGTATTCGGACCATAGACACTACCTAAGATTACTTCTCTGGTGTAAAGTACTCCCTTTACTAAAATATATCGTCCTTCTGGGTCTGCTATAATTTGGCTGGAGGAGAAGGGAATAGACCTCAGGACGAGGATCACTACCCCACGGCTTTGAGTGTTAACCTCTGCTGCAAAATACTGACCCATTTGCTGCCTACATAATTGAACAGCCTCAGAAAGAAGTAAATGGGATCTTGCACAAATACAATATCAGCTGTTAGAAGGTTAAGGTGCTTAAGAATCTGATACTGCTTAACTTTATGTCTAGCCCCTCATACATTCCAGGAAATGATTTTCAGTGCTCTAGCCATAGCATATCATCAACTGGTCGAGGTATGAAATAGAAGACAAATATCTCTTCCAGTAAGCTGTCTCTGTGTGAACAATACCACCCCCTCCCCCCTACCCAAAGTGACCCAAACCAATACTCATTAAACTGTAAAATTTGGAACTTTTTCTCAACCCACCCACCCACCCATAATACTGCATTTCGCCTTCTGCATCATACCCCACAACAATTCCCCATGCTCCAGCCACCCTAAAAAGTTTTGTCAATATGAAAAAATGAAAACAATCATTTTCAAACATCTACAGGCATAGAAAGTGTCAAAATGTAACAATTAGATTGAGGCAGGTGGAAATATGAAACCTGTATTACTATAAAACAACCCCCCAATCTAATAACAATTATGGTTCAGAACTAAGCCATGAAAAAAAAAACAACTAACTAACAAGACAGATGCTATAATAAACCCATAGAATATGAAACAGCCTATATTAATGGGATACAGAAATGATACCTTACCTACTGCATAGCTCAGAGGGTGGTTCTCAGTCCATGAGGTAAAAGAAGAAAATTAAAGATCCAAAACTGAGTAATTCTATCTTACTTCCTGTTTGCAAAAAATAAAAAGATTCACAAATAAGATTTTCAGTAGAGTATCCTACTAATTGCCCAACTCCTCTGGGACTGGAGATTACACAATGATAAACCAAAATTGGATCCCAATGTATTTTTTCTTCTCTTTTTTTAATAAAAGAAAAGGAATTCAAACAAAACACTTCTGAGTAATAATTAGCAGTCATTTGATATAAAAGCAAGGTGCATGTCTATGAATGTCCAGCATCGTGGAGACAAGAAAATGCAAAAAACTAAATAAAAACAGTCAGATGTATCAGCTGTAAACAAGCTGGGTATCCGTCATCTACGAAGTTGGAGCGCCCTCTAGCGAAGAAAAGAATGAAGCAAACATCATTAAGTTCAATGGTGCAAGTCCTTTCCCGAAAAGCTGCACAGACACACAGATCTTGCCAGGGAAACTTCCAGAGACCAGTCTCAAATCTCTATCATTCGGGAGAACATCGAAGCAACAAGGAAGTGATCCGAGGCCCAGTAGCATAGGCAAATTAAAGCCCCAATCCTCATAGGGTCTATTAGCAGGCACTGGCAATAAACATTAGTCAAAGGAGGGCATCTTTCACCCAATTCCTGTGCAGCCTTTATCACAAAACAGTCAGCTCTGAATCGTAGTCAGGTATTTTTAAATAGATCAGGGAAGGCAGATTTCAGTTGAATCGATGCTTCTTCGGGTAATCAAAGGCTGTCCAAGTTCCTACAGTCAGGATATGTAACTTTGCCAGATATGCCATACAGAATCTGATACCCGCAACTATCAATTTGGCTACAAGGGAGTGAAAAGCCGTTCTTTTGAGATGGACCGACGTCAGGAGATCCTGGGCTATCCTGAGATGTTTCCCCTCCCAAGTGACTTTCTGGAGTTCTTTAATCTTACTCAAAAAATGCTGTTTCTCTAAGAAATTGAGAAAGCAAAAGATAAAAGCTTGTGGAGAGGCTCCAGGAGCTGGCTTCGGGCGTAGGGCTCTATGCGCCCTTTCAATGATATATTTGTCTCCAAAGGGAGAGGGACCGACTAGTTTCTCCACTAATTTTTGGACAAACAAGATGGCATTACCTCCTTCTTCCCCTTCAGGAAGACCGATTATGACTATGTTTTTTCTCCTGCTTCGGCCTTTGAGGTCTTTGATTTTCAGTTCCATTTTAGCAAGACGTTGCCTGACTGCAGTTAGCTCGGGATCAATCTTATCCTGATGTTTCTCAAGCGAGAAGAGTCTGGCCATATTATCTGATTATTTTTGTGCCACTTCATCTAGCTTACTAGCAAGTGAGCTAAAGTCGGCATTACAGGGGGCGTACATTTAGGTAGGGCTTTTTTCCCATCCACCTCCATTCTGAGCCCTGTATTTTATCACAAGCTGTTCCCAAGAGTATTCCAGTGTCACAAGCACGCCAGATGCTAAAATTGCAAAAATAAGTCAAATCTAATCAGAAATACTAAAGTGGGTAGCTGGAGCTCTACAGGGCAGCTGTTACTCAGCACGGTGCATCACCGGAAGTGTGTTTTATTTTATACAAAAGAAAATAATAAATAAATGTAAATGAACAGTTCAAACAGAACTATAAAAATAAACAATAGCTTACTGCTGTTTTACCGTACTTCAGGTATCTCAAAATTCAATCATCAGCTTTACTGCTGCTTGAGATAAATTCCCTGTTTCAGGCACTGGTCCTTCCGCTTACCTTAACCTCAGGTAAGTGAAACTGGCTTGTTCAGCTAATCTGACTCTTGTTGTTTGCGGAGGGCTTATATAGCCCTCCCATAACTTCCAATTAGTTCTAGAATGGTGCCTAAATAGGGAAACTCCTCCTCTATTACATAATGAGGTTTTACCTATGGGAAGTCCCTCTATAGGAAATCCCCTTTCTGAGGTCTTGCTAACAGGTCAGCACCTTATATCTGTTGCATTAAATGACATAAATGCACCTTATTTCATTCCAGCCAGCTAGCGTTAGCTTGGTGCATGATTTTGGGGAGTTCTTAGTGAGGGATGGATATAGAAACTAGAAATAAAAGTAGTAGGAAAAAAGTTTAGTGAGAGCTAGAAAAGACTGACATAGGTGGATAAAGGTAAAGTACAGCATAGGGAGGTACTGTTGTGCAACAGATTTCAGTAGAAAAAGACGAAGATGGGAAAAGCATCCCTCCACCAGGGATATCAGACTGGCAGAATGCAGCTCTTCCACAGGGATACCACTGGACACCAGGGTAAACATGACGTGTATGGCAATGGGTGATCAGAGGGTGGCAAGTGCCACTAGACAACAGGAAAATTGTTACTAATATGGCAACCAGTGATTGGAGGGTGGGGGTACCATTAGACACCAGGGAAGACTTACACAGTTACAGGAAGGGGTGCTTGGAAGGTGGGTGGTGCCACTGGATGCCAGGGAGGACATGTATATTGCATGGATGGGCATTCAGGGTATAGGGTGTCTGCTCGCCACCATGCCTGATGTGGTGGGTGACCACAGGTGGAACTCAAACCTGCCACTGCTGCCCATGCAAATGAGCCCATAATGGGCATGCATATGACCCTTAGTGCCTTGCATGCCCACTGAGCTCATTTGCATGTTGACAGCTGAATACTGTGTATCGGGCCATGCCTCATGGTACTATTTGGTCTGGGGGCACAGTAACCTGCACTTCCCTATGGGCTGCATACAGCCCAGATCCATGTCAGGACAGCTCAACTTGGCGCTGAGCTGACATGGCCCTATATTCATTCGGATAGTGCCGGTGCGCTATCCAACTGAGTTTAGCATCCTCAAAGTCACGTACAAGTGCAAGTGCAGCGCAAACCTTTGTGCTCTGCTTTTGTCCACATTTTAATATCAGGCTCCTGATATTGTAACCCTGAGTGATGCATTAGCATAGCTTTTTGTGATGAGTTTGCTTTTAAAAAAAGATACATAATACAACATGCACCCAACTTTGTATGGACAATACTAGCTGAACTTGACAGACAATGCTGGATGTTGGCTGGCATTGTCAATAATTATGATGGCAAGCAGCCCTAAGTACCAACCATCAAGGTGTTAATGCCAAACAGCCCCTGGATTAACAATGCTGGCATTTTTAATCATTTTATTGACCAACAGTTAATACAGTTAGACTGTTACTGACAGTCTGGACTGATAAGTTTTCAGTACTGTTAATGATAAATACTGCCCAATTGACAATGCTGGCCTTTTGCTAGTATTGTCAATACTGTTAATGACGGACAGGGACAGGACTGAAAATACCATCAGACACTATGTGCAAAATCATTAAACAATATACCATGACAAGGAGTGGGTATATGGGTGGATTTATCACACCTGGTGTGGTTTGGTCATGAGGCCACAGGCTGAGTGACTTAACCACGCCAGAAGTGGTACATCCACTCATATACCCACTCCCTGAAGTTGTATATTGCTATTATGCAATGTACTTCTTTTTTAGGAGGTAGGAAAAATAAATAAAAAAATGTTTTCTGGGGGTATTTTAATTTATTTTCACTGCATTTGTTGTTGCACTATAAAAAATAGTGCTGGTTGATAGGGTGTTGCTATGACTGCAGTATGGTGATGTAGAGCATTTGCTTCCAGGTTTGTGTTTCAGTCAGTACAGAGGAATGTCGTTACTTGGTGGGAAATTTGTGTTCTCGTTTTTCTTTTCCCAGTTAAGTATGTGGTTCTTTTTACTGTGATGGGAGATAAGGAGAGGGAAAGCGGGTCTGTATTGAAGAGTTCTGATGTAGGAGCGAGTGGCAGTGGAGTGGAAATCGACCGCAAAATGTGGTCGCTCGAGGAGGGTCAAGTGTGGCTACACAGTTGAAATCTGCAGCTGTGCTGTATATCGGGGATAAGAATAGTTTAAAAAAATAAAAGCTAGGTTGTATGTATAATTGCCATGGGGAGTCATGAGGTCTGCCTCATATTGCTGTTTGTTTAAAACTCCCACTCTGTAGTTGTGGTTTAGCGGGAGTCACGGCAGTTTGGATACCAGTGTTTAGCGGAAGTCCAATATGGTGGAATTTGAGTTTCAGTTTGGGGCTCGGAGTGGTTTTTTTTTTTGCCGATGAGGCTGGCTGGCTGGCACCTTTTCCAGTGGGTATACTGGTGGATTTATAATGCTGGGACGGTACCAGCCAACCAATCAGATTTGAGGATTCTGGCATTTGGATTTATGCCATTGTATAATATCTACTTTCTAACACTATCTGCTAATCAGTCTTTCATTATTCGAATACATTTCAAAATCATACTTGGCTGTTCCAGCAACATCTGGCAAAGCATTTGCACTTTGTCAAACAGCAACTGCGAACATTTTTAATTTTTTTTAATGCACTGTCTTTGAAAGCAGTTTATGAGCCAACCTTTATCTAATACCCTCTGGCACAGGAAAGTTTGAGCATACAAACCTGTGACATCTGAAAATACCTTAGGAAACATGAACACAAACAGTTTGTGTTCGTGGGTGGCCATGTCACTCCTAACTTAAAATAACTTAAATCCTATAAAGATTTTCAACATAAAACCACTGGAAGTGACTGCACAGAGGTGAGATCAAATGAACCTGAAACTTTTAGGATTAAAAGCAGAGTCATTTTATAGTTATTGTTTAGCAGAAAAAGCATCTTAAAGGCAGTTTTTTATGTTTTGTACAGCTTTAACTGTAAATCTGCTGTACTGATTTTTTGTTCAGCTTTAGTAGTTCATAAAATCTTGGCATGAAGATTGTGCTTGCCAATTCTAGAGTCCATAGGTCTAAGTATGATACAGTTATAGGTAGCAGAAATTCATAGAAGAGCCAGCTCAACCATAACTACTTACTATCTATCTATCTATCTATCTATCTATCTATCTATCTATCTATCTATCTATCTATCTATCTGTCTGTCTGTCTGTCTGTCTGTCTGTCTGTCTGTCTGTCTATCTATCTATCTGTCTATCTATTTCAGGAGGCTAATAGCTGTTTCTAACAGAATAGGTTACCAGTGAGGATGGAAGCATACTTAGATTGCTGCCAGGGCTACACTATGTATGGCATCCAGTCTACAGATGGCAGGGGGCTCAGGTCTGTCTGTTTGATTCTCTCTCTCTCTCTCTCTCTGTCTCTCACTGAGCATGCAATGCAGTGTCTTAGGTTACTGCATGACAAAAGGGATAAACTTCTATTGAAATTGTGTTGTTTCCTGCAGTAACTCTGCTGCAGAATGCTGCAGTATTGCTTTGCATCCTGGTAGGGGGCTCATTCTATTTATTTATTTCAAAAGTTTTACCCAGAAAGTCATACTGAGCTGGTATCAGCTTGTTTCCAGATGCATCCTATGGGGAGGGAGAAGATAAGAGAACAGAACAAAGTGCAATGTACCAAAAGAATATGGAAATATGTATAACAAAATGTACAAATTACTAGACATGCTCCAAGAATAAAATTGCCTTACAGTAAATTGCAGAACAGGCAAAAAGAACATCAAACAGTGAGCAACAAAACAAGATGAGGAACAGGGAGTAATGACTAATGAATTGGGAGACGGGGGCTGTGCTAGTGTGAGTTTAGGGTGGAAGGCAGGTGACAGAAGTCCACACTAATATCAGAAGCAACTGCAGGAATGAATACAGAAATCACGGTGGAGAGATTTCACAGTGAGAAAGGAAGGAACAGAATGAATGGAAGTGGGGAGACAGCCCATAGTTTAGGGAAGCAGAATTTGAAGTCACCTTGGCCAGCAGTTGATTTCATTGGTGGGGGAGCAAGAGAGTGATAGCAAGCAGTGCAAAGGGAGTAAGAGATAGAAGGGGAAAAGACAGGAGAGTAGCAAAATATGAGGGGGGGAGGGAGCTTAACTTCTAGCTATCTATCTGTCGGTCTGTCTAGGGGCAGTTTAAATTGGTGCAACAAAAGGGTAGTGTGAGGGAGAGACCTTAGTAGCTAAGCTAAAGTATATTCATACTAACATACTAAAATGCCAGCAGAATAGGCCTAACAGTCTTTCGTGTCTGCTCGTTTGGTCAGCCTCCACCCTGGGTGCTGACCTTGCTGCCCCCCTCGCCTCCTCTGGCTTCTCCCTTCCTAGTTCCGGATATTCTTGCTGCATTGGGTTTTGCTTCCAGAACCCTTCCCTGTACCTGTCCTGTCCCCCCTCTTGAACCCCCTCAATGTCTCTGCCTCCACCCAGCCCCTAGGCAGCGATTCCATGGCTCCACCACCCTCTCAGTGAAGTAGCACCTCCTCCTTTCTCCCCTGAATCTTCCCCTCCAGCTTCCAACCATGCCCTCTAGTGGCCCTCCTCCTTCCTTCAAAGCACCCTGACTGTTCCTCCCTATTTACCCTCTTCATGTACCTGAAGACCTCTATCATGTCCCCTCGTCCCTCTCTCTCCAATGGTACATTTAGCTCTTCGAGCCTCCTCCTCATAGTCCTGTCCCCCGAGCCCCAAATCATTTTGGTTGCCCTCCTCTGGACCTTTCCAGGAGGGTAATGTCCCTCTTTAAGTGTGGCCTCCAAACCGCATGCAGTACTCAAGGTGCGGCCTCACCAAGCAGTTATACAGAGGGAGTATCACTTCCCTCCTTCTGGAGGTGATCCCCCTAGCGATGCATCCCAGCATCCTGTTGGCCTTGGCTGCTGCCCTCCTACAAGTCTCAGAGTTGTTCATCTTGACATCCACCACCACCCCCACGTCCTTCTCAGCCATCGAGACTTGTAGCATTTCTCCCCCCCAGGGAATAGGGAATAGAGGGGGTCTAATTTAATCTAAGGGGCCATTTTTTTTATTTAAAGTCCCAAGAGCTTTAGAGGCAATTGAGTCTGCGGTGTGCAAAATAGCCAGCCCAGGGTTTAAGTTACCAGCTGAAACTGGTTGCTCAAGGCCAGGGCTAAATCACTGAGGGAAGAAGTTTAATAAAAGTGTAAACTAGGAGGTAGGTCAGACACTGTGTAAGACAACGGCCAACAGTCCCAGTGGTGAACGGTCATGAGGCAACCAGTCGTCAGAAGGAGGCTTGGGCTGAAGGGGAGTGGACCAGGGGGCTAATACCTGTTTCTAACAGAGTAGGTTGCCAGTAAGGTTGTAAGCATATTTGGATTGCAACCAGGGCTGCATGATTTGTGCCAGCCTGCTGCAAGATGTATGATATCCTGCCTACAAATGGCAGGGGTCACAACTGCTGCAAGCTGGTCACTACTCTGCAGAGGCATGTTGCCAGCATAGAATGTCAGATGACTGAGCCATGGGGAGGAGGGTTGGCAGTGGACTTTGTGGGGTCAGTGTGGAGGGTAGCATCTAAGATATAGAAAGAAGCACATCTTGTGAACTGCCAGTGCTCTGCAATGCACACAATCCAGTCTATGGAGAGTAGAGAATACATCTGCAGTCACTGTGGGGTGGTCGATGCTCTTAAGAGATGAATTGTCATTTGGGAGTGACAGAGCTACCAGGGAATGCAGGGAAGAAAGCAGGCAGGAGAACAGGCAGCTGAGGAGGATGGCGGAGAGTAGACTGTGGGCATGGGCACTAGACCTAGGAGGAGCAGATAACATGGTAGGTCAGGTAAGGGAGAAAATGGCAGGGGATGTGATTTCTAGTAGTAGATAGGTGACGGATCAGAGTGAAGAAGGAAGGTTTCAGGAATGTTTATAAGGGAGCAACATTGCCTGAGGACACCAGCAGTGTACTGTATCAGCTTTTGGCTGCCAGATTTAGGGGAGGTCAATATGCAATTAGGGTTGGTGAGGCAAATCAGGCATTGGACACCCAACCTGTCAAGGAGGAGGTAAGAAAAGGCTGGGAAGAGGGGTCAGGAAGGTAGTAGTAGTAGTAGTAGTCATGGAAGAGGGTGCATAAAGGTGTAAACTGGACCAGGGTGGTAGTTTGGCTAAGGTTGTTTGCATTCCTAAAGTGACAGCTGAGTATTAGCCAGGGCCAAGTAATGCAGCATGATGGAGGAGCAGACCATCACCATCCATGTTGGCATGAATGACATAGAAAGCATATATTCCAAGGACATATGGAGGTCATTCATGAAACTAGGGATGTTCCTGATGGGAATGGCATCCATGATGATCTTTTCCAAGAATCTCCCAGTCTTTAGGGCTAGTGAAATGTGGTAGTGGACCATTAGGCAGGCTACTGCTTGGCCTTGAAGGGTCTGGTGTAAGAGAAAGAGAGAGAGGCTTTTGCTTTTCTCGGGGTGGGGGTGGGGGATTCTGGAGCAAAGGATGTCTTTACATCTACTTCCGGCAGCACCAAGAAGGAGAAGGGGGTACTAGCCAGGAGAATGGCTGTATGAGGCTGGTAATGCAGAGCACATGTTGTGTCCATTGAAGAAGGTGTTTGAAGCACCTGCAGAGGTCTGTACTTCTGTTAGCAATAAGGGAAATGGCTAACAAATGGCCCCATGCATCAACAGGGACCTAATGTAACTGATTCCAAAGCCTATGCTAGCTGAACAAACATGAATTGGTTTCAACCCAGGGAGGTGTAGAGAGCAGCACTGAGGGACTGCAGGACTGTAATTTAAGAAAGATAGGAAAGGACTAGCAGCCAGGGTTGCAGTAGGAGCTGCAGATATTACCAGAGCATTCTTCCAGTACCTAAATGGAAAGAAGTAGGTAAAGGAGGGGATTGGGTCCTTGTAAACAGGAGGGGGGAGGAACCTTTTAGATAGATAGAGCTGATGGCTGAGATGCTTAACGAAAATGGTGCTTCAGTATTCACCAAAGCATCGCAGGTGGAGGGAGGAGGCTCATTTAATGGGGCCCACAGAATCCAGAGTAGCCAGGATGCAGCCAATGGACATCACATCTGCCCTGGTAGCTGAAATCCTATGCAAAAATCAAGTCAGGGAAGTCCCAAGGGGCAGACAGGATACACCTTAGGATCATAGCAGAGCTAAAGCAACACTTGGGGAGCCACCTGCAGTAATCTTTCAGAAGTCTGTCAGGACAACTGTGGTAGCGGAGAACTGGAAAGTGGTCAAAGTTGTCCTCCATCTTAAGAAGGGGTCAATGTCAGACCCGGGCAACTTGAGGCTGGCCAGCCTGACATCAGTGCTGGGCAAGGTCATGGAGGCCATTATAAAGGACTGAATAATGGAACCTTTGGTTGAGCCAGGGTTTTTGCCCCCTATCAGCATGGCTTTATGTGGGCCAATAAAGCAAAACCAACCTGATCACCTTTTTTGAGGTAGTGACCAAGGAGGTGGATAGGGCAGGACCATGGATATAGTTTATATATGGACTTCAGCAAGGCCTTTGATACCGTGGTGTATGGCAAACTTCTGGGCAATGTAAACCAGTGTAATGTAATTGAGACTCATACAAGTTGAACTGGTAGTTGGCTTGGTGAACTAAGCAGGGGTTGTCGGTGGAAAGGTGCTACTCAGTGGAGGGGAGTACTGAGCACCATCTCTCAGGGATCAGTGTTAGGGGCACTGCTCTTCAACATCTTCATCAGCATTCTAGAAGATATGGGCCCGAGCAGGCTGCATAAGTTTGTGGATGACACTAAGCTAGCCAGGATGGTGGACAACCTTGAGGACAGAGATAAACTTCAGGAGAATCTGAAAAACCTGGGCAGTTGGTCTGACTACTGGAGCCTTAGTTTTAATGTAGCTAAATAAAGGGTGCTTATTTTGAGGATACAGGCAGATGTATGATCTACATACTGTGTGGCTCTTCTTGCGGTAGTAGAGGAGGGAAAAGCACTTGAGGGTCATAATAGACATGGGCGGAGGCAGGAGAAGCAGTGTTTGGCTGTTATGAAGAGGGATAGAGAATCCTGGGCTGAATCAAAAGAAGGTAGCTAGAAGAGCAGGGGACATTGCCTGCTATTTTAGAAGGCCCTGATCAGGCCCACCTGGAGTATTGCATGCAGTTCTGGTTTCTGCAATGAAAAAAGGACATTGAGGAAGTCAAGGGTATGCAATACAGGGTTACCAAAATGATCAGTGGTATAAGAAACAAAAGATTTGAGGAAAGGATAAAGACCCTTGACATGCTCCCCCTGGAAAGAAGGAGGCTTTGAGGGGACATGATGTGTCTTTGGCACACTCAAAGGTACAGATAAGATCAATCAGTCAGAGATATTTGATCTGGTATCTTACAGCAGGATGTAGGGACACATCCTGAAACTGAAGGCAAGGTAAGGGAAGTTATTATTTATGTAGCACCCTATCCCAGGAGATGAGAGTGCTTCACAAAAAGTGCAACATGAACAACAAATAATATCAATGGCATAAAATACAATCAAAACAATGAGTAAATATCACACATACAAAAAAAATACACAATAAACTCCTGAGATCACTTAACTGCAGCAAACATGTAACTACAGGGTAATTACCCTGAATGTAATTAAGGATTAGTTACAATGAAACTGACACTTAAAGTGTAACCACTCGAGTAAACAAATAAGATTTCAACTCCTTTTAGAATACATCCACCGGGGGTGAACTTCAAAGATGGCTTGGCAGAGACTGAAACAACAAGGGCCACCATGAAGCAATCCCTATCACCAGATTGTCTAAGGTGAGGTCTTCGTATGGACAGTTGATTCTCTTTGTTGGACAGCAGAGAGGGGCCTGGAGCATGGGAGACCAGGAGATCTTTAAGATAACCTGGGCCCAGTTCATGTAGGGCTTTGTAAGTTAATAAGGAAATATTGAAAATGGTGCACCACACAGCTGAAAACAGTGCAGATCATTGACAGCTTTCTGCACTAGCTGCAGGTTATGCAGCAACTTCCGAGATTGCCCAGGGTGCAGAATGTTACTGTTCTCAGGCCTGGAGATAATGAAGGCCTGTACGAGGGTCGCCACATCCTCATGCCCTACAGGGTTTAATCATGGAGATATTCCTTAAATATCAAAAGCAATAAATGCCCTCACTCATTGTCTGTGGTTGTCATGGTGCAGCACTTTATTGCCAATACTTTGGTAGAAACAAATTGCAGCCACTTGTAACAGTATATGATGGCAGCAGTACATACTACCATAGCATATAGCAGTTTCTCATAAATGACTTTTCAGAGTCCGATCATTAAATCTAGACCAGATGCAAAGAAAGTTCACAGTGCAAGTGCATACATACAAACATGAAAGTGCCATACAAAAAATACAAATACCGGTGGGCCTTAACTGGCTTTATAACATGGTGAGAAAAATGTGAGTCATTTGATTGGCTGACATACTGCTGCTGAAGTGTAATTATGAGGACATATTTACACTCCTGTACTTCTTTAGCCTATGCATCAATTCAGCTACAATATCAATGCACATCTCACACCACAGAGATGGTGTCTGTGCACAAGTTCTAAATCCCAACAGTGCCATAAAAATGAAAATAGTCTCCTGAGTCGAGTGCGTTAATTGAGATGACCAGAAAGACCTCTTCCAAAACTGTAATGACTCTGTAGATCTCACAGTAAGGGAGCTTTAGAAACTACCTGTTTCTTTAGACAGCATGAAGTTCTTTGTTCGTGGCATTAGTGTTTCTTTTTCTTTCATTTTTTTAGCATTTCTTAGGAGCGGCAAACAGTTGTGGTGAACTTAGGTGTAGGGGCAGTTTTAACATTGATGGGCAACTGAACTGTTCAAAGGGACTACTTTGTCTGTCAACCATAAATGTTTTGCACCATTCCAAAGTCAAACTTAACTTTTGTTTCAGTCAGTGGCTTACAATTTGTTTGTCCCTGTTATAAGTGCAATAAGACACTTCAGGGATTTGTAATTATGGGAAGTGATTGCACTTTGCTGTTGGGTGTTTAAAGGCACTCGGCACAAGTGTCTCATGCCTAACAACACCCTCGAACTGCACAATTATTTCCCCATAATTACACATCCTAGCATGTCTTATTGCATACACAAAGTACACAGTTACTCCCACATTTATCACCCTATCCAAAGCTATAAGGCAGTGCCATTCAAAGACAGGAAAATTGTCACTCGGCCCAACTTTGCCAGCACATGATGACCAGGTTCTACCAGTAATAACTGTCTTGCCCAGATTAAAAAGAGCACAGTCATGCCTAGGGATGTAAGCTTGCCATGGCAGTCATACACATCATAGATTCCATGACGTTTGATCTTTATTCAGGACTTCCATGACTTTCACTAGTGTCATCAGAATGTAGCAATGATGACAGTGCCACAACATTTACTACTGTTTACTAATGATTCATGAACAAACAATGAGTCATTAGAACCTCATCCATGACAAACTTACATCCCTAGTCATGCCCAGTGGCCATCATAGTTCAAAAGCCCACGAGGAGCTCTTTCAAATGAGGTCTTGGGCTCATCTGTAGCTGGAAGCACTACAGAGATATAGATGATTGAGTCTGTTCGACAGTAACATTGCATTGCAGCCATTTTTAGAAAATTGTGATGTTATTGAGGAACAAGCTGTGCCTAACTACATTGAGCGAAGTAGAGCTTGTTTCTCAATGATATCACAGTGTTCTACAAATGGCTACAAATGTAATATTATTATTAAACACACTCATTCATCTGTATCTCTGGAATACTTCTAGCCACAAGTATGCTAAGTGCCTAATTTTAAAGAGCTTTTCATGGGCTTTCAAACTATGTCAGCCACTGTACATGAATGATTCCCATTAAGCTCAGCCAGCTAAAGGCTACCCAATCTGAAATTTGTTGTAGGCATTGACCCAGCATGAGCATGGAAACAACTCCCCACTCATCTGCTGAGTATCTTCCGCATACTAGTGTAAACATATACCATACCAAATGATGACCTCTCCCAGAGGCAACACATACACAAAAACTGCAAATACCGTGGGGACAGGATCAAGATCAGGGTACAATTAAGCAATGAACCATGACAGATTGTTGGTGATGCTGGGTTTACCCATGCCTGGCGTGGTTCAGGCACGAGGCCGCAGGCTGAGTGACTAAACCTTGCCAGGCATGGGTAAATCCCACCATCACCAACACCCTGCAGTGGTTTATTGCTATTATACAATGTATTCTTTTTTGAGGAAAGAAAAACAATTAAGAAAAAGTAATTTTTTTAATTTTATATGATGTTTGGTGGATTTATTGCTGCGCCACAAAAAAGTAGTGCTGTGTTGCTAGGGTGTTGCTAAGCAGCTGGCAGTATAGCATATAGGTTAGAGTAAGAAACTGTACCTGAGCTTGGTAAATCAAAGAGAGCTGAGTTTGTTTGATTCGGAGAAGAGAGATCAGCAGATTTCAATTCCGTTTTTGTTTAAAGACCCGTTTCTACCACGGAGTACTGGTTCAGTTTTTGCTCGCTACGTGCATGCACTGCAGTGTGACGTGAGAACGAAAATTTAAGGAACTGTAGCAGAAGCTGTTGTTTTTTTTTATTTGTTTATACGGATGTAGAAATTATGGGACGTGAGTGTGGAATATTTTAAAGTGGAGAGAAAACTACAGCGGGAGCGCGAGGTGGGATGGCTGTGGAGTAACTGCTGTGGAGTGAGTGAGTGTGTCAGTGGATCTACAGACAGGAAGGAGCAACTATTATTATGGAAACTAGTGAGTTTTGTATTTCTGTTTCATCGAGTTGTTTTGGGAGGTCATTTACTTTTTGTTTGCCATGACTATGTGCACAAAGTTTAGGAGTTGCATTTGGATCACGGTTTACCGGCAGTTGTGGTTCAATATGGCGGCTCTGAAGTTTTACCGTCGGGGGTCAGACTGATAGCAGAGATTAGGCTGACTAGCACCTTTTGCATTGGTAATGCTAAATTTTACAAAGAACTAAAGGTACCAGTTAGCCAATCAGAGTGATGGGTTTTAAGAGCCCATTGTATAATGAGTAAGTAATGAGTACCATATGTACTCGCACATAAGTTGGTCTGCATATAAGTCGGGGGGTATGATTCGAGACGTAATTTTTCATTTTTTTCTTTGACCCGCATATAAGTTAATGTAGCACATTGCAAGTGCACACAATATAAGAGAGAACATCAAATGAGGTATTTGAAAAAACATTTTTATTTAATTTAAAATAATAGTGCTATCATTCATTTCATTCATTGTGGCTTTTGGTTTTAAATTAATCTCCATCACTGAACCTAAAGAACTCTATGTCATCTTTGTCATCAGATGCAAAGAGAATATGCAGCTGCTGCTCAGAGAGTGTAACATCGTCATACACGTCCCCTAGCTCTGTATTTAGCTCATCTGCCTTAACATCATCAGGACAGTCTGCTTCAGAACCCATTAGATCCTCATATAGTAGAAGGTCCTCGGTGCCGTCCAAGCTGTTTGAAATGCCACATTTTTTAAATGATTTTATGATGGCCTCAAAGGGAATGGCATTCCAGGCATCACGTACTCACTCGCATACCATTACAAAACTTGGCTTTTTTACATTCCCTCCTTTTGTGTACTCCTTGTTCCCTGCAAAAAAAATATATTTCTAACAGTTGTAGTACAAATACCCTTTCCCTTACCCTAAAGAACGTAATAAGAAAATGAACTGTGTGTGTACCTGTGACCATCCAGTGACGCCAGTACTCCCTCATTCTCACTTTGAAGGGTTTGTTCAGGCTTACATCGAGTGGCTGCAATAGGGATGTACAGCCCCCTGGAATCACAGCTGTGTGTGTCATTCTTTTTCTCAGATTCTGCTTTACTGAGTCTACTAGATGCCCCCAAAACATATCCCACACAAGCAGGCTTTGCTTATGTATTAGTGCCCTAGGTCTCTTGCTCCAGATTTCATCCACCCATGTATTTACCAGCACCTCATCCATCCAGCCCTTCCCATGCACTGCTGCCAGAACTCCAGCTGGCACTTTTTCTTTTGGTAGCATTTTTCTCTTAAAAACAATCATGGGCTTAAGCTTGCTCCCATCTGCTAGGCAGCAGAGAACTACTGTGAAGTAATTCTTCTCAGCTCCACAAGTATGGACAGTTACTGTTTTCTCACCTTTAATGTGGACAGTTCTATTTGAGGGGAGGTCGAAGCTAATCGCAGTTTCATCCATGTTCCCAATTGAAATGGGGTGGTAACTGTGCTGTTTTCTCTCATTCAAAACAAAGCGGTGGAAATTGTCCACTTTTTCATTCACATCAGCTGGCAGTTTTTGCGTGATGTGTGTTCCCTGCCTCAAAGATAAACCATGGCGCTGCATAAACCTAGTACATCACCCAGCAGAAGCAAGAAATTGACCAGTATTGCTGCTCTGGAGACCTAAATTATTCAATATTGTTAAAGCCTTTAATCAAATAGACATGCGGCTTACTATGTACCCCTGCTGTCTAAGTTCTAGCACCTGTTCACTGAGCTCGGACTCGATTGCTGCAACAGGTGAGGAGCTGATCTTCATCCTCTTCATATTTTTGTCTACTGACTGAAGCTCAGTTTTTCTTTTTTGCCAATCCGGAATTAATTTTTCATTTCCACGAAACTCTCTTTCAGCGATGTCATTTGTATGTGTTTCCGCGTATTGTACAATGCGTAGTTTAAAATCAGCAGTATAGGAACTCCGTTTTCGTTTGACTGAGGGCATTCTGAGCTGACATGAACAGAAGTTTGAACATGGTTTAACACTAATCACTGAGTTATCTATTTAACACTAATCATTTAATTATTTAACTGTTTAATCACAAACTGCAAAGGCAGGTAATGACAGGTCGTTAGCACCAGTAGAGGTGATAACCGTCTTCAGTGCAAGTCAATTATCCTCTGCATGAAATCGGGTGTGCACAACATTTTCTAATTACATGCCTTGATGCATTGTTAGCATTGTTAGGAAGCAATTTTTTTTTTCTGCGCGCGAGTACTCACTCATAAGTCGGTACCCCTTATTAAACATGCTCCAACAATTCCCAAAAAAATGACTTATGAGCAAGTATATACAGTAATCTGCTGGTTAGAAATGACTCAAACCACTTCAAGGCTGCCCCAGTGGTTCCCCCATATTCCTACAGACATCCTAACAAAACTTCGTGATCCGCATATTAAATGCCAGTGAGAAATCAAGGAGAACAATAATAGTGTCCCCCCTCTATCCTGCACAAGGATCAGGCCATTAAGCTCCATGATGAGTGCAGTCTCTCTATTGTGTCTGGGCCAATAACCAAAGGAATGGTACATTTAGGCATAATGTTATAAGACACTTTTTATCCTACAGGGTGGTGAACCTATGGAACAGCCTACCAGCAGAGACAGTGAACATGAAGACAGTACAGTTCTTTAAGGTAATCCTGGACACATTTCTGCTTACCAAGAGAATCACCAGTTATCCTGGTTAGTACAGCAGACAGAAAATCACTATAAATGTGTATGTTTTTCCACAGTACTTGTTTCATGCCTGCTTATAATGCAAGGTGCTGAACCTGATAGACCAGGGCCCAGATATTCAGAAGGGATGCGCGTGGTGCAACAGTGTTGCACCATGCATCAACAATGCCCGACGCGATATTCAAAGGGAAAAGTCGCGTCGGCACAAATCCTGATGCACCTAGGCGCATCAATGTGTATGCAGGTGCAGGTGGGGGGCCGTGCCCATGCATACTCTGCACAGCCCGATATTCAGCCCGGGATGTGTGGAGCCATGCATGCACAACCCTTACCTGTGCCAGCACAAAGCTGATCCCAAAAAAGGAACAATGGATGGCCACCCACAGGTGAGCTGCCGCATTGCCGGGTGCAACACGGCAGCTGCCACTTGTGGGTGGCCACCCGAGATCCAGCTGCACCTGGCAGTGCCCCCCCATGCCCGATCGCAGGCATTTGTAAAATAAAAGAACCCCTAAATCCCTGGTGGTCCAGTGGACCGCTGTCTGCCTGATCGCAGGCTTAAGTATGAAGAAATAGATTCCAATATCCCTGGTGGTCCAGTGGACCGCTATCTGCCCGATCGCCGGCTTAAGTATGAAGGAATATATTCCAATATCCCTGGTGGTCCAGTGGACCACTGTCAGCCCGATCCCGGGCTTAAGTATGAAGAAATAGATTCCAATATCCCTGCTGGTCCAGTGGACCGCTGTCTGCCCGATAGACAGCTTCAGTATAAATAAAAAGAATTACTTCCAATATCCCTGGTGGTCCAGTGGACTGCTGTCAGCCCGATCGCTGGCTTAAGTATAAAGAAATAGATTCCCATATCCCTGGTGGTCCAGTGGACTGCTATCTGCCCGACTGCAGGCATTTGTAATAGAAAAAAGAGAATTACGTCCAATATCCCTGGTGGGCTAGCGGTACCCCCCTCCCCACCTGCCCACTGAGCCCCACCGCCCTGCTCCCCCGGTCAGCCAGCGGGCAGCAGCACCCCACCCGCCTGCCACCCCACGCCCTGCTGACTGACGCAGTAGGTATATCTGGAATGTGTAGTAACGGTACGGAGTTGCACGCCCATTGCTCACGCCAGGGCCAATGGGCATACAGCCCTACCTACGGTGTCAGTCGGCGGGCGGCGGAGCAGCCTGTGTACACTTTGGATGTAGCTGCACCAAAGCACCAACAAATAGCTTTTCCAGGTCACAAGGGGGCTTGTACCATGCTGGGACTGCAATATCCCCTTTTCGGGGATTTTCAAAGCCCGCCATCAATGCAGCAAGGGACACCACTCAGACCAGCCAGAAGGTAGTATAAGTGGTTGCACCTATAGGATGGGGTGGTGCAGAGGACAGTAGAGGCACACAGGTCCATATGGAAGGAGGCAGTGGGGATGTAGGGACACTCCACACACCACTGTAGAATGCATTGTCACGATGCACATACTGTATACAGTACATGTGTAGAGCATTCTCGGCTGGCTATGGTGATGTGTGGAGGCGTTGCCAGTCCAGGATCAGTGCAGAGAATGGGAGGGGTAGTGAGGTGGCAAAGACTGATGGGATGGGGAGGGTGGGGGTCCACTAGACTACTAGAGTGTAGTCTTGCAATGTTTTCTACTGTGATTGGGGGACTAGAGCACATGGGCACTTTTTATTATGGACACAGAGGAGACTGGGGAGTGGTGAGGGGGGAAGCACTACAGAACTGGAGACTATTGTGCAAAGAGTGATTGGGGGGGTGTGCTACACTATCAGAAGAGTTACCATACAGTATGGGCACCAGTGCACATTACAGTTTACAAGGGCATATTACAACCACACACTGCTCCCTGCCACATAGCTATATCACCTGCCCATCTGTGCCCCTGCTCCCACACTGCCTTCACACTTGCCCCTATGTCCCAGGGCCTGTCCTGGCACCATATGTCTTACATAGAAACATAGAAACATAGAAGTTGACGGCAGATAAGGACCGCAAGGCCCATCCAGTCTGCCCATTTCTTTTTCTACCTTATAAATGTGCTATCGGCCTTTGCTCTGTCAGTGGCCTATCTATTCATAGTCATTTGTATTGCTCCCTTATGCCTATCCCATGCCTGTTTGAAGCCCTGCACTGTATTCATAGCCACCACTTCTTGTGGTAAGCCATTCCATGCATCCACCACCCTTTCTGTGAAAAAAGATTTCCTCACATTCCCCCTTAATCGGCCCTCTAATCTCATGCTGTGTCCTCTTGTCCTGCTATTTTTCTTATATTTAAACATGTTAGACTCTTTCACCTTGTTTATGCCCTTAAGGTGTTTGAATGCCTCGATCGTATCACCTCTCTCCTTCCTTTGCTCAAGGCTATACATATTGAGCTCCGTTAATCTGTCCTCATATGTCTTCTGATGCAGTCCCTGCACCATTTTGGTTGCCCTTCTCTGGACTGCCTCAATTTGGTTAATGTCCTTGTGAAGGTGTGGCCTCCAATACTGCACGCAGTACTCCAGATGGGGCCTAACCAGTGTCTTGTACAGAGGGATTATTACCTCCCTCTTACGACTTGTGATACCCTTACTAATACACCCTAACACCTCCCTAGCCTTACCTACTGCTTTAGAGGTCTGCTTGGATGATTTTAGGTCATCAGTGATGATGATGCCCAAGTCTCTTTCTTCCTTTGTGACTGCTAGCAACTCCCCTCCCAGCCTATAGGTGGCTTCAGGCTTTTCTTCCCTATGTGCATGATTTTGCACTTCTTTGCATTAAATCCCAGTTGCCACTCTTCTGACCATTCTGCTAGTTTATCAGATCTCTTCTCATTCTGCCCACCCCATCTGGATCATCTACTCTGTTGCAGATCTTGGTGTCATCTGCAAACAGACAAGCCTTACCTCTAGTCCATCTGCAAGGTCACTAATGAAGATATTGAAGAGGACTGGCCCCAGGACTGATCCTGAGGTACCCCACTTGTGACTTGCATCTCTTCTGACTGTATACCATTTACCACCACTCTCTGTTTCTGCCCGTCAACCAGTTTGCCACCCAGTTGACCAACTTCTGACCCACCCCGAGCCTACCCAGCTTATTTATCAATCTTCTATGTGGAACAGTGTCAAAAGCTTTGCTGAAGTCAAGGTAGGCGACATCAACTGCTCCCCTTGGTCCACCACTCTGGTTACCCAGTCAAAGAAATCTATGAGATTAGTTTGACAGGACCTTCCTTTTGTAAACCCATGCTGTCTTGGATCCTGTGCCCCTATGGATTCCAGGTGTTGCACTATCCTTTCCTTAAGGAGTGCCTCATAATCTTGCCCACTACTGAGGTAAGACTGACTGGTCTATAGTTCCCTGCCTCCTCCCTGCTACCACTCTTGTGGAGCGGGATCACATGAGCCCTTCTCCAGTCTTCTGGGACCTCTCCTGTGCTCAGAGACTCACTAAACAATTCTGCTAATGGCTCTGCTAGTTCCTCCTTTAGCTCTTAAGTACCCTGGGATGTATGCCATCAGGTCCCATTGCCTTATCCACCCTGAGCTTAGCAAGCTCTTGTAGGACCCTTTCTTTGTGAAGGGTAGTGCTCACTCTCCCCTGTGTCCATGATGTTGAGCTGTGGGCCCTGCTCTACCTTCTCTTCAGTAAATACTGAGCAAAGTATCTATTTAGGATAGATGCCTTTACAGGGTCCTCCTCCTCACATGCTCCCTTTTCTCCATTAAGCTTAGCAATATTCCTCTGGACTTTCTCCTTTCACTAATGTATCTATAGAAAGTCTTGTCACCTTCTTTTACTGTTCGTGCTAGTGTTTCCTCAGTTTGGGACTTTGCCTGCCTTACTGCCTTACCTGCTTCCTTAGGGCAGTTTGGTATGCCTCCTATCTTCATCCCGCTGTGTTCCCTTATATTTCCTGAAGGCCAGCCTTTTGGCTCTGACCTTTTCTGCTACTGTATTTGAGAACCAAAGTGGTTCCCTTCTTCTTTTGCACTTCCTTTTCTGTCTAACACAATGGGATGTTGCTTCAAGTATTGCATCCTTAATGCTTGCCCACTTTGCCTGTACCCCTCACCTGTGTTTCTTTTGCCAGGCTAGCTTAACCTGTTGGCCATCTTATCAAAGTCAGCTCTCTGAAGTCCCATATTTTGCCTTGGAATGGGATGATTTAGATGTAGTAGCCAAATTGAACCATACCATGTGATGGTCACTGGCCCCAGGTGACCTTCTACCTGGAGATCTGTGATCCCTTCTTTGTTAGTCAGTACTAGATCTAGGATAGCCCTGTCTCTTGTGGGTTGCTGTACCAGTTGTTTGAGGCCCTCCCCTGCAGGAATCCACTATGAGTCTAGTTCTGGCAGATGTTCCTGCTGGTATTGACCAATCTGTATCCGCATGTTGAAGTCTCCCATTATCAGAACCTCCTTTAGCTGTCATGTTTTGTATATCTTCTAACAGTAATGTGTCTATGTCCTCCCTCTGGTCTGGGGCCTGTAGACAACCCCAGTTCTTATGGCTGTCCCATTTCCTGTTTCCAGGGTGACCCACAGTTCTTCTGGCTCCTTATGTGTATTCTGAATTTCTGTAGCTTTGATATTTTCATTAACATACAGGGCCACTCCTCCCCCCCTTTTTGCACCTCGGTCTCTTCTGAACAATACATAGCCAGGTACTGAAGTCTCCCAAGTGTGGTTACTGGTAAACCATGTCTCACTAATTGCTACTATGTCCAGTTTAGCCTCTGACATTATTGCCTGCAGGTCTGGGATCTTATTTCCCAGGCTGTGAGCATCTGTGTACATGATTTTCCATTGGCCAGATTTTGGTGTGTTAGTTGTTGGGTGAAGTTTGACATTACCCTAATGAATGGGGAGACAAACAAACCTTTTCTTACCTGGTGATGCAAATGAACGGCAAACATGCTGAATTCCTGTTTGACCACTAGCTGAGGGGGGAGGGGTGTTCTTCCCATTCGATGTATGGGGTGCTGCACCCCTCTCCCCATTTGCTAGTTTAAATATTCTGCAAAGACATCAAACTTCTGCCCCAATGCACTGACTCCCTCTTTAGTCAGATGCAGTCCATCAAATTTAAAGAACTTTCGCTCCCAGAACTTTTGACAGTTCCCTACAAATCTGTGTCCTTTTTCCTGGCACCAGCCCTTGAGCCACGTGTTTAGGTCCCCTATCTCCCCTTCTCTGACCTTCCGTCCATCTGCTCCCCTCTCCCAGACTGGCAGGATCTCAGAGAAGGAGATGCCGAATGAAATAGATGATAGTTTGTCACCCAGCCTAGTTGGGTGTTCCTTGGTCTCCACAACTGACCGGCTGGCGAGATCATTAGTCCCTATGTGTACTAGGACATGAATGTTTTCTCCTGCTTTGTGAACAATTTAGTAATGCGGTCAGTGTCTCTCCATGCTGATGTACCTGAGACATCTGACCATCACCCTGGCTGGAGATGGGTATCAACTCTCGAATCATGGAGTCCCCTATGATCAGAAGTTTTTGATTTCTTTGTGCTTGTTTTGTTTTGGTTCCTGATTTGGGTGAGTTTTGTTGTGTTAGCTCCTGTGCTGCAGTGTCCTGCTCTGCAGTGTCTTCTGCCTCTTTATTTGATTTCAGAGATAGAGGCAGATACCTGTTTGTAGTGTTTATATGGTTTTGGAGGTAATGTGTTGGAGAGCAGAGAGTGATGGGGCACCTGATTTGCTCCTCCTAACCACCTGCCAACCTCCTGACCAACTACCTCTGCGGCCGAGGTTTTTCTGTTGGATGCTGGGGAAATGGCGGTGGTTCTTATAATGTATTTCCTCTTCAATATGAAATTTGAGGCATGCAATCTCTGCCCATGCTGCCCGGAGCTGAGCCCTAAGATCTCCAAAGGCCCAGCATGTAGGACAGTGTCCTAAATCCTGTAAGACTGTCCTTCTGAAAATTGTTCCACAGTACCTGCAGTTAATGAAATCCATTCCAAATAAGTTGCTGGGTTTGTGACCTAGTCAGAGTAATTAGAAGGAAAAAAAAAGAAAAAAATGCAAGTAATGGTTTAATTGTGCTTTGTTTAACTTGTTATAACAAGTTAAATTACTAGTGCCCCTGTAAATGAGATCACCTTGTGGAGGCCCCACTGATCCGCCCCTTCCTGCTCTGCCACAGGAAATGTTACAACTGTGGTACACTATAAAAGGAGTGTAGCGTGGGGTGGTTGGGGATGGGGGTTGGTGGCTGGGCCCTTCCCCTACCTAAAAAGAAGAACCACGGACAAAAGAACAAGGAGGTAAGAGCAGAAACAATCAGTCAACAACAAATGCAGTAACCCTGAAAGCTTATCCTAATGTCTTCAACCCCCAGCACCATCTCAGCCCCTCTAGTGTTGTGCTGGGTGTGGGGGGGGGGGCGCTGCATGCCTGCATCGAATCCTGCAGATGTGGCCAACTCTTTGGCACATCTTGCGGTCTTTCGCAAACCTGTATGTTAGGTACATGGACCCTGCAGATTATAAAATCTGGTGCAAGGTCCCTGGTGCAACCGGGGTTTGCTGCAGCCCTTAGAGGGACACAAGTTGCATCACTCTGAGTGGCCTTTGAAAATCAAGCACACAGTTTCTTCAAAACAGCTGCAATAATTATTCAGTTCTGACATTAGCATCTCCCTTGACTTCCCAATACTGCAGTCCAGCCAGCTGAGAAGCTGGGTAAACATCAGGACCATGAAAGAAACAAATAGTTCAATCTTAGCTGAGCTATATTAGATTGACAAAATAACATTTAAGAAAGCAAAACATCACATTAACAAACGCTTTAAATGCAACCCTTGTTCCTTTGAACAAACAGGAGGCAAGACTAAAACAGTACAAAGAAATGCAAGATTGCACAGAAATGGAAAACTGAGTAAAACTAGAACCCTTTCTATACTTAAAACTGCATTTATTTCTTTAACCAACTACTGAAAACACACTCTGAAATGCAAGAAGAAAGGACAATTTATATCTCATGTGTACATTTGACATCTTTGAAAAACAAAATATAATGGAAAGATACTCACACACATTGAAAATCCATTAAAAGAGCAAACTGCAGAACTGTGAAGCATCTTCCAAGCAAACACTTCAGTTTCTCATCTGCCTACTCAACTTACTGCCAGTAAGGTGACTGAACCTCTTGTGGCACACACGCCTCTGCAATCACATATGGCTAATTAATTAAAAACATATTTCATCATAATCCCTAATTTACACCTTCCTATCTGAAGAAGTATAAATCTCTGGGAAAAGTTAAAATACAGTTATATTTTAACTACACAAATATATTGTAAATAACTAACAAAAGAAAAAATGTAGCAGGAAACAAAAATATCTTAAGATGGTAAAAAGAAAATAAATGAAACTCTGCAACATGGCTACTTCCTCATTACCTCCTCTTAATGCCATTATATCCTTGCATACAAACCTTTTCTATAAATTCACAAAAACTCTTAAATCAAGCTGCTTAAATAGGGTCTATGAGGTACTCTCATTAAACAAAGTAGCTCATGTATGCAAAGGAGGCAAGGGACTCAAACAACCTCTATGGGGATATACCCAGTGCTACAGATAAACTGCAATTAGCCCAAAATCCAGTATGAAAACTATTTTATTAACATCATGCAAGATAGAAATCCAAGTAGCAATGGTACTAAATGTGCCATGTAAGGTCTGTAAAGTGTGAAATAATTATGTATTAAAATACATTATAAAATGGCAAGAAAAAATCTAGAAATGTCATTGGCCAAGAGGTATCACCTGACTATGCATTAAATCTCTATAGATGCATGGTCAGGTGCTGAACCTAATTTTCCTCCCCTAAAATACCTACTTACAGCCATTTTATACTTGTAATAAGCCCCTCCAGGGTGTGCATCATAGAATGTTAATGCATTTTCCAGGGGCATAAGGACACTCGGCCTTTGGCCTTGTGCCTTAATACACACCTGAGGTGTGCATTAAAATCTTATAATGCACACCCTGTCATGCCTTATTACAGTACTTATTATACTGTACCTCAATTACAACCACTGATCCTTTGCCTGCTTAGCAAAAACCTATGCAGTGTGCCACTGAGCTACAAGAAAGTGAGTTGTATTTCCTATGATGTAGAGATTATATCAAAGCCTGCAAAACAGGTGAATAGGGATCTAATCCCAACAGGCAATTTACCTTCACAAATTGTTGTTCTTAGCTTAATTAATTTCTCATATAATTTACTATTCCACTCCACACCCCAATGAATTGCTACTAAAGTGAGTTTCCATCCTAAAAAAGATCTGAAAATAATGTTCAAGTCCCTGCTAGGATTTGAACTGCTTATCCTTTGCTTGTTAAGCAAGCACACATTCAGTGTGCCATTGAGTTGCAGTTAAGTGGGATGTAGTTCATATGGCGAAGAGATATGTCACAACCTGCAAAACAGGCAACTGGGGAGCTAATCCGAGCAGGTTATTTACCTTCACAAATTGCTGTTCTTAGCTAAATGTACTTCTCACATAATCTACTATTCCAGCTGCACACCACCATGAATCACCATTCAAGTGAGTGTCTATTTTACAAAACAAAATTGAAACAAATGTGTAAGTCCCTGCTAGGAAATGAACTACTGATACTTTACCTGCTAAGCAAACACACACACTTGGTGTGCCACTGTGCAGCAGTTAAGCAGATTGCAGTTCCTATGGTTTAGAAATTATGTCACAGCTTGCAAAACATGCAATTAAGGATCTAATCCTAGCAGACGCTTTACCTTCACAAATGACTGTTCTTAGCTAAATTTGCTCCTAATAAAATTTACTATTCCAACTCCACATCATCATTGATAACCACACAAATGAGTTTAAATCTTACACAAAAAACTGAAAAATGTTTAAGTTTGGATTTGAATTGGGTCTACCTGTATTTGAACCACTGATTACTTGCCTGCTAAGCAAACACATACATTCAGTGTGCCACTGAGCTACAGGTAAATGAGCTGCAGTTCCTATGGTATAGAGTTATGTCACAACCTACAAAAGGGTAACTGGGGATTTCATCCAGGCAGGTGATATACAAATAGAATAATAGATAGATAAGTGTGTATTACAAGGCAGTAATACAATCGAGAGGTTTTGGGGACATGGAACTTTGAGAGCAAAGCTCGAGAGGTCCTAAAGTCCCCAAAACCTCGAGATGGTATTATTGCCTTGTAAAACACTTATATTTCTGTTATTTTTTGTAATATACGGATCCATTGATAATACTACGGTAGGAGATGACCTTTGAGCTGTAGTATTATCAGCAAAAACAATAGTATTATCACTTTTCAGGGTAGTATTATTGAGAGTAGTGATGTGTTACTGGGAAATTTTTGTATAACTTAGTATAGTATTATTGAGGCTTATCCATATATTACAGTACCTTTATAAACTGTTGTTCTTAGCTAAATGTACTTCTCATATAATTTACTATTGCAACCCCACACCACCATGACTTGCCTCTCAAGTGAGTTTTCATTTTACAATAAATGAATAAATAAAAATAAATACAATGCTTAAGTCCCTATTTAGATTTGAACTACTGATCTTTTACCTGATACACACACATTCAGTATGCCACTGAACTGCATGCAAGTTGCATTTTTCAGTTATACAGTGGTTATGTCACACCTGCAAATAGGCAACTGGGGATCTAATCTCAGCAGGCAATTTACCTTGACAAATTGTTATTCTTAGCTGAATTTAGTTCTCATATAATTTACTATGCAACTCCACACCCCAATGAATTGCCACTAAAGTGAGTTTCCTACACACACACACACATACACATACACACATATATATATATATATATATATATATATATATATATATCTGTGTGTATATTATAGTAGCACGGTAGTGCTACCATAGTTAGGGTTGAGGAGCCCTTTTAAGGTTAAAGGGTCAAACTTTGCACCTTAAAAACTTTGCCACCATTCAACGGATTTGCCTGAAATTTGGAATGCGCAATCAAGAAAAATACATGTTGGGATCTGCCTACTTTCATACTGGTTGGATGTACGGCTGTGGAGTTATTAAGCGTGATCTGCGTGCATGTTTACGCTTTCTGGTGAATTCTTTGCTCACATCTACGGGTCGCACGGTTTGTGTGACCAGTCCAAAAACATCAGGGAATGTGCGGCCAGGGTCCCCGATGTGCCTTTCAAAGATTTCCTGAAAAAATATTAAACGGTTCAAAAGTTATTCAAAAAACAAGTTCCCATTGTAAGTCAATGGGAAAAGTTAACAAAAAGTGCAACACTTTCACAAATGCACTTCTTAGTGTCGCAGATGGCCCTAGTAGTGTTGCAAATTTGCCATTTTGTTTTCAGTTAGCGATCAGAAAAATGCTTGCCATTTAAATTTGGGACCCCCTAGCAACACAATTATTTTTGTGTTTACCTAGTCGGACC
This sequence comes from Neoceratodus forsteri, assembly GCA_016271365.2. NCBI lineage: Eukaryota > Metazoa > Chordata > Ceratodontiformes > Ceratodontidae > Neoceratodus > Neoceratodus forsteri. The sequence goes on from CM028131.1 coordinate 1,077,535,174, forward strand.
CTGAGGATGCTAGCCATGTCTTTATTTTGGGGTGAAACAACCTAGAAATATGTTTTTCAAATTTCTGGAAAAAGTAGTGTTGCAAAGTAGTGCTGCACTCATGACACTTTTGCAAATGCTTGTGAACGCTTTCGCAAATCACGACACTACTTTTCCAGACTATGGGCAAAATGACAGCAGTTCTTTGCCACCTTGCTGCAAAAAAATGGTTTGGTCTTTTGAGCTGAAATGTGGAGGGAATGCAGCCAACATCTCACAGATGTGCCATTTGATTTGATAGTTTGGTGAAAAAATATTGCATGGCTGCAAAGTTACGGTACTCCAAAGTTGGCGTTTTTTCCCATAGACTAACATGGTGGCATACGCCGTGCCTTTCGGGGCTCGTATCTTGAAAATAATGTGAGATACAGATTTTTCGATGTGAGTGGAACAAAAACCTAGCTAGGAAAATCATGATTTTTGTGAAATTTACATTTTTTTTCTACGTTGTGCGGATGCCGAGATATTAGCAATAAAGTACTTCCAATGCTCGTTTTAAGCTTCGATGCCCATTACAATACATACATTCTTTGTGTTTCTCTATGCAGCTGTTTGGCAAAAACAGGGTATGCGCTTCCGTTACTGTTACAGTTACTGTTTTCACTTGCATTTATCTCCCCGTTTGCATTACCGTTCCCGTGTACGCCACCATGTCCGTTACCCTTTGCATTGTCATTTGCGCTTGTGTTTCCTTTTGTGTTTCTGTTTCCTTTGCTGTTATAGTTGCTGTTACCATTACCATTTGCATTTACAATTGTGGTAATGTGCCCTTGTGCGTTTCGGTTTGTGTTTCCGTACGCGCTCCTGTTCCCATTTCCGTTTCTGTTTCCTTTGGCATTATTCTTCATGTTAACTTTACCATTTACATTTACTATTGTGGTACCGTGCCTGTGTGCATCACAGTTTACTTTTACATGTGCGCTTGCGTTTGCATTTCCATTTCTGTTCCCTTTTGCATTTTTTTTGCTGTGACACTTAACATTTCCATTTAAAATACCACTTCCATCACTGTTCACATTACCAGTTGTGTTTTTGTACATGCTTCAATGTCCATTTCCGTCAGTGTTTGCTTCGGTGTCAGTTTGCGCTTGCGTTTCAAACATTTCCTTTACCATTTACGTTTCCGTTACCATGTGCACCACTGTTGGCAATTCTGTTTGCATTGCTGTTCCTGTTACTATGTCACAAGACATCACGTGGCAGGAGCGCGGGAGTGCAGGGCTTGAAGGTCCCCATACTACCGCCGCTGCATTACTTTCACGATTCCTCATCATCATTCTCAAAAAGAAGAGAAATTAGAGACAAAAAACTCAGTTTAATGCATCAGTTAGGGTTGTTCCACAGCAACAAAAGTGAGGAAATTTGGTGTTGGGGTTGAAACCCCTTGGACGCCTCAGCCCACCCCCAACCCGGCATTGGGGTGCAGCGTTGGGGTGGGTTGTTGCCAACTCTCACCCCATTCTCCTATTCCTCAGCTTCTTTACATGTGATGGGGAAGAGCTAGGCCAATCTACTCTCAACGCTGCACCCTGATGTCAAGGTTATGTGTGCTGAGGGGTCCAAGGGGGTTTCAAACCTAACACCAAATTTCCTCACTTTGTCGCTGTGGAACAACCTAACTGATGCATTAAACGGAGTTTTTGACTCTAATATATATATATATATATATATATATATATAGGATATGCAATGGAGCAAGTGTAATAAATGATTTATCTGCACAACAGCAGTTTGACCTCAGGTAATCTCACGAGTGGCATAAGCCACGAGTGAGGTGTTCGTGCTCAAACTGCTCAAGTGCAGATAAATCATTTATTACATGAGTTTTCCATTGCATATTCCATTTATGCAGTTCTTTTGTTTTTGCCTTTGTAGGGGGCATTTGTTAGTCAAAAAAGTGAATAAAAATTGAATTGTCTGCCATTTTTTGCTGATTATAGAAAATCTAAAAGGAATCTAGAAATGAAACACCTCTCATTTTGTAGAAATTTTTATGCTGAACAACTTTTGTGCTCAAAGTACCATACTATCATTTTTTTGGTTTTAAGTTATTTGCACTTGTTTGATCAAAAATGCACAGAAATGGATTTTTCTGCTGTTTTTCACTAATTCTGAAAAAACTAAAAAGTATCTATAAATGAAATACTGCTCATTTTGTAGATATTTCTGTGCTGAATAAACTTTGGACTCACAATACCATGCTATCATTTTTCATTTTAAAGTTATTTACATTTGTTTGCGGGCAAAATGAAAAAAAAAATATTAATTTTCTGCTGTGTTTTTGCTAATTATCAGAACATCTAAAAGGTATCAATAAATAAAACATCACTCATTTTGTAGATAGTTCTGTGCTGAACAACTTTCGTGCTCACAGTACCATGCTATCGTTTTTCATTTTAAAGTTATTTGCATTTGAATATGGTTAATACTGCTACTGAGGCCAAACATTCTAAATGACATAAGCACTGTATAGATAAAAGGCTGATGACATAAGCACTGTGTGGATAAATGGCTGATGACATAAGCGCTGTATACATAAATTAAATGTATGTACACAGTTACTCAGATAAACAGATTTATCATACTCTGTTTATCTCCACCCCAATGCATAAATAAATATATATATACATTAGAGGCAAAAAACTCCTTTTGATGCATCAGTTAGGGTGGTTCCACAGCGACAAAAGCAAGGAAATTCAGTGTTAGGGTTGAAATCCCACCTTGCACCCCCCAGCCTGCCACCCCAACCACCAATGGGGTGTGCATTGGGATCGTTGGCCCTAACTCTCACCCCATCACATGTGTAAAGAAGCTGAGGTATAGGAGAATGGGGTGAGAGTTAGGACCGACAACCTCAATGCAAACCCTGTTGGTGGTTGAGGTAGCGGGCTGGAGGTGTGCAAGGGGGGCTTTCAACCCTAACAATGAATTTCCTCACTTTTTTCACTGTGGAACAACCCTAACTGATGCATTAAAAAGAGTTTTTTGCCTCTAATTTCCCTTCTTTTTGAGAATGTACAGTAGAAATAGTGAATGGAATGTGGTGGCGGGAGCACGGGGCCCACCACATGATTTTTTGTAACATAGTAATGGTAAGTGCAAGGGAAAGGCAACTGCTAATGGTTGCACACATGGTGACAAACGTAAATGGAAAAGCAAACATTAGTAGAAATGCAAGCACAAAGTGACGCCAAACCAAACAGTGACGCAAAAGGAGACGCAAGCGAGTAAGGAAATGCAAACCATGACATGCACGGTCACGGTACCGCAATTGGAAATGCAAATGGTAATGGTAACAGCAGAAGTAACACCAAAGGAAACAGAAACGTGAATGCAAGCGCGTACGCTAATGAGAATGCAAAGGCTAACGCACTTGGTGACGTACAAAGGAATGGTAACGCAAACGGGCATGGAAACACGAGTGGAAATGCTAACCGTAACAGTAACAGAAGTGCACACCCTGTTTTTGCCCAACAGCTGCATAGAGAAACACAGTGTGTGCAAAGAATGCATACACAGTAATGGGCCTTGGAGCAGAAAATGAGCTGTTGGAATACTAAATTGTATATGTCTCAGGAACAGTGCGATGTAGAAAAAAAAAGTAAATTTTACATGATTCATGAGTTTCCTGGCTAGGTTTTCACAGAATGTGATGAAAATTCCGTATCTCGCATAGTTTCCAAGATACTAGCCCTGAAAGGTGCGGCGGACGTCACCATGTTAGTCTATGGGAAAAAATGTCAAGTTTGGAATACTGTAACTTTCTATCCCTCCAATATTTTTTCACTGAATGACCAAAAAGCACATCTGTGAGATGTTGTCTGTCTTCCCTCCAAATTTCAGCCCAAAAGATCGAACCGTTTTTTTGCAGCAGGGTGGCAAAGAATTCCTGTAATTTTGGCCATAGCCTAGAAAAGTAGTGTCGTGATTTGCGAAAGCTTTCCTGAAATTTGCAAAAGTGTCACAGGTGTGACACTACTTTGTGACACTACTTTTTCCAGAAATTTGAAAAACATATTTCTAGGGTGTTTAACCCCAAAATAAAGACATGGATAGCATCCTCAGGGCTCAAATAGGTAAACACAAAAAGAATTGTGTCCTTAGATGGTCCCAATTTTAAATGCCAAGCATTTCTGTGATCAGTAACTGAAAACAAGATGGCATATTTGTGACACTACTAGGGCCATTTGTGAAGCTAAAAACTGCATTTGCGAAAGTGTCAAACTTTAGTTAACTTTTCCTATTGACTTATAATGGGAACTTGTTTTTTGAATAACTTTTGAACCGTTCAATATTTTTTAATGAAATCTTCAAAAAGCACATCAGGGACCATGGCTACATGTTCCTCAAAGTTTTCAGACTGGTCACACAAACCATGCAACCTGTAGGCACAAGTAATGAATGCGCAAAAAAACGTAATTGAGCACACAAATGTCACTTAATAACTCTGCAGCCGTATATCTGACCAGTACAAAAGTTGGCAGATCCCAAGATCTATGCTGCCAGTATGTGCCTGCCAAATGTCAGGCAAATCTGTTGAACAGTGGCAAAGTTATTAAGGTGCAAAGTTTCACCCTTTAACCTTAAAAGGGCTACTCAACCCTAACTATGGTAGCACTACCGTGCTACCATGATATATATATATATATATATATATATATATATATATACACACACACACCTATTCATTGCACAAACTTTGTTAGTGCATCTTAGTGTTGAAGCAACAAAACTAGGAAATGAGGTGTTAGGGCTGAGACCATAACACCTTCCCACCCAACCCCTACCACCCCACCCCACCCTCCACAGACCAACAGGCATCAGGGTTTGCCTTGGAATCATTGGTCCTAACTCTCACTCCATTCCATGTGTAAGGAAGCTAAAATGTTACAGTACAGGAGAATGGGGTGAGAGTTAGGCCCAATGATTTCAAGGCACACCCCAACACCTGTTAGTTTGTGGAGGGGGTGAGGTGGCAGGGTTGTTGAGTTGGGTGTGTGTTAGAATCTCAACTCTAATGCCTCATTTCCCTATGTTTGTTGCTTCAACCCTAACTGATGCATTAACAACATTTCTTTGCAATGAATTTCCTTACTTTTTGAGAAAGTGTAATCTTACCTTTATATGTTTGTGGGAGCACAGGGCCCTCCGGGCCCTGAGCTCCCATCAGTCTATAATATCATGGTTGTACAGGGCCCTCTGTCATGTGGGAGCACAGGGCTGTCTGGGCCCTGCACTCCTATGTAACCATAACTGTATACACATTGTCATCAACCCTCATCTCCCTGTGGGAGCGCAGGCTTGCACTCCCAGTTCTTCATAAATGAAAGGCCCTGCACACCCAGTACTGCATAATGGTATCCATATCTGGCAGCACAGGACCCTCTGGGCCCTGCACTCCCATCCACCTATAATTGTAGAAATGCAGGGCAGGCCTAGAGACATTCTAAGTAACCCCCTGTGCTGCAAATGGCGCAATATTTCAGTAACCATAGGAACATGGGGAAAAATTCCACCACAGTTGTAATCATGGCCTGCCAACCTGCATGCTTGCTTTGTACACCTTGAACGTACTAAGCTGTGTTTAGCAAAAAATCCATATCTCGAACACTTTTCGATATATAGGTGCCGAAAGGTACTGCGTACATCACAATGTTATCCTATGGGAAGTTTCTAGACTTTGGAATATTATAAGTGTGGAACCAATGTAATTTTTTCACCAAACCAACAGAACTCACATCCATTGGACAACCACTTTATACCCTACAAATTTCAAGCCGAAAGTCCTAATCGTTTCTTTGCAGTAAAGTGACAAAGAAACAGTAACCTATCAAAATCCCTTTTTGCAAGCTGTCAAAATCCATTTTCGCAAGTCAGTCCCTTTCCACCAACTGTCAAAATCCCCTTCATGAGTGAATCTCATTTCATGAGGTAGGGCCATCTGGTCATCCCCTCATGAAAAGGGATTTTGACAGCTTGTGAAAAGGGATTTCTCATAAAGAGGGATTTTGACAGCTCGTGAAAAGGGGTTAGAAAAAGTAATCTCTTTTCTTGAGCTGTCAAAATCCGTTTCACAAGCTGATCCCTTTTCGTGAGGTAGGGCCATCTGGTCATCATCTCACAAAAAGTGATTTTGACAGCTTGCAAAAAGGGATCGGAAGCACATCATGAAAAGGGATTTAAAATGTCAAAAATAAACATTCTGGGGCTGCAATAAAGTAAACCAAAGGCATAGGTTTGTAGAGCATGTCCATATGAATAAAACCCATGCTTTTTTTTCTTCTGAAGACATCCCTGTGGCAAGTTATAATGTTTTGTTTGTTGAAAAAAATGAAAACAAGATGGTGACTCACAAAGAGGGAATTTTTTTCTCATGGAGATTTAATGAATCCCTCTTTGCAAGCTGTCAAAATCCATTTTCATCAGCCTAAATCCCTTTTCACAACTGTGCAGCTATCCAAAAGACTGAATTGAGCATGCTCAGAACCCAAAATGAGTAAATTTGGAACGGATTAATATTTTTTTCACCAAACCAAATGCTAGCTTATTCTGTGGGCACGCTCTTTCTACACTGACAATATCAAACCCAAATTCCAAACAGTGTGGCAGCATAGTGATGAAAAAAAAACAGCCCAAACTGGCAAAAAAAAAAAGTGATGCTTACACTTTCTTCACTTTGTGCTGCACGAAATTCAAACATCCCATTGAAACAAAACTTGGTATGTCAAGAGATCTACCCCATGGGACAGCACATACCAAATATCATGCAAATCCATTAAACAGTTGCAAATTTATTAAAGTGCAAAATATGAGGTTTAACCCTTGCTGTGCCACCAATCTCTATATCAGTCCAGAATTACTATGCATTCTAATTCTGTCGGCAGCCTAAGGGTTAACATTAAACTTCCTACTCAACCCTAACTATAGTGATGCTACTGTGCCACTATAATATATATTCTCATTGCAAAAAACTCTGTTAATACATCAGTTAGGGTTTCCATTACAGCGACAAAAGTCTGAAAATTCAATGTTAGGGTTATCAACCCTACCACCACACCCCCCTCCATACACCAACAGGCATCAGGGTGTACATTGGGTGATTCACCCTAACTCCACTCTATTCCATGTGTAAGGAAGTGCAGATGGTACAGTATAGGAAAATGGGGTGAGATTTAGGCCCGATGACATTGAATTTCTCTTATTTTTGAGAAAGTGCAATCTTACTTATATGTGGTTGTGGGAGTGCAGGGCCATCTGGGCCCTGCATGCCCATCATGCTGCCATCACTTCATAATGGTATACATTTGTGGGAGCGTAGCCCTGTGCTCCCACATATCCATAAGTGTAGAGACATTGTAATGAACCCTCATCTCCCTGTGGGAGCAGCACTACATAATGGAGGGTCCCGTGTTCCTATTATTGCATAATGGTATCCATATGTAGGAGCCCCATCTGCCCATAAGTAGAGAGACACAGCAGAGGGCTAGAGACAATTCAATTAACCTTTGTGATGCAAATGGCACAATATCTCAGTAACCATTGGAACACTGGGAAAACTTCCACTGCAGATATAATCATGACCTGGCAACCTGCACACATGCTTAGTACACAAAAGGTGTACTCAGCTGTTTTAAGCAAAAAATCCGTATCTTGAACCGTTTCCGAGACATAGCCGCAGAAAGGTAGCGTGACTGCCACAATGTTATCCTATGGGAAATTTCTAAACTTTGCAATGTTATAACTATGGAACATATGTAAATTTTATCACTAAACCAGCAAAAGGCACATCTGTGGGGCAAGCCCTTTCTAATCATAGACAAACTGGTAGAAAATGAGCCACTCACCAAATATTCAAAAAATTGTATTCTTATTTTTATTGTACTTATTTCTCCACTTCTTTTTCTGTTTTTTTCATTTCTTTCCAACAATGCATATGAATACAGTATCAATATTCCTTAAACATTTCAGACAAATGTCCTTCGTCAGTAAGATTGTACTGTATCTAAAAATAATAACCCCAGCATTAAACTTCTTTTCAAAAAAAAAATCATATATTATTTCTCATTATATTAGACTTATTAACCCACTACTAGACTGTTCCAAGAGAATTCATCTCTAATTCACAAGATATTTTTTAATATATCTCAGTTCTAGATCCCAATATATACCAGTAAAGAGCCATAGTGCATTCAAATTCACCAGTTCAATCCATCTTTGTAAACATACAGTATATTACATTTTTTATAAATATGTATCCATTTCTCTGGTATTCTGGTAGTAACATAAACAGAAACAAATGATATCTAAGCATTATTTAATGTTCCGCTTACTTAAATCAGCCAATAATTTATAAAAGGTAACGTTCATTCTCATTTGCTCGCTAGTCTCCTGTAACATCCATTCTTTATAATTAAAATTGTGAACAAGCAAACAGTCCCCTCACCGCTGTTATAAATCTCACCAAAGTGTATCATATGCACATACCTAAAGTTAATCAATTCAGTAGCTCCACAGTGCTGCAAACACAGAAAGTGCAAAACAAAATGTGTCACATGGCCTATGCCTTTTATATAACAAAAATTTAGTTTTCTATTTAAAATATTCATTGTATCACTTCTTCCTCCCAAGCCTCTTAAATAAACACAAGCCACTGGAAACATACCTGTTTCCGTCTTTATGAGGGTTTCAATAAGGTTCTGTAAAAACAGAAGTTTTGTTTACGTACCAGTATACTATAGCTGCCTTTGTTTGCCATTCCCAACACAAACTCTGTATCTGATGAGTTGGGATTTCAACTTACTTTATATCATAGTTTCCAGCAAGTGTATTCCATTTTTTTGTTTGTTGTTTAGTGAAGCGGTCAGGCTCCCTCCTGCTCTCTCACAGGTGATGGAGGTCTGTTTAGCGTCCTACGCAGTGCTAAATGACTGCTATTTCCTGGACAATCAGGCGCTTGGGCGGGAGAGTCAGATCACATGACCTAATCCCTCTAGCCCTGTGCACCCAACCTGCTAACAGCAGCACCTGGGTAAAAGCAACAAAATTGCAAACTCGGGCATCTCCATCATTTTTTAATTTGTCCTTCATTTAGGAAGTATATTCTCTTCCTTTGTTTTTAATAATTCCCATTTGTAATAGCTGTATCAGCCTTACATTGTCGATTCCACCTCATAGTGACAGTCTCTCATAAGGGAGGTCAGCAGGGTCAATTGTTTTTCCTCTAGGGTGTCAGTAAAGGGTTTTACATATTATTTTACATGGCATAGTGTATTAGAATCTAAAAATCATATTTCCTATTGTATTATTATTCTATTTATACTTAATGTGGACCACATGTACCCATAAAGCTCCTGTAGTACCTATGTATAAGTGACCAACCATCACTGATTGCCATTCTAAAAGCACAATTTACATATTAATACACCAGGCATTGGACAACAACTTCAATTCATTCAGTGTAAAAATATAGCCCTTACTCCTAATATGTATTTTAATCTGCTCCCTTTCTGTATTTATACTCTTTTACATAATAGGTTGCCAATCAATTGAGCCATTTAGCCTGAATCTGGGGTTAACAGACTCAAATCTATTAATATAGTATACTTCCCTGATTAGTATATGAGTTCTATATTCTCGTTCCCCCCCGGACTGGGTCTACCTTTTCTATTCCAGAAAATCTTAAATTAGTTACCTGGTGTTGTGAGTCACTAAAATGTCTTGCTACTGGTGAAGACAAGTCAGATCTTCTAATATCTGACTTGTGTTCACCAATTCTGCTCTTCAGAGCTCCCTCTGTTTTACCTATGTAAATGTTGTTACAAGGATATTTGAGGCAGTATATAACTCCTTCAGTTGAGCAGTTAATAAAACTTTTTATCTCAATATCTTCATCCCTGGCTGTGTTCCTGATTTTCTTTATTCTGTAGGTATTATTACAATGGATGTAGTGCCCACATGGGTAATTCCCTTTGATGTCCAAAGTAAACATAAAATGTGACGGTCTCATATCTGGTACATTATGTACAGTTTTAGATAGAATATTAGCCAATGTTCTATTTCTTTTAGCTACTACCATTGGTGTAGTAGAAAACACTTGTTCCCCTAGAGGGGTTGCTTGGAGCACATCCCAGTGTTTATGTATATCTGCTTTATCTGTCCAAAACTGTCATTAAATGTTGTAGCAAAAACTATTTTCTTCCATGTTTTACCTGTACTAATACCTGTGTCTTGTGGTTGTGCCTGTTTGTTTAGTAACATCGCTCTACTCTTGTCCTGAAGTTTCACAACTGCCCTGTCCAGAATGCTGCTCTTATATCCACTAGCCCTAAATCTATCACATATGTCTGTCTGTGCTTGCTCATATTTCTCAGTACTACTGCAATTGCGTTTAGCTCTCACTAATTGCCCATAAGGTATGGACTGAATCACATGCTTTAGATGGAAGCAATCTGCTCTTAACAATGAGTTTCTATCTGTGGGTTTCCTGTAAATTCTAGTTTCAATTTATTCTCTCCTTTATATATCAGTAAATCGAGATATGGCACCTCAGCCCTGTCACTTGTCATGGTAACATTTAAATTCTGCATTCTCATATTCAAGTAATCATTAAATTCATGTAGTTCAATTTCACTGCCTATCCAGATGCAAAATATGTCATCTATAAAACAACAAAAAATCATAATACATTGTAAATATGTATTGTTTGCATTGAACACATGTTTGTTTTCAAAATCATTCATACATAAATTGGCATATGAAGGGGCCATACTCAACCCCATGGCTGTGCCCCTAACTTGTAAAAAAAATTCCTTCTCAAACTTAAAAAATATTTGGTTAAGAAACCAATTCTGCCATTAACTAGTAATGAGTTTGGTGGTGCTTCCTCAGATCTATATGTATTTAAAGTATCTGTCAGCACCTTGCATCCCTCTTGATGTGGGATAGACTTATACAAGTCTTTTAGGTCCCAAGTAACCAATATATGCTGTTCCATCTGTAACTCTGACTCATTCTCAATTAGCCTAATACTATCAGTTCAATTCTTCATGTAAGTTCTAGTCTGCTCTACCAAAGGTCTGATGTAGGTAGGGAAAGTGATGGAATCACTTCAGAAGGAAAGAATTGTTGAGTACCTAGAGGCCAGTGGGGCACAGGACCCAAGGCAGCATGGGTTCACAGCAGGAGGGTCATGTCAGATGAATCTAATTGATTTCTTTGACTGGGTGACCAAAGTAGTAGACCAGGGAGGGGCTGTGGACATGGCCTACCTAGACTTTAACAAGAGATTTGACACAGTCCCACACAACAGATTAATAAACAAATTAACCAGTCTGGGAGTGGGTCCCAGGGTGGTAGCCTGGGTAAAACATTGGCTGGACAACAGGACACAGAAAGTAATTGTAAACAGAGTCCACTCTGAAGAAAGGGGGGTTACTAGTGGGGTGCCACAGGGTTTAGTGCTGTGTCCAGTCCTTTTTAATGTCTTTATAAGTGACATTGCAGAGGGACTGAAAGGAAAAGTATGACTCTTTGCAGATGACACAAAGATCTGCAACAGGGTTGATACACAAGGAGGTGTGGAAAGGATGAGAAGGGACTTGGCAAGGCTGGAGGAATGGTCAGAAGTATGGCAGCTTAGATTCAGTGCAAAGAAGTGCAAAATAATGTACCTGGACAACAAAAACCTAGGGGAAGATTACACAATTGGGGGGGAGGTAGTAACAACAACAAAAATGGAAAGGGACCTGGGGTAATCATATCAAATGACTTTAAGGTTGGCAAGCAATGTGAGAAGGCAGTGGGGGGGGCTGGGGGGATACTGGGATGTATAGGGAGAGGCATCACCAGCAGAAAACAGGAATTTGTTATCCTTCTGTACAGACAGTTGGTGAGACCCCATCTGGAGTACCGCATCCAGTTCTGGAGTCCCCATCTCCACAAGGACATAGACAGGATGGAGGCAGTCCAGATGAGGACAACTAAAATGGTGCAGGGTCTGCAAGAGAAGCCATATGAGGAGAGACTAAAGGAGCTTAACATGTATACCCTTGAGGAAAGGAGGGAGAGGTAGGACATGATAGAAACTTTTAAGTACCTCAATGGAATCAACAAAGTCCAAGAGGGTAGCATCTTCAGAAAAGAGATGTGCAAGAACAAGGAGCACAATTTGAAAATAGAGGGGGGGATGGCTCAGGGGGAATGTGAGGAAGTATTTTTTTTCACAGAGGGAGGTGGACACATGGGACAGCCTTCCTGAGGAGGTTGAGGGGTCTAAAACTGTTGGAGAATTCAAGGATGCATGGGACAGACATAAGGTAATTCTTGTAAGGGGTAGGAAAAAATAGGCTGTTGGTTAACTAGATTCTGCAGCTTATCCTGTAGGTAGGGAAATGGGCAGACTAGGTGGGCCAAGCAGTACTTATCTGCTATCAAAGTCTATGCTTCTTTGTTTCTATGTAGAACGCTAAACAGACCTCCATTAACTGGGAGAGAGCAGGAGGGAGCGTGTCTGCTTCACTAAACAACAAATAAAAAATCGAATACACTTGCTGGAAACTATGATATAAAGTAAGTTGAAATCCCAATTTATCAGATACAGAGTTTGTTTTAGGAATTCTGAGTACAGTATTTGCAAGCAAAGGCAGCTATAGTATACTGGTACTTAAACAAAACTTCTGTTTTTACAGAACCTTATTAAAACCCTCATAAACAAGGGAACAGGTATGTTTCCAGTCGCTTGTGTTTATTTAAGACACTTGGGAGGAGGAAGTGATGCAATGAATATTTTAAATAGACAGAAAACTACATTTTTGTGATATAAAAGGCATAGGTCATGTGACACAATTTGTTTTACACTTTCTGTATTTGCAGCGCTCTGAGCTACTGAATTGATTAACTTTAGGTATGTGCATATGATACACTTTGCTGAGATTTATGACAGTGGCGATGGGACTGTTTGTTCACAATTTTAATTATAAAGAATAGATGTTACAGGAGACTAGCGAGCAAATGAGAATGAACTTTACCTTTTGTAAATTATTGGCTGATTTAAGTAAGCAGACCATTACAAATAATGCTTAGATATAATTTTTCTGTTTTTGTTACTACCTGAATACCAGAGAAATGGATATACATTTATAAAAAGCATAATATATGTTGACAAAGATGGATTGAACTGGTGAATTTGAATGAACTATGGCTCTTTACTGGTATATATTGGGATCTCTTACAGGAACTGAGATATATTAAAAAAACTCTTGTGAATTAGAGATGAATTTGCATGGAATAGTCTAATAGTGAGCTAACGAGTCTGTAATGAGGAATAATATATGAAAAAATGTTTTTTGAAAAGAAGTTTAATACTAGGGTTATTATTTTTAGATACAATACAATCTTACTGACGAAGGACATTTGTCTGAAACGTTTAAAGAAAACAGAAAAAGAAGTGGAGAAATAAGTACAATAAAAATAAGAATACAATTTTTCCAATATTTGGTGAGTGGCTCATTTTCTACCAATTTGTTTATCATTACTAATTGCCTTTATTGGTAGAGAGCTACTCCCTCAAAATATTCTATTCTCTTTTTATCGAGGTTGGCTGGACTGGGAACCACATGTTCGTATTTGTTTGGCAAGCCCTTTCTATCCTGAAAATTTCAGTCCAAAACTCCAAACCGTTTAGTTGCAGTGAAGTGGCAAAGAAATAGCAATTTTACAAACCATAAACTTATGTATGTTAATACCCATCTATGTACCCCCTGTGGCTAATTATGTACTCAGCTAACGCTGTCCTACAGTTGCTCATATGTATCCCACTCCTTGTTATGTATTTTGTCTAATGTCATCCTATACTATTCTTCTACGTATGTACACACTGTATCTACAAAAGTATACCTAAGACTACTGTTTAATGTTGCCAAGATATGTACTCTCTGTAACTAATCCCGGGTCCCCCCTGAAAAAGGGATTTCTGGTCTCAGTGGTCTTACCTGATTACCAAAAGCTAAATAAAATAAAATACACTTTTGCAAATTTGTGACACTTTCACAAATTTTGCAAAAGCTTTCGCGGAAGGCTGTCGCAATTTGTGAAAGAATCTGTGCTACACTTTCACAATTTGCAAAGGTTTCATAAATGTACTTTCGTAAATTGTGACACTACCAATGAAAAAATCATAACAAATATATTTATGAGCCTAATTTTTAAAATCTGAAGCCAGGATCATGTTCCTAGGGCCCCAGTTAGGTAAACACAAAAACACAACTGTTGGTGTTCACCAAGGGGCATTATGTTTTGAATTACAATGTTTTTTTCTCCATTGCTAACAGAAAATGAGATGGCACCCATATAACACTACTAAACCCATTTGCGGCACTAAAAGGTGCTTTCGCGACAGCAAAGCATGCTTTCACATGGCATATATATTTTTTTTCCATAGGCTGTAATGGGAAACTTAAATCTTTAATAACTTTTGAATGGATTAATATTTCTTCACCAAACCTTTAAAAGGCACATCAGTGACCCAGACTACATAAACCCTGACAATTCAGATGATACACCCAAACCATTTTGGCCTTAGCCCCGAGCACAGAATTTGCTCAAAAATGGTAAATTTCACTCATTTTGGCAGACCACAGCTCCACAACCGCAACACCCACCAGAGCAAAACTTGCCAGATCCAAAGATTTATGGTATCAGACGGTGCATGCAAAATTTCAATTAAATCAGTTGAATGGTTGCAAAGTTATTAAAGTGCAAAATTATGAGTTTAACATAGAAGTGGCTGGGCAACCCTGCCAGTATAGCAATAATAATAATAATAATCATATATATATATATTATGTCAAGGCCACTGTTTTTTGGTTTTTACCAGAAAATCCAGTAAAATTCCAGAATTAGGGCTGCCTGAAGACCAGTAAAAACAAAGATTTCATGGAATCTGGTATTTTATATCAGATCAGTAAATACGCAAAACTTGTGTTTTTCTTTTAATTCCTGCCTGTACTATTTTCAATTTGCTTCAGTTAATGCTCTGTATATTAAGCCTTCTTTAATTCTCATTATTTATGCACCTATTAAAAGAATGATAGCAGACTCCCTTGGGAAGCAGTATAGCTCAGTGGTTTAAGGCTCTGAGCTGCAAATCTGGTGACATTCAGCAGACCAGACCTGGGTTTGAATCCCACAGTTTCCACTTGCATACTGTGTGACCTTGAGCAAGTCACTTAACTTCCCTGTGCTCTCAGGTTGCACCTGTAAAAAAGCTTTCAGCTTAGTGTGTCTCACCTGGTTAAATAACTAAAACAAACAAAAAGATCCGGAAATTAGAGTAACAATCACTGGTGCAATTCCAGAATCCAAAGCCTTGAAAATGGAATTTCATTGTTTTAATCACTGTAAATCAGTGGCCTTGATTATGGTAGCACGGTAGTGCTATCATAGTTAGGGTTGAGTACCCCATTTAAGGTTAAATGGTGAAATTTTGCACCTTAATAATTTTGCCACTGTTTAATGGATTTGCCTGAAATTTGGCAGGCATGGAGAGTAACCATAGATCTTGGGATCTGCCAACTGTTGTAGCAGATATATGGCTGCGGAGTTATTAAGCGACATTCCGGAGTGCATTTATGCTTTTTTGTGCATTCTTTGCTTGTGCCTACAGGTTGCATGGTTTGTGCAACTGGTCCAAAAACTTCAGGGAATGTGCGGCCAGTGTCTCCATTGTGCCTTTTGAAGATTTTGTGAAAAAATATCGAACGGTTCAAAAGTTATTCAAAACACAAGTTTCCCATTATAGTCAATGGGAAAAGTTAACAAAATGTTTGACAGTGTCGCAAATGCAGTTTTTAGTGTTGCAAATGACCCCTGTAGTGTCATGAGTCAGCCATTTTCTTTTTTCAGTTACTGATCACAGAAATGCTTGGCATTTAAAATTGGGACCATCTAGGGACACAATTCTTTTTGTGTTTACCTAGTCGAGCCCTGCGAATGCTAGGCATTTCTTTATTTTAGGGTTAAACACCCCAGAAATATGTTTTTTAAATTTTTGAGAAAAGTAGTGTCGCACCGGTGACACTTGCATGATTTTTTTTGTAAAAGTTTCGCAAATTACAACACTACTTTGCAACACTATGGCCAAAATTACAGGAATTGTTTGCCACCTTGCTGCAAAAGAACATCTTGGTCTTTTAGGCTGAAATTTGGAAGGAAGAAAGCCAACATCTCACAGATGTGCCTTTAGTGGTTTGGTGAAAAAATATTGCAGGGATGCAATGTTACAGTACTCCGAAGTTGATGCTTTTTCCCATAGACTAACATTGCGGCATCCGCCATGCCTTTTGGGCCCTGTATCTCAGAAATGGTGCGAGATACTGACTTTTCATCGGAAAAATGCTGAGCCCCTTAGGGTGCTAAGCATTTAGTGCAAACTTAGCCAGGAAAGTCATGACTCATATTAAATTTTAATTTTTTCTCTACATTGTACGGTTCCTGAGACATAAACAATTTAGTATTCCAAGAGCTCATTTTCTGGTCCCAGGCCCATTATTATGCATACATTCTTTGTAGTCACTGTTTCTCTATGCAGCTGTTGGGGAAAACCAGGGTATGCGCTCCAGTTACTGTTACACGTAGCATTTCCACTTATGCCTGCATTCGCTTGCATTAGCATTCCTGCACGCCCACCGTGTGTTATTCTTTTGTGTTTCTGTTTGCACTTGTGTTACTCTTACCACTTGCCTCTACAGTACTGTTTCTGTTTGGCTTTGCATCACTGTGCACATTACCATTTGCATTTCCAGCCACCCTTCTGTTTGCGTTAGTCTTTCGTTTGGCGTCATCGTTGTTGTTACTGTTGCCATTTGCATTTCCAATTGCGTTCCCGTGCCTGTGTGCATTACGGTTTGCATTTCCATACACGCTTGCATTTGCATTTCTGTTTCCTTTGGCGTTATTGTTGCTGTTACCATTACCATTTGTTTTTACAACTGCGGTGTTTTGACCGTGCGTGTTACGGTTTGCGTTTCCATATGCGCTTGCATTTGCATTTCTGTTTCTGTTTTCTTTGGTGTTATTGTTGCTGTTACCATTACCATTTGCATTTCCAACTGTGGTACCGTGACTGTCGTGTTACAGTTTACGTTTCTGTACACGCTATGCGTTTGCCTTTCTGTTTCTGTTTCCTTTGGCATTATTTTTGCTGTTACCATTACCATTTGTGTTTGCAATTGTGGTACCATGACCGTGCGTGTTACGCTTTGCGTTTCCATATGCGCTTGCATTTGCATTTCCGGTTCTGTTCCCTTTGGCATTATTGTTGCTGTAACAGTTAACATTTGCATTTACAATAGCGGTACCATGACAGTGCACGTTACCAGTTGCATTTCTATACATGCTTGTGTCTCCGTTTGCATCACTTTGCGCTTGCATTTCTAATAACGTTTGCTTTACCATTTATGTTTGCGTCACCATGTGTGTAACCATTAGCACTTGCATTTGCATTGCAGTTACCGTTACTATGTCAGAAGACATTACATGGTGGGATTGTGGGGACTGAAGGGCCCGCACTCCCACCACTGCATTCCATTCACTATTTAAAGTCCTCATTCTCAAAAAGAAGGAAAATTCATGGCAAAAAAACTCAGTTTAATGCATCAGTTAGGGTTGCTCCACAGTGACAAAAGTGAGGAAATTCAGTGTTAGAGTTGGAAGCCCCCCCTTGCACCCCCAGCCCACCCCCAACCAGCATTGGGTTGTGCATTGGGGTCATCAGTCCTAACTCTCAACCCATTCTCCTATACCTCAGCTTGTTTACACATGTGATGGGGTGAGTGTTAGGGCCGAGACCCCAATGCACACCTCGATGCTGGTTGGGGGGTGGGCTGGGGTGCAAGGGGGGCTTTTAATGCTAACACCACATTTCCTCACTTTTGTCACTATGGAACAACTCTAACTGATGCATTAAACTGAGTTTTTGTCATGAATATATATATATATATATATATATATATATATATATAGGCTGGCAGTATGGCCTAGAGGTTAGAAGAACGAGGTGTGAACAAGCTTGGTATATCCAGCAGACCAGACCTGAGTTTGATTCTCACAACCTCCACTTGCATACTGTGTGACTCTGAACAAGTCGCTTAACCGCCCAGTGCTTCCAGGTTGCCCCTGAAAACAGGCACTTGTGCCTAGTGGGCCCTACCCGTTACCAAAGACTAAAATAAATAAAAAATATATATGTGTATGTCTATATATATATATATATATATATATATATATATATATATATATATATATAAAGGACCTTTAAACAGCATGCTCCCCAAAGTGCTTCAAACCCATCACCTCACATGTCAGGGGCTTACCTATAAAGTCTTTTATTTAATTTTGCTCCATGCACTGGTAATCCAGAGTCACTAGGTGTTAAACGTATGTGTGACATGTAAACAAACCACCAGCTGCTGTTTAACCCCCTCGCCTCAGTGGCACCATAAGATGGCGACAACGTTATAATGCAATGACATCATCTGAGTGACTGAGCTCGGGCACGATCATGTGGGCTGAATAAGGGCTTAAGATTAAGGTATGATATTGCCTTAACAGAGTGCTTCCCTTCAGAATCATTTACCTGTGCAGGTGTGACCAACAATTCCACACATGCACAGGTAAATGATTCTGAGAGGCAGGTCTGAAGGTATCATAACTAATCAAACCTCTATTCAGCCCACATGATCGGCCCAAGCTAGTCACAGATGGTCATACGTATAAGTTGCCTCCATTTTAGGGTGCTTCTGAGGCAGGGGTTTAAACAGCAGCCGGCAGTTTGTTTACATGTTGCCTATACGTTTAACATCTAGCAACTCTGGATTACCACTGCAAGGAGCAAAATTAGATAAAAGACTTTGTAGGTAAGCCCCTGACATGTGAGGCGATGGGTTTTGACGCACTTTCGGGAGCTTGCTGTTTACAGGTCCTTTAAGCCAAGTTGCAGGGAAGGGAGTTTTATTTCCTATGGTGCAGAGATTATGTCACAACCTGTAAAACAGGCAACTGAGGATCTAATCCCAGCAGGCAATTTACCTTCACAAATTGTTCTTATTTATTTATTTATGGGACATATCAGAATTACAAACCTTTGAGTCAGAGACTCCTTTGCAAAAGCTCCACGTCAAAATACACATTAACTGTACAATACAAATTAATGAACAAGTGGATACATAAGGTACAGAGCTGAGTACAAGACATACAGGGGGTAGACAATTATACCCTGAGTCATGACAAGCAGATAAGCAACAAACCATATATGACATTAGGATAGTACTAAAAGTAACATAGAACAGCAATATATTTGAGAACACTCAGGAGCAGGCACAAGCCTATAATTTTAGAAATGAGAGGGACCACTCAGGAGGCGAATACAGACACAGTGTTTTAGAGATAGGGAGAAGGTATGGAGGAGGAAGGGAGGCAAGTGGTGGGGGTTGCAGTCGGAAAAGACTTTGTCCGTGAAAGCTAGTAGGAGAAAAAGTAGGATGTGTAAAGAGGGAAGGGGAAGGGGAGGAGGATTATAAGCAATCACATACACAGGAGGAGAAGAATAGCTTTCTAAGTTTGGATTTGAAGGGGCCTAGTTTCAATTCTGAGGAGATATCTACAGGTAGGTCATTCATTCAGAGGGAGGCCCTATAGTAGAATGCTCATTGCCCCAAGGATGACCTGCAGTGAGGGACTAGGAAGGGGTCTTTTGTAGAGCTTCTGGTAGAGCTAGCTTGAGAGACATGCTGGATTAGATCACAGAGCCCCACAGGGAAGAGAGCAGCTGAGATTTTCTTGGCTATAAGGTAGGTTTAATATTTTAGTTGAGCCTCAAAGTTTAGCCAGTTTGTTAGCTTGTAGAGATCACAAGTGTGAGTCCACCTATCACACCCAGAGACTAGCTGGCAGCCTTTGTTCAGCACTACCTTGACATGACTGAGAACACTGTTATCAGCTGCACCATATAAAGTAATCTCATAGCCAACCAGGGAAAGGACTGAGGATGACATGACCAGGTGGAGGACTGCAGGAGGCATACAATGTTTGTGTCTGTGCTGCAGGCCAATTCTTGAGTTAATGGACTTGGTTAGAAGATGGATATGCTTGTAGTAGGTAAGATGGGAGTCTAGGGTGATACCCAGATAGTTAAAGGATTTTACACGCTAAGTGGGGCTGTTTTGTAGTTAAGAATTGAGCTGGCTAGGGTTCAAACCTGACCCCCAGCTTGCCTTCTTAGGTTTACTCCATGTATGTGGGATGACCGTTTGACCTCCCACGACTGGCGAGAGCATCCACCCCATTCAGAAATTTTGCTTGAATGGGGAAGTCTAACTGGGTGTGCATGTTAGCATGCACTGGGCTGTGTGCTCAGTTAAAACCACACTGCCTCAATTATGGTCTAGTCTATTTGTCTGATTAACATTACCTTATCCTAAACCTTTATAGTTGTTTCTTTTAATATTCTGGTACAAATTATATATACCAATAGTCACAAGTAAGCTTTACCCCAGTATTGTAGGTCAACAACTTTATAAGTAAAAATATTTAACCAAAAAGAAATACCAGAAAATGTCCTACTGTCTTAATTCTTTACTTAAAAGTGGTATATAGAATTAACATTATTTGGATCAGCAGTGCAAGCAAACAATCTATCTTTAACTGGAGAGGAAGTCTCTTCTACTTTTAGATACAATCATATATAAAAAATAAAAATAAAATAAACGTAAAATGGAAGTATCATCCTTCTCTGCTCATAATCAGAGATAATAGCAAATTATAAACACACAGTGCCATACCTTGATGTCTCAAATGAAGTCCTAGGCAGAAGGACATTCTGTCACAGCTCCTTCCTCTCTTCTGCCCTTCTATAGCTTAAATGAGTCTAAATTTATATGTTTTTTAGATGTACCATGTGTCATACTTCTGGTAGAAGTATACCCCGTGACACACTTCTCGTAGAAGTATGCCCCGTGACTCACTTCTTGTAGAAGTATGCCCCATGACCATGACACATCTGTTGTAGAAGTGTATTAATTATGCAAGGTGGCAACAAAAATATATTATTTTAAAAGTGGAATGTCATCTCAGATTTTGCTTTACTGGAGCATTGTTTTGTAAGCTCTGTTTTTTGCTACTGAGGAAATTGTGGTTTAGCTAGAATTTTGTCTAGCACTTTTTCAAATAAAATCTCCTAATTTGATATTTAATTTCAAACAAGACATGCATATATGTTGTTTCTTTTAAAACTGTAAACTGTTAATATTACAAAAAATCTATAATGATTCTTGTTTAAAATGTATCTTCAAACTGTTTATAAGGCACACTCAATAATAATGTTTGCAACTTACAAATGCTAATGATATAACTTATGTGCTATAGAGGAAACTTGTTTTAGCCTCCTGCTTTCTTGAATATTTTTTTATTTTACTTTTTTAAATACATTTTCCCCATTCTACAGCTAGTTTTAAAACAAGACATTTTTTTACCTTTAAAATGTGAATGTTACAACCAAATATTGCAAAGAAACTATAATCATTTTTGATTTAAATGGATCTTTAAACTATTTTACAGTAGGATACACTCAATTTATTGGCTAAACAGAATTATGCTTGGTAATAAGGATGTCTTTAATTTAATTTAGGAAAAGCAGAAGTAAAGCATTTTTCAATTGTCATTATTTATTTGAGAGAAAAGTCAAAAAGTCAGATCTATTTGTTAATTTGTCTCTGGGAAATATTGAGTTCTTACTCCATCATGTCCTCTAGTTCTAGGAAAAGCTGCTTCTTTGGAATATTTGGATTAGGCAGTCCAAATAGGGACTCAATGGGATTGCAGGTTTTGCTTTTTTGAAATATTTGGATCAGAAAATCCAAATAGGGACTTGAGGGGATTGCAGGTTCTGCAATTTCCATCCCTGTCTCAAAAATATATTGGAGAATAAAATGTTGGATTTGCTGGTTGATGCAGAGCAAAAGGGTTGAGAATAGTAACCATAAGATTAGTTTGTCCATTACATTGGTATAATAAGCAGCGGTTATAGTCAGGATGTTGTGGTAGCATAGGAACTTTGATGCTGTCACTCAGTTGATGTCAGGAAATAGGATACAGTACATCTGACATGAGAGCTGGTGAATGGTTGAAGGAACAGAGCAGTGGCAGAGATTATTTTTTTTATGCCAACGGGGTTTGCACACCCTTTGTGATATCTCAACAGGTAGCTATGGCTATATAAAAAATGGCACGTGGACCTTATTGTGCTGACAGCCATTCTCCGAAAGGCAACAGAAACAGGATGATAGCAGAGGTGCACTCTATTTTTGGCAGCTAAAGAACAGTAAGACAACAATAGCAAGACCAAGTACCACCAGTATTGTATGTAAGGGGGATAACAACCAGGAATACAATGTTTTAATCTAATTTAGTGGATTTTAACTGTAATTAGGGAACTGAAGCTTTACTATGTGCTGCTGTAAAATGTTTACATGTGGTAAAATGAGACTTTGTGTTTGTGTATGCATTGTATTGTGTATTGTGTGTAGTTGAGTGCTTGTTGAAATTGCATGTTTTTGATTGAAAAGGTAAGCCCAAAAATTAGCACAGTTCCTAGAACAATGCTGATTTGGGGATAGAGTCTTGAATGAGGCCTTGTTGTGTGGTAGTGACTAGTGGGATTTGTAATATGAGGGGGACTTTTAACTATTTTGTAGTGCAACTGTAATAAATGTAGTCCAACAAGTTATAAAGGAAAGACTCCACAAACGTCTAGCTAAAGTGATGTTGTGTGGCAAAGGATTTTAAGCCTGGTTGGCGATCTCTGTGTCTGTTTACTCCACACTTGTTGTGTAGCAAAACTGGTGGCCCAAGTGATATCTACTAATATAATTTACTATCAGGAAACCCAATACAGCCTATCTGGCAATCCCTGTGCCACCAATTAAGATCAGATATTGACATTTGAAGTGCACTGGCTCCACCAAAAAAGAGAACATTTTGCAACTGACACATTGAAATTAACTTGATGCACAGAGACAACCGCACAATTAAGACCCTGTAAAAACAGTTACTAACCACTGGCAGTAGCCTCAAAAAATTGTTGGAGTTGTGAATGGTACTGAGTTGATAAAATATCAGTGTTTTTATGGGAGCTAGGCATAACTGAAGAAGAGTAACATGATAATGAAAAATACTGTAATAATAACTTTTTGCAATAGTTTACACATGGAGTATTGCTGAGGTTTGTTTTTAACCTTACATGATGCTGCGTGAGACATAGCAGATTCATCAAACATGGAGTAAGCAGTATTTGTCTTCTTTAAGAAGGGTTTGGACTCACTCTGTTTTGTCATTCTGAAATAAAAACACTAGATACATTAATAAAAGTAGGAATTGCTAAGCATGTGCTGTTTGTATTGGAAACCAAGCAGGGTAGCCAGAGGAAGTACTAAAAAGAATAAGAATAAAAATAAAAATAGTAGAATAAGCATTAGTTGGTACAATCTTTAAAAGGTTTTATTACATCTTTCTGTCTACTACCCTTGATGGTAGTTTTTGCCTAGGGAATTTTTCACTCTATTACAAACTTTAAACCTTTGAAACATGTAAATAAACAATTTGGCTAGAGTAAACCACCAAACAAATGGCAAGAAAAATGAAAATTAAAAAAGCAAAACAAACAGTAATTGATGAGACTATGATCTTAAAGGGATTATTTGGTAGAAGTAAATTTACATGGGCTTGATATTTTTAAGACCCATTGGTGTGTAGGCTTTTTTAAGCAAACCCAGTTTCTAATGTTATAAGGGTTTACTTAGAGGCTGTACTTACTGCCCTATTTAAAGACAGTTGTGTTGTGCCTGGTATTAGTATCCAGGACTGTTTGTGTTTGTATTTTATGAAATGAAAGACCATGTTTAGTAAGTGGTTTACTTTTGAGATACATAAATGCCATTAATATGCTTCTAGTTTAAAATGTATTGTACCCTATTTTTAGGACCTGTTGTAAGTGCTTGTTAACATTTAAGCTAGACCATGGAATTGCGGGTGGTACTGAGTATCATAATGCCAATTAATACCATACTAGTCTTGCAGTTAAAAACATGAACATTTTTAAAATGCAAACCTTGAAGTGAATGGATGTGAGAGGGGACTCCCCAATGTGGAAAAATCTCTTTGGTCAGTGTGTCCACAGGAAATTTGGCTGTGGCTATCACTGCAGGGAATGCCTTCACAAATTGGTGAAAATGATCTGTAATAACCAAAACAAAAAATATACATATAAATATATATATATGTAATAGATATACCACTCTGAGGTATGCAGTCGCACTCTGATATCATACGCCTTAGTGTGCATTTACGCCTGCGAGGCCGGAAGGCCGAAAGTATCAACCGCCAAAGCGCATATATCAGACACCGACCGCACACCTCAGAGTGGTTTATCTATCTTATAAAATGTCAAAATTGTTTTAGAGGTGTAAAGTGCAGGTGTGCGGTTGCGCTCTGATATACGCTTGGTCATGTAATGCTGGTGATCCAGTAATATTGCTGCAATTTCCCTACCCATTTTATAAATAAATATATATATATATATATTTATCTTCACTGAGGGATAATGGCCCCACTAAATACTTATGTATCCCCCAGGGTTTATGAAAACTCACTTGCAGGATGGGAGTGGGAACTGGTTGGGCCTGCTTATATTTTTGGCAGGTTACACAACTATTGATGTACTTAGTAATGTTTGACATCATAGAAGGGCAATTGAAGTTGCTTTGATACCCAGATCTTAATGGATTATCTTTTGCATGCAGGAATAATTTTTTACCAAATAAATATATCTTGTTAGTTTTTGTATTAGGCCTTCCAACTCTCATTCCTACAAGTTTTGAGAATACCTTACTGTCCAGGAGGTGGCCAGCTTCCTGTTTAGCTTGGCGGACCTCCATCAAGGATTGACTAACTATGTGCCGCAGCGACATAGTACAACACACAAGTTTTGCTGCTGAATTGCTAGGATGATCACTTGGAGTAATATAGTCTGTTTCATGCCCTCTGGATGTGGGAAACCTTTGCAGCAGGAGTTCAGACTTCACTTGCTTGCTAAATTCTGTTCCAGTCTGATGGGAACACCCCAGGCTGTGTTGGACACGAATTGTAGGTTTGAACTATGGTAACTGCTGTCAATAAATACCAATTTAGGCTTGTGGGTTAATACTTGTGTAAATGCCAAGACTCTAGCAGGGTGAGTAGACAGCTTTCACTGGTATGACTTTTTGGGTAACAATGGAGTAAATGTTTGTTGCATTATCTTGTAAGCTGTTATGATACCTATTGCTAACTTTTTTTATCTTATATATGTTGTACACTTGTCTTTACCTACACTACAGTAGTAATGTTTGGTATATTTACCCAATAAAATAATTTTAAATGTGGTTTGCTACTTTAATTGTGAGTACGATGGGTATAATGTTATTTCATTAGGACAAAACAATTAATTTATTAATTCATTAATTTATTTACTTTTTTGTGTACTGAAATTAGAACTTTTGAGGGACTTACCACAAATGTGGTGTTTGTTTAAGAATACTGTAATTACCTTGATGTGTTTTAAAACCTGGAATAATGCCTATTTGGAATATAGTTTTTACATGTGGTGCCTGTTGTACCTATTTGTTAGAATATATGATAGTGTTACCATATGGTATAGTTGCCAAGGAAATATACTTGTAATTTAACTAATTTTACTGTCACAATGGTGAATATAGTGATATTTACAAATGTTGGGGGTTATTAGGACCTGAATTA
Organism: Neoceratodus forsteri; assembly: GCA_016271365.2. Lineage (NCBI taxonomy): Eukaryota > Metazoa > Chordata > Ceratodontiformes > Ceratodontidae > Neoceratodus > Neoceratodus forsteri. Next base: position 1,077,561,055 of record CM028131.1, read on the forward strand.
AACATGCATATAGGTGAGAAGTAGTTAGTAAAAATACAGTAATAAGAGATAACATACAATCCAGTAATGAACACCTTTAGTACATTTGTGTATGCCAAAAGAATGCTGAAGTACATTTGAGTTGAGTGTGAGATGTCTCCACATGCAGTTTTAAATGTTAAGGTTTTTGCCTTAAAAACCATGGGCAATGAGATATGAAAAAACAAACAAACAAAAAATATATAAGCACATTCGTGCTAAAGGTGTTGATTGAGAAAGAAAAGCCAGGCAACAGTATATGCTTAAATGCACAAGGAGGTCAACTGATTTGCTAAAGGTCCCAAAGGGTAAAAGTGATAACTGGTTAGGTTTAAAAACAGGAAGTAAAATCAAAAGATGTAAGCTAACAGTTATATTATTGTAACATTAGACATGCAGCAGTCAAACACAGAAAAATAAGAACATATTACCATAACCCGGTTATCAAAAACTAAAATAAAAATAAATAGAATTTATGACTAAAATACAAATAAATAAATTTTATGACTAATGAGTATATTTGTTTTAATACTTAGTAAAGTAAGGTACAAAACAGAAACATCAGGGCCCACTTGGAAATAAACGGTTAAAGCAAAAAAACTTTATATTAATAATATAATACCAGTTAACTGCGCTATGAAATTAATTATGGAATGACAGTAAATGGTTAAATGTAAAGTGAGTTGCATAAACCATGGTATCACAAAAAAAAGGAAGTAGACAAGCTGCTGACATTGTAGCAGAAGCCAAAGCAGCATTTAAAAAGTCAAAACTGGATAAAGACAAGAAAGTCATGTTACAAGTTGAGATTGCTTTGTAAGTAAGATGGCATTTATATAATAAATAAACCAAACCAATAAAAAGAACTTTATGAGAGTGTGTGTAGTATTTAGTATGAAGGTATGACCTAGTATTATTGTTTTGCACAGACGGGGGGGGGGGACAACACTTATGGCTGTGAAACTGGATACCATGATGCTAGCCCTCATTCAGAAAAACAGTTGAAAGTTGTTCATCTAATATGTGTATTGCTTAAGATACATATTAGACAGATAAAGACATGGCATGAAGTTAGGCTTTGTAGGTTTAAGACTACCATTAAGGAAGCACTGCACAGTTAATGCATTGCGGAACAAACACTTGTGGTGGAGTGTATGTGTATGTGTGTGTGGGGGGGGTTGCAACCAAGGCTATGGTATGGGAATTTGTTACAGAGACTAACTAGATAGTGTATGCAATAAAGAAGGTGCTTGTTGAAGAGGTTAAGGAAGAGGAAACAAAGATAGATAGGCATTAACTTATGATGTTGTAATATAGCATTTGGTAATTGTTATAATGTTTTTTAGTTATTTAGCAAATTTTTTAATTTTGGGATTTGGTTATCGTAACATAAGCTAATACTAATTTATCATGTCACTAGGGGTCACCAACTGAGCTGGCTGGGGTTCAAACCTGACCCCCAGCTTGCCTTCTTCGGTTTACTCTGTGTACATGGGATGACCTTTTGACCTCCCATGACTGGCGGGAGCAACCACCCCATTCAGAAATGTTGCTTGAATGGGGAAATCTAACTGGGTGTGCATGATAACATGCACTGGGCTGTGTGTCCAGTTAAAACCACACTATCTCAATTATGGTCTAGTCTATTTGTCTGATTAAAATTACCTTATCCTAAACCTTTATAGTTGTTTCTCTTAATATTCTGGTACAACTTATATATACCAATAGTCACAAGTAAGCTTTACCCCTGTATTGTGAGTCAACAACTTTATAAGTAAAAATATTTAACCGAAAAGAAATACCAGGAAATGTCATATTGTCTTAATTCTTTACTTAAAAGTGGTATACAGAATTAACATTATTTGGATCAGCAGTGTAGGCAAACAATTTATCTTTAACTGGAGAGGAAGTCTCTCCTACTTTTAGATACAATCATATATAAAATAATAAAAATAAAATAAATATAAAATGCAAGTATCATCCCTCTCTGCTCATAATCAGAGATAATAGCAAATTATAAAGGATCCACGACAGGAGTCCGACAGAAATTCTGTCGAATGCCCCATCAGTGACACTGGCAGGTCGACCACATTCTGTAGTCAGCTGCCAGTTTGCTATTGCTGTCTTTGTTTTCTTCAGGGGGCTTCACCCCATGAACCCCCCATGCAGGGGGCTGTGCCCCCGTGCCCCCCCACTTAAGGATTCTCAACTCCAGTTGGAGCTGATTGGGGGGGTGCAGGACCCCCGACAGACAGCACCAGGTTCCAATGGGTCTCCCACCGCGGCTAGGCACTGTAGTCGCTGTGGGGGACCTCACTGGTGAAATGTCACCTCGAGGTGGGTAAACAATTATAAACACACAGTGCCATACCTTGATGTCTCAAATGAGGTCCTAGGCAGAAGGACATGCTGTCACAGCTCCTTCCTCTTTTCTGCCTTCCTTTAGCTTAAATAAGTCTAAATGTATGTTTTTTAGATGTACCATGTGTCATGTATCTGGCAAAAGTATGCCCCGTGACCACGACACATCTCTTGTAGAAGTGTGTTAATTACGCAAGGTGGAAAAAAATATATCTTATTTTAAAAGTGGAATGTCATCTCAGATTTTGCTTTACTGAAACATTGTTTTGTAAGCTCTGTTTTTTGCTACTGAGGAAACTGTGGTTTAGCTAGCATTTTGTCTAGCACTTCCTCAAATAAAATCTCCTAATTTGATAGTTAATTTCAAACAAGATATGCAGATATATTGTTTCTTTTAAAACTGTAAACTGTTAATATCACAAAAAAGCTATAATCATTCTAGTTTTAAATGTATCTTCAAACTGTTTATAAGGCACACTCAATAATAATGTTTGCAACTTACAAAGGCAAAAGTACTGGACTTCAGGAGGGCAGACTTTGCCAAAATGGGTGAGTGCCTAAGGAATGCACTAGCAAATGGGCAGGAAGGAGGGGTGGAAGAACAATGGGGAATAATAAAAACTTCCATCACAGAGGTAACAAGCCTTTGTGTGAAGCAAATAAACAAAACAAAATGATGTAAGAAACCACTATGGTTCTCAAAGGAGGTGGCAGTGAAGGTTCAAGAGAAAAAGAAAGCATTCAGAAATTACAAGGAATCACAGAAGGAGCAGGACAGAATTGTATCAGTTAAAGCAAAAGGAAGCTGGGAAGGCAGTCAGAACAGCAAAGGCCCAAACTGAGGAAAAGATAGCCAACTCAGTTAAGAAGGGGGATAAAACCTTTTTTAGGTACATCAGGGAGTGAAGGAAGACTAAGGGAGGGATAGTGAGGCTTAATAAAGGGGAAGGGGGATGGGCAGAGGGTGACTGTGAAGAGACAGAGATACTAAACAAATATTTTTGCTCAGTATTTACAAATGAAGAGGGGGAGGTACCTAAAACAAACAATAGAAGCACTCTGGATACAGAAGTTGATACCAGCCCATTTACAGAAGAAACGGTTCTGAAAGAACTTTTAAAACTGAAGGTGGACAAAGCAATGGGGCCTGATGGGATTCATCCCAGAATTCTAAAAGAACTAAGGGTAGAACTAGTGACACCACTGACTACCCTCTTTAACAAATCATGGGAGGATGGGGTGGTATCTGAGGACGGGAGGAGGGCAGATGTGATTCCTCTTCAAAAAAGTGGGAGCAGGGCAGAAGCAGGAAACTACAGACCAGTTCGTTTAACCTCAGTGATAGGGAAAAGGATGGAATCACTTCTGAAGGAAAGAATGGTCGAGTACCTAGAGGCCAGTGGGGCACAGGACCCAAGGCAGCATGGATTCACAGCAGGAAGGTCATGCCAGATGAATCTAATAGATTTCTTTGACTGGGTGACCAAAGTAGTAGATCAGGGAGGGGCTGTGGACCTGGCCTACCTAGACTTTAGCAAGGCATTTGACTCAGTCCCACATAAAAGATTAATATACAAGTTAGCCAGCCTGGGAGTGGGTCCCAAGATGATAGCCTGGGTAAAGAATTAGCTGGAGAATAGGACACAGAGGGTAATAGTAAATGAAGTCCACTCTGAAGAAAGGGGGGTTACTAGTGGGGTGCCACAGGGTTCAGTATTAGGACCAGTCCTCTTCAATGTCTTTGTAAGCGACATTGCAGAGGGACTGGAAGGAAAAGTATGTCTCTTTGCAGATGACACAAAGATCTGCAACAGAGTTGATACACAAAGTGGGGTGGAAAGGATGAGAAGGGACTTGCAAGGTTAGAGGAATGGTCAAATGTATGGCAGCTTAGATTTAATGCAAAGAAGTGCAAGGTAATGCACCTGGGAAACAAAACCCAGGGAAGAGTACACAATGGGGGTGAGATAACAACAACAAAAATGGAAAGGGACCTGGGGTAGTCATATCAGATGACTTAAAGGTGGACAAGCAATGTGAGAGGGCAGTAAGGAGGGCTGGGGGGATACTGGGATGCATAGGGAGAGGCGTCACCAGTAGAAAACAAGAAGTTGTTATCCCTCTGTACAGCCAGCTGGTGAGACCCCATCTGGAGTACTGTGTGCAGTTCTGGAGACCCAATCTCCGCAAGGACATAGACAAGATGGAAGTTGTCCAGAGGAGGACAACTAAAATGGTGCAGGGTCTGCACCAGAAGACATATGAAGAGAGACTAAAGGAGCTTAATATGTGTAGCCTCAAGGAAAGGAGGGAGAGGGGGGACATGATAGAAACGTTCAAGTACCTCAAGGAATCAACAAAGTCCAAGAGGGTAGCATCTTTTAGAAAAAGGGTGTGCAAGAACAAGGGGGCACAATTTGAAGATGGGGGGCAGCTCAGAGGTAATGTAAGGAAGTATTTTTTCACAGAGAGGGTTGTGGATGCATGGAATGGCCTTCCGGAGGAGGTTATGGAGTCAAAAACAATGACTGAATTCAAGCACGGGACAGCCATAAGGCAATTCTAGGGGGTTGGGATAGAAAGAAGTAGGCTGCTGATTAACTAGGATCTGCAGCTTATGCATTAGGTAGGGAAATGGGCAGACTGGGTGGGCCAAGCGGTCATTATCTGCCATCAAATTCTATGTTTCTATGTATGTACTATAGAGGAAACTTGTTTTAGCTTGCTGCTTTCTTGAAGTGTTCTTTTTCACTTCCTCAAATACATTTTCCCCATTCTACAGCTAGTTTTAAAACAAGACATTTTCTTTGACCTGTAAAATGTGAATGTTACAACCAAATATTGCAAAGAAGCTATACTCATTTTTGATTGAAATGTATCTTTAAACTATTTTACAATAGGATACACTCAATTTATTGGCTAAACAGAATTGTGCTTGGTAATAAGGATGTCTTTAATTTAATTTAGGAAAAGCAGAAGTAAAGCAGTTTTTCAATTGTCATTATTTAATTGAGAGAAAAGTCAATAAGTCAGATCTATTTGTTGATTTGTTTCTGGGAAATAACGGTTTCTTGGTCCATCATGTCCTCTAGTTCTAGGAAAAGCTGCTTCTTTGGAATATTTGGATCAGGCAGTCCAAACAGGGACTCAAGGGGATTGCAGGTTTTGCTTTTTTGAAATATTTGGATCAGACAGTCCAAATAGGGACTTGAGGGGATTGCAGGTTCTACAGAATGTGAAGAGGAAAATATTTTTGTCTGTCAATGGACTGTGCAGTGTCAATAGGGGACCAATCACAATTCAAGAGATGGTCCCTAAATAGGCTAGGGGAACCTTTTTTCAGATGCTGGAGATAGATTAGTTTTTGGGGGGTTAGTGCCTTGGCAGATCACCAGCAGAGCACAGGAGAATAGTCACTTAGGGCATCCAGAAGGACAGTGACCTTTGATATCCATTAGGTCGGTTGGTAAGGATTAGGTCCAAAAGGGTGGATGAGCCAGTTTTATGATTAAGTCTTGTAGGGGATGGGATGATTTGAGTGAGGTCCAAGGCTCTATGTTGCCCTTGAAGTGGGCTGCTGTGGGGCGATAGCCAGTTGTCATTGAAGTCACCTGGGGCAATGAGTTCGCATTTAGGGGGAAACTGAGCTATTTAATCAGCGACTGCACTGAAGGCCAGTTTTTGATTTCTGGGTGGAATGTATATTGCAATGATATGAAGCTTAGCTAAGTCTACTTCTCATATAATTTACTATTCTAACTACGCACCACCATAAATTACCACTCAAGTGAGTTTCCATCTTATATAAAAAAAAAAAGAGGTTTGAGTCCCTGCCAGGATTTTAACCACTGATCCTTTGCCTGCTAAACAAACACACATTAAGTGTGCCACTGAATAACAGACACGTGAGTTGCTGTTCCTATGGTAGAGACGTTATGTCACAACCTGCAAAACAGGTGACTCAAATTGTATTCAAACCTAGACAAGTCTGAGTCAGGACTAATTTAATTGATTACAACATACCTTAAAACTAAGTTTAATTTTCCAAAAATCTGTTATTTAGCTCTGCTGAAACCCTACATTACTTCAGCAATAGTATCTAATAGTTTTTCTCATACAACAAAAGGCGTAGTGAGAAAGAAAAAAACAATGTGCAGTTCAGGAGACCAAACCCAGGCTTGTGTAGGTCTGAAACCTACACCTAGACCTAAAAGCCCTATCACTGATATCATCAAGAACATCATGCAGCTGAATCATTCCTACTGAATGTGACCTCAAACTTGACTAAATGCACAAAAGAGTATGTATGACCACAATAGGTGCTAACGGCTATGCTGGTGGCACCTAAAAAAAGACTTACACTGTCATGAATCTCATACAGTAAAGGATAAAAGAAAAAATGCCATGGTAGCCAATCTAACATTTCACACCGGGGGAGGGGGGGGGCTTAATCAGAGGTTACTAGCAAATTACAAACATGGCTTTAAATAGTCTCAAAAATGAACATAAATTACCATATCAACATGTAGATTCATTATACAACAGCTACAACATGAACTGAATAACTATATCAAGATTGGTTTATTATACAACAACCACAAAATGAATTGGATAACTTTATCAAGATTAGTTTATTATACAACAACTACAAAATGAATTGGATAACTTTACCAAGATTAGTTTATTATACAACAACTACAAAATGAATTGGATAACTTTATCAAGATTAGTTTATTATACAACAATGACAAAATGAATTGGATAACTTTATCAAGATTAGTTTATTATACAACAGCTACAAAATGAATTGAATAACTTTATAAAGATTAGTTTATTATACAACAACGACAAAATGAATTGGATAACTTTATCAAGAGTAGTAATGAAGATCCAAATACTAATCAATATGATTATCATGAGGAAAAACCCAATTTAAAGATTAAAGACATTTGTCAGTTTGCAAATATATAAGGTCAGATATTAGTAATCAAGGTTTAATAGTTGTTGTTCATATGCAGTCACTGAGCATCTAACAATTGGCAGGCTTCTTTTTGAATAGTTTCATCACCGATCTCATACATAGTATGGTGCTTCTGTCATGATGCGGATGCAGATATAAGCTTGTAGACAGATAAAATCTCAAAAAAACCTGTAAAAAATGAGAAACAAAAAGAGCAATTAATTAGATGCAATAAAAAAATATGGATTAACTCTTATCCCTAGCTGGAACTAGAACTTTGGGTATACAGATCATAAGCAGCAATACTGCTGCTACACTAATAGAGTTCACACCAAGTGACCAGACAAACTGGTTACAGGGAGGCAGTATAGCATATTGGTTTAAGGCTCTGAGCTTCAGATCTGGAAACCTGAGTTTGAATCCCACAGCCCTCACTTGACCTTGAACAAGTCACTTAGCTTCCCTGTGCTCCCAGATCGCACCTGTAAACAAGCTTTCAGCTTAGTATGTCTCTCCTGGTTAAACAATTGAAAAAAAAATTATCACAGTGAAGGAAGTGCCTAATAACCCAAGATGTGTAGAGTGGGAGAGAAAAATTGACTAATGGGAGAACTTTGGATATATTTTATAGGAGCCTGTATATGGCTAGTACAGAAAAAGTCAGAATTAGTGCTGTTTTTATAATTGCAGTTTCACCGACTGATACTAAAACATATTTCCAAAATATCTAAAAAATAGTCTCAGCTATTGCAATGATTCCTCATGGTAGAATAACTAAATATCCTTACAAAAAACATTTGCAGGCATATGCTGAAAAGTGTCCAGTAACAAGAGGATAGTTACATTTTGCTGCCTTAATGCTGATGTAAGCAGCCATGGCTTAGAGGGTTCAATTATGCATAACAGTCCATACAAGCTGGGGTTTATCCTTAGGTAGATATGTAGATTATAGGGGCACGATTGTGCTCCTATAGTTAGGCTTGAGTAGCATGTTTAATGTTAAACCTCAAATTTTGCACTTTGATAACTTTGCAGCTGATCAAATGGATTTGCACAAAATTTGGTATCCACTGTCCTGTGGGGTAGATCTCTTGAAATGGCAAGTTTTGTTCTGGTTGTATGTGAAGATTCTGAGATCTGGATAGTGTAAAAAAGGAAAAAGTCACCACTTTTTGCAGTTTGTTCCTCATCAGTTTGCGCCCAGATGGCATGGAATTTTGGTGTGTGTTTTTTTATGGTGGAAAGAACTTGGGTAACAGAACTGCCAGTGTTTGTGTGGTGCAAAAATAATAACCTGATGCAAAGTTATTCAGTTTTTCAGTTCCCATTATTTCCTATGGGAAGTTAATTTTTCAGGATAGAGGTAAATAGTTCAACAAAGGATTTGATCTCGCGAAAAAGGATTCATTCTCACAAGATCCGTTCCTTTTTTGTGAGAATAAAATCCTTTTTCGTGAGCAGCCATCTTGTTTTTTTTTCACCAACTACAAAAGGTGGAAAATACTTAAAACTGCTGAGATTTTTAAAAAACAAATATCAGAACTTACCCTAACAGGATTCCTTTAGCTAGATTCTGATGTTTGTTTTTGGCAATTGTGACCACAAATGCCTTTTCAGGGCACCCAAAATCCTGGATGCCCCGCTTAGGGAGAGAAGTGCTTCCCCAGTGTTCTCTGTATGAGAATGCTGGGAATTTCTTGACTTCTGCAACCACAGCTGATGTCCTGCTGCCGGCTGCAGCGTTAGCTGTGAGCTGCCCTTTTTCCTGGTGTCTAGTGTCACCCCTCAACCACAGATCACTGTCCCTGGTGTCTTGTGGCACCCATCCACCTGCTGATCACCGTCCCAGGTTTCTAGTGGCACCCATCCCACCATCCGATTGCTGTCCATGCTGTCTAGTGGCTCCCCCACCCACCAATCACTGTCCCTGGTGTCTAGTGGCACTCCCCAGTTACCGATCACTGTCCCTGGTGTCTAGTAGCACCCCTCACCCACCAATTACTGTCCCTGGTGTCTAGTAGCACCCTCCCACCCACCAGTTGCTGTCCCTGGTGAATAATTCTGAGGGGAGGGTTAGAGCAGCAAAACAGTCATACTGTTGCTCTGCTCCAAGATCCTGTTCTACTTGTATGACCTTTTTATTGCCTAGCTTGTTCTGCTTTGGGGTACACATTTCAAACTGAAAGTTTTTTTTGTTTTAGTTTTTAACATAAAAAAAAAATTCTGTCCATTTTGGCTGTTAGAACAGTGTGGACTGACTTTGGTCAGAGAGCTTGGAGGAGTGTTTTTTTTGTCCCTTGACTGCTATGTGGACTAGTTACCTTTATTTTTTTTAAAGTCCAGCAAAAGTCTGTGACAGAGTGTTGCAGTGGCAAGCTCCTTCTGGATTCGTACTGAATCAGACTATTGCCAATGGAATGCTGCACATTGCGGTTGGACTCTGTCTTTGTTAAGTTTCCTTTTGATCGACTCTTGAGCAAGATGACGGAGTGTGGAGGTGGGACACCCTGGACAAAATTATGGAGCAGGAGTGTCTGCTTAATTGTGGAGTTGATATCCCCCTCTGCGCTGATAGTTTATGTTAGGATCAGTTTATATGGCCAATGATAGACTATAATTTTCCCTAATGTAAGGGAAATTGTTTTAGCAGGATATTACATTTTATCTATCCTTGGTGTACAGTGGCACCCTCCCACCATCTGACCCCCATATTAATTTTTGCACATATATCCCATGGTGTTAGCGGTACTCTCCACCCTCCCCTATCTTTCCTGGGTGTCTCGTTGGCACCCCCATCCTCCGATCCCCATAGTTTTATTTTTTTTCATTAGTGGTTAGTGGCTCCCCCTTGAATATTTTATACTCCTGCAAAAAAGAAAATGGCCCCCAATATTTTTTTTACATGAAAAAAGGAAACAGTCCCTCATTGTCTCTGCTGTCACTCTTCCCCCATCCTGACCCTTCCACTAAGCACCCACACCCAACATCTCCCCATTTACCATATACTTACCATCAGAGGTCCTAGACTGTCATCTTCTGTGGACCGAGATACATCTGCACTTTTCAAAGCTGAACCATGAACTGAAGAATAAAGGTAAGGGCAGTATAATGTATTTCAATGGTGTTTTAAACTTATGTTCATAACTTTGCCATTTTTGGGAATTTTTTTCACCAAATTTTCAACATGACCTTTTTGGAACCCACCTCATGAACACTGCAACTGTTATTTTGTCAATCGGGCCCAGAAGGTGATTTTATGGTTGCTGCATGAAATCACATTTCATGACTGAATAATGAAATTTCACTGCCAGTGTTCCTGAGGCATGGTCCCAAAAGGCCATGTTGAAATTTTGATGTAAAAATTACTAAAAATGGCCAAGTGACATGTGTTCATTGAAATATTTCCACACATGTGCATAACTTCGGTAATTTTCCATATTTTGACTCCCAGGCCCAGATATTCAAAAGGGTTGCACCATGCGCAAGTCCAAAATGCGCCATTCTGCGATATTCAGCAGGAGGCAGTTACGCCACTGGCACCAGGTTGCGCTAGAGAGCAATGCAAATGAATGCATGCTCAACAGGAGGGGGAGGATCCATGCATAACCTGCGCAACCCGATATTCAGTCGGGTTGCGCAGAGTTGTGCATGCGCAACCCCCAACCTGCGCCCGCACAAGCTTGAGCCAAAAAAAAAAGGCTTAAGTCGGGGCCACCCACAGGTGAGCTGCTGCATTGCAGGGCACAACACAGCAGCTGCCACCCCTGGCTGGCCCCAACTCACTCCCTGTGCCCCCACCAGCCCGATCGTGGGCGGTACAGGTACATGCCCCCCACACCTCCCACAGCCCGATCGGCGGCGGGCCTGCATAAGCCCCCAGTGCCCGATCGGCGGCAGAACCTGCATAAGCCCCCAGTGCCCGATCGCGGCAGAACCAGCATAAGCCCCCAGTGCCCGGTCGGCGGAACCATAAACCCCCAGTGCCCGATCGCGGGCAGGAATGTAACCCTCCCCAACCCAGATAACTCCCTGGTGGTCAGTGGACCGTAAAAGCCGACTCATGGGCAGAATGCCCAGCAGAACCCCCCAAACATCTCCCTGGTGTCTGAGTGTCCCCACCCACCCACAAAGCCCTCCACCCCGCTCCCCGCGGCCCGGTGAGCGACAGCATCCCACCATGCCTGCCGCCCGCGCCCGCCGACTGACTGTCGGTGGGGCTGCCGCCAGTGGTGCAGAGCTACAGCCAATGGGCGTGCAGCCCATACCGTACATGACGGTCAGATTTGTGAATGATCATTCACAAGTCTGGACTGTCGTAAGCGACAAACACGCGCCCGGCAGCAGCTGCGAAGCAGGCGTGCAGCCGGACGATCAGTCGGCGGCGGCAGGTGGTGGGATGCTGTCGCCCGCCCGGCAGCGGAAGGAAGGGTGGTCGGGTGAAAACCCACAGGGGACTGAGGGCTAAGATCTGCCAGCGTCGTTTCCTGGGAAGAGACCGAGTTGAGGAACCATTCTGCCAGCGATCGAGCACTGAAAATTCTGGGTCTCTCGTCGGCTAGAAGGCTGCTCTGGGAGTTCTGCCATCGATCGGGCACTGAAAGCATTGATCTCCAGTTCTTCCTGCGATCGGGCTATAACCGATATTAATGGGGGCGACGTATGCAGTTCTGCCTGCGATCGGGCTATGGGTGATGTGTGGGGGTCATGTAACTGTGATGCCCGCGATCGGGCTGCATTGTCTTGTCCGGTCCCGATGGCTGCTGCCTGGCAGGGTAGCCAGGAGCAAGTCCTCGGGATCGGCGCACCTACATGCAAATGGCATGCAAATGGGGCCATAAAAGAGATGCAAATGGCCCCCCTGCTCTGCATAAATTATGGCCCCATTTGCATGTCACCTTTGAATATCGGAAATTTAGCATGAGCCAATGGTACTTAGCGCCACCGCAAGTTGAATGCTCAACTCTGGCAACTTGCGGTAGCGCAAGTTCCACTGCGCCATCTTTGCCAAGTGCACTGTGGCTCGGGGCGATATTCAAAGGTTGCTCAACAGCGCAACTCCTTTGAATATCACCCTCCCACACCCTCGCGCAACTATTTTGAGCAGCGCAGGGGCTTGCGCCTCAGACTGGCGCAGTTTGAATATCTGGGCCCCAATGTTTAACTTTTCACATCCTGTCCAAAATGTGTTTTTGCACCTGTGGCGGTGAATGGCATTTTGGCATGGATTTGAATATTTTCACCTATGGTGTTTATGAGGTGGGGTTATAAGAAGACTATGTTGAAAATTTGGGGTCAAACTTTGAAAAAATGCAAAAGTTATGATAATTGCAATTTTGCTACACTTGCTCATAACTTCAGAAATGTTAAATATTTTGACCCCAGATTTTCTACATAGACTTTTTGTTACCCCACCTCAAGTATGTCACAGCTTTCATTTTTCATACCCTGCCCAAAATGTATTTTTGTATCTGTGGTACGGAATGGTGTTGCAGTTGCACAGAATTACATTTTGGTGGGGGATTCAAAAATGTTCTGTACCATGTATATGAGGTGGGGTAATAGGATGGCTATGTTGACAATTTGGTCACTATTGTCCTAAATATGGAAGTGCAGGGCCTAGAGGGCCCTGTGCATTTACAGCTACATACATATATATACACATCTATGGAGGGATGGGAGCAGTAAAATAAGGTTACTATTATACCATCTCAAAAAGTAAGGAAATAGGTTGCAAAAAACTTCATTAATGCTCCAGTAAGAGTCAAAGCAACAAAAGTTGGGAAATGAAGTGTTAGGGTTTCCCTAACACCCCACCCTCCCAAACCAGGCAGGAAAGCAGGTGTGGGTGTGCTGATACCATTGCCTACCTGCATGTCCCTCATCAAGAAGATGACAAGCTGACTTGCTATGCCAACTATGTGGCCTGAACTGTGTGCTGTATCACTCCACCATGCACCACTGAGTTAGAGAAAGATACTACTAGTACTATCACACTGACTGCCTGTACAGGACGGAATAGGTAGTAAAATATAGGCTACTGCTAAACGAAAAAAGGTCTAGGAGCCAAAACTTACTCTTTTTATGTTTGCTTGCACACATGTGCAAGAAACATAGTGCCACCATACGAGTTTTCGTAGATGTGCCACCCCACTTCCAATGCCCTGCTCCCTTTTGCATGTGTGGCTGCACCACACCAATGAATATCAGAGCTGTCTATGACAGCTGTTCAGATGCAGTGGCATACAGCTGAAAGCAAAAAAACTGCTGCAATCAGCAGTGGTAACGTTGTAGGCAATTTGCATACTGCCGTCATCAGGTAATTTACATACTGCCATCAGCAGTATGCAAAGTGCCTACACTCTGCCACTGCATCTGTATAGCTGTCATAGACAGCTCCATTTTTTCTACATAAGTAGCATGCTGGGAAGCCACCCCCGGATGCTCATGCGCTCCCACCCCACCACACACGGTATGGCTGAAGGGGTGACCAATTCCCCTGTCACCTTCACTGCCCCCCCAACAGAGTTCTGCTGCCATGCTGGGAGCCAACCCTAGCATGGCAAAAGTCCGTATGGCTTACTGTGGGTGCCCAATCCCCTGACATCACCACTGTACTATGTGTAACCCCCCCAAACCAGAGTTCCAAGTGCCATGCTGGGAGCCCACCCCAGTGTGGCAGAAGTTCTTATGGCCACTGGGGGTGCCCAATTCCCCATCAGCTCCACTCACTCCCTCCCAAAAAAACTTCCAGCTGCCACACTGGGAGCCCACCCCAGCATGGTAAAAGTCCCACGTAGTCAGACAGAAACACCTGTAAAAAAAAAAGGTTCCTTGTTGACTGTCTCACCCCCTACCCATCCTGCACCCACCCACTGTGCACCCACCTCCCCACACCCCCCTCCATCCCATACTTACCTCCGGAGGCTGGCGCGATGATCTAAGGTGGACCGGGAACATGTCTGCACTCTTCAAAGCCGACCGCGAACTGAGGAAATGCCGGTAAGCTGTATAATGCAATAAATGTTTTTTTTTCAACTTTGGTGCATATCTTGGCCATTTTTCAGAATTTTTTCACCAAATTTTCAACATGGGGTTCTTGGGACCCACCTCATGAATTAAGTCACTGTCATTTTGTTATTCGGTTCCGGAAGGTGATTTCGCAGTCACTGCACGGAACCACTTTTAGGGACTGAATAACAAAACAACAGTGTCACAGTTCATGAGGTAGACCCCCAAAAGCCCTATGTTGAAAATTTGGTGAACAAATTCCCAGAACTGACTGTTTTACGAGGGTGCATTGCGCAGTTCCTACGCACGCTCATAACTTTGAGAATTTTTAATATTTTCAGTCCAGATTTTCAGCATTGCCATTTTACCACACCTCCTTATGAACAGTATGGCTGTCAGTTTTCATATCATGCCCAAAATGTGTTTTTGCACATGTAGTGCACTTTACCGTGGTTGGTGTGCGAAATCAATGTTCAGGACACATTACGAAAATCACAGTGACACTGATCATGAGCAAAGGTAGTAAAATGGCTATGTTGAAAATTTAGTGACAAAAGTCCATAAAATGACTCTGTCATGAGCGTGCATTGTACAATTTCCACGCACCCTCGTAAGTTCTCAAATTTGTATTATTTTCAGTCCAGATTTTCAACATTGACATTTTTCCACAGCTCCTTATGAACAGTACAGCTGTCATTTTTCACACCCTGGCTGAAATGTGTTTTTGCACTTCTGGCGCAGAATAGCGTGATCACTGTGGGAATTTGGTGTTCGGGATAGATTACGAAAATCACAGTGACACTGTTCATGAGCAGAGGTGCAGAAATGCCTATATTGAAAATCTGTTGTAAAAAATCCTCAAACTACTTACATTACGGGTGTATGTTGCACAGTTCCTACGCACACTCGTGACTTCATCAGGTTTTGTATATTTTCATTCCAGATTTTCAACAATGCCATTTTTTACACCTCCTCATGAGCAGTACACCTGTCACTTTTCACATGCTGTTTGAAATGTGTTTTTGGACCTGTGGCGCCAAATGGCACAGTCACTCTGCAAAATCACTTTTCATGTAATGAACTGATAGTTCACTGTTCATGTGGTGGGGTCACAAAAAACCCACGTGGAAAACTTGGAGGAAAAATACCAAGAAACTCCCAGGGCATTAGGGTTTTCGACCATAACACCCTACCTTGTAGGGACTGACAGAAGTCAGGGGTGTGACTTGGGATTGTCAACAGTAATGCTCATGCCATTTCACCCCCAACCCCACCCTGCAGCCAGTAACCGGCACCAAGGTGCGCCTTGGACCCTTTGCCCCCAGAGTTCACCCCATTCTCCTATACTGCACCCATTTCAGTATATTTACTTATGGAATGAGGTGAATGTAAAAGCAAAACACCCCAAGGCACACCTTGACACTTGTCAGTGACTGAAGGGTAGGGTGAGGTGAAATGTCATGACCGTCATGGGTGATGACCCAAAGGCACACCCCAATGCTTGTCCATCTCTGCAGAGTGAGGATGAAGCTGGTGTCAGTTCAATACTTCAATGCCATTCCTATACTGCATCTGTCTAACTCCTGCACTTCCACTGCTAATGCCAGCAAGCAAACATTCGGCATTGACAAATGCTTGTTTAGTCTTTCCTTTTAGATTTAGTCATTCAGCTGCTATCAGATGCAAAAAATGTTTTCAAAGATGCTCTATTCTACTTTCAGAGAATAATAAAGCTAAAATTTGGAGTAAATACTGTTGTCCATCTCTTTCTTGTTCTTGTTGTTCTTCTTGTTGAAGAAACAAGGTATACAGTGAATGAAGTCCAATTATCCCAAATATTTTCATGGTGTTAGAGCTGGATGTGAGCTGGGGAACACACAGTGCTTAAACTCTCTAGAGCTTACAAAAAATATGAAGAACTGTTTTTTTGCCAGTTTCAGTACACTTCTATGTTGACACACATTGTGTTACTTCATAATTATTCTAATCATGCAATACTGTGGGATGCTTCAAGCCATCTGCTATAGTGTGTTGGTTGAGATTAGGTTTCACAGTAGAAGATAAAGCCCAAGAGAGGCACACCTTCCTTTAACAATTATTTATAAAAACACAGTATATATTTCGTACTTTGTAATACACAAGTCTAAATTCCATAAATATATTTTCATGACTGAGGTAAGAGTGTGCTGGAGTGAACAATGTTCGTGTTGGTGCATTTGCCTGGAACTTTTATACGTGCAATAATGGTGTGCTGTCCACACACCATCCAATTCACCATTTATATATCTCTAAGACCAAAGGCTCATACAGGGACCATTTCAATGTAACACATCAAATATTTTTCTCATTCTGCTACAGAAGTCTAAATTCTAACAATATATTTTTTTAGACTGAACAAAGAGTTTGCTGGGGGCTACAATGTATGCATTAGTGCATTAGTCAGCTCTTTTGCATATGCACAAAACACACACTCAAATTTGCATGAGGCTTCTATGAGATGCTGTATTACTGACACATTTTTCTTAATGGCAGATATAAACACTCTCACAGATGCGCACACATACTTCAATAAAAGAGGCAGAGGGCGGGATTTTCAGAGATCAGACCAAGATGTGTCTGATGTTATTTTCAAGGCAGAAATGTATCCAAACTAATAAGACCATCTATCAGATGGCCTAACAGCATCCAAGATTATCATCCAAAAATGGATGCAGTTGTGTCCAAACACAGACACAACTGCACTTGCATCCAATTTGGTCACAACTGCACCTGTTTATTGCAACAAATTGTGACTCTTCATGGTAAACAGATGCAATTTCTGATAATAGCAGCAGGGCTACCTTTACACGAGAAAATGGATACTGATGTAGCATGCATTTGTATCTGCATCCAACCCTTTTGAAAATCCTCCACCCCCCCAATTGTTTCACTGATATTTTTGATTAGGCAAGAAGCAGAAAGTTGCAGCCGAAGTTACTCCCAAGTGAAAAGGGAATTTTTCTTGTATTTAACATGAAAGAAGCTGCCCTAGACTTAAAGCCAGGTCTCTTGTGTGGCCTGTTGCCTTGTTGTGGTAAACACTATACCACAGGTGGTACTATACAGAGCAGTGCAACTTGGTGGTATAAAGAAAATGTTAGCAGATCAATAAACAAGAGGCCACGGGTTCAAATCCATGCCAAAATGTTACATTTTTATATTTTTAACATGAGATAAGAACTCCAGATCTGTGTAGGAACTTAATTGATTTTGTATTTTATTTTAACATTAAAAGGCACCTGAGTAGTGATCCATGGTGGCATGAAGTCAGAACACTTATATATCATGGCCAACATTCCCCCATAAAAAATAAGTCTATGAAACCTGCCCCTGGATGCTCCTGGAAACAAGATGTCCCAGTGCAGTGTGGATTTCTGGGCCACACATTAGAAATAAAACAACCACCAAACAAACAAATATATATGTATATATATATATATATATATATATATATATATATATATATAGAAAAAGGTACTTAGCTGTAAGAAGAATAAGTTAAGAGCAGTAAAGTGTTTCCTTGGAGTCAGTGGTCTGCCTTGGAGGCAAATTTGGTATCAACTTTGTGCCTTGCACACTTCTAACAGTGCAATATTCAGGGCTACCTCATGCCACCTTCTGTAGTGTACTGTTAAAATGTTTAGGCTGTAGAGTGGAAGCTTGAAAGTTTGAGTCCCACAATAATAACTTTCATTAAATAATTAAATTATTAAAATAGATATTTCTTACTTTGTGACACACAAATCTAAATTCTGGCAATATATTTTCATAGACTAAAACAAGAGCTTGCTTGGGCCATTAATGTCTGTTCTACCGAGTTTGTCAGAATCTCCTATGTGCGCACTGAAGTTGTGATGCCCCTGACATGTTACTGAACTGCAACTCACTTGACTCCCTGTTTTCTAATGCAGGTACTCAGGAATTGAGTGATTAGAGAAATCTAGACATGAATCCAGGGTTGTGACTTTGAGCAAAACTGTACTGTAAATGCAGAGCCTGGGGAACTTCATAAGACAGGAATGGTGATCATCTTAGCGTATAGCCCCCCCCATGCACACACCCAAGCTGAAAAGGTAGATAAGGATCTGGGAGAAGAAACTAAAAAGGGTTGCTGAGGGGCTGGTACTGGTGGGAACCTACCTAATTTCAAATGGAATATCTGAGTGGTGCAGAGAACCAGGAACCAGCTGTTGGTGGACTGCTGTCAGCACTGCTTTCTGACCCAACACATAACTACATACTAGGGAAGCAAGCATAGTGGACCTAGAACTGACCAGTGGTGATAGTGTGGGGGAACTACTGATGGAAGATTTGCTGGGAAAGAGAGCACACAGGCCACTGGAACAATGGTTCTAGATTTCCAAAGAATGGACTTCAGAAAGATGGAGGAGGAACTCACAATCAGTCTGGTTGGGTATAAAAAGATAGAAGGTGGGGAAAAAGTGGGAATTCATGAAAAATAGGATTGTAGATGTAACAAAGGGTTTCTTCAAGCAGATTAAGACAAAAAGGATTAACTTGGTTATTGATGGAGGTATAGGAAATGGTTACAGCAAAGAAAACTTCCTTTATGGAATACAAGACTTCCCAATTGGAGACCGGTAAAGAAAAGTACCTGTTCTCTGCCAGGGAGATGAACTACTGTTGGCAGTTAGAATGGTAAAGATGGCTACAGAACTCAGGATAGTTGTGGGGATAGTGTTAAATGACAAGGCATTTTTCAGTTATATATGTGAGAGAGGAAAGGGCAACAACAGTATAGAGACAGAGAGACTAAGAAAGGGGAAATTCTGAGCAGAGGAGGGTGAACAAAAAGTTGGAATGAACATTTTGATAATTTTTTCCTGTGGAAAAAAGTGGCCCTCTTCTGGACTGTGGCATCAAGGCAGGAACGGAACTAACATGGATTAGTGGGACCATAGCAATGGAGATCATCCTCTATGGGCAACTGAGTTAAAGGTGTACAAGTCACCTGGTCCAAATGAGCTGTACCCCAGGTTGCTAATAAAGTTGGTGCGCAAGAACTAGCAGAGCCACTGGCAGACTATTTAACTGTTCCCTGGATAAGGTTGAGGTCCCAGGGGACTTTAGGGTAGCTGATGTAATCCCTCTGTACAAAAGTAGTGATGGGGGGACCCAGGGAACTAATGGCTGTTAAGCCTGACTTCAAAACTGGGAAAGCTACTGAAGTCCCTGTTGAAAGAGTGGTTGGTTGACTTTCTGGAGACACAGGGCTTCAAGTCCCATGGTAGCATGGTCTTGTGAGGGGTAAATCTTGTCAGATAAACCTAATTGAATTCTTCAATGATGTTTTGCTGGCTCTAGACAAAGGTAGGGCCCTGGATGTTCTGTACTTGGATTTCAGTAAGGTTATCAGCTCAGTGCCACATAACTGGTTGGCGAAGAAGCTGAAGGACATAGGAGTTGACATCCAACTGACAAGACATGTGGGCAACTGCCTTAGGAATAGGACCCAGAGGGTGGCCATAAATGGGGTTAAGTCAGGAGTGAGGCAGGGGATGAGTGTCATGCCTCAGGGGTCAGTCCTGGGCCCGGTGACTTTCAGTGTGTTCATATGTGGCATAGGGGAAGGTATATGGGGCAGGAGGTCATTGTTCACTGACAATATATAGGATAGTGCATGGGGAACAGTTGACAACAGGGCTATTCTTTCACCAAGTTGGCACTATGATGACGGATTACCTCGAGAGAGCAGCTCGAGAGGTAATCCGTCGTCATACTGCCAATGAGGCGAAAGATTAGCCCTGTTGTCAACTATTCCCCATGCACTTTTCTTTATAGTGTATGGTGGAACATCATTTTTTGGGGGGAAAAAAATCACTACAGCATGTTTCTGCTTCAAAACATTTTTACTGGGTTACTAGAAGGAAAAAAGAACATTACATTTTGAACGTTTTCACGCTTGACATTTTAACTGTCTAAGAACTTTACATTTTGAATGTTTTAATGCTAAACATTAGTACTGCCGCTGACATTGCTGCTTTTGTTATGTGTTCTGTCTATGGAGTGAGCCCTAACTGTCAAATGCTGCTGGAGGACACAGTGTGTGATGTGCGCAGTGCAGTAGAACAAAAAATCATTCTGCCGCACTGCGAACGTCACTAGTGTAGGAGAACAACATTTCGACAGCGATGGATTTCAGTGGAGAATGACATTCCACCATGCACTATACTAAGATATGCAGCAGAGTGGACAATGAGGAAGGCTTTAAGGAACTGAACAAGGATTGTGGCAAGTTAGAGAAATGCTCAGGAGTCTGTCAACTGAGATTCAATGCATAAAAGGTAAGGTTATGCACTTGGGTATGAAAAAGCCTAAGACTGAATACTGGATGGTGGGAGTACATCTGAAGTATACAGTATAACAGACGAGAGAGACTTGGGAGTTATAATCAGCCACAGTCTGAAGAACCTGGCACACTGGGATAAGGCATACACCAAAGAAAACAGAATTATTGATTGCATAGTAAGGGCCTTTTCGAGCAGGATAAAAGAAGTGACCCTGCTACTGCAACAGTCACCAGTTCAACCTCACCTGGAGTGTTGTGCTTAGTTCTGGAGTCCACATCTGTAGAAATACAGCAACCAGATGGATGCTGTTCAGAAGAGAGTGACCAAGATGATCCAGCACCAGGAGGGGAGTTCCTATGAAAAGATACTGGTGAACCTCAATGTATACTTGCTGAAGACAAGGAGAGAGAGGGATGACACACTTCAAATTTCTAAAGTATTTAAAGGGTATCAACAGAGTCGACTGCTAGGGGTTGTACAGGCTCAAATGGTGGAAGCATCACAAGGGGGCACAAATTGAAGCTGAAAGGGGGCATATTCAGGAGGGACATAAGGGAATAGTTGTTTACTGAGAGGGTGGTGGACAAATGTAACCCGTGACATAGGAACTGGTTAGTTTGCAGACAGTAAGCATGTTCAAGCATGGGTGGGACAGATTCATGGGTCTGGGGAGGGGACACATATGGGGGAGCTTGTGAGAACTGACTTTGGGGGGGAAGGCCAAGGGTGGAGGGAGTTAACTAAATAGATACTACTAGACTGGCACCTGGCCCAAGGTTGGTATCAGACAAATGAGCTAGATCCCTACTCTTAATTTGCCCATAATGTTTTATGTTCCTAATCTTTACTGATTTGTACCATAAGCTCTTTTTGTTAATGGCACACATCTCCAACCAAAACTGGGCCTGACTTGTTTGGCACAGGGTCATAATGTTGTGGAGAAAACCACACATAACCTGAACAGTGCAGTCACAATGGTATGCGCTGTAACAGTGTCGGGACAAAATCCCGACTTTAACAACAACAGTGCACACCACTGAAAAAATGGCAACTATCTTTCTTTTTGTGGGGGGCTTCACCCCCCACACCCCCTGGACTTATAATAATCAACTCTGGGGGGTCGTGGACTTTGGGGAAACAGGTAAGATCAGAGCAGGGAATTTTTGTTTTTTTACAAAAAATAAAAACCACATTACAGAGGGACCTGGAGAGAACTGAACTGCAGCCCCAGGTCCCCAGCACTGGTGCTCTAGCCACTCCACCACAGGAGCTGTTCAGTCAGGAACCCCTGCAGCAGCATCCTTCATGCCCCCTCATAGCAGTCTACAGTGACAGGGGTAGCGTTTTTTACTGCATGTTGAAACAAACTCTGTCACTGTAGAGCCATTAGCATTTCTTACAGCACGTTATTACATGTCTGGTTTTGTCCACACTGTATTCACCTAGTACCGAGCTGGTTTTCTTATACAGTATATTCCTTAAAACGAACTGTCATGCATATGAACCTGGGTAGCATAGTTTGGATGCTTCCTTGGTGTGTGTTTTAACTGCCATACCACAGGAGCAGCTGGCCACTTCAGTGCAGCTCAGTGGTTAGTAGCTATGTTCTTAGGTAACCAGGAGTTTAAATCAAAGCAGAAACCTTACATTTTTATATTTTCAGTAATAGGCCAGGGTTCATATCCAACCAGGAACTTAGATTTTTTTTTTTGTATTATTTTAGTGTTAAAATTCACTACAGTAGTTCTCTGTGGTGGCATGTGGTTAGAATCAAGAGTCAAAACAGTGATGCTTCCAGGTTAGAGGAAGGATGCTGGATGTAAATGCTGAATGCTGTACCACAGTGGCTTTCAAAACAAATCTTGTTGGACAATGTACAGTAGATTACTGGCAAACTATTCTAGGGGCACAGACCTTACTCGTAGTGTTTCTGAATAGAGTTAGTCATTCTAACATCAGATACCGAAAATATTCACATAGGTTTTCTACTTTCAGAATAATACAGTCAAAAAGTGGAAAAAATTATTGTTTTCCTCAATGTTGTTTTCATTGTTGAAGAAGCAAAACATACTAAATGAAGTCAGAGGTTGACAAATATTTCCTGGTAGTAGTACTAAATATGTACTAAGAAATACACAATGTTTGAGTACTGTAGTCCTTAAGAAAACATTATAGTAACTATGTTTGCTTGTTTTAGTGCACTTCTGTTATATGACAAAGAGTGGGATGCTTCAATGATTTTGTAACCCTGCAATATTCCAGGCTACATTGAACAGTTTCTGCAGTATAGTGGCTGAGGTTACAGGCTTTGGAGTATAAGTCTGAAAGTTTAATGGGTAATGATTATATTATTAAAATGTATGTTTCTTTTCAATAAATATGTCTAAATTCTAGCAATATATTTTTAAGTTATAAAATGGGTTTGGAAAGCAAGTCCAAATCTAGAAAAATGATTGGTCTAGAGATGTCACCTGACTATTGATTAATGTCCTGATATACACACAGTTGGTAACCGACTTGACTAAGTCTATCTAGCAACCCCATCGTACAGTAAAAATAAAACCACAATGCCACTGCAGTCCTTTCTGCACTGCTGCCAAAATACTAGGGAGAGAGAGATTGAGAGGACAGTGAGAGGGAGAAAGAGACCGAGAAAGACATGGATGGCTTGCAGTGCTGCTGGCAAATGTTTAGGAGAGAAAGAGAGGAGTGGGGATAGGTCACTGCATTGCCCAAGTTCAAAGCAGTGAGACAGAGAGAGCACATGGGATGGGTCACGGTGCAGCACACAGAAAAAGCAGAAAGAACAGTCGATGCTGACCAGCAGTGCACTAATACAATGCAAGTTACACTAAACAGTGTGGGGGTGCTCAGTTTAAAGATACCATTGTTGGGAGGGGCTTGCAGTGCAACATGTTCTATACGTATTTTTTATTTTAAGCATAGTACCATTGTGTGATGGGGAAAGCTTGCAGCACAACATGCTGCATGCATCCTTCCGGGATCGGTAACGACAACTGTGATGCTGATGGTTACACGGCAGACAGAAAAAAGCAGAAAGAGTGAGCGCATTTTAAAGAAAACAAACAACTGGTCTCTTTTATCTAATAAAGTGGTAACTACACAGCAAACTGTTACTTTCAAAACTCACCTTTTTAGGTTTGGGACTACTTTCCAGCTCGGAAGCATAACAAGAAATTCCACATGTTTCCAAGTAATAAAAATACTTTCTCACTATTTTTTTTAATTATTGTAACCCATTTTATAAGTGCAAAAACCCTCTCTGGGGCATGGGTATATTGGGCATTAATGCACTTCCCAGGTGGTTGTAGATCACTCAGCCTTTGGCCTTGTACCTCACAATGCACCTGGGGTGTGCATTAATTCCCAATACACCCATGCCTTGTCATGGGTTATGGCTTACGTAAAACAGAAGTTTACTGGGCCATTAATATCTGTACTGGTGCATTTATCCAAGTCTCTGATGCATGACTTGAAGCTGTACTACTGCTCCACCCCCAATGGATCTGAACTCACTAATCTGAAACTAGAGAAAGCAATGGGGCCAGATGGGGTGCATCCAAGGGTAATGAGGGCACTCCAAGAGGTACTGGCTGCACCTCTGACAGTCCTATTTAACAGGAGTGGTTCCAGAGGACTGGAGGAAGGCAGATATCCCACTTTACAAAGTGGTAGTAAGGAGGATGATGGCAATTATATGCCAGCCATCCTGACATCGGTGGTGGGAAAGTTAATGGAATCACTGATGAAAGAAAGGATCATGGAATATCTTGAATCCAATGGGTTACAAGACCTGAGGCAGCATGGATTCATGGGGTGAGGTCATGCCAAACTAATCCGATAGATTTCTTTCACGGGTGACCAAGGAATTAGATCAGGGTAGAGCGGTGCACATAGCCAGCAATACTTTCAACACCATTTCACACAGAATACTAATAAGCAAGCTGGTTAGCTTAGGGGTTGGTCAAAAGGTGGTAAACTGGGTAAGAAATTGGTTAGAAGATATGCAACAGATGGTGCTAGTAAACAGAGTTCACTTCAAGGAAGGAAGGGTGAACAGCAGGGTGCCTCAGAGATCAGTGCTGAGACCGGTCCTCTTTAATGTCTTTAGAAGTGACACTGCAGATGAACTGGAAGGGAAGGTCTGTGTCTTTGAAGATGACACCAAAATCTGAAATAGGGTGTACACTCCGGGGTGGTGGTGGAAAGGATAAACAGAGACCTGAGAAAACTAGACAACTGGTCAAGGGTATGGCAGCTGGGTTTCGATCCAAAAAAGTGCAAAATAATGCACTTAGGGCTCAGAAACTGAGGGCCAGAATACAAAATGTGTGGAGTGTTATAGACAACCACCAAGAAGAAAGGAGACCTGGGGTAATCATATCTGATGACCTCATGGTACCCAGGCAGTGTGATAATGCATTTGGGACTGCTTGTGGGATGCTGGGGTGCGTAGGGAAGGGTATCACCAGCAGAAAGAGGGAGGTGGTGTTGCCTCTGTATAGATCATTGGAAAGACCTAGCCTAGAGTACTGTGTCTATTTCTGGAGACCATATGTCTGGATGGATATAGACAGAGTGGAGGCAGTTCAGAGGAGAGCAACTAAAATGGTGCAGGATCTGCATCAACAGTCCTAAAAAGAGAAACTAAAGGACCTCAATATGCACACCCTGGAAGAGAAGAGGGAGAGGGGGATATGATAAGAAACTTTTAAATACCTCATGGGGGTAAATAAGGTACAGGTTTGAAGTATTTTTCAAAAAAAAAAAGGAGCTCAAGAACGAGGGGATGTGCAATGAAGTTGGGGGCTATGTTCCCCCTAAGATGTGCGCATGTGCGCCCACACAGCAGTCAGAAATAACCCGCACACAGCTTTAGTAGTAGCGCACAAAGCAGCTGACAGGGATCCTCATGTTCATGAAGTACTGACTACAGTCATCACTCAGATTTAAGACTCAGACAGCAGGACATGAAAGTAAATGGGAAAGAAACATTGTATGCCCACCCCTGAGGCCACAACTCATTAACTTTAACAAGCCAGTAGTTAACAAGCCGGACATCTCGCTCTTGTTCCACTTATTGAACAATGGAACCGCTCTGCAAAATTCCAATCAATCGGCTTTGCAGTTACAGCAATGTTTTTGGCTTGACACCTCTTTTCAGTAAGACAGTACTTGATAATGAACAGTACTCCCCTGCTATTCACAGAAATGGCATGTTTTATTTGTTTGGTAGATTCCCCCCAACGAAGCAATGCGAGAGATTCTCTGACATAGGGTGTATATTATATTATTTCAATTTTAAAGTTGCACAACTTCAATGTAATCTGCCTCCTCCCCAAGCAGCGTCTCACATATAAAATGTGTTTATAATGGATTTAAAGCCTCACCATTGAAAGCGTGTTCATTTTTTTTCAGTACAAGACTGTACATATGTTTAGAGAGATGAGATTGAGCTTCTCTTTAAAACAGGGTCTCACATTATACACACATTTGAGATTCAATGAATCAGTGCTTGTAAAAGGTTGACCATGTTGGCTACATGGGGATAGTAATTCTAAAATGGACAAGAAATAGCAGTGCTACAAATGCCCTTTTCATTTAATTTCATAAATTCAGACTGCTCTTAGAATGGATCCAGAATGGAAGAGAATTACAGTCTCTAAATGCATCTCCTCTCTCATATCACACTGACTCACTCACTCACTCACTACATTGCAAAAATACATTTAAAGCCCCCACTGAGCTTGACAATACCCAGCATAGTTATTGTAAACCATACCTAGGGTAAATGACATCACATACAATTTTGCATGCATCCATCAATGATCGCATTGCTAAGTTCTGCTTTAAGAAGCTGTCCAACCCTGAATACCACATTGCCATAACAGTATTAAATGATGTACTTTTGCAGTTGGCAGAGTTGTCTAAGAAGTTTCAGAAAGTGGTCTAACAAGTTGAAGCTGTACAGATTGCTAGGGCAAAAATAAAACAAGTTCAGAACCCAGTACCTGGGTGACATTGTCTACTAGAAACCCACCAGTAAAACTGCTTTTGGCTAATTGCATAGCTGAAGTAAGCACAACAGCAATTTTGCAATTCATTGGCCTGTTATGTGACCATCTGGACAGCTGATTTCCTGCAGGTGAACTTTCTGACTGATCTGCCTTTGATTTTGCAGCAATGCCATATTGCAGCTTTGAGTCTGGCTTATCAAATATTGAGAGACTGTGCAGCAGATATCAGGACTATTTATTTTCATCAGTGGACCAGGCAGAAATTGTTAGCCAATACAATGATCAGATTTATAGTTGCTAAAAAAATAAAGGGAGGATCATTAAAATCCTTTACTGACATGATCCACTTTGCTTTGACTAATGTGCAGTACAGCATGGTGGCTAAACTTACTGATGTATGTGCTACATTCCAAGCTAAACATGAAGCTATCATGTATAGAGGTTCCTACACAGTCTTATCATTCCCTAGAAGAGATCCTCCATAGGGAGGTGCAGAGTGAGAAGGCTACGATAGCACAGAGAAAAATCTTGGGAGTGATAGAGGATCACATACTGAAGCAGAGAGAAATATGACTGTGTAAGACCATAACTATCTTTGGGTGGAAGGTTTCACTCAAGGATTCTCATAGGAAAGTTAGGGAAGATTTGTTGCTGCTCTTGGAAAGAGCATTAAGATTTTATATCTCCAGAAACATGTTGGAGTCCATAAAGTTTTATGGAGATCCTGAGCCCCACAACACAGATTGATATTACATTTAAAAATCCTCATACAGCTAGCAGCTTGCTTTCTCTGGCCAGCAAGATGGATTGTTTGGAAATATATTTAGTTAACACGTTAGACTTGGGTGAAGTATTTTCATGGTTTAAACAGACTAAGGATAGTTCAGAATCAATCTTGGAGACAGATAACCCCCAATTGACTTTGGAAACCTAATTGACCCTAATACCTACTTGCCGCTGACAGTTATTGATTCAGCCTGACAAATGCAGCCTGTAGATAATATCAAACAATGAACTCTGAATGCCAGCTAGATTTGGATAAGGGAGCTGGGGATCAAGATGTGGATGCCCTTTCTATACTTTCATGGAATATTGAGGGCATCCATCTTAAAATACTTGACCCTGAAATAGTGAGATTTCTGAATAATTTTGATATTATTGGACTGCAAGAAACATGGTGTACAGAACATGTAACTTCCAAATTGTCTGGATATTCTATCTTTACTCTGCCAACAACTAAAGATAAAAAGTTTGGAAGGTTTAAAGGGGCTATTTCCTTTTTTATCAAAACTTTGCTAAATTTTCAGATCACTAACATTTCTACTAAATCAGAGGGTATTTTGGCTCTAATAAGTAGCAAGGGACAAGAGATCATTCTCTGCAATATATACGATCCCCCTCATAATAGAGCTACTGATCCCACTGACCTTTTCATACAGGATCTGAAAATGGCACTTGACGAATTGTCAGATAAGAGTATACCTTGTCCTATAATTATTTTGGAAGACTTTAATGCCAGAATTCCTTCTCATTTCTTGGAGGATGTATATTCAGATATGATCCATACAATAGATATAATTAATCCAAATATCTCATATACTAGGACTGCTGAGGATCTAAAATCTAACCTCAGAGGTAAGGAATTGCTAGCGGGCTTAGCCAGTAGAAATTTCTGTATTTTAAATGGTAGAACTCAGGTCAATCTAGTTGGATCCTTACTGTATAGAGAATCTGCGGGCTCTTCAACCCTTGATTAGGTTTGGACCAATTTGGAAGCAGTAAAGATGATCCAAAAGTTAGAGGTCATGGATAGATTGGAATCAGCACACTGTGCTATTGTAATTAACATTAAATGCCCTTTGGAACTTTATGGAGTGAGGCACAACAGGAAGAGAGTCTGAAGTCATAAACAAGAGAAGGATTGGATGAGAACCGATTCATCAAGCTAGTTTCAAAGAAATTGTTAGTACAGGAGTCTTAGGTAATATTCACGAGCTGGTCCTGGACAAAAGTAAGGCCTTTAATATTTTGGAGAATTGGGAAACTATTCATTCTTTACTTGGACCTAGATGTAAAACAACGTACCATCCTAGGTCCCTTTATAAAAAGTCTTAGTTTAATTCGGTATGCCTACAGGCAAAGAAAGAGTTTGGAGGAAAACTAAGACAGCATAAGAAGAGAAGAAATAAATCTGCAGCAGATTTTAAATTGCTAAAGACTGAAAGAGAAAAATATCAGAAAATTCTTAAATGGGAGAGACATAAACATACTCAGGGACTTTGGGAAAAACTGAGGCAGGCTATTTTGGACAGGGATGGAAGGTGATTTTGGAATATTGTTGCCCAGTGATATAATAGATATGCCAATAAGATTGAAGCCAATATTACACCTGAAGTCTGGGCATCTCATTTCTCCAAGCTCTATTATTCTCATGAAGAGCAGGAGACACCTAATGCTTTCAAAATACAGGAAGATGAAATTTTTTTTCCAAGACCTATCTTGATCACAGAGGACGAAATCTGGATGCGACTGATTGGCCTTAAGGCAAATAAAGCACCAGGGCCAGATGGGGTCCTAGGTGATCTCTATAAGGTTTTTACTAACTGATGGATTCCTTTTCTTCTTTTACTGTTTAATGGCCTGGTTCAGGGGTACTCTTACGCTGCCAGTTGGGCAGGTAGTGTTATCTTCCCAATTTTTAAAAAAGAGGATCCGAATGACTCAAGGATGTATAGGCCTATTAGTTTGATAGATGTTTCACAAAAGATTTTGTCTAGGATAATTTTGGGCAGATTGCTGTCATGGGTCAAGGAGAACTCAGTATCAAATGAGGACAGAACTGTTTCTGGAAGGACTGTTCTACAGTACAACACTATTATGTGCTTCAGCACCTGATCTGGAAGGATATTAAAGTGAGAAAAAACAGATTATATTGCTGTTTTGTGGACTTCTCCTCTGCCTTCGACAGCATTTGTAGAAAAATCCTTTGGGCTACATTAAGGGATCTGAAGTTGGAGGCCTCACTTCTTGATGTTATTAATAGACTCTATGAAAATATGTGGGCAAGGGTCCAGTATAATCAATATGGTCATCTAACTGATAGATTTGAGACAAATGTGGGGGATAGACGGGGTGTATTTTGGCCCCCAGTCTATTTAACATCTACATTAATACAGTCTTGGATCAGCTAGGTAACCCAGATTGCCATACTGCAAAATTAATGATCAAAGAATTGAATGTTTAGCATATGCAGATGATTTAGTCTTGCTCTACTTCAGTCCTAGGTCTTAAAGAAAACTGGCTCACTTTGAATCTCTCTGTTCTCAAAGAAAACTAAAAGTTAATCCTGGCAAGACCAACATTGTAGTTTTTGGCTCTCAAACCAAGAATACAGTAGGCTTTAGGCTAAATGGTAACCATGTAGACACTGTTAAGTGTTATGACTATTTAGGTGCCCATTTTGCCTATAGCCCATCTTGGACCAAACATTTGGAGGCTATTCAATTTAAAATGGGATCTTCTGTAAATGCCCTAAAAATATTTAACACCAAGGTGTGGAAGTCATTGGTGAGCGGGGTATTAAGAGCTGTTAATGCCAGAATAAGAATGATCATGTTATATGCCTCTGAAATCTGGGATTATACTAAGGTTAGAGAATTAGAAATAATTCTGAATAAACTCTATAGATACAGCTTAATATTTTTAAATGGAACTCCAAGCTGTAATCTTGCCTTGGAGGTAGGACAACGTTCCTTGACTTCTCTCATCTGTGAACTACAGATTCTCTTTCCGTTGAAACTTTTCTTTGCCCTACGAATATCCCAGAATGTGTGTAGTGGAAGCCATCAAATTGGCCAGCATGGATATGTACATCCTTTATTCAACTTATTAAGGAAACAATAATGCGCTGGATTGGGCCACCTCTTATATAAAATTTACACAGACTATTTGATGAGATTAGGTAGGATGTCAAATTGAGGCTTATTTACTTAAGACATAAATTATTTCATGCTCAACTCTCCAAGCTTAAGCTATATGGATTTAAAAAAAAAGGAAAGATTTCATCGGGATATGACCCATATTTCTCTCTTTTTTTTAACCTGTCCTAAACAAAGAAGAATCTATACAAGATTTGGAACTGAAAACTATAATGCTCAATGCATTAATTTCAAACAAAACACTTTTTCCATATTGTAAATGTGGAGCAGGGACTATAGATGATCTCAAACATGTGGAACTCTTGTGTCCTAGGTACAAATCAACTAGGAAAAAACTGCTGGGAGATCTGGGCCCCCGCCCGGAGGATCTTTTGGAATATTTGTTTACTATGAAAGAGAAGAACATAGAAGAGATCTTTGCAAGATTCTTCATCTCAACTTAATGCTAGAAGCCTTGGGAGGAAAACTGCAGAGTTACAGGTTCTCATGGCAGAGGGAGAGGTGGACATTGCAGCCATCATGGAAACATGGGCCACCCAATACAATGACTGGGACGTGTCTGTACCAGGGTACAGGTTATTTTGTAGGGACAGGGTGATTGGGAAAGGAGGGGGGGTGGCACTATATGTGAAGGAAGGACTGAAGTGTGTAAGGGAGGAAGGGGAGGAGGGTAGTACGGAGTCACTTTGGATGCAAATCCAGGATTCCAAGAATAGGATTTTTAGAATGGGAGTGGTGTACAGGCCACCATCTCAGATGGAGGAGTTAGACAGGGAACTAGTGGGACAGATCAGGAGGACCTGCGAGAAGGGTAGTGTGGTGATTGTGGGGGACTTCAACATGCCAGGAGTGGACTGGAGCACCCCAACAACCAGGAACAGAAGGGAACAGGTACTGCTGGATGCCTTCCAGGACAGCTTCCTGCTGCAAATGGTCAGTGAACCAACCAGGTTAGGGAATACCCTTGACCTTGTGCTGGCAAATGGGGACTTTGTGAGAGAACTTATAGTGGAGGAACCGCTGTCAGGGAGTGACCACCACTCAGTATGGCTCACATTGGATATGGGAAGGAAGGAGTGGAATCTGGCACAATAGTGCTGGACTTCAGGAGGGCCAACTTTGGGAGGATGGGGGAAGTGGTAAAAGGGTACCTGGCTAGAATTCAATCTAGTATGGACACTAACCAGAGGTGGGAGCTCATAAAGCTGGGGATAGTGGAGGCAACCAAAACCTGCTGCAAAGCCCAGAGCAAGAAGGCTAGGGCTAAGAAACCGATCTGGTTGAGCAAGGAGGTCATGGAAAAGGTAAGGAGGAAAAGAGCTGCCTTTAGGAAGTACAAGAAAACAGGGAGGGGGGAGGACAGGAGAAGTACTTGACAGAATCGAAGGAGGTGACAAGGGCAGTAAGGGGAGCCAAAGCATCTACAGAACTCAGGCTGGCACAAGGCATTAAGAAGGGGAGAAGGACTTCTTTAAGTACATCAGGAGAAAAGGAGCTGTAAGGACCACATAATAAGGATTAGGAAGGAGGGGGTTGGTGGAAGCAGGGTGCGATAAGGCGGAAGCACTAAATGAGTACTTCTGCTCAGTATTTACTAAAAAGAAGAGGGGGGTGACACCCAAGGTGGGAGAAATGGCAGAAGCAGGGTGGGAAGTGGTGACAGATGGGGAAATCATGGAGAGCAGAGTTCAAGAGGGTTTGAAGGCACTGAGGGTGGACAAGGCGCCAGGTCCAGATGGCATCCACCCCAGGGTACTGAAGGAGCTGGCAGAGGTCCTTGCAGGACCTTTGGCAGACCTACTTAATGCCTCACTACATTCGGGGTGTGTACTCAGGACTGGAGGATGGCTCATGTGGTGTCCTTCCACAAGAGTGGCCCCAAGGATGAACCGGAAAACTACAGACCAGTGAGCCTCACATCCATCATGGGTAAGCTAATGGAGACTATCCTGAAGGAGAGGCTGGTGGCCCTCCTAGAGGCCAAAGGACTACAGGACAGCAGACAGCATGGCTTCACACGTGGCAGATCCTGCCAAACCAACCTGGTCGAGTTCTATGACTGGGTAACTAGGCAACTGGACAGGGGCCATGCAGTGGATGTCCTGTATCTGGACTTCAGTAAGGCATTCGACTCAGTGCCACATGGAAGGCTGGGAAGGAAGTTAGTAGGCACAGAGGCGGGTGCAAAGCTGGTGAGATGGGTAGGAAACTGGCTGCAGGGAAGGTAACAGAGGGTGGTGGTGGGTGGGGAGCTCTCACACCCAAGGGCAGTGATGAGCGGTGTTCCACAGGGCTCGGTGTTGGGACCAGTGTTGTTTGGGATATTCATTGCAGACATATCATGGGACATCAAGAGCAAGATCAGTCTGTTTACTGATGATACCAAGGTAGGCGCGGTGGTGGATGACCTAGGGGGATGGCAGGGGTTGCAGGATGATCTGGCAAAGCTTGAAACCTGGTCAGACACCTGGCAACTGGGCTTTAATGCCAAAAAGTGCAAGGTGCTGCATTTTGGGATGAAGAACCCAAGGAGGAGTTACCAGCTAGGGGGAGTGCAGCTAGCCCAGACAGAGGAGGAGGAGAAGAAGGATCTGGGTGTGCTCATTACAGGGTCAATGAACAACTCGGCACAATGTAGGAAGGCAGCTGCAAAGGCCAACAAAATGCTAGGTTGTATTGCAAGGGGTATATCCTCGAGGAGGGAGGTGATTCTGCCACTGTATAGGTCATTAGACCACACCTGGAGTACTGCGTGCAGTACTGGCATCCATATCTGAAGAGGGACATTAAGTTACTGGAGGGGGTGCAGAGCGACAAAGATGATCAAGGGGCTGGGGGACTTATCATACGAGAGGAGGTTGAAGGAGTTGAACATGTACTCACTGGAGGAGAGGAGAGACAGGGTGACATGATTGAAACCTTTAAATACATGAAAGGAATAAACAAGACAGGTACAGAGAGGCTGTTCAAAGTAAGGGAGGGGAGGGACACCAGGGGCCATGATATGAGACTGGAGCGAGGAAGGTTCAGGAGGGAGATGAGGAGACACTTTTACAGAGAGGGTGGTGGCTGGGTGGAATGCGTTACCTGCTGAAGTGGTATGCAGTAGAACAGTGGACTGCTTCAAATGAGGATGGGACAGGACAAGGGGGAAGGTTAATGAAGGGGAAGGGTGGAAGGGAGGGGCAGCTGCAGAATAAGGGGTGCTAGCTGCACATTCGAGCAGACTTGTTAGACCTCTAGGCCTTTATCTGCTGGCAAATTTCGTATGTTCGTATGTTTGTAACTCATTTGTAAAGTTTATTGGGAGACTTGAAGTTCTGTGGAGGTTTTTTTATGTGAAAAGATACTCTGTTAAATTGAATTGCACTGTAAAGATATTTAAGTTCCTTGTTGATTTATTTATTGTCTCTTTATATTTACTATGTATTTTGTCCTGATTTTAGTATACTGTAACTGCTCTATGCAGAACAATAAATTGTACTACTACTACTACTACATTCCAAGCTTCTAGTGCTGACCGTGAAAGAGGCTACAGCTTCATGAACTGCATTAAGAGCAAACAAAGAAACCTCTTGGAAGAAAGCCATTTATATATGTTGATGCGAACAAAATTGTCTTTAACATCTGGTGGAAAAAAAGATCTTAATAAAATATAGGTCCACTGGAAGAATAGGAAAGACAGGAGAGAAAAACAGTAAATGTTGATTTCTTAGCAATGCATCATCAGCAGCACCCCTTTTAGATGCATGCAAGACTTTTTAAAATGTACATAGTTTACACATATTTCCAGTTCATACTGTTATGGCGCACAATGCACATCCAAGCTTCGGACTGTGTCAGAATGTATGTTTATACTTTGCATCAAGTATTTGAGTGTCTGGTTATATTTTCTACTGTTTACTGGCAATAAAATATATCACGTGTTTGGGCCTTCCAATTTGCGCACATGAATCAATTTTTTTGCACAAAGTGCTGCACACACATATCAGTCACCCACCCACAGAGACTAAAAATTAGAGGGAACATTGGTTGGGGGTGTATATTCAGGGGAGATGTGAGGAAGTACTTCTTCACAGAAAGAGTGTTGGATTCCTGGAACAGCCTTCCAGTGGAGGTGGTGGGTTTCAATAATGCATGGAATATGTATAAGGGAATCAAAGAGGAATAGAAGTAGGGAGGGAGAAAGAGACGGAAAAATTAGTCAGCTGGTCCTTATCTGCCATCAAATTCTGTTTCTATGTTACTGCAATTAATTTGATTTCCTATAGCCTAATGGCTATGGCACACACCCAGGCATGAGGTCATCTGAGAAACCTAGGCTTGAATCCAAGGCTGTGTCTTTGAGCAAAACTGGTGGAGCATTAGCAGTACATGAATAGTGATCCTCTTTTTACTGGCAGCACCAATTACACAAATGTCAAACTTATATTGCCTCTGAGGCAGGTACGCTTTTTTTCCTACATTTTACTGCAACAGAATGGTGCTGGTTTCACACCCAAGTTGCTTGGGTTGCCTGGTTTCTAGATATGTGACAACCACTACTCTGTCTCACCTATCATTCTCTTCAGTGCAGATTTGTGATACAGCAGATATGTAAGCAGGCTAAGAAGCAGTAGAGCAGGAGTTTGAATCTGAACAGGAACCTTACATTTTGTATTACCAGTAACAGACCAGGGTTAAAATCTAGGACATGCATTTAAATTTTATTTTAAAGTACAGATTCCCTGGAATGGTGATCAATGGCAGTGTGGAGGAAGAAGAGTCAATATATAGAAAAAGAGACTTAGTTATGAGATCACAGCTCAGTGCAGCACTAACGTGTTGTCTTATAAGCAACTGGCTGCTTCTGAGGTAATGTTGAGATTTGTGTCTGTTGCCTTTGTTATATACAGTACTTACATATTATTTTGAAATGTATTTCTCAAACTGCATTTATTTAAATTTTAAAAATTTACCAGGAAAGACATACTGAGTTATAAAGCTCATTATACAATAGGGGTGAAGTGATAACTCATTCAATAATATCTTGTATCAACATCCCACAGTAACATTCTAAAGATGACATGTACACAGTGAAATTCAGTACAAGTTATCTAAATGGTTTCTATGTCACGAAGATTATCACTACTGTGTACACATCAATACCCAGAACTGCTGAACTAAATCATCCCAAAACTCAGAAAAAAAGAGTAACACAGCTACCACAAATTAAAATAAAATCTAACCTACCCTTCCTTGTACCCAAACCAGCTGCAAATGAAAGTAGACAGAAGTAAAAGAAATATACCAAATGCAGAAAGAAGCTAGTAAAAGCATAAAAATTTTACCTAATGTGGACTTCAGAAACAGTGCACGATAACTGTAACAGATCCATAACTATAGAGTAAACCTTATAGTTTCAAACCCATGACAACCCAAAAAGCCACAAAAAATAAAGAAAGACTAATAAATATGTTATATAAATATAAAAGAACTCAAAGTCACAAAACGCTAACTCCGACACGGTAACGCCGTCATGGAAAGGAAACACCCCAACCACCTCCAACAATAACAAATCTAAATATGGAACACCAGAAAGTAACATCAAATAGTAGCA
Organism: Neoceratodus forsteri; assembly: GCA_016271365.2. Classification (NCBI taxonomy): domain Eukaryota; kingdom Metazoa; phylum Chordata; order Ceratodontiformes; family Ceratodontidae; genus Neoceratodus; species Neoceratodus forsteri. The sequence goes on from CM028131.1 coordinate 1,077,597,327, forward strand.
CAGACAGCAAACCACCAACCAGGATATCAGACTGACAGACCAATCACATAACAGCACAGCTAAATACCAAACATCACAACCAATCAAAATTCAATACCAGAAGTCATTCAACAAACCATCCAATAAAAAATTACTATGAACACCCATTCAGAAATGCCACAGAAGAACACCAATAAACAAGTAAACACTGCACAAAACAAGTAAAACAGACTGATAACTTAAAATATAACTAAACCAAACGTCCGCCACTCATGATATTCCCCGAGGTCACTTGCCACTCATTCAGATATATCAACTATCAAATACCTTACCATCATGTATCCCCTTATTTCCAGATGTGTCCTGGAGGAGGGGGAAGGGATAAGTACAATATAACAAGTTGAAAGTACAGTAATACAATAAAACAATATTGTACAATAATACACATCATATAGGCATAAATAACAGTGCAAGTTAAAACATCATGAATGTGGAGTACAAGGTACTCTCAAGACTGTAATGTCAGTTAATGCAGGACGGGCAAGAGAAATGGACATTAGAACAGGTGAGAGCCATAGGAAGAAGCAACAAGAGCATTGTGAGTGGGAGAGGAGGGATGGTAGAGAGAGAGAGGAGAGAAGGGAGGGAAGAAAGGTGAGGAAGTAGGGGATGGAGAAGTAAAGAGAAGACAAGGAGAGGTTAGGGTATGGTAGGGAACAGCAAGTAGGGATGGGGTGGAGGGAGTAGAGTGATATGGATAGGAGAAGGAGAGTGGGAGGAGGGTAACGAGGGTAGTGGGACAGGAGGCTGTGAATGAGAATGTAAAGTGTGAGTGGGGTTGTTGAGGAAGTAGTGTGGAGGGAAGTAGGGCAAGGGAGGAATGGAGGAGGAAGGGATGGAGGGGGAAAGGAGGGGAAGAGAAAGAGATGGTTTGGGAGGAAAGGGGTTGGGATGAGGAGGTGAGAAAGATTTTAGAGGCTGGGATAAGTAAGGAATAGGTGGAAATGGGAGGGCATTTACAGGAGGAGGCAGTGTGGACTTGGAGTAGAAAGGAAAGAGAGCATTTGGAGGAAGCAGAGCCAATTGTTAGGGGAAGAGAGTTCCAGAGATTAGGAAAGCAGAAAGAGTATTGTTTTCATTGTTCCTCTAACTGAAGTACTGCATCATTTTAAAAACTAAAAACAGCCATATGTGATCAAAAACATTTAAAATGTGATCAAAAACATTTACAATGCGCCTTGTATTGTACTTCCTTTAACTGGAGGGTAATGATGTTCTTCCCATTGCTACATCATGTAATGTCTGCATTCAGATCAACTGCCTTTGGATGGATTTCACAATGTAAGTACATATAACACAGTGGATGGACACTAAATTAATTGCATGACTTGCAGGCTAGGTATATTTCACACTACATCAACTTTCATTGGACACGATGCACTATGCCTACATGCCATGGAAACTGGGTGTGTAGGCAGAGATATGCGTGAATGCCATGCAGCAGGGTCACGCGGATCCCCTGCAGCATTAACAAATGGCGTGCATGTCAGTAATGTGTCAGATCCTCCAGCCACATGAAAAGCAATTTGCTGGAGAGTGTGCCTGCACTACACACCATTCACTAAGTCTCATTGTGCTGTGCACTGGAAGGCGTAGGAGAGCACTGGTTATGCCAGGGGAGACCCTGCCATAATCGGTGTAGGTCACCCCCCCACCCCAACACATGCCAGCCCGGTCCCCTTTATAGTAATTCACTCCCCACCCCAACACATGCCAGCCCGGTCCCCATTATAGTAATTCACTTCCCACTCCAACACAAGGCTGCCTGGTCCCCATTAGAGTAATTCACCACCCCACCCCAACACAGGACTGCCCGCTCCCTGTTACAATAATTCACCCCTCATCCCAACACAAGGCTGCCCAGTCCCCATGTCAGCAATTCAACCCCCCCGCCCCAGCACATGGCAGCCCTGAACCCAGTGTACAACAAGATCATCCCCCCTGCACACACGGTGGAGCCTCAGTCCAAAGTACCCCAACCCCGATCCGGTACCCCAGTTGAATCATTGGTTGCCAGTGATCCCACTCAGCAGCTGGAAACCCCCAACATCATACCTGTCAGTGTGTGCCACAGCTCCAGATGGCTAGTGGCACAGCCTCCACACACCCCGCCGCCGCCATCTGGACTTATGCAGTGCACATCTATATGGCAATGCACTCCCTGCATAAGTCAGACAGCTGGCGGCCATGAAGGTGTGTGGAGGACTGTGCCGCTGGCCATTGGAGTCGCGGTACTGACTAACAGGTATGGTGTTGGGGGGGTTGCCAGTGCCGTGGGGGATACATCAGCCACCACTCATTCAACCAGGGTACCTGGATTGGGGGTCAGGTTACTTTGGATTGGGGAACCACTGTGTGTGCGTGGGGAGATGGTATTGTTATACACCGGGGTCAGGGCTACCATGTGTTGGGGTGGGGGGTGATCTTGTGCTACACCAGGACAAAGCATACCTGTGACGTGGGGTTGGGGAGGTCTGCTGTATCCATAGGGAATGGACGTACTTGTGTCAGTGGGTGGGGATTGCTTTGTACGAACGGGGATGGGGTTGCGACCAGCGCTGCCACAGAGGCTGTTTTTGGACAGTGGCTGTCCACTGGACATAGGGGCATGACAGCATGAGTCCAGGTGCCTGCAGGAGCTATTCACACACCCTGACCCATTCCATGCAAGTAATCCACGCTGGGACCCAGAATGGGCATCCTATTAGATGCGTGCCTGGGTCCGCAACTCTGCCCTTGGCCGCCCTGCAGAGTCCTGTACATCGGGAGGGCAGGGCCGTGGACTGGTGGCGACCATTAGTGCATACTGGCCTGTGTGCACCTGTCCGACAGTTCAGAGCTATGCAGGGTGGGGTGCACATGTTGCACCCATTCCATTTGTATATAGCCCCGTTATGTTTGCACTCACTGTAGTATCACAAAATTAAAGGGAAGGGAACACTAATATAAATGAAAGTTGGAGACCAGCAAAATGTGTTTGCAAAAGTACCGTTTTATGTATGTGTACTAAATCAGTGAAAATAAAAACATTTCCTGTAATTTGGTGTCCTGCCATGATCCTTCCTGTCAGTATCCTTCACTATGTAATGTCTGAAATCCATTGGTTTTATTTGGTTTTAATGTTAGCTACACTGAGTGCTCCAGGTTCAAGCAATTGGCATGCGCGTCTTCAATTCCGGCTACAAAGAGGAACCCCGTATGTAGTCCTCCCGTCTGTCACAGACCATAAGGAAACTGGATTCCAGCCATTTAACATGCTGTTCTTTTAGTGTACCCAGTTTTAAGGCCACCTTGACACTTGTATTGCTCAGTGCTACTTGCTCTGAAATTAAGCCAGCATATCACGAGGTAAAGTTTTATTTTGTGGCATCTTTAAAAAAGTGTATTTACTGTGATGTTGAGAGCTGGAGAACATCGGTACAGCTGGCAGGAATCATAATGTTGTTAGCTTCAAGTTGGTCCTGGATGAATGAAGCGGTATGAGCACGGAAAAGGTCAACAATTGGAAGAGTTTTCTAGGAGCGTCATTTAACATCGAGTCGATTGCTCCTGTAACTGCTCTAATTACTGCCGTATTGTACCTGCACCTGAAACCGATAATCTTGAGGTAAATTTAGAATGAATGCGTATGAAACTCATCATTGCAATTTGCTACGCTTTGTAAAGACTAACAGCTGATAGTCCGTGTCAGTAGTGTCAGTGTCCAGGTCAGCGCTTATCCGCAAAACTTATCGAGAGTGAACGTATTAGCAAGTTGGCACCAGTGCAATGTTATGGGTATGATCATTTTCTGTTATACAGTATTTTAGCACCACCAGTCCATAACTGTGTCCAACATGCTCCACGTCCTCCTTCACCTGAACATAACTACTCTTTCTAGTCTGATACATCTGATGACAAAAACACTGTCACAGTATCTTTCTAGTGCGACAGTGATTGTAGTATGACCCATAATACTCTCAACCTGCCCGCCTGCTTCCCCTAAGCAACTCATCTCCTTTGTGTGAACACATGTGATATGCCTTTGAGACAACCTACTAGCGGGGTGGCACATACCTTGCTGCGGGTATGTTACAGCCAGATTCAACTCACTGCTAATAAATGGGGTCTAACACAAGACCGCTAAAAGAAATACAGCACGGTCAAGAAGAGCGTGGACAAAACTGACACCAAAAACCTGCTTCACAAATCCAGCGCAAACCAATCTGGCGGTGGAGAGAAAGGTCAAGTGGGTGATCTATTCCCAACTCTGGAGGGATAAAGTTAGGTTGGGGGTGGGGGTGGGGGCTAATTTACTATTTCCAACTCGGGGATGGGGTGAATGTTTGGAGTCACAGGCTCTAATATCCCCAGACTCTTCTGTAGATGTAACTGTTTTCATTGACGCTATTTCCAATGCGTGCATTTCACTGCACTATTATTCCGACACGGTTTTGATGTTATACATGATAAACATAATGCATCTGTGGCCCATACAGCCAACACAGAGACTACCAGGATAACAAATATTGAACCCTGGGAAAGCAAACAATATTCTGAAAGTTGAACCCAGAGCAGATGTACGCAAGATAAGGTTAACTTCTGGACAGCAAGAATCTGCTTGAGTGTGCATGGTGTAGATAAGGCATTATCTCAGTAACTTTAATGTTCCTCTAGTTGCATAACTGCAGTCTGCCTTGAGCTGTGTGTGGCGGCATAGTCATCTCATTGAGGGCGTCAGCATGGTTCAGTCAGCAGCACATCTGCCTGAAGCCCAGAAGGTCATGGGTTATAGTCCCACACTGGGACCTGGACTCACACCATAAATGCTGGCACCTGCAGGAAGTATTAGGGGATGCTATACTGCCTAGGGGTGCTGTCCTTCAGACGAAACATAAAAACTAAGGTCCCAAATGCCCACCTCTGGTGCTGTCCAGGTGCACGTGAAAGAACCCAAGGCATTTGTTGCCTGAGTAGGTAAGTTTCCCAGTGTCCTGCTAAACATTCCCCTACCCATATAAACAGTTTATACAATTGTCCTAGGCTGTGTGTGGGTGCTGATGTGCGAACTGGCTGCCATTACACATTTACAGTCACTTCACTACCAGTCTCTCATTGCTTGTAAAGTGCTTTGGGATACACTATGTATGAAAAGCACTATATAAATGCTAATTATTCTTCTTTATTAATTACAATCTGACTCCAGCCCTCAGCTAGTGTTTGTGTTTGTGTGTGTCTTAAGCACATGAGTAAATTACCCCTTGTGTTTCTGTAAGGCATAATAATCTCCCATTAAACATTGTTTCTTGTGGCATCCTCTGCCAGTGTGTATGTGCATCATAGTCATCTCATTATATAAACAGTCAGTCTGTCTTAAGCCTGTTGTGTGGTGGCCTATCACACATAAGGCACTCTTTGTTAGGGCCCTGCAATGCTACATTTTTTATGAATACTCCTATTAATCTGTTTTGGAAAACAACTGAGATTCTGGGTCCAAATAGGCGGCCTTTTCTAATTAGTATACTGGCCAAAGAGCAAGATACAGTGGTTCACCATCTTCTTCATCTACTGTGAATGATAACATTTATATATTAGAAGCAAGTATTGCATCTGATATAACACATCCTGATAAAGGTCTTAACACTTAACAGCTGCGAAGAAGAGTTTGCCCAAGTTTTCTGACATGTTATATTATATGGTACCAAAACTGATGATAACCTTCTTACTGAGCTTGATAATAAACAGAAAGGACCCACTAGGTTTATGACTAACTTCAAAACAAAGGCCTTTAACACTCACTGGTACAAAAGGTTTAGTTGTTTGGAGTATGTCTGTGACAAATGGTACTTTCTGCTTTACATGCAAATGTTTTATGCATGACCAGAGGGTGTATGAAGCATTTAATGTTTGTGGGTTTGAAAACTGGAAAAAAGCACTGGAAACATTTTGCTCACACTCCTACAGCAGTGGAATGACCACCTGGTCTGCATGCAAGCCTACAACTGAATAGGGAGACAATATTATTAAGGTAGGTTATAGGGAATGTGCACCATTCCCTATACAAGTATTGTAAAGGTTACTCTCTGGATCCAGCAAATGAACTGCTGGGATACAGTCAGCAAATGTGTTTAGTAGGACATGAAAAAATGTTAAAAAAAATAGGATGTCGAAGTATCCATCATGTGAACAGGAAGGGTTTTTGTGATGATGTCATTGCCTCACCAGCCCTAACAATAATTAGTGAAGCAGAATAAAACAGACTACTCTTCAGGCAGGGATCCTGTCAAATTCTGAGCAAAAGCACTGGGTTCACTTGTTACCATTTGCCATATATAAAATCCAGGCTTTTCTCCACAATTTAATAAGATCATCGTCATCACAAACAACCTGTTCTCACCTACTGCACTGCACTCCACTAAGTCTGGTGTGACAGTGACATCATATCAATACACATCCTGTCCAAATGGATGCTGCAGTAGGCCTGTTTAAAAAAGTATATTGCACTGTTTTACCAAACTACTTTGCTAAATCTAACATAGTAATGTAATACTGGATAACTATTTTAACTGTTGAAATAATTATATAGGGAATTGTACATGTTCCCTTTAATGTCCAGGAATTTAAAAAAGGAAAATACGTACATAGACTAGTGAAAGAAATCACTGATCTAGTAGTTAGAGCTCTGATTTGTGAACTGTGAGTCCACAGATTCAAATCCCATTTAGAACCAAATACTCACAGTGACCTTGAGCAAGTTACCTAACATCCCAGCATACCATTCCACACTGCTTAGTAACTGGGTAGAAGGAGAAGCCCACTAGAAACAATATGTTGCAACATGGGCTATGCCAGGGGAATAGACTGTAAAAAAAAAAAAAAAATAAAATTAAATAAATGAAAGTGGGGGAGGCAAGGGTCACAGTACCACTCGCATGAAATGCTCATTCCGATGAATTGGTTTTACATTGTGTTTTTTTAAAGTTGGTGGTGTACTGGTAACTCACAATGTATTGATTTACAACACTTAGTTCAAAAGTAACTGTAACCCCTCACCCCTGCCTTTTTGCAAATGTCAGGTGGTATGCTGTTGAAGCTGACAGCAGTACCAGGTGGGGGACTGGTTTCTGGGAGGACTAGGTTACTCGGCACAGGGGCTAGGTTTGGCTACTCTGCACAGGGGCACCCAAGTAAATCCGAACACAGGAAGCAATAACTGTAATGTCCAATACCAGGAATGGGATTCTAAAGCGTGGCTTTATTCACATCCAAGCAGAACAAAACAAAGCATAGATGGAAAGGGCTACACTTCTGGTAATGCAGATTAAGAATCAGAAGACTTCCTTAACATTTCAGCCCTCAGGCTCTGAACCCACCAGGCACACAGCCCAGACTTGCACACTGCTTTGGGTACACAGCCTGAACTTGTACACTATTCTGGGATTTCCCTGGCTCGGCTTCCCTGCCGGCCACTCGAACACCTTCCATTTGACATGGACACATTTTGTGGTGGCTCCCTAAACCACCTTAGAGCCTTCGACTCCATAAGGGAAACTTCCTTTTAATCTCATGTCTGGGTACTTTCCTCAGCACTGGCCAAGTGCCTGAGAGAAAGTAAAAGGGCCACAGAGCAAATCTGTAGAGGTGAATTTGGTTACTACTGATGAGGGGTCTCCCACCTCTCGCTTCCACAATTCATACCCGGCCATTTCTCTGGAAATTAAACATCTCTTTCTGAAAAGCTTGGCAATGTAGATTAAAGGGTAAATGCTTGGCACATTTCCTTTACATGTCTTGGCTTTCCCCTTGTGCTGGACTTGAACATACTTTTACTTGGCTTAGCCCATTACTCTAGGCCTCCCACTGATTAAGCAGTCCAATCTCCACTGTACTTTACTCTTTGTGCTGGACTTGAACATACTTCTACTTGGCTTAGCCTATTCCTCTAGGCCTCCCACTGATTAAGCATTCCAGTCCCCACTTTACAACACTTCAGGTGAAACATAGGCCCTATGTAGAGCAGACTCACCCTTTGGTTGCAGGTGCCCCACAGGCGATTCTTCACAGGAATTTCTTTACCACAGATTCTGGTGCCGCAGCACAACTTGGAAAATAAGGCAGCTTCTTCCCTAGCCAGAACCTGGAGGGTTGCCCCTGGAATGACAGACAAACCTTTCCACCTCCATCCCCCACAGGGATGGGGCATGGGGACCAGTAACAGTGGTCTCCACCACTTCAAAAACAGAGTACTGTGTTCCTCTTTTGGCCGAAACGCACACCTCCCCTAACAGTAGCTCTGTATCAGAGATTTAGGCTCCAAGAGCCTGTGCACAGGCTGTCTGTGCTCCTCTCTTCAAGACTGCTCACACACAACTCCCTTCAAAAACTCCCAACATTCTAACCTAATTCCTAACTGCAGATTCTAGTGTGGCTCATGCAACTGCGAACGTTCTATGGTGATGTCATCCCTCAGTCTCAGCTGAGACTGAGAACAGAGTGAGACAGTGTGAAATCCATTAAACTGGAGTTTCACAGGCTGCCTTCCCTGTCTTTCACTAGGTCTTACTGGGATTCTAAGTAACCCGGGTAACAGGGTTACACTCGCCTGGGCCAGGAAAATGACTGTCCGCAGTCATTATTTACCTGGCTTAGCCGCCATCTCACCCTATGTGTCACCCAAGTGGAGAGGTGATCAGGCCCTCCCACCATGCCAGCACAGGCAGGCAACACTAAGGGCCTAGAGGCCTTTGGCTGACATATCAGCCTCTACTCTACCCACTAACTATGGGTGCCTAGTGGCTCCGGTAGAACTACCCAGAGCATAGCCCTAATAGATCAGCACTGCAGTCCCTACGGCCGTTCAGGACCACAGCCTGTCTATCCCCCCTAGCCCTCTAGGGAAAATCTGTCTGCCTCTAACGAAAACCCCAAGAACAAAACAAACCGGGGACCTCCCTGACCTTGGGCACCAGGCAACCACACACCAGGAGCTGATACCATACCATTACATCACCCCCTCATTCCCCCGCAACCACACCTGTGGAAGAAAAGGGTTACTACACAGTAACAACAACAACAACAGTACTTTAAATACTACACACTAAAGTACTAGTGAGGAACTCCGACAAGCCCCTCCTCCTCTTCTTGTCTTCTCTTCTATCTTCTTCAGGAACACCTGCAAGAAAAAGAAAGACAACACACACTCCTAATCTGCATACACAGTCTATCTAAACCCCTACCATCAAAACACTGGAGAATCCCAAAAAGATTTTTTTTTAGAAAAGGTAGAAAAACAGTATATATACTAGAAAATAGTAGAAAAACAATGACATTATTTGCAATACACATTTGGGGGATGGAGTGCCCTAAAAGTCCCATCTAGTGACCACAGTGCCTGAAGGCTAGTCCATTAAAGAGTCTCTCCTGGGCCGGAGCCTGGTGAAGCACAGTTCTAGCAGGCCAAAGTCTTGAAGGGGAGAGTCTTTGAGGACAGTTCACATGTCTGGAGTCTGCTAGTGTAGGGTGTGTACTGCAATGTCATAAGGATAGAAAATTTTGGACTTACCAGCCCCTTGTAGAATGAACAACGGCACTGACCTGCTCCTCGGCCGAAGACTCTCCTTGGCAGCATTCTTCTGATACAGCTGGGCGGACATCTTTGGGGAACTACAGGAGAGCACATCTGGAAACCGCTGGGCTGATGTCATCTCTGGAGATGGAACCTTGGAACAGGAACAAGAAAGAAAAACAGCTGGTCTGATGTCATCCGATTACCAGGTGATGAATCAGGATACAGCTGGGCTGGCATCCTCTCTGGATCTGAAGTCATCTGGTGGGCCAGTCGATGGATTCTGGAAAGTCAGTACACTGTAGAACTGATGAATGTGGGGCACCTGAGTCCAGGATGTCCATACTGGTGGAACAACAAAGGCACTGCAATGGCTGGAGTGGCAGCATTGACTACCACTGCTCTGCTTTCCATCTGGTAGGCACAGGCACATTTGCAGGGAGGTCTTTACATTGAGGCCAATAGCACAATGGGTCAGGAGTTTGAATTATTACCCCCTCTGGGTGCACATAATTCACACTGTGAAAGGTTTCACATCCCTCTCCATCCACTATTCGAACAGTGTCCATAAACAGTGTCCTGCCTCTTTTCCACTGGCTGTATTTTTCATGAAACATTCTGTTCCTGACATGCTTGTTTGCACCAGGATGCACACATTTCATTGCTTTGGCCCAAATCCAGGATTTCCTGCTGTTCTCAATCTCCTCCTAGACTCTTCGAGGAAAGGTAGGAAAGGACATCCCATAGATTTCATTTGCTTTCCTATGAACCAGTCTCTCCTCTTTACTAGATTTGGTCAACCTGAGACTGCTGGCCTGGCTTGGGTGCGGCCAGTCCTGGTTCTGCCAGCTATGCATTCTCAATGAGATGAAAAATGGATCCCTGACTTCTTCTTCTTGCACAGCCAGGGCAGTGGCATCACCACTCTCTTCCATGCATTCCTCTGAGGCAAGAGCTTGAGGCTGTGTACCCATTCCTTTTTCACAAGGCCACATAGGTTCCCCCTCTTCTTCTTCCTCACTGAGTATCTGTACCCAGGAGTGAGCAGTCGTCCTCACTCCTGAAACTATCCATTCTTCACTGGGTGCGGAGGTCGACACCTCCCATTCAAAGGCCTCCCTCATCTCATCTTCTCCTATGAGACTTGGGCTAGGCCCCCCTCTCCAAGGGTCTACTGATGCTCTGTCTGAATTATCTCTCTGTGATCTAGCATCCGAAATATCAGCATATGGTTCAGTCTGCAAATCTGCACCCTCTAGTTTTGTGCCACACTCCCCTGAGGGGGCCTTCTTCAACAGGCTCCCCCTGGTGCTGTGTGCTGCCAACTACAAATTCTTGAACTTTTGTCCACGTGGGAGCCAAATGAATCTTGGGTGCTTTAAACAAGCTGTATTTCTCTAAGCACCCTGAACAGTGAGGTACCATGAAGATGTCCCTTCCAACATTTAAGCATATTAAACACACTTGCACTGGGTATCCAGGAATCGCCACATGAGAAGGCAGTTGTCCTCCATAGTAACACCTCTCAATGTCTCTTAACTTATTTACTTCTGCTGCTACCATAGCCCGGGCATGATCCGGGTAGCGGACTGGTCCTGAAGCCATGACTGCAGGAAAAAACAAACAAATGCTCACTGTTACGGAAAGTCCCACATCACTGAACACTTTCTTTTACTTTTAAAATGGCTCCTCTGCTGCTGTGTTTACTTTACTACCCCACCCTGTAATGATGGCGGCAGCACTCCTGTGCATCAACATTCTGAAATTGGGTCAAGCCACTGCGCATCCGATTTACACACACTACTGATAACTTTGCTCAAACTGTACAAACTTGCACTGTTCTTTTCCTAGCACATTTATATGATTTACCACGGACTTTTCCCTTGCTGAAAACATTTCTTTAGCTCACAGTCCCTTAAAGCCGCAGGATTTCAAGCACAGGATTGCCTGTAACTAGTGCTGCATAAATTGTTACAACTCACAGTCTCTCTCTTGGCTTTGAAACTTTAAACTGATGCTGAACCCATAACTATGCTCACAGTCGATGGCTTAACAGACTTGTTCTTGCTGGTAAAACTTGACACAGTCTTTATTTGCAAAGCGACTACACTGCTGCACACAGATTCAGCTGGCTTTTGGCAAAATCACTGTTTGAGCAATTACCTGTATTACTGTTGGTACTCACTGTTATCAGTAGCTGTTTGCTGTGATGGAAAAACGGCCTGCAGCCAGTCTTGGAGGCCTCAGAAAGGAAGTGAGTTGGCAGTCCTGCCGATCGTCCCTCCGATCACCACACTCACAATCCAGTCGATCGAGATGTGGGTTGAGCCCGATTTTAAACAGTAAAGTCTGCTTTTTGAAACTTTTACAGCGCTTTTTAGTCACCGCGATGCTCCTCCACTAAACCAGTACACGCACTCCACTCACACTCCCTCTCGAATGCTGGGCAGTCGCTGTAGAGCTGGCTTGGGGGTGGGACTGATTGCAGCCTCACCAATCAAACGATGTAATGCGAATGAGCCTCTTTTCCTCACGAGTGCTCTTCTCTTCACGGCGATCATCAAGCAGGCAAATTTAAACTGCAGAAACCACTTTTTTTTTTTTTTTTTTTTTTCTCGAACTGACTCGACGGTGGGAGCACATTTCAACCATTTGTCATGGCCATTAACACAGCAAGTCTCTCAGTTCACTAAAAAGCATTTCCAACGTCCAGGGCACAATTTTCCTGTTGCAACCCCTAGTCTTCCACACTTTTCTTTACGAACATACGAAATTTGCCGGCAGATAAAGGCCTAGAGGTCTATCAAGTCTGCTCGAATGTGCAGCTAGCACACCTTATTCTGCAGCTGTCTCTCCCTTCCACCCTTCCCCTTCATTAACCCTCCCCCTTGTCCTGTCCCATCCTCGTTTGAAGCTGTCCACTGTTATACTGCATACCACTTCAGCAGGTAATGCATTCCACCCAGCCACCACCCTCTCTGTAAAAAAGTGTCTCCTCATCTCCCTCCTGAACCTTCCTCGCTCCAGTCTCATATCATGGCCCCTGGTGTCCCTCCCCTCCCTTACTTTGAACAGCCTCTCTGTACCTGTCTTGTTTATTCCTTTCATGTATTTAAAGGTTTCAATCATGTCACCCCTGTCTCTCCTCTCCTCCAGTGAGTACATATTTCAACTCCTTCAACCTCCTCTCCGTATATGAGTCCCCAGCCCCTTGATCATCTTTGTGGCTCCTGCGCTACCCCTCCAGTAACTTAATGTCCCTCTTCAGATATGGATGCCAGTACTGCAGCAGTACTCCAGGTGTGGTCTAACTAATGACCTATACAGTAGCAGAATCACCTCCTCCCTCCTTGAGGATATACCCTTCAATACAACCCAGCATTTTGTTGGCCTTTGCAGCTGCCTTCCTACATTGTGCGAGTTGTTCATTGACCCTGTAATGAGCACACCTAGATCCTTCTCCTCCTCTGTCTGGGCTAGCTGCATTCCCCTAGCTGGTAACTCCTCCTTGGGTTCTTCATCCCAAAATGCAGCACCTTGCACTTTTTGGCATTAAAGCCCAGTTGTCAGGTGTCTGACCAGGTTTCAAGCTTTGCCAGATCATCCTGCAACCCCTGCCACCACATAGGTCATCCACCACTCGCCTACCTTGGTATCATCAGCAAACAGACTGATCTTGCTCTTGATGTCCCAAGATATGTCTGCAATGAATATCCCAAACAACACTGGTCCCAACACCGAGCCCTGTGGAACACCGCTCATCACTGCCCTTGGGTGTGAGCGCTCCCCACCCACCACCACCCTCTGTTGCCTTCCCTGCAGCCAGTTTCCTACCCATCTCACCAATTTTGCACCGGCCCCTGTGCCTGCTAACTTCCTTCCCAGCCTTCCATGTGGCACGGGTCGAATGCCTTACTGAAGTCCAGATACAGGACATCCACTGCATGGCCCCTGTCCAGTTGCCTAGTTACCCAGTCATAGAACTCGACCAGGTTGGTTTGGCAGGATCTGCCACATATGAAGCCATGCTGTCTGCTGTCCTGTAGTCCTTTGGCCTCTAGGAGGCCACCAGCCTCTCCTTCAGGATAGTCTCCATTAGCTTACCCACGATGGATGTGAGGCTCACTGGTCTGTAGTTTCCCGGTTCATCCTTGGGGCCACTCTTGTGGAGGGGCACCACATGAGCCATCCTCCAGTCCTGAGGTACACACCCCGAATGTAGTGAGGCATTAAATAGGTCTGCCAAAGGTCCTGCAAGGACCTCTGCAAGCTCCTTTAGTACCCTGGGGTGGATGCCATCTGGGCTTTATCACAACAGTTGACTAAAAAGCATTTCCAACATCCAGGGCACAATTTTCCTGTTGCTACCCCTAGTCTTCCACACTTTTCTTTATCACAACAGTTTTTTAAAAGCTGGCAAAATGTTGTAAATATTTGATGCAGGACAAGGGCATATTCTTTCAGCTTTACTGCTCCTTGGTAAACAGTTTGCATTTAACAGCAGCACATGGACAACAGCACACAGCGACACACTAGTTAACCTTGCTTCAGCTTTTTGGGCTACCCACTGCCAGATAACCAAAACGCTAGCCCCTTGCCCGAGCACCTTTCCTCCCTAAATTTAAAATCCAAAGCGGTGCCTCCATTTTGTAACCCCTCACCCCTGCCTTTTTGCAAACAACAGGTGGTATGCTGTTGAAGCTGACAGCAGTACCAGGTGGGGACTGGGTTCAGGGAGGACTAGGTTACTCGGCACAAGGGCTAGGTTTGGCTACTCTGCACAGGGGCACCCAAGTAAATTCGAACACAGGAAGCAATAACTGTAATGTCCAATACCAGGAATGGGATTCTAAAGTGTGGCTTTATTCACATCCAAGCAGAACAAAACAAAGCATAGATGGACCCCCACAGGGCTACACTTCTGGTAATGCAGATTAAGAATCAGAAGACTTCCTTAACACTTCATCCCTCAGGCTCTGAACCCACCAGGCACACAGCCCGGACTTGCACGCTGCTTTGGGTACACAGCCTGGGATTTCCCTGGCTCGGCTCCCCTGCCGGCCACTTGAACACCTTCCATTTGACATGGACACATTTTCTGGTGGCTCCCTAAACCACCTTAGAGCCTTCAACTCCATAAGGGAAACTTCCTTTTAATACCACATCTGGGTACTTTCCTCAGCACTGGCCAAGTGCCTGAGAGAAAGTAAAAGGGCCACAGAGCAAATCTGTAGAGGTGAATTTGGTTACTACTGATGAGGGGTCTCCCACCTCTCGCTTCCACAATTCATACCTGGCCATTTCTCTGGAAATTAAACATCTCTTTCTGAAAAGCTTGGCAATGTAGATTAAAGGGTAAATACTTGGCACATTTCCTTTACATGTCTTGGCTTTCCCCTTGTGCTGGACTTGAACATACTTTTACTTGGCTTAGCCCATTACTCTAGGCCTCCCACTGATTAAGCAGTCCAATCCCCACTTTACTTTACTCTTTGTGCTGGACTTGAACATACTTCTATTTGGCTTAGCCTATTCCTCTAGGCCTCCCACTGATTAAACAGTCCAATCCCCACTTTACAACACTTCAGGTGAAACATAGGCCCTATGTAGAGCAGACTCACCCTTTGGTTGCAGGTGCCCCACAGGCGATTCTTCACAGGAATTTCTTTACCACAGATTCTGGTGCAGCACAACTTGGAAAATAAGGCAGCTTCTTCCCTAGCCGGAACCAGGAGGGTTGCCCCTGGAATGACAGGCAAACCTTTCCACCTCCATCCCTTCAGGGATGGGGCACGGGGACCAGTAACAGTGGTCTCCACCACTTCAAAAACAGCGTACTGTGTTCCTCTTTTGGCGGAAACACACACCTCCCCTAACAATAGCTCTGTATCAGAGCTTTAGGCTCCAAGAGCCTGTGCACAGACTGCTGTGCTCCTCTCTTCAAGGCTGCTCACACACAACTCCCTTCAAAAACTCCCAACATTCTAACCTAACTCCCAACTGCAGATTCCAATGTGGCTCATGCAGCTGCGAAAGTTCTATGGTGATGTCATCCCTCAGCCTCAGCTGAGACTGAGAACAGAGTGAGACAGTGTGAAATCCATTTAACTGGAGTTTCACAAGCTGCCTTCCCTGACTACACTAGGTCTTACTGGGATTCTAGTAACCCCAGGTAACAGGGGGGTTACATAACTTTTATTACATTTTTTTGCAGTTCTACTGTATTACATCTGTCGCAATACTTATGCAACAATTTTTGCAAGCCTTTGGGCAGGATCCAGCAACTTTTATGCAACTCATTGAGAAACCCAAAAGCAATTTATTGGTGTAAAGGTTCAATGTGAACAATATTATAACTTTCTCTGGTCAAAGAGCACAACTAAAGGACAGTATTAGGAACTTTTTAATTGGGTTAAAAACTTGTTAGAGAGTTCTTCTGGCAAAACATTCCATGCAGTTGATGGTAACATATATGTAACACCCCCCCCCCCGATAATCCCACTCACCTGGGCTGCCCCGGCAGTCTTGGAGGCTGAGCAGTACCTCCCCAAGTGGCCGGGCCTGAGTCCTTACCGATAGTTTCTGTGGTGCCTTAGTGCCTCCACCTGGGGCCCCTGCATCGCCTCCTGTGGGTAGAACAGGTAAGAACGTTTCCCCGGGATAAGTAATAGGCTTCCCTCTAACGACTGTCCGTGATGACCCCCCCAGACTCACAATCACTCCGAACAATGATTTTACACACTCAGCAGGTGAAACAGATGAACAATAAATATACAGTTTATCACTACAAGCTAATACAAAGGAGGTGTAGTCTACGTTTCCAAAACCTCCTGGTTACCAAACATTCACTTATCCCACTTCCCCCCTTTCCCCTGGGTGCACCCAGACCAGTCACAGTTAATGGGTACCTCATGGTCTCTTAGTCTGCAGGCCTGCTGTTTACCGTTGAGGCCCTTACACACTCGCACAAGTTCCAAATAAAACAAAGATAAACTGGTGTAGAGGATGATTCCCTCCTGGCAAAGAAAACCGTGGTCTCCCCTGAGCTGCAGCTTGGGGTACTCACAGTGCCCAGAGAGGGCGACGACCCCTGCAGTCCACAGCACATCGTCTCCCTCAAAATGGGTAGTGTAGTTCTTCACCTGCCTAGCCTTTCCAGCTTTGCCTGCATGCCTTTGTATATGGCTTTCACCAGGCAGCCTCTTCATCCTTCTATCCCCTGTTCCTCTTATCTTTGCTATGGGGAGGCACATCAGTTCAACTTCCTCTGGTGCCTTTTAGTCTCCCCGGCTTCTCCCCTGGCAGGAAGATCTGTCCCTGATGCATCAGTCTTCCAGATGCTCCAGGCTGGAGATTGCAGTACCTTCAGGCCAAACAGTCTGTCCCAGTACTTTTGAGCAACCCACCTGAGGGGCCCTCCTGCACAGCCTGAGTGGCTGTCTGGCTCCTTCCTGTTCCTTATGCTTGAAAGAGGGGAGAGAGGGGGTGGAGAGGGATGCAGCCCCAGAGTCTTTGCCAGGCAAAAACCACCAAAACAGCCCTCTGGTTTCCTTTGGGGGGGGCCTTGGGATTCCCTTTCTTCCTGCCCCTCCACCCTGTTGTCCCTCCTCTCTCCCAAAACTCTTCCTCTCTCTGTCCCAAAGTCTTCTTCTCTCTCCCTCACCAGCTCTGCCTTTTCTCCACCCCTCTCTACTTTCTGCCATGGGGGAAGGGTAGCCAGAGCCTCCCTCTCTGCAGGCAGTTTTTCTCCTCTCTTGCTTTTTGGAGGGGGGAGGGATAACGCTGCCTTTTCTCTTTGTCCCAGCAGGTAAGCCCATTTTGGGGGGCTTACACATATGTCATCCATATCACAGAATGGTCTGAATCAGTCTGCAGTGTCTTGTATGACAGATATTGTTGTGAACAAAGCCCCAGCATGATACTTTTGCTCCAATTTTAGCAGGTGTCAGTTGGGATAGTTCATGTCGGGAACAAATATGTATTTGTTTTAGATATGTATATAACTGTAAGCAGGTAGAATGTTTGTTACTGTAATAACTTTCGTGTATTTATTTTGTGGTTTAATTTTTATCAGCTAGATCTCTGTATTTCAGCTGAGATAAAAATGTTTTGTAAATATGAAGGTGCGTTTACATGGCCACTCTGATAGAAGTTGTGGTCTGCTGTGGAGCTGCTGTAACCTCCCATACTGATCTGCTGTCATGTCCACATGGTCCCTCTCAATGCCAATGCAAGCTGCGCTGGAGAGGGGCTTTGAGTCAGAGGGCAGTCGGTTGCTTGACGACATCACAGTGATGGACCCTAGCACAGGCTGCTACCCTTCCTCCCTTCCCTGCCCACTACCAGCAGTCAGTTCCCTTTCCAGTGGTCCCCAACTCACCATACAGTTCTCATGATCTCATGAGGGGAGATTATCATGGGTCATGCATTCTGGGGTTAAGAAATGCCAATGTGCTGTGGTAGCCATTTTCTATTTTATTGGGTGCTGGTTTCTGGGTTTTGTGGGAGAGCTTATGGGAGGGAAGAGCAGGATGTTAGGAGCACCCATCTTGCATTGGAGGGAGTGGTGCAGCCTGCATATATGGCTTTTTACACTGCTCACTCCAGAACATGTCCCCAGTGCTGCTGCTACTGCTGGAGATGAGCAGGGACTGACTTACTATGATTGGATAAGTGTCCACACAGCCACATTTGAGTGCTTGGGTTGCTGTAGTGCAAATGGGGACATGTAAGCTGACTCCAAGTTTGCATGCTACTGGAGTCCTGGCCTGAGGAAGTCAGCTAGGGGGTTGTTTGGGCAAACAATAGAGATCCTGACAGCTAAAAAGTATTTCCACTTTAAAGAGGTGAATTGCTTTCATAATCATGGGCTCCGTTTTGAGTGTAAACAAAGTCAGAGTAGGGGAGACAGAACCCCCATGGACTTTACCAGATTGGAAGAAAAAAATGATGGACATTGCAATCCACAAAGGGTCCAGAGTACAAATCCGGTTTGGACCACTTTTCCAGATGGGAGGTTTTCCAGGAGACAAAGGACATGTCGAATCTATGAGCTCAGTGTAACATATTTGATGATGCTTCATTGGGGCCTGGCAATTGAGGGTTTTTGAGGACTTGTCAGAGCCTAGAAGGATAGTTGGGTTAGGGACCCTGAGCAGTTACCATCTAAGGCTCAAGTCTGCCCCGATTCAGTGGGATCCTGTAGGATAAGAAATTTCTCTACTTTGTTAATTATAAGAAGCTACAGAAAGAGTTTTCTATTTGTTTCTTTTTCTGTATGTAAACCATTTTTTTTAAATTCTGTAGAAACCTTGTAAGTCCCCTAGTCTTTGTGTATTGTGATATCCTGTAGATTGCGTAAATGCCGTGAAGCAATAAATTCTATTCATGCCTCTGTTTATTTATTTGTAATGTTTGACCAGGAAAGGCACACTAAGCTAATATAGCTTGTTTCCATGTGTGTACTGGGGGTGGGTTGCATGGACCTGTTTTATTGACAGGAGGCATGTTGGCCATGAAACTGGGGAAACTCCACTGCTCTTCTTCAATAAGCGTCATGTGATCTTTTACTTCCACCTCAACAGTGACCAGAGATGAGCATAAGGGACCTCGATTTTAATGTCTCATCCAAAGGATGGCACCTCAACAGTGCAGCACTCCCCTCATAGGCCACTACCATGTCAGTTATAGGTATTAACCTAAGTGCCTAGTGTGGGGCTAGAAGCCACTACCATCTGATCTTCTGGCCCAAGAGGTGAGTGTGCTACCTACTGAGCCACAGTCACTCTGTAATTGATTTTTTTACAGAAATAGTTAACTAATGGTATTGTCAAATCCACGATCCATCTCTGAAGGGGGAACAGTCAGCTACAGCTACCACAGCGCAAGAAGTGAAGTGCTATCTTAGGAGTCTTTGGAGTGAGTGACCAGTGAAGGCCATGTATATAGCTAAGGGAGCACTATACTGGGTGAACAGTGACTCTGGTGGGTTTTGGACCAAGAGAGTCCCAGGGTAAGAGAATCACTTATAAGTGGTGGCAGGTACTGAAGTGCCTTTACATGTGGTGAAGGCAGATACAATTGGCAACCTGTTTCTGACTACATTCTGCGTGAGGACAGGTTGTGACAAATGGGTGCCAGTGGTGAGGATTTCAGAAGGACTGTCAATAACCTAGTTAACTATCCAATTACAGAACAGGATATTAAATAAGGGAACACAGAGTACACAACTACTGTTATTTCTGTTTCTAGCAAAACTAGTTGGAGAGGCAACATTATGTCTGGACCATATGAAAAGTGCACTTTGATAAACTTGCAAGAGTTTTGCAAAAGGAGAAGGATAAATTATGAGGAAAGCCAGTCAAGGGCAGAACTCATAAACATTCTCAAGGAAAGTGACTTGGGGTGCATTATAAAAGTAGTCACTGCTAGCCTAAGTTGTGGGACAGATACTGGAGAGCATGAAAGTGAGCCCAAGTAAGGAACTAGGGCAGCTTTGCAGGTACAGAGGATGAAGATGGAGCCTGTTCTGCTTCGGGCAAAGGCTGAGGTACAGTTGCAGAAGATGTCACTGGAAGCAGAGGAGTGAGAGAAGGAGGTGAAGTGAAAGGCTGATGCAAAGAAGCAAAAGGATGAGGTGCAAGAGAAAGAGCACGACCATGAGATCCAAATGAAAGAGCATGAGCATGTGAGAGAGATGGAGATTCTGTGACAGAGGACAACAGCACAAATTGTGTGCAAGTATTATGGCATGAGGGGTTTAACCCAAGAAGGTAAAATTAATCCTAAAATGTTTCCCAGATGTCAGAAGGAGGCTGATCTTGATTTGTTTTTAAAATCTTTTGAGATACTCTGTGGGCAATTTGAACTGGACAGGGCTTCTTGAGTGAGTCACCTTTTGCCACTGCTTACAGACAACACATTGGAAGATTTTGCCTGAATAGACAATGAGGACTGCATGTACTATGATGAAGTGAAAAATGTCTTGCTAAAGCATTTTGAGTTAACTTTTAAGGCCTATGGCAAATATTTAGAGGACTCACAAGGGCACTGGGAGATAGCTGTGCTGAAATTTGTGTGCAGTTAAATAATTTGTTAGAATGCTGAGTAGAGGGTGCAAAAGCTTTCTATGTAGAGGAAATAAAAGATTTATTTCTTCTGGAAACATTCCTAAAAAGTATACCTGAAGAGCTGAGAATATGGTTGTTGGATAGAACTCCGAGCTCCATGAGGGTGGCAGCCAAGAGGGCTGATCAGTTCATAGCCAGCTGACCATCCTCTCATCGCAAAGGTAATGGGGAGGAACATCAAGTGGTTTTAAGGGAATCTGGGGAAGGGGCAACCCTAAGGAATCAGGCCTATGCCCTATCCAAAAGGGAAGCCATGTTGATTAATTGGTAAAGAATCAGGTGAATGCAGGGGCTAAATCTGCCAGAAATTGAGGCATTTGTCATACTGTTGCCCCAAAAATATGGCAAAAGGTGTAGGTTCAGCTGGAGGGGTACCTTGGGATGCTCTCAGCAGTTAGTGGCCTGTACACAGGGTGCAGTGTCCTCTAACTCCACTTCACACTATGTGTTTGTAAATTGAATGGTGACCCAGGGACTGGGGGACACGGGGCCTCCATTTGTATGGTGAAGCAGGATATGATTCCGGAGGAACAGATCCTGCCTGGCCAGTTTTATAGAATTACAGGAGTGATGAGTCCTGTGGTACCAGTGCCAATGGCCAAGATCTTTGTAAGCTGGAAAAGTGGCCAGGATATATGGGAGGTGGGTGTTTACCATACCTACTCATGGATGTAATCATAGGTACTGACTTTGATAGAAAGGCTAATATTGTGTGTGCCAGTACCCATAGCAAGGCGAGGGAACCAACTCCTGAGGACACAGAGGGGGGCAGTGCATGAAGAAGCAACCCCTACCTCAGTAGCAGGAGAAGCTGTAGCTGAAGAATGAACTGGGAGCAGAAGTTCTGAGCCACAGCTACAGATTTAAGAGAGCCCAGCCGTGAGCAGCTGTCCCACAGCAGATTGTGGTTTGGAGAAGGTCAGGCATGCAGAGCTGGGGAGAGATAGGCCAGCTGAAACAACCCTGCAAAAATTAAGGGAGTTAGCCATCAGGGTGGAAGGTGCCAGTCAGGGTTCAGAGAAAAGGGAGGTGTAGTGGGAGAATAGACTTCTGCACCATGAGTGGGTTCCCAAGGGAGGATTGAAGGAAGGGTTACTCCATAAGGTAGTGGTTTCCAGGGAATATAGGAAGTGGCTTCTGGCCTTAGCCCATGACATACCCTTTTGTGGACACTTGGGGGTCAGACATACAAAAATGCAGCAGACTAACAACTTTTACTGGCCCACAATTTTTAGGACATGACAAACTACTGCCTGTCTTGTCCACCATGTCAGAT
This sequence comes from Neoceratodus forsteri, assembly GCA_016271365.2. Taxonomy (NCBI): domain Eukaryota; kingdom Metazoa; phylum Chordata; order Ceratodontiformes; family Ceratodontidae; genus Neoceratodus; species Neoceratodus forsteri. Next base: position 1,077,619,315 of record CM028131.1, read on the forward strand.
GGTGGAAAAGGTTGGGGATAAGGCTAAGGTGGCTTTGATTCCTCTACATATTATTGAAGATCTATTTAGGCAAGTTGCCATGGACATTGTGGGGTCAGTTAGCACCCCACATCACACCAGTATGCAGTACATTCTTGGTGGTCATAGATTATGCCACAAGACACCCAGAGAGTGCCGTTGTCCTCCATCAAGGCTGAGAAACTGGCTGACAAACCACTGGGGAAATTTAGCTAGGTGGGCTCCCCCAGGAGATTTTGTTGGATCAGGTCACCAACTTAAATGTCTGATCTGATAGTCTTTGGAAGAAGTCTGAGAGTAATGAGCTCAGGGCCTCACCATACCAACCGCAGACTAACAGTCTGGTCAAGGGAGTCAATGAGCCTCTAAAGACCATTTTAAGGGCATTTGCTGACTGGCATGCAAGAGAGTGGGACAAGTATTACCCCATCTCTTATTCACACATAGGAAAGTCTGACAGGAGTCCTCAGAGTTCTCACCCTTCAAGTTTCTGTTTGGTCATAGGCTAAGGGGTCCCCTTGATTTGGTAAGGAATGAATGGGAAAGTGATCTTGCTTCCCAAGGGGCATCTATTGTGGAGTATGTTCTGAATTTTAGGTCACTGCTCTAGGAGCTCATGGAGTTAGCTCAGGATCACCTAGCCACTGTATAACATAGGCAGAAGATGATTGTAAAGTCAGGCAATGGGTGATGGTACTCATCCCTGTCCAGCAGAATAAATAGCAGGTGGCGTGGGAGGGACCTTACTTAGTGGTCAGGATGGTAAATGATGATAATTACATGGTGGAGCTACCAGACAGGAGGCACAGACAGCACAAACAGAGGGTCTATCATATAAATATGATGAAGCCCTACCAAGACCAGGATGATGTGGTCCTAGCTGTGTACAGATATCTGGAGGAAGAGGCCAAAGCAGACCCACTGGTGGATCTCCTGGGAGAGGTTAAGGGAGAATCCTTCGTGGGTGCTGTCACCTTCTCTGAATGACTGACATTGACCAAAGCTGCTGAAATGTGTGAGGTGCTGTGTACATTTGGTGAAATGTTCATAGGGAAGCTAGGTATACCACTATGACAAAGTACAATGTGGATACAGGGCCCCAAGCCTCACTGAGAAAGCTACCCTACAAAGTCCATATAGGAGTAAGACATGCCACAGACAGGGAGATCAAGGAGATACTGGCTCTCCAGGTGATCCAGGAGTCCAGTAGTCCCTAGGTCTCCCCAGTGGTGCTAAGCAGGAAGGTCATGTTAAACAAATCTGATAGATTTCTTTGACTGGGTGACCAGGGAAGTGGATCAATGGGGAGTGGTGGATGTAGCCTACATGGATTTCAGCAAGGCCTTCGACACAGTTCCACATAAGAGGCTTGTAAACAAGCTAGGCAACCTGGGAATGGGTCCCAAAGTGGTAAACTGGGTTAGAAACTAGTTGAAGGATAGAATATGATGGTGGTAAATTGAGCTCAAGCCAAGGAAAGGAGGGTGACCAGTGGGGTGCCACAGGGATCAGTTCTGGGGCCAGTCTTTTTCAAAGTCTTCATAAGTGACATTGTGGAAGGACTGCAAGGAAAGGTATGCCTCTCTACAGATGACACTAAGATCTGCAACAGGGTAGACACTCCTGGAGGGGTGGAAAAAATGAGGAGGGACCTAGGTAAACTTGAGGAATTGTCAAAAGTGTGGCAGCTAACATTCAATGCGAAAAAGTACAAAATCATGCATTTGGGGGAGAGGAACCCAGGGGAGGCTTATGTGATGAGTGAAGAGATTCTGATGGCCATCAAACAGGAAAAAGATCTGGGGTACTCATATCAGATGACCTAAAGGTGGCCAAACAATGTACCAAGGCTGTGGAGAAAGCCAGTGGGGTAAAGGGATGCATAGGGAGAGGTATCAGTATCACCAACAGAAGAAAGGAGGTGGTGATACCTCTGAACAAATCACTAGTGAGACTTCATCTGGAGTACTGTGTCCAATTCTGGAGACCACATCTCCTTAAGGACATAGATAGGGTAGATGCAGTTCAGAGAAGGGCAATGGTGTAGGGCCTGCACCAAAAGTCATATGAGGAGAGACTGGAGAACCTAAATATGTATACCCTGGGGGGGATATGACAGAGACATTCAGATATCTCAAGGGCATAAATAAGGTACAGAAGGGTAGCATTTTTCAGAAAAAGAGTTGTTCTAGAACAAGGGGTTATGACATGAGGCTGGAAAGGGATAGACTAAGGTGTAACATGAGGAAGCAGTTCTTTACAGAAAGGTGATGGATGGATGGAACTGCCTCCCAGTGGAGGTGGTGGGGGCAAATTCAGTAGTGGAATTCAAAAATACATGAGAGAGTCATAGGGGAACCCTAGCAATAGAAAAGTGAACAAAGCTGGAGATCAAGCAGGGTCTGTGGTTTTTGCAACAGGTACGGAAAATTGTCAGACTGGGTGGGCCTAGCGGTCCTTATCTGCAGTCAGTTTCTATGTTTCTAATCCCTAAAAATGATGGGACTGCAAGGTTCTGTGTCAACTACCACATGCTTAACAGCTGCACAGAGTCAGACGCACACCCCATGCCCAGGACGGATGAGGTCCTAGAGAGGTTGGGGGGCCCTCTACCTGCCCACCACAGACTTGATAAAAGGCTTTTGGCAGGCACCTCTGACCACAAAGCCACAGAAAGGTTGACTTCTTTACTCCATTTGGATTATTTGAGTTCAGATTAATGTCTTTTGAGATGAAGAAGGTGCCAGTCACCTTTCAGTGGCTTGTGGGCTGCATTCTGAATGGGGTAGGAGTTTTCTCTCTCTACAAGGATGACATCACCATCTATAACCACACTTGGGAAGAACATGTCAAGCACATGAACGAGGTGCTCCACTTATTGCAGGCTGCTGGTTTGACAGTCGTGGTGGAGGAGTGACAAATAGGAATGGCAGAGGTGTCATACCCTAGGCACATGGTAGAGAGTGAGTACATATGGCCTGAGCCAGTGAAAATTGAGGCCATACAGGGATGGGACACAACCACAACCAAGAGAAAAGCATAGGACTTCCTAGGGATGGCAGGGTACTACCATAGGTTTGTGTTGAATTTCATTAGTATGGCCAAACCCCTGTCTGATCTCATCAGGAAGAAAATGACAGAAAAGATTCAGTGGATGGAAACCTTCTATAGTGTGTTTTATCAGCTGAAGGGGGCATTGTATCGGGCTCCTGTGCTCACCAGCCTGGGCTATTCTGTAAGGTTTACTGTGCTTGTAAATGCATCTGATCATAGTCTAGGCACAGTTCTGACTCAGGTTATGCACTTGGAAGAAGAACATCCAGTCATGTGCCTGAGCAGGAAGCTGCTGTCCAGAGAGGAGGCCTATGCCACAATTGAGAAGGAGAGTCTGTGTATTGTCTGTGCTTTGCAGAAGCTGCTATCCTATTTGTATAGGAGGGAATTCACCCCGGTCACTTACCACAACCCCCCTCATGAGCCTGGTACTACAGTGCTATAGCATAGACAATAGGCACTACAGTGTGTCACAGCATGGCAATGCAGACTGGTTGTCTAGGCAATAGTTAGTGCCCCCTTTTTAACTAGGAGAGGAGCTATGAGAAACTAATATGTGGTTCACCCAGAAAGTGAACTAAAGGCATAACAGGTGGAGCCAACCGGCTCACATGAAAAGCAAACATAATTTAGCGGTGCTAAGGGATTTGTTCTTCATTTCTCATGGGATGGGGGTGTTACAACATTTGTGTATTTTTTGTTTTGTCTTTGTGTTTAAATTTGATTATCAGCTAGATCTCTGTAAGTATTTCAGCTGAGATAAAATTGTTTGGTAACTCTAAGTTTTCATGCCACTGAAGTCCAGGCCTGAAGCAGTCAGCTAGTGGTCCTTTGGGCAAACAATAGAGTTCCTGTCAGTTACAGGGTACTTACACTTCAAAGAGGTGAATTGCTTTCATAATCATGGGTTCTGTATTGAGTGCAAACGAAGCTAGAGCAGGGGAGATGGAACTGTCATGGACTTTACCAGTTGGGAAGACAAAGAGATGGAAATTGCAATCCATGAAATCAGGGTCTGGAGTACAAATCCAGTTCAGATCAGTTTTCAAGATGGGAGGTTTTCCAGGAGACAAGACATGTCAAATTTATGAAGTCAGTATGACATATTTGAGGATGCATCATGGGGGTCAGCTGAAGGTTTTTGAAGACTTGCAAGACCCTAGCCAGTTAGTTAGATTTGGGACCCTGTGCAGTTACCATCTAAGGCTCGAGTCTGCCTTGATTTACTAAGATCCTGTGTGGTAAGAAATCTCTCTACTGTGTTAGTTTTAAGAAGCTATAGAAAGAGTTTTTCTGTTTCTTCTGCTGTATGCAACCATTTTCTTTTTAATTTCTGCAGTAACCCCCTAATTCCCATAATCTCGGCATTTTGCGATGTTCTGTAGATTGTGTAAATATTGTGAAGTGGTGAATACTATTTTTACATACTTCATGCCTCTGTGACTGAATCTTTTGGGGGTATAGTTAACTGTTTGTATTGACAAATCCACAATCTGTCTGTGAAGAGGGAGCAGACTGCAATAGTTACCACAGTGTAAGAAGTGAAGTATTGTCTCGGAAGTGAGTAACTGCGGCATATCCTGTCCATAGCTAAGGAAGTACTGAGCTGTGCGAACAGTGGCTCAGGTGGCATTTGGACTGAGAAAGTTCCCAAGTAATAAAATCACTTCTGAGTGGTGGCAGCTACTGAAGTACCCTCACAGGTGTGGAGGGCTGAAAAAACTATCAACCTGTTGCAGATTGTATCCTCAGCATGGGCAGGTTGTGACAGTTATGCTTTGTTAACACGACTGATCTGTATTCAAAAGGATTATACTGTGCAATAAATCAGACCTTGAAAAATGTGTACTCTGTGAACCAAAGGTGATTACTATGGTTTAGGCATAAGATGGGAGTTGTGTGATCAGTGGCCACTGGCCATCTGAATGGTGCTATGAAGCTTTTCTAAAAGGAACAGCCACTGGCTGTGTTTGTGCAATTTTTGCACATAAGCTAAATCTAACTTTTCTTTGTTACTGAAAGTGCATTTCAGAACTTCAGTGGAGCCTGTCAGATGCAACACAATACTGCAGAATTTTGCTACAGACTCAGTCCAGAAAACAGGCAGTTTCAATGCCAGTTAATCCCTTTTGTCATGCAGGACTCTGTGACGCTGCATTGCATCATGGCGGTCTCTGTTTTAAGAGACTTTTCTGATTCTGTACAAGGCTTGCACACATTGTTTTTAATACCTGTAGTACACATTAACAGACTGAAACAGATACAGCCACAGGAGGGTTGACTGAACATTACAGTAACAGCTTTAAGCAATACTAGATGGGGATGTCAAGAGAGAGAAAATTATTTTACCTTTCTCATTGTGACCCTGGAAATGTACCAAATGTTCAAGGCCTGTATGGCTTCATGATGTGATACAGCACTGCCTTTTGCCGCTTCCTGTTTAATGTTATCTTGTTTTTTCAGAGGGCCTCTGCAATCTACTTCAAACTAAAGATCTAGATCTACTCAGTGACAGCATTACACTGGCCTTTATTGATATTCTGGTTCCTCAGGGAAATGAAGAGAAGCTTAAAGAGCACCTTTCATGATGGTCCAAAAAGTTACAGCTTATAGTCATCATATGCAGTACTAGACCCGAAAGGGTGTGTTCATTTGTTATTTCTGGCCAAGGTTTACTCTGCCTTCCATAGTTTGGATTAATTATTGAGCTCTGCTGCACTTGCCTTTGCTGTTCAGCTGCTGGCTCCTGATGACATCACTGTTGAGCAGAGGAGTGACTCACACTGTGCAGTACAGTGCAGTCACAGCAATTTTGTAAGGGAAAACTATCAGTATTCAATGTACATACTGTGTTTCCCCCTTCTCCAAGACACCCTGCTAGCAAAGCATTATGCCAAAATCCAAATGCCTTGTCAGTATGTTTTTTTTTTTTTGTAAAATTGACTTACTTCTGCCTCTGTAACAAAGCATGGGGATTGAGAGAAGATATAGTTGCTGTCAGCACCTTTCCCAGTCCTTTTGACTTTCATGCATAAATTACCCTATTTTGTGAAAGACAGGACATGAAACTTACAAGAACAGGAGGCAGAGTTTCAACTGCTAGAAATACATCTTATAAAAGAGAGCAATATTTTGTTGAGAGGTAGAGAGAGACTGAGATTTTAAAGAGTGCCTTTATAGTCCTTTTGACTTTCATGCATAAATTACCTCTTCTTGCATTGATTCTGGAATTGTATTTCACTACTGTCCTGTGCAGTTAGTTTTTGCATTCTGAACTGCTGAAATCTGCAGGGTGTACCAGAGCTTCTGTAGCAAGCCAGCTGTTTCTGTGGACCCAGGGCTGTACTGCTGACATTACTATATGGCAGAGGAGTGACACACACACAAGTCAATTTTACAAAAAACATACTGACAAGGCATTCAGATGTTGGCATAATGCATTGCTAACAGGGTATCTTGGGGAAGGGGAAAACTCAGTGGGTGGGATATTCAGAAATGCACCTGGCACGGGCGCAAGCAGGGCGCAGTACAACTGGGATGCACCAGGGCATGGACTGGGTGATATCCAGTGGAGCTGCACCATGGCTCAGCACTGCTGAATATTGCAGCCTGGCCTCCTGCATTGTGCATGGCACAGTGGCACTGCATCAGCGCAAGTGTAAAGAGTGGAGCAGGGGGATGCACCAGCGCAAGTGCGGTTGTGCTAGGTGCAGGAGCTGCGATATTCAGTGATGGATATGCAAATGGGGCCATAATGCATGCAAGGCGCAACTGGGGCCATTTGCATGTCAGTATGGCCCCATTTGCATGCAGATGTGCCGATCCCCTGCGACTTGCACCTGGCGCCCTGCCAGGCTGCAGCCGTTGGGGACCGATGCCCTCTGCACAGTGTGGCAAAGTGCCTCAATGCCTGATCGCGGGCATAAGTACATGTAAAAACACATCCAATATCTCTGGTGGTCCAGTGGACTGCTAGAAGCCTGATCGCGGGCATTAGTTTATTTCAAAACATTTTATTTTATCCCTGGTGGTCCAATGGACTGCTTCCAGCCCGATCACAGACATTAGTATATTTCAGAACATTATACTTTATCCCTGGTGGTCCAGGGGACTGCTTCCAGCTCGATCGCGGACATTAGTATATTTCAAAACATTTTACTTTATCCCAGGTGGTCCAGCGGTACCCCCCACCTGCCCACTGGACATGGTTTTCAATGTACCTATGCCCACGATCGGGCTGCAGGCGGTTCACTAGACTACCAGGGATAATGTAATATGATTTTAACTATACCAATGCCCATGATTGGGCTGCTAGTGGTCCACTGGACCACGAGGGATATTGGACGTGGTTTTAATTACACTCATGCCCACGATCAGGCATGGGGGGGCCTGGAAGCTGATGGACCCTGGCCCCAGAGCTTGGGTGGCCACCCACAGCTGGTGGCTGCTGTGTTGTGCCCTGCAATATGGCAGCTCACCTGTGGGTGGCCAGCGCCTGCTCCTATTTCCTTTTGGCTCAACTTTGAGCACCAGTGTGCGGCGCAAGTAGGGGCTGCACCAGCATATGTGCTACACATCCCAGGCTGAATATCAGGATGTGCGGAATATGCATGGGCACGCCCCCCGCACTTACACTGCATACATTACTGGTATACCCCGGTGCATCGGGATCTGCGCGGTGCAACATCCCCTTTTGAATATCGCGCCGGGGCACATCGGTGTGTTGTGCCATGCACAACCCCTTTGAATATTCCACCCATTATGTACATTGAGTACTGGTAGTTTTCCCTTGCAAAACTGCTGTGACTGCACTATACTGCACTGCACAGTGTGTCACTCCTCTGCCCTATAGTGATGTCAGCTGTACAACCTGTATCTACAGAAACACCAGGCCTGCTACAGAAGCTCTGGTATACCCTGCAGTTTTTAGCAGTCCAGAATGCAAAAACTAACTGCCCAGGATAGTAATGAAATACAGTTCCAGAATCAATGCAGCAAAAGGTAATTTATGCATGAAAGTCAAAAGGACTGGGAAAGGTGCTCTTTAAAGAATTACTCCATGTGCTTCACTCACTAGCCCTGTGGTTATGTGTTGTGCACACTTGATGGTGACCCCAGTTTGGGAGCAGACTCGGGAGCTGGGACAGGCGGCCGAGGGGGCTAGGTTGGCATTGATATGCAGCACCGCTCCCAGCCAAGCAGATCTGACACCAAGTTCTGCCACAGTGACCCCAGTGGTGGGCTGAGGAGCTTGACTCCTTCATAGGATGTTACTGCATGTGCACTAGGCTTGTAGATGTCATGCTTGGCACTGCAGGAGAAAATGGGAGAGAACAGGGAGGTGTAAAACAAGTGGTGGAAAAATGGTGTCTGTCCAAATGAAGGTAGTGGCACTTGCTCCTGACTGCATTTGTACTCCAGGAGTGGGGGTGGTGATGCCTGTCTTCCTCCTAGCCTAGTCACAGGGAGTAATCTGAAGGAGACTGAAGTAAGTAGGTTGTCCAGCTGCAGGGTAGCAGATCACTAGCTCAACATGTGGAAATGCATGCGACAGAAGACCCAGGGGAAAATGTCTGGATGGAAAAAAAGAATTACTCCATGTGGCAACATCATTTGCTGCACCAGGCAACATTAACCCTGGCAGCTTAACAGAAAGACCTCACCCACAATTCAAGTATCAACTTGCTCCTTATTTTGATGAGTATGTAGCAGAAACTGGACTATGTGGGAATGAATCTATGTGATAAGGCGAAAGCCCAATCACGATTGGTGGCAGGGTGAGCGTACATAATCAAAAATCAATTATAGCGATGTACATCCCCGGTGCACAAGAAAATGGCACTGGGGACTTAGATTTTAATTGCTCAGTGAGGGGGCTATGCCCCCCGCAACCCCTCTGTGGGGGCTTTACAGCCCACACCCCTATTAAAGGATCTTAATTCCAGTGGGGCATGTTGGGGGGTATGTGCAAAATCTTGAGAAATAAAATTTCAGGCCGGTACATAAAAATGTAGGTGCCCTGGACCTGAACCCGAACCCTCTCAGCATTTGGCTGCCATCCACCCACCATGCTATGGGGCCAGCTCGGCAGCCCCACGCCAACCACACAGGCCAACCCTCCTTTCAGTCACGCTCGCTCCCCCCGCATGTGTATACATATAGTGATGTTCTGTTGCTATATCGCCCACCTCCCCATCCGGTCACCCTTTCTCAGTGGTAACCCCATCAACATGCGCCGGGATTGAGTCACCGTTATTGCAAGCACTCAAGTGCGGCGATCCATTCACGGGCTACCGGAGGTGGGATCTAATCTCTGAAACAGAGTAACAAACTAAAATTGATTATACAGTTATCAGTTACATGGTTGGGGTTTTGAGACCTTCTTTTTCAAAAGAGACAGTGGAGCTACTGAAAATACAGGCTTTGAAAGTGAGTCTTTGCTTTTTTTGAAAAGGTTGTATTGGATGTTAGTATGTGCAATAACTATGGTGTAGAACTTCCTCAAGAAGAATTGATTGTAGTGCAAAATTCATTAAGTCTCTGTCCAATTAAAAGTGTCCCTGAAACATCAGTGCTGCTATTGTGGGTGTGCATGCCCTGAATATTAATGTAATACAACCCCCTCATACCACCTCTACCACAATGTTCAGTGAAGGTGAAGGGAAGGCAATAACCTCAGGGGAGACTCCCATGTCTAGTGGTAATATAGATGTTTTGTCTTGCCAGAAGCCACCCCAGTGTAAAAGTACAGTTTCCAAACTTGGCTTTTCGCCACACACTCTGGAAGTATGGCCCACTGGGGCACCATTTGTAAGTGTCTGGGCCACCCCAGCAGAACTACTTTGGCTACGCTCCCCTGTGCCCCTTCAGGGGAGACCACTTACCTCCACTCTCTTTCTTTGACACACCAACAGTGCATCCCTTTACACCAGCTGTTTTCATGTACAAGTCTTGCACCTCTTGCATCAACTTCCCGTCACATTCTTCTTCCCTTGTCTCCGGGGACAAACAGAGTCACCCTTATTTGATCAAAAAATAGAGTTTGATATTACACCATACTGTGCACATTTCATTCCCATTAAGCAACTTGGGATAACATAACTTATTAAAAGCTAAAACAGAAACTACCATGCAGTTGTTTTAAGCGTTGTGGGGGTAGGAAGAAGTAGGCTGCTGGTTAACTAGGATCTGCAGCTTATCCATTAGGTAGGGACATGGGCAGACTGGGTGGGCCAAGTGGTCCTTATCTGCCGTCAAATTCTATGTTTCTATGTTGTGATGCATTTTAAACTCTGTACCCTTTAATAATAATATTGGACGCAGGACATGACACTTCAGACTTATATGCAGTATTTCAAAACTCAGATCATTTATCTACACAGTGTGTACACAACAATAGTTGGTGACAGAGGACTGTAAAATTGGTGCCTTGATCCATGCCCTGCCTAGGGCACAGTCATAATTTAGTGATAATAGTCACCAAGAAATAAACATTTCTGTGCATGGTCCTGGACTTGCTAGTTGTGGGTTTGAGTCTTAGCAACATAAAATATTTAACTTATTTACGCAGTGACGTATTTTCCCAGTTGCATGAGTGACCTAGATTATTTATCATATATTTATTAAAAATGTCGCGACCAGGATAGGCTCACAGTTCCAGGGCTCACTTTCAGGTGTGACCCAGGGGAGAGGATACATCTGGGAGTGAAACGGCAGTAACAAAGTAACAACAATGGGTGCATGAACATATACAATAAAATCACAGTGCAAGTACTTAAGCTCAGAAAAAAAACAAAAACATTGTAAAAAGTGTGCATGTATGTCAGTTATGGGGTGGCCAGGTGAAGAGCTAAGGAGGCATGCTGCCAGTGAATGGCAAGATATTTGTACAGAACCATTGAGGTGTAAGATTAAGATTACAGAGTACACTGAGTTTTGAGCTATACAATTCAGTAAGCAATGCAAGGTGAAACTGGTAAAATAGTGTGTGTGTGTGGGGGGGGGGGGATTGGACATGAGTTGTTGTAATGTAGAAAAAAGAGGAAGAAGCCTAGCATTCGTTTGAGCGGTGTGTCAGTAAAAGTGGCTTGAGAGCATGCAGGGAGGAAGAGAGATGGATGGGGAAAGTGAGGTTGTTCCACAATGTTGGAAGTGGGACAGAGGAAGCAGACTGGCCTGCTGCAGATTAACTGTAAGGGATATGACAGGAATGAACACCAGATGAATGGATGGAGTAGGGGGAAGGGATGGCAGGGATAAGGCAAGAGGATAAGTAAGTGGGAACAGTGGCAAGCCAATATTTGGCCATAAAGGAGGAATTATGTGAGATGCACAACACATCAAGGTAGGGGAAAGAGCGATAGTAGATAGAGTGCAGTGATGGGCGAGAAACAGTTTTATGTGATAAGAGCATGCTTTTTATGTCACCAACCAAAAAGAGAGACTAAAAAACCTCCTGAAGAAAAAAGTGCGACCAACATCAGATCAACCATTGCACAGAGCAATGGCTGTAAACATCCTGTATCCAGAACAAAAAATACACTTTTTTAATGCGTCACACTCAACAAGGATTGTCAACTCCAGGGTAGGTGGTGGACTCCATAAAAAACAAAACAACCCAGGACCAAAAAATTATCTCCCGCGCCACAGCCTAAACCTGGGTCCTCAAGCTCAACAGGCAGTGGCTGTAGCCACTATGCCAAACAGCCAGCTCAGTAGGGCTTGTCCAAACAAAGCAACATATCCTGTTTGAGTGAGTGCAGCTCACTGTTACACTTGCTGTGCATTACTGCTCAGTGTTCTTTCACACTCTCTCTTCTTACGAACAGTTTTATTGAGTCGCTCAAATTGAGATGCTCAATAAGACTCTCTCAGAACACTGTATATCACAGGAAGTAGATCACTAATGGCAATGCAGCAGAAGAAATGGAATAGGGAGTGTAGCATGGCAAATATAGACTTTGAGGGAGGACTGTACTCTACACCTGCTTATAAAATGGGTTCCAAAAACCCTTTATTCTGATTCATCAAAATGGGTCACCTGACCATGGATTAATTCCCCAAAAAAACACTGCTGGGTTGCCGAACTACAAAATCCTGACTGACAGCAATGTTAAGTGACCTAGTCAGATCATTCCACCAGAAAGACGTGTAAAAAAAAAAACTACAACTACGGCATCCTCATTAGGACAAATCCACTTAGTGAACTCTGAACCTAGTGAACCTAGAAGAACTCTGGAAAATAAAAGCAGATAATTACAATGGGGATGGATACGATCCACCCCAGAGTACTGAAGGAACTCAGGGAAGTGCTGGCGGAACCACTGGCTACCCTTTTCAGTGCATCACTAGAGAAACGAGAGGTGCCTGAGGACTGGAGGAGGGCAGATGTGGTCCCTCTCCACAGGAGCGGAAGCAGAGAGAAAGCAGGCAATTACAGACCTGCAAGCCTGACTTCAGTAGTGGGGAAACTGGTGGAGTCCTTACTTAGGGAGAGGACTGTGAAGTTTCTGGAGGATAGTTGAGCACAGGATCCAAGGCAGTATGGATTCTCAGTGGGAAGGTCCTATAAGATGAATCTTATAGATTTCTTTGACTGGGTAACCATGGTGGTAGATAAGAAGGGGTAATGGATGAAGCCTACCTGGATTTCAGCAAGGTCTTTGACATCGTCCCACACAGGAGATTGCTAAATAAATTGGGGAGCCTGGGAGTGGGTCCTACGGTGGTAAAGTGGGTTAGGAACTGGCTAAGGGACAGGACTCAGAGGGTGGTGGTAAATGGCATGAAATCTGAGGAGAGGGAGGTGACCAGCGGGGTGTCACAGGGGTCGGTGCTGGGGTCAGTCCTATTCAATGTCTTCATTAGCAACATTGCAGAGGGTCTGTAGCAAAAAGGTGTGCCTCTTCATAGATGACACCAAGATCTGCAACAGAGTGGACACACTGGAAGGGGTGGAAAAAATGAGAAAGGACCCAAGCCTATTAGAGGAGTGGTCGGGTATCTGGCAGTTGAGTTTCAATGCTGAAAAGTGCAAGATCATGCATCTGGGTCACAGGAATCCAAGGGAGGAGTACAGGATGGGTGGGGATATTCTGGCCACCACAAGTCAGGAGAGAGACCTGGGGGTTATCATATCTGATGACCTGAAGGTGACCAAACAGTGTGAAAAAGCAGTGGGGAGAGCAAATAGAATGTTGGGGTGCATAGGGTGGGGCATAACAAGCAGGAGGAAAGAGGTGGTGATGCCACTGTACAGATCACTAGTGAGGCCTCAGCTGGAGTACTGTGTCCAGTTCTGGAGAGCACATCTCCGTAAGGACATTGACAAAATACAGGCAGTCCAGAGAAGGGCAATGAAGACAATACATGGACTGCACCAGAAGCCCTATGAGGAAAGACTTAAGGACCTTAATATCTATTCACTGGAGAAAAGAAGGGAGAGGGGAGGTATGACAGAGACTTTCAAGTACCTTAGGGAATAAACAGGGTACAGGTGGAAAGCATATTTCAGAGAAGTCTCTGCACAAGAACAAGGGGGCATTATATGAAGTTGAAGGGTGGAAGGCTCAGGGGTAATGTTAGGAAGCACATTTTCACTGAGAGGGTGGTGGAGCCATGGAACAGCCTTTCAGCAGAAGTGGTGCTTGTGAAAACAATATGGAGGTTCAAGAGTGCATGGGACAGACATAAGGGGACCCTGGAGATGTGCAGAGCAGGAGAGCCACAGTTCAAATAGGATCTGGGGCTGCAGCACTGAGTAGGGAAATGGGCAGACTAGGTGGGCCATATGGTCCTTATCTGCCAACAGATTTTATGTTTCTATGTAATGGAGAACTACAACTATGGCATCCTCAGTAGGACAAACTCATCAGGCAGAAGAACTATTTTATTACAAATTCATGTGGACAATATTTTTTTAAATATTCATTTAGGTATACCTCTAAAATAAAATTGTCCATTTTATAAGCAAATTAACCCCACTCCAGGGCATGGATTTACTGAGAAATAATCCACTTCTGGGTGTTTCTTTTTTTTCCTTTTTGAGCTTGCTTTATGCCCTTACTCACCGGACGTCCTGGCCTCTCTCTGATGTGGTCAATTGGGATGTCGCCCTCTTCTGCACACCTGAAGTTCTCCAGCCGACTCCTGATGGGGTCTATCTCCCTCTGTCTCCTCTGGTCACCCAGCCCCCTGGCTCTGAGCCCCATGGGGTGGGGCCATTGTCTCCTACTGGTGCTCTATCTATAATCTGGTAGAGCGACCAAGCAGTGGAGGGAGAGCCAATCATCGGCTGGCAGAACCTGGAACTGTACGTGGGGCTGTCCCACTGGGCCTACCTTCATCTACTAGGCGACTGGGGTTTTTCCACTTTTCTTGTCCCCCCATAGTCTCGGCAGAGCAGTGCGCACCAGCGTGAGATGTGCACGTTCCTGCACATGTTCACAGGAGTACCACCACAGCCAATCTTCTTTCTGGAGAGCCCGACTGTAGCTACACCCCCAGTCTCCACTGGGGGTCACCAGACAGCAGGGTCTTCTATCCCCATTCCTCCCAAAAAAGGAGAGCTGTCCTCCAGATGCTCAATCCTTTCCCTCCCCAAAAGACCCCTGATGACCCGATTCTGATCCTGAACCTGGGTCACCAGCACAGCACAAGGTGTGGCATCCAGCACATCAACCCTCAGCGCCACCGGGCAGGCACACATTTGGGTGGTTGAAGTCACTCGGCCTGCAGCCTCATGCCTCACAGACCCCCACCCTAGGTGTGGATTAATTCTCAGTAAACCCATGCCCTGTAGTGGGTTACATAGTAAATCACCAGCAAGATCATCTTAAGGATGATCTCTCGAACTAGGAAAGGAAGGAATTTTTTTTTTCGGTACAGCACACCAAGCTTAGGGTGAAGATTATTATACATGGCATCAATATGGGTGCAATACCAGAGATTCTGATCTAGCCACACCCCTAAGTACTTGAAATGGGGTTCTGTTTAAGCAGGTTGCCATCTAGAGTTGTGAAAGCAGATGTATGTTGCAGCTTTGCTAATCTCCGTCTAGTGCCAAGTGTAAGAGAGGCAGTTTTTTTGGCATCTAGTGACAGCTGGTTTGATCTGAACCAACACTGGACATTGTCAAAGTTATGCTAGAGTGAGGACTCTAGCTCTGGGACTGCATTACCTGAAGCAAATATAACTGTGTCATCTGCAAATGTGTATGTGGGAAGAGACACAGATGGAGGGGAGGTCATTTAAAAAAATGGATTAAAGGGTTTGTTCAAGGATGGAGACCGGGGGGGGGGGCACCACAAATGATGGGCAATGGGGTGGACAGGGAATCATCAGCTTGGACAGAGTGGAGCCAGTCTGAGAAGTAGGAACTACCCAACTGCCAGGTCAAATAGGCCCACAGCACCTAAACTATCTCTAAGAGAAGGGGGTAGGCCATAGTGTCAAAGGCCTTTGCGAGGTCTGTGTAAATGGCCACAGTGAACAGACTATGGACCATGCCTTTCAGCATAAAGTCTGCGAACTGGAGGAGAGTAGAGATGGTAGAGTGGTCCTTGTGGAAGTCAAATCGAAAAGGGAGTGGAAAGAAAAGGAGTTAAGTTAGGTAGATAGCTGGGAGAGAACACGTCTTTCCTGCACCTTAGTCAAGGCAGAGAGGAGCAAGGTGGGACAGTAGTTGCCAGAGGAAGAAGGGTCACCACCTTTCAGGAGGGTGAGTGCTTTAGCCTGTTTCCAGGAGAACAGTTTCAAGTTAGAAAAGAAGATTGAAAAGGAAGTCAAGAGGAGCAGTGAATGCTAGTGCAGAGAAGGTGAGAAGATTAGTGTCCAGATCGCTGGGACTGTACCTCCTTAACGGACTAAAGAGAGAGTAAGGCATTGAGGATGGTCCCTGTGGGACTGAGGAAAAGGAAAACGATGCTGGCATTGAGGGTGGGGAGATGAAGAGCATTTGGAGAGAAATATGGCAGGCAGGAGGGTGAAAAGGGAGGGGAGGGTGGATTATGATTATAAGCTACTGTCTCCTCACAGTTGTGAGCAGGAAAAGGGGACCTATAGTGCATCTGGCTCTGTTAGGCTTAGCATAGCTTGGTGCCTTTGGCAAAAGCAATGGAAAGGTATGTTTTCCATGGTAATCACTGTGTCCAGCTTGATCATTAACTAATTTGAGGTAGTACACGCATACTGGCCACTAGCCCCTGCCTCCTGGGGTTTGGAGTCTGGTGCCAAAGTGATCATAGCTACAGAGGCTTACTGGGATCATCATATCCATCACTCCGCCCTGAGGTTCTAATCATCAGTGCTTGCCAACTGCACTGTCTCTTTCATGACACTCAGCTTCCTCCACAGGTTTTTTAGGCCATGGGCCTCTGCCAGAAGAAGTTTTATTCTACATTGCTATTACCTTCCAGAAATACCAGGAAAGATACTACAGGAACCATCAGGTGGCTCTCCTGGAGGTTGAAGCTCTAATAGGTCCCCACTGTCCCCAATCTCAGACCCCACTTGGTGCTTGAGCCTCCAGAGACCCAAACTGAAGAGAGCCCATGCCATCCTGAATGCAGTGCCACCGTCCTGGGCCCGCATTCCCCTTTCAGCCTATCACAGTCAGAGAAGCACACCTGGAGGTGTTGAGAACCTGAAGGGCTCTGTCTAGAACTGTGAACTGTAACTCAGAGAGAATACTTTTGGCAGGACTGGATTCCCTTTTATATGACCCTGCAGGTGGGAAAAATACAGAAAAAGTTCCAAGCCAATTGGCATCATCTATGCAGAGCAAAGGGGAATATTTTGTCACCAAGCAGAACATTTGCAATAACAAAAACACATTGTTAAACATTTCTGAAATATTGAGTTAGCATGAACCCCTTAAAGCAGCAATATTTGTTGGTCACCAAATATTTTTTCAACAACAATGTTTGTCTGGCAAAAATATCAAGATACCCATTTTTTGTTTCCTTTTCTTTAATTCCTGAACCAAGATACAGGATTTTGAAGTTTTAAAGTTCCCACTCGTATGCCATGTCCACCATGAAAAATGAAATATCTTGGTACAGTGTTGTGCCGTTTACCATCAGAATCCTGTAGTGACACCATCCAAATGAATCCACTAAATAAATCTTGCACATAGCGTTAACCAGTAACCTCAGCGGAAGAGAGTTTTAAAAATTGCAAGTGGCAACCATCTTTAATGATGTGAGTCATCTTGAATTGTAAAAATTGCTTTAAAAGCTATTTTAGCAATATCTGAGAAAACTAAAAATACACTAAAGATGAAACTAGGGATGTCAGATATACATTTTTGCCAAAAAAGCTATTTGATGAAATTTTTTCTAACAAATACTAATGCTTTAATTACAAAATCCTGTAGCCTAACATTTTAACATTCTGGATAAACTAGTAACCCCTATCTATGATAGGTGACTTACATTAATTCCCAAATGTCATGAATAATAGAATTTTCCCTAATAGTCAGTTGACTACTGAATAATGTTTGCTACAAATGCCATAGATATTTGGAAATTAATATTAAAAAATTACAAAATCTACCCCCAGGTGGCCAGGTCCAGTCTCCTGGCCATCCCCTCTCCATCCCAGTCTTTTCCACATCTACATCCCCTCCTCAGTGGTCTGAGACTTTAAAATTATGGTGCGCTCTACAAAGATGTCTCCTGGCACTATACCAGGAGATGGCAGCATTATTTCTATGACCCCCTTCACCTGACCCCTAGTCCCCAAAATACTGTTATAATAGTTTGCTCATGACCCTGAGTCATCCATGATTTTGGGGTGGGGGGCTAGTTGTATGGAAATCTGGCAAGCCATTTGGTCTCCCCTCCAGAAGCACCCCACTCCATAGTAGAATGCAGATGTCTATGGAGTGCGTGCATGGGTGTGTGATTGTGAGGTACAGAAACAGCAATTGCATTATTAGTAATGCTAAGCAGACTGATTCATGTCACAAAATAAGAGGCTTGAGTGGCTTTGAAAAGAATCGCATCCCCCTGCTGACAAACTGCTTCTGAAAAACTCATTATTATCAGTATTTGAGGGCCGTGATCATGAAAAAGGACAGTACCTCACAGACACCACTGCTGCACGAAGGAATGGGCTGAGTCAGCTATTCTGATCAGTGGGCTGACCGCTCCATCCTGTCTGCCTACAGTCTAGGAGACTGTTTCAGTTGAAAAGTGAGTAATTTTATCAATTCTAACTTGAAAACATGTTGGTGAGTCAGGAGGGGATGTTTTAAGAGTCTGTATTAACAACTTCTGGTGGCACACATCATAGAGCCTTCTAAGTGTCTGTATTCATGACTTATGGTTGCACAAGTCATAGAGCCACAAATTCCATGGTCTCTTGCGAGGTATATATGTTTGTGGTTATATGTGAACAGGTTAGCCGAAAAGGAATCCCTCACACACACTATAAAACCAGTAGGGGGTTCTGCTATCTACAGGGAAAAATCTTGTCAGAGAGTCAAAGCACAGGGGGTGTGGCTTGGCACCCCAAGATATCGAGAGCATAGTCATTGAGCTCTCCTAGTACCTCTACCAATCAGCTACCATCTGGCAGTTTAAACATCTGATGAACCCCCCCAAAGTGACACTTACCAGTGTTTTGAGCTATTCTCTGCCAGTCTCCAAAGGTCCGAGGGTATGCAGTGCCATAATTCATGATCTTCTCCTCAGCTCCATCTCCAGTCTCCTTACCTCAATTCTTTAATGATGGCACTTCCTGCGAAAAAAGCATCCATGGACAGGAACAAAGAAGACGTGCAAGAAATCAGAAACATGTTTTTCCAACTGACTGCTGACATTGGAGATCTTAAATATCAAACCAAAAAATGGGGGAGGATATTGTCTCCCTCTTGCAATGGTCTTCTAGAACAGAGCAGTTGATCGACTCCCAAGACGGACCATCCACCAAACTGTGAGAACAAATAGAAGACCTTGAAAACCAGTGCAGGCATAGAAACCTCCACATTGTTGGCTTTCCTGAAGGTGTGGAAGGTTGAGATATGAATACCTTCCTGCAGAACACTCTCCCCATCATTCTGCGCTACCACTAGCATGCCCCTCTCAAACTAGAACAATCACATAGGTCCCTTTCACCGCCAACTAAGCCGGGTTCAAAACCAAGGCCTATCTTGGTAAAATTTCTCAGGTTCACAGTTAAAGAAGACATAATGTAGCTTGCTCAGGAACAGGGACCATTATCCTGGCAGAGTCATCGGATTCAAATCTTTCCCAACTTCTCCTCTGCCTTGACTGAATGCCGCTGAGCCTATACCACAGCCTGCTATCTCTTATTCAGCTGAAAGTACCTTACTGAGATATCCTGCCATGCTGCAGATCACTAGAAATGGAGTATCTCACTAGTTTCATACCCACAAAACTGTGAAGGATTTCATTTGCTGCTCATGGCCTAACACTAGTTTACCATCTTTGGATCCTCCTGAGGCAATGGACACCCTGCCTGAACCACCACTGCAGTGGACCAAACCCTCTCAAAATTCACCACCCAGCTTGGAGTCCTTCCTGGAGGAGGAGGATCCCTGACTACCCAAATATAGATACTGGGGCAGAGGAACTGCTAGGGAGAAAGGCTGATCCACCAGAAAATCAACCTCACCAATGAATTATCATCGTAGTCAGAGCCAAAGCCACAAGAAGGAAAACTCCACTGTGAACTCTGATGCCAAACCCACTGGCAGCCATTACACTCCTCTACTCAAGACTAGCTCAGCAGATGTGGATCCAAAGCCCCAACAGGTGAAGCAACACCACACTGATTTTTCTTCTACATCCACCCACAGAGTACTTTCATCTCAACCTGAGCTAATCCCACTTTCACTTAGCACACCATCCAGCTCAAATGCTATGCCACGGCTGTGGCCTCCACTTCAGCAGGTGCCTCGATGTCCACTTATGAAGCTGTCTGATCGACGAATATACATTGTGCAACTGCCCTGTTTTGCAGTTTGTACATGGTCCTTTTATTCATCTACCCTCCTCCCCCTCTAAACTGTTGAACTAATTTAATCTGTGACTGTTGACTTTAAGAGGGCCTCTCCTGTACTCCCACGGCACAGCATGTCATCATTTGACTGTGACCAGACTTCCCCTTTTAAGAAGACCTTTCTGCAGCATTCATCACTGAAAAGACCTTTCAGCTTATCTGATTTACATTGTATGCTTAAATTGTGAATTTTGGTCTGCCTGAGCACTTCCGAAGGTGCAGTACATGTTTATCTAGATCCTTCCTGGGGCTTGCCCTTTTCCATACTGTGACTTGAGTTCCTATAGTTCAGGTAGGTGGGAATATGATATTGCATTTTAAAATGTTCAGGCTTACAGGGTTCTCCAATAAGATACTGAAGGTGTGGCGGGAGGGAGGATTAATGACTGCCCTTTATGGGCTGCTGGCTGCTCCCTGCTGACCGCAATCTCCTTTCTCTCGAATACCCACTCTCTTCACAGTCAGGGTGTGTTTTCAAATCATGAGTAAAATACAATTTGCCCCAGTTAATCTGTTCTCCCCTTACTAAGGTTCTGAACAGCAAGTGATCCATTGCTCAGTCGCAGTTTTGTGCGGCCGTGACCGCACAGCAGATGCTGCATTTGGTACCTTTGCCCTTAGCATAATTTTCTCCTTACAGGGCAGTATTTTACAATTTACTGTAACACCTAACCCATCAATGTCTGCCAATGCTCCTTCATTTGTCTTCCCCCCCCCATTTTTTTTGAGGGGGGAGGGTACACTTTGCCCCAACCTGCCAATAATTTTTCCGACCAAACTGACACTTCTTTGACCTTTTTTGGCTTTCAGGACACACAATCTCACTGGCTGCTTAGACCTAATAACTGCAGTACCTTTACACATTACTGTGGTGACATGCCCCCTGGATACCACTTCTTACTCCTTGAAAGCAATGCAGAGGCAAGGAGGGAAGGATCCTTACTTATTTTCTTCCCTGGTGCATCCTAAGTACCTGGACTCCCTCTTTGAGAGTCACACCCTGGACTGTGTTCTGCTGTGTTACTCTCAGGAATGAGGGCTTGCAGCATCATAACATGCTGTCCTGCTCAATGAATATGTTCCTACTTGAATAATACAGTGTTTTGGTATAAGGAATTGTTATTCTTTTTGTTAAGATTGGTTCTGTCCTTATGGTTGTTCTCTGTGTACAGCTAATACTTCAACAGTATACTATCTGTGATTGTTTGTTTATATTTATTGCTGGCTGCTGATGTGCATGGAATATCCTTGTCTATGGGACCTACCTCTAGGGACATGTTGGCCATTTGAATCTGAAGGAGTACATTTCTGGACCATTCTATCTGGTATATCCCTGGTGTGCCACCTGGCCAATCTTAATGTACATTTAGACATTGATGAGTACTTATCCCCCTCTTTTCAGATGACTGAGTTACATCTTGGAATGTTCAGGGGCTTAACTTCCCCATTAAAAGTAAAAAGGTCCTTGCACATCTTAAGAAACCTAACACACAAATTGCTCTCCTTCAGCAAACTAAACTGTCTCACATGGAAGCAATTAAATTAAAAGAGAATGGTTTACTTTGGAGGTTCATAGCACCTATCATTCGCCAAAAAGAGGGATATGTATCCTTATTCATAAATCTCTGCGCTGGTCTATTCTGACAGCCCAAGCAGATACAGATGGCAGATGGGTGATAGCCACATTTCAACCCCCGCCCCCCCGGGCCCACTCCTAATTACAAATGTGTATGCCCCTAATGAAGACTCTCCAGATTTCTTTTCCAGTTTCAGCAGTAAGCTGGCTGAACTTAACGACCCACCATGCCCAATTTTCTTAGGAGTGGACTTCAGTCTTACTCTTGATCCATGTCTAGATTGCTCACTCCTTCATATAAAATCATACTCTGCATTGCGGCTCATGATGCAGGAGTTCGCTCTCACTGATATTTGGTTAGTGCACCATCCCGATATGCAAGATTACACTTATTACTCTGAGGTTCACCATTCTTTCAGTAGGATAGACAGTGGCTTGCTTTTTCTTCAGCTACCCATATGGCTACCAACTCCCTTATCAACCCCATAGTCATATCAGATCATGCCTCTGTCACCTTAACACTTCAGTGGGGTCCCCCAAAATCTCCCATTTGGCATCTTGACCCCTTATTCCTTAGGAGCCCAGTCTTTATCCCATGGGCGCTAAAGGAAATGGCAGAGTTTTTGTTTCATAGTGATGAGGTGGACTTCCCTGTCACGACTCTCTGGGAAGTCTTAAAAGCCTTTCTAGGAGGCTGAATAATAGGTTTTGAAGCTCATAGAAAAAAGGCTAGGGAACAAGAAGCAGCAAATTCCGAGTCACAACTCAAAGAACTAGAGGCAAAACTTAAGAGGAACCCCAAAATGTACCCCTCACCTCTAATTAAAGTCAGATCACAGCTCAGTGCTCACTATACTAAGAAATCGGAGCTAGGTCTTTTGAGGCTTCAACATATGAGGAAGGGGGTGAGAAGGTCAGCAAAGTTCTGGCCTACCAGCTCAGGAAGCTTCAAGTGGACTGCCTTATTGCTGGTCTGAGGAACACCAACTGGTCCATTCACATGCAAGCCAAGAGTATCAATGAAATCATGAAAGCTTTTCACATCAACCTGTATCATTCCTGCTCCCCCCAGTACCAACTGACAGCCTTCTTAGAATTGGTGCTTCTCCCCAATACGTCCCCTCAAGCCCACCAACAACTCAATACCCCTATCAGCCCAGAAAACGGTAAACAGGCCAGAATGGCTATGAAGAAACAAAATTCACCGGGCAGAGATGGTTTCCCTTGGGAATTCTGTCAAGCACTATGGGAATCCATCACCCCTTTACTCCATAGACTTTTTACTGACTCCTTACATCAGCAGAGTTCATCCCCTACAGCTGCCGAAGCAGTGATTGTGGTGCTGCCCAAAATGGGTAAAGACACTTCCCTCCCAGGGAGCTACCAGCTAATTTCCCTTATAAGTACTGAAGCCAAGATCTTGGCCAAGATAATGGCTACTAGGCTTAAACAAGTCAGCCCAGAGTTAATTCACCCCTCCAAGGTTGGTTTTGTTCTGGGTCACCAAAGCTCTGACCATCTCTGCACTTTAATCAATCTGATTCACCTTTTCTAAATCCCTCCCTACCCCTGCAACGACACTGACCATAGATTTTGAAGAGACCTTTGACAGTGGGCTGGCAGTATAGCCTAGAGGTTAGAGGAACGAGGTGTGAATGAGCTTGATACATCCAGCAGACCAGACCTGAGTTTGATTCTCACAACCTCCACTTGCGTACTATGTGACTCTGAGCAAGTCACTTAACCACCTAGCGCTCCCAGGTTGCCCCTGAAAACAGGCGCTTATGCATAGTGGGCCTTACCCGGTTACCAAAAGACTAAAATAAAAAAAATAAGTATGGAATGGGACTACCTTTCCAAAGTACTGCAGTATATAGGGATTGGGCTGAATTTCCTTTCAGCTGTCCAAACCCTCTATTCCTGCCCCCACAGTAAAAATGCTTATTAAATGTTTTACTGTCTGCTTCTTTCTTTCTTCACTTGGATACCTGACAGGGTTGCCCCTTATATCCATTGCTGTTCCTTTTAGCCATCTAGCCCCTGACAATAGCCCTTAGAGAGCACCTGGACATAGTTGGAATTTGCACCAGAGAATCTCACTGTGTCTATCTGTCCTATACAGATGATCTCCTTATCCTGTTGTCAGATGCCCTCAACACTATTTCACCACTACAGCAATTGCTAAATGCTTTCTCGAATATCTCTGGGCTCACAGTTAACCATACTAAATCAGAGTTCCTTCCTCTGAATTCTCATTGCTCCCATACCTTAAAACCTGACATTGAATGGACTTCGGCCAGTTCAGGGATTGCATATTTGGGTATTAAACTCTCCCCTTCCCTAATGAAACTATGTCAAGTGAATTTTGTTACCCTATTACTACACTTGTAGGCTGAAATTGATAGATGGAAGACCCTGCACCTTTCCTTCTCTGGTAAAAATAAATGCTATAGAGATGATGCTGGCTCCCAAGGTACTGCACTGCCTTGTTCACCTTCCTATCTGAATATCGGATATATGGTTTACAAATCTGAATAAGTTAATGGGCACCTTTCTCTGGGAGAGTGCCCCTCCCCATCTAAGCAGGGCTAAACTAATTCAGCATTGGTCAAAAGGGGGCTGGAGTCTTCCCAATTTTAAGCCATACCATATGGCACTTTTATCAATCCAAGTCACCAAATGGCTCTCCCCATATAATGTGCAAGACCCTCTTTTGAAACTGATCAAATCTGGCAGTTCACCAAATATTACCCCGGCACTATGCCTTTCTGAGAAGCCTGCATGCACCCTAAAAGGACATCCGGTTCTTTCCATCTCCTTGACATTCATTGATTCATAGATTCTGTCAGCAGATAAGGACCTCCTGGCCCACCCAGTCTATCCATAGACTCCCCCCTAATAGTGCTACCCAAGCCACTACTGGGGAGGGCACCTTCCACCCCATCCATTCTCCAAGATACCCATGTGTTTATACTATGCTCACTTAAAATCTGTGACTGTATCTGCCCCCATCACCTCTGCTGGGAGGCTGTTCCAGTCATTCACCACCCTTTCCTTGAAGAACTTCCTCATGTTTCCTTTGAACCTACCCCTCCCCAACCTCCTAGTCTGACCTTTAGTCTTAGAACATCTCCTTCTCTGGAAGATACTCTCCTTCTGTACTTTGTTTATTCCCTTGAGATATTTGAATGTCTTTATCATA
This sequence comes from Neoceratodus forsteri, assembly GCA_016271365.2. Taxonomy (NCBI): domain Eukaryota; kingdom Metazoa; phylum Chordata; order Ceratodontiformes; family Ceratodontidae; genus Neoceratodus; species Neoceratodus forsteri. The sequence goes on from CM028131.1 coordinate 1,077,644,190, forward strand.
TCCCCCTGCCTCCTCCTGTCCTCCAAGGAGTACACGTTCAGCTCCTTAAGCCTCTCTTCATAGGTTGTCTGATGCAGGCCCTGCACCATTTTGGTTGCTGCCCTCTGCACAGTCTCTATCCTGTCCCTGTCTTTTTAAAGATGGGAGCTCCAGAACTGCACACAGTACTCGAGGTGTGGCCTCACCAATGAAGTAAACAGGGAAAGTATTACCTCCCTCCTTCTGCTGGTGATACCCTTCCCTGTGCATCCAAGCATTTGGTTAGCCTTTCTCACTGCCTTCCCACACTACTTCACTACCTTTAGGCCATTGGTAATGATAATTCTCTGGTCTCTCTCTTGCCTTGTGCCTTCTAGTACCGCTCCCTCAAGTGTGTATGCAACCCACAGATTCCTGTGTCCCAAGTGCATAACCTTGCGCTTCTTTGCATGGAAACAAAGTTTCCGCCTTCTTGACCACTCTTCTAACTTGTCTAGGTCCTTCCTCATCCTTTCCACACACCCATGTGTGTCCACCCTCTTGCAGACCTTTGTGTCATCCACAAACAGGCATACTCTTCCTCCCTGTCCCTCTTCTATGTCACTGACATAGATATTAAAGAGTAAAGGGCCCAACACTGATCCCTGTGGTAGCCCGCTAGTCACCCTCCCCTTCCCTGAGTGCACCCCATTTACCACCACTCTTTGTCTTCTATCTCTAAGCTACTTTTTCACCCATTTTATGACATATATTGGCATAAGGTAACCACTACTCTAAACATGGACCTCTGTCCTTTCTTCTACTGGCCCATATGGCTTAACCTGTTGTTATTAATCAACCAAAAGTCCTTCTCTCAGGCCCACCTGGGCTGCTCCAAGTATACACCAGGTGTGAGAACTTTGCTCATCTGACTACTCCATGCTTAAGTCATTTGAAGATCTTTGCATAAGTTGCCATTTACCCTGCTATGATTTCTGGCACTACCTATAGATCAGGGCCCTATTGATACCCCTTCTCAAAGTATACTTTAAATGCTTTACCCTTCCTATCTTCTCTTTTAACTGTGGCATTGTTATCGGCTCAGCCACTTGGGGTACAGGGATTATGAGAACCTATAAGTTTCAGGATATTCTACCACAATCTCCTCCAAAGCCAAATGGGAGTCTGAACTAAGCATACAGATTTCAGACACTGACTGGGACAAGTGTTGGTATGGAGCACATGTACCTTATAGAGACCTTAAAGCACAGCTTATTCAACTTAAAACATTACACAGGTGGTACAAACCCTCCAAGCCATTAAGGAGAAAGGAATAATTACTTTCAACCTATGCTGGAAAATGTGAGTCTTACGAGGGATCCCTCTCCCACATCCAATGGGACTGTCCTCTAATCAGACAGTTTTGGGATCAGGTCACTCCATACTGACACAGGATCACCACATATCTCTCTATCATTGATAGTCCTACGACCCTTCTGGGCCACAGCACATCCCCTAGATATAAACTCCTCCCCCATACCAAGTGGTTTGTGGTTGCTACAGTGGTGGGCAAAAGGTTACTGTTACAAAGATAGCATTCACCCTCCATTCCAGCCATTCATGAAGAGCTAATGGGCCATACTGTAACACATAAGCATGTAACTGCTCTTGCCTTGCAGTACTACACTAAGTTTTTTGATACATAGGCCCCATATCTACAATATACTTCAGATAGTTACTCCAAATAATGAACTCTCACTAGCTCCTGAAAGCCTGTATACCATAGATTTCTTAACTTACTTAAGACCTAATTTTAGCTCTAATCTTTCCACCTTCAAATGTTCTTCCTATGTGCTGACTAGTACTCCCCCATCATATCCAATGATTTATTGACCCCTAGTTTGATAGCAATTTTTTCCCCCAAATTGATTTCTTTACATTTTGTTGTGGTCACAGATGATTTGTATGCCAGAATGAACTGAAATCATACTTAAATATTATTTCTCTTATATTGTTCCACATCTGCTGCTGTTGACTGTATTGTCGATTACTGTTAGTTGTACTTTTTTGTTAGAAAAAATTATTTAAAGGAAAACTACACCCAAAACTTGAAAAAATATATGTTGTGCAGAGTGTTTTAATTTGTATGTGAAGTTCTAGTGTTTCCTTCCTTCTGACTGATATTAGGAGTTTTTCCTAAATTAGCCTGCTAGCTTAAGGGTAGTTTTACAACCCCTGGAGATCACCATATCAAATAGTTTTATTGCATTTCTTTGTCCTACAGTGCACCTTGTGTCATGTAATGGTGATGTAGCAGAGCCATAAATCCAGCAGAAAGCATTGCATTACAATCGGTTCACAAGAATAGAGATGGCTATATTTTAAAATCTGTAGAATTCAGCTTGGTGACCACCCTCATCCTAAAGGTTTTACTGTCCTGAAAAACTTTGCTGCTGGTAGTTTTTGTGCAGCATGTAAAGCTTCCAAGATATTTAGTTTGTTTGGCATGCATGTGCTGAATGTTGGGTCTCTCTTACATCACAGTCACATGAGACAAAATGCACTGTGGGAACCAGAAATACAATTACACTATCAGGTATGGAGATCCCCAGGGGTCGTAAAACTAGCATAAAGCTAGCAGGCTAATTTGGGAAAAACTCCTAATACCAGTCAGAGGGAAGGAAACACTAGAACTTCACATACAAATTAAAACACTCTGAACAACATATATTTTTTCAGGTTTTGGGTGTAGTTTTCCTTGAATAAACTGTTTAATGTCAAAAAAGAAAGTCAAAGCATGAAACAAAAAGGACATTGCATGCATCAAGGAAACATGCTGCATTCAGGTATTTATTAAACAGAGAATAAGTGTAAAAAAGACCCAGTGACACTATATGCCAGACTTCCCAAGTGTTTCACCAACACACTGTAGCTTCCTCAGGGAAGGTGGAGTCATGGACCACATTCTTCCAAATGTATATGCCTCATTTAAAGTGACAGTGTACATAATGTAATTAACATGTGCATATCACTGCACTGATAGCAATCAAATCAAATATCTGACATTTCATAAATACTGTATATGAAAAAAATTAAGTCTGTCTAAAAGTCAAGTCCATTTCAAATCATTATGAAGGGTTCACTTGTTCATGCAGTGTAGTAGGTCTATTGTTTTTATTTGATAACCTGATTAGTCCTAGACTCCTTGAGCTACCAAGCCCCTTTCTTGAGGATGACCAGGAACATAAAAAAAACATAGAGTGATACAGTGCTAATAAAAGTACAAAATGCAGTTGAACATCATTGAAAACATTTACAAGAATTGCAAGATAATAAAAAGCTTTTTGACACATATTTAAATGATTGGATGGGGTAAGTCTGGATACTGGAAATGTTCAATTAAAAAGAATTAACAAAACCAAAACAAAAAAAAAAACAAAACTTTGCAGCCCTAAAATACATTGAGATCTGGTCCGTCCCTCCATGCTGGAAAGTTGAAATATCCCATATACAGAGATAGGTGCCTTACTCAAGTTGTATGTTAGTTCACAATAACTTTTGGGGTATTTTCCCTATAATGCTTAATATTCTGAATGTCTGTCTATTAACCCAAATTCTCTGATGCTTTTTATATCGTATGGCACTGCACGTTTATTTTGTTTGCAATTAATACACTCTATGTACATTTTTGTCTGTACCTGAACTTTATGTGTTGATCTATTCAGTATAATACACTTGTATATTTTATACCTCAACTGTCTATATTTTGCTTGTCATTTGCCTGTAATTAATCCAGGGTTACCTTGGGGGAAAAAGGGCACAGTGGGCCTGCCCTGGTTACCAACATTCAATGAATAAATAAACAAACAAATAAATCAAGTCATAACCACCTATTTTAACAATACGGCAGAGTAAAAATCATAGTGCTGATCAAAAGTGAGCCTTTGCAGGTAAAAAAAAAAAAAAAAAAAAGGTCAAAATGTCATCAAACAAAAAAGTGCCATTCCAAAAAGGACCAATATCAAAATTAATTTTAACCCAAAGGTAATTCAGAAAATCCCAAAGGAGAAAAAGTAAGTTAAAAATAAGAAAGCATTCAGAAAATGTTAATGGTAGCACTTCAAGGCTTTAAACAGTATTAAGCCATAATGAAGGGCTTGGGGCATGGTGGTGAAGACATGCATGTAATGGCTAAGGAAGATCTCCTGCATGTGTATCTGGCACCGCCCACCATTACTCCACACAGCAGATTGATGGTATGTATGTGTGTGTGTGTGTGTGTGTGTGTGTGTGTGTGTGTATATGTGTGTGTGTATATGTATATATATATATATATACACATACATATACACATATATAATTTGTTTAAAGGGGAGGTGCACTTATCCAATGGACTGTTTTCAGGCATGAACCAGGCCATAAAGATGGTACATAGCTAATACAGACAATACACTTACTTTAACAAAGAAAGATACAGGAAATATAATACATTGAATATATTGAGTATAGCTAGGTACAACTAAGTGCAAGAATACAGTTGAAACACAATAGAGTAGCAGCTAAAGTTTGGATGCAAGATACTGTACATGCTGTACTATCAGTCAGTCTTATGACTGTTCAGCATTGTACAACAGGACAGTTTAGTCATAGGTAAAGAAGAATTAGGACTCTCATCCAAAGGTAGCCATGCCCCACCCCCAGCCATGCACCGGGGCATCATCAGAATAGGGGTATGGGTGCAGAAGATGTGTGCATCAGTCTCACAGAAGCAGCACATTTAATGTTATATGAGTACACAACACACATTGTGAAACTAGTTAACAACTACATAGTAGTGCAGTTACAGTGTAGTTATACAGTAGTTACAGTAAGTTGTACTTGGTGACACTTAAAATTATCCTTCAGAAATCATTCCCTTGTGAACTTACTGCTGTATAGTGTAGTGGTTAAAGGCAATGACCTGCAAACCAGGAGAATTGGGTTTGAATTTGAGGTCAAGAATTTCAATAGATATGTAATTTTCATATCTTCCCTGTGTCAATCTTCACTGTTTATCACTATCTGGGTGAGTATCGAGCCCCCCCAAAGGGGATGCAGCACTTCTCTGAGGGACATGAGTACCTCAGCCTCTTGTGGGGGAGGACCATGAAAGGAGGAGACCCATCAGAGGCCAGTTAGGCCTGTGACTGGTCAGGGCAAGGTGGGGTCTCCCATTGCCTGGGAGACAGAATTCGCCCCTGTACTTCCCACCACACCCTACGGAAGAAAAGGTGGGTCCACTGGAAAGTGGAGGCAAGCACCCTATGCCACGCCAAGGGTGACAACCTTGATAGAAGAAGCCATGCCATTCACCTAATGCAGATCGTTGTCACCGCTAGCCTTGAAACTACCTCGTTGACGTCATAAGATGCCCTTGCCTGGTGCCTTGCAAGCTCCAAGCTCTGCATGGAGAGAGCAATGGCCTGTCTGGCTGCCTCTGTATCAGGCAGCAATGCCAGCACCTGGCCTAGCACTGACCACAGATCCCTGTTGTAGGCAGCGTGGTGTGCCTGATGAGTGGCAATGCTGACCATGATACATGCCGAGGAGCACACTCTCTGTCCCCAGCCATCGAACTCTGCAGAGTCTGCATCCAGTGGTCAGTTATGCACCGGGTGTCTATGCCTGGAAGGGGTATCCAGTACCCTCACTCCAAAAGTGGGATGAGGCAAGGTCCCTGAAGACCCCTGGGGTGTGCAATACCTGTGCTGGCAGTCCACAGGGGCTGGAGTTGGGTCAGATGGGCACTGCCAGGTGTGGGACAACACCTCCTGGAAGGGAATTGGCCAGGAAGGGACCATCAGGTGGTCCACACTGAATTTGCTCAGGAAGACACTCATCATCTGCTCAGTACTGCATCTTGGGATGTGGAATAGGTGCAGATCACTGACCAGCCTCGATGGTAGGCACTGATCCTCTGTCTGATCAGTTTCTGAGGAAAGATGGACAGAGGTATCCTCTTCCTCGAAGGAGGAAGACAAGGAGGCTGATGAATCTCAATGGGAAGACACACTTCACCTTATGCGAGCGACTTCTGCCAGAGCTAGTGGACCTCCCTGGTGATCTCAGACCTCATGTGGATCCACTGGTCCTCGCAGTTACTGGCTGCTCAACCAGCTTGCAGATGTCAGGACTGAGCCCTGAAGGGGAAACCTCCGCTGTGAGTAGACTGGGCCACATAGAACCAGAAGGGTGGACCCCAACCCCACCTAATAAAACTTCCTTTAAAGGGGATAAAGGAGAGAACAAGGGCTCGACACTGTGACTCCTCCCTAAACCCCTAAGGGGCCCCAGGGAAGGTCGCTGCTCCATGCCCTGCCCTCTTAAATGCATCAACTCAGAGGTTGATCGATTCCTCACCTCCAAAGCTAGGGACTGCTCCAATCCCACAGGTCTCCTGCGAGAGGCAGCAGAAGAGGGAGTCCCTGTTCCCACCCTGGGGGGGGGTGAACAACATAGAGACTGGCAGCTATCTGGGCCCCTGAGATCCAAACCACCATCCCCTCAGACTGAGGGCCACTAGTGTGGGAGCTGGCACTGACCATAATCACTGGTGCCAAGAAGGGATGCCTGGGAGGGCACAGAGATACTGGGCACCAGAGAACCCTCTGACTTCAAGGAGCTGGCAGCTAGTCCCGATCAGTCTCCCAATCATCTGGCTCTGGAGAGGAGGAAGAGATCCAGAAGACCTCCAGACGAGCAGCCACGGAGGCTTTTCCACCCATAACGCTCCTTGCAGCACCGTGGGAGGGCCCAGTACTGCTCGTGGTGTCATGCTGATCACCAGAGTCATGAATGGCCATGGGATCTGGAACAGTACTGGCGGGCAGTGCTGAGGAGCCACCCATGCCTGGCCCAGCAGGCATGGGCTGTGACACCTGGGGAGCCTGCATGTCTGAGGATGTAACTGTCTGTGTGGTGCTCCCGGCTCAGCCTCTGAGAGGACCAGACCGTTCTTCCAGCACCATGGAAGAGACCTCCTCCCTGACACAGCTAGAAGGGGAGAAGGCCCCCTCCTCATCGGTCTGCATAGAACCAGAAGGGGACCTGGAGGAAGGGCGTAGAGACCTGTGCTTGGAGTGCCTCACATGATGCCTCCCTCCGAAAGTAGGTGGATCACAGCTGACGTTCCATGCATGGAGGCAGACCCATCTTGGTAGAGCACTTTTTGTCCCCGGACGAACCCGACATGACTTGCGGTAACTAAAATAATAAGAAACAGACTTGTCGCTGCTTCAAGAAAGAAAAAGAAAAGGTCTTACTGGATTGCTGCAGAAAATGGTGCTGAGTTACTAGCAGACAGCGGAACTGGAGCAGAGTTAAAACGGCATCGACAACAGCATTCCAATAACTGACTAGGTCGCTATGTCGCAGATGAAATTTATTTAGCATGTGCGAGGTGCTGCACTCTCGACAGTAGGAGAAGCAGAACTGGGGTGGAGGAGGAGCCAGTGACAGTTGCTGGCTGACCTGCGAGTGCCACGTAATGCGTCAGCCTTGAGGGAAGCACCTCCTCTGGTACTGGCTCCTCCTTCTACAAAAAAAAGTTCCTGCAGGGTGCTGCACCTCTGGCTGTCACCCAGACAGTGATGAATGGTGAAGATTGACACTGGAAAGATTGGTAGTACTGTCCTGTAGTTACACAATTCACATGAAGTGGTAATTCCTGCAATTACTGTTGCCTCCCTACTGCAAGTCAGTTCTTTCTGGCAAATGTAACTATGTATATAGTGTATGGTAGAACGCTGTTCCGCATGGAAATCCATGCCTGGAACAGCGTTGTTTTCCTTCACTCGGTGCGTCACGATCTTGTTGTGCTGCACCGAGTACGTCTGATGCAGCACAACAGATCGAACACATTTGCGCATGCGCGGTGAGTGGCGCTGCGGCAACGCGGGCTTAAGCGTGGGGGCAGAACAGAGTAAGCCGCCTTTTTTACAAAAACTTGTCCCGGTGTACTGCGTGTAGTTGCCCATACACTATAAAAGATTGTGTATGAGCAAGCATACACAAACAAGACAGTTGTCGCGATCTTGGGGGTTTCCGTAGTAGCAGGACCTCTGAGCTATGCTCTCGAGGTCTCTGAATTCTCCACGAAACCTCCGATATAACTGCCTGTTATATGTCTTGCTATACACAATCCTCTATGTTGCAATTTGCAACAGCTGTTACATGTGTAGTTATACTTCCAGCACAAATCAATTTGTGCCAAAAGTGAAACGGTCGTGGTTGCATGTGTAACTACCACTTCATGCAAATTGTATAACTACACACAATTTGGAGGCAGTATAGCACAGTGGTTTAAGGCTCTGAGTTGCAAACTTGGAGACCTGGGTTTGAATCCTACAGCCACCACTTGCATACTGTGTGACCCTGAGCAAGTCAGTTAACTTCCTTGTGCTCCCAAGTTGCACCTGTAAACAAGCTTTCAGCTTAGTATGTCTCTCCTAGGTTAAAAAAAACACACCAGTCAAATGTGAAAGTAGTTAACAACTACATAGTATTTACAGTGCAATACCAGTGTAGTTACTTCATAGAAATGTGTGTTTAACTACATAATACGCAAATATGAAACTAATTACCAACTACATTGTAGATACATATAACTACACAGTACTTACATAGCAGTTATATATTAATTACAATGTACATAAAGACACTTAAAATAAAATGTTACCAAAGGTAGCATTTTCAAATTAGTGGAGAAGTGAACAAAGATGATCTGGCCATGCCTAGAAAGAACTACTAGGAATAGTACAGAAAAAGCATATTAGTAGATATATTCATGGTTATATTCAAGTACATTTATGTACTGTATAGTATCTATTGTACATCATCGCAATAAATGTAGTATAAAATAAATTCCATAAATCTTCAAAAGTACAAAGATACAAAAAATGCAGTGTAACATACAAGAATGGGATTCAAGGTAGAAGGGGTGAAATCTAGTGCATAAGTCAAACCCAAAGGCACCAGTGACTTCAAAGTGGCAATCCATTTTATTTCCCTCTGTGAGAACATTTTTTTCCTGTCTCATCCCTGGTCTCTGAGCTCAGTAAAGTCAGTATCCATGCATCTGAGCTGAATAAAATCCTATTGATGGTCATCTTTGAAATGTGCACCCAGGGTATTTTCAGGGATACCATGTTTGATAGCCTTGATATGTTCCTGGATGCCATACCCTAGCAGTTTGATCATCCTCCTGATGTACAGATAGGGACAGGGGCACTGTGTGGAATACACAACAAAATTAGTTGTACAATCAATGAGTAGTTGGTCCCTGAAGATCTGTTAGTGCAGATCCAACCCAACAGATAAGATATACAAAGGTTCCCTGAAGGCAGGTACTCAACTGCAATTACTATATACACATTGAACGAAGACCACTGTCCACTGGGGGAAGTAGAGCAACGTATTTGGTTTCTTTATTCACTACACAAAGGAAAGGGTCCAACTTAAATCACATACAAGATACATGGGGAACACTTAACACTAGGGTCCCAGGCTTTGAGATTCCACTACATACAGTTTTGTTGCCCTCGACCTCCAGATGCACTTCTATAAAACAGCACCCAGATAGGCTTTTCTACTAAATTCCTTCAGCCAACACCCTTCTGGTGCCATATGGGCTTCCATTAAAGGTCCCAGCTATATGGAGCACCCTTTACACAATTCATTTAGCCTATGCAGCATTTCTAAGGGTCATAAACATATTTTTATCCAGGGAGCTATGCTGTCGCAGGTTGGGTATAATGCTATAAAATTACATATTCCCTTCTTCCCATACCAGATCCCTGTCACCTTACTGCTGAAAACAGACACTCTCACCCCCAGGTACTATACCATATCTACAAGGGCTCCACCATGTCCCAAAGTGTGGGTCCCAATACTTAAAATGGCTGTACCTGTAACCAATTTATTTATTTATATATATATATTGATTTCAAACTTGGTAACTGGGAAAGGCACACTGAGCCAATGCTCATTTCTAGGTGTGGCCCAAGGGAAGGGAATAGGAGCTACAATAAAACATACACAGTATTAATGATTGGTACAAATTAAAGTGCAATCAGAGTACAGCTTAACACTCTGCAAGTGTAAATAAAAAGCAAACAAAGCTAAGCAAGTTACAATGAGCGGGTTTGATGTGTAAATAGAAAAATCAGAGCAGAAGGAATGATGGTAGTACAGATGTAGAAGAGGAAGGAGCCTAATACAGACTGAGGTAGAACCCAGGTCCAGGTGGAGGCTCAACAATAGGGATGGTAGGAGCTCTGAAAGGGGAAGGTCAGGGAGAGGGCTGATAGGAGCAGATGGGTGTAGGGAGAAATTTTAGTTGGTGTCTAAGGGGGCGGGGAGGTGAGAGAGAGGAGGGGAGCAGGTTCCAGAGTGACAGAATGCAATAGAAGAAAATTGAGGAGGTGCAACAATTCCTGGAGCGGAGGAAGTATGAGGCAGAGGGAATGGGAGAGAGGAGTGAGGATAGATAAAAGAGCATGGAAACAAACCAGTATCTGGACATGACAGAGGTGCAGTGGGACTAGAGACAGGAAGGTAGGGGGAGGATGGATAGGGATGGATAGGGAGGAGTAGAGGGAGCAGTGTTGAGTTTGGGGGGGGGAGTTGGTAGCAAAGCGACACAATGTATTACATAAGGTGTCCAGTCTGGCAAGAGAAGAGAAGGGGGCAGTGCCATAGACAACATCTGCCTAGTGAAAGACAGGGAGCACCATTTGGTAACAAGCTTCCAGTGGACCTGAGGAGACAAGCAGCCTATGTTGTGGTACATGATACTGAGTTTGGGGCAGAGCTTGCCATGGATGGCATCAGTGTGTGCAAATGAGTCAAGTTTACTGCCTAGCCACACACCAAGATAGTTGAAGGATGAAATCTCTTCGAGGAGGTGCCATCCAGGGTGGAGAAGACAGGGAGAGGGGAGAGCCTGGACAATTTCTGGCTGGTGAGAAACATCATGGATACTGTTTTTTTAAGAGTTGACCCTGAGTTGGTTGGAATGGAACCAGTGCAGGGCATTGTGAAAGTCTTGCTAAAGGAAGCCTACCACCACTGCAATTGAGGGGTCAGATGTGAAGATAACTGTGTCATCTGCAAACATGTGAATATGCAAGTTGGCACAGACAGTGGGGAGGTATTTCAGAAAAATAGAGAAGAGGATGGGACCCGGGATGGAGCCCTGTGGGACCCCAGCCTGGATGGTTAGTGGAGGTAACAGGATGCCTCCTACCTCTACTGACTTGTCAGCCCATAAAGTTGGAATGGAACCATTCAACAGCAGGAACTGAGAGGCTGGAAGAGCTCAGTTTGTCCAGGAGGTGTGGATGGGCCACAAAATAAAAACCCTTGACCATATCAGTGAAAATGGTATCCACGATGTAGCCCTGACCCATTCCAGTGAGGATGGAGTTAGTAACACACAGCAAGGAGGAGACAATTGAGTGGTACTTCCAAAAGACTGGAAAGGGGAGAGGAAGTTGGATGAACAGAGGAAGTCAGCAAGTCTAGAGTAGACAAGTTTCTCTTGCAGCTTTGCAAGAGAAGGGAGGAGGGAGATAGGATGGAAGTTGCCTGGGGAGCGGGGATCACTGCCTTAATGAAGGGGGAGAACGTTGGTAATCTTCCAAGACTGAAGAGCAGCCCAGAAAGAGAAGGAGAGTTGAGGATGTGAATGGGGGGGGGGGCACAATGGCAGAAGCTAAAAGATGAAGGAGTTGAGGATCCAGCCCATCAGAGCTAGATTTAGACAGATTGAGGGAAGAAAGGGCAACAAGGCTTCCTGAGTAGTAGTGGGGAGAATGAAAACCCAGGGAGCATCGGGTGGGGAAGAGGGTAAAGCAGGGGGGAGAGGAGAGGAGCCATGAAGAGGGGGGAGGAGAGACCCCAAGTAGTGATGAATGCATTGAAGTGAGCTGCTACAGAAGGATGGTCAGAGAGAGGTGATCCATTAACCAAGAGTACTGGAGGAGAGGACTGGGCAGAGGGGTCAAAAAGGGAATGAATCATCTTCCAGAATTTAGCTTGGGAGTTAAGGTTGTTCTGGAGGTAGGCCTTAAAATAGGAGGATTTAGGAGCACAGACAGCCATTGTACATGAATTTCTAAGCACCCTGAAACAGAGAAGATCAGACAGGGAGTGGAATAATTTATAACGGGCTCATGTGTGATCACGGGACTTACACTGGTCAATGAGTTCAGGAGTAATCCACGGGTGGTGGAAAGATTTAACCCTGGATTTCCTAAGGGGGAAGTACTTGTCTCAGATGAAAGAACATTTAGAATGGAACAGGGAGAGGGCCATGTCAATATCAGGGGTGGAGAGGATGACTGATCAGTCAGTTGCAGCAAGGTCACTCAGGAGAGCATTGATATTAAGCGACGGAAAGGACCTACACCACATCTACTTAGGAGAAGAGGGAAGGTGCCAGACTTACCTGATGCAGAACGTCATACAGTAATCACTGAAGGCATCTGGCAGAATACCTACTGCTACAATGCGGTGGGGGTCAGAGGAGAGAACCCAATCTAGCAGAGTGTATTAGGGGAGTGGAGACCAAGCTGGGTGGGTTCAGCAATGAGCTGGGAGAGACTAAGGGTCTTAATTCTGAGGGAAGTAAACCTGGAGGCCAGGGAGAGCCAATTAATATTGAAGTCCCTAAAGAGGATGAGTTCAGCTGATGAGGAGAGTGAGGTGATGGCAGAGAGAGAATCAACAAAAGAGTAGGGTGAGATTTTAGGTGAAGCATAAAACACCCCAATGAACATGGGTATGGTGGAGTGGAAAGGAAAGCCTGGCAAGGAGAAACTCCTGGGAAGATGGTACAGCCTCCCTGAGAGCAATGGTGCAGGAGAGATTCTGGTGGATGTAGAGGGCAACACCACTGCCACGTTTGCCCCAGTGCTGTCTGAAGAGGTGGAAATCAGGAAGGGACAAGCTAGAGTCAGGAGTCCTGGAGGAGATCCAAGATCTGTAAATGCAGAGGATGTCAGTCAAGTGTTGTGAAACCCAGACATTAAGGAGGTCAAGTTTGGGGAGAAGACACTTGGCAATGAGATGAAAGATGCTAAGGCCTTTGGGAATTGTTGAGATGGAGTGGAGTGGAGAGGAGAGGAGAGGAGGGATCAGGGTTAGTTTCTACATCATCAGATATGAAGAGGAGCAGATTATGGAGCAGAAGGATGGTGCTTATGTCCCTTGGAATAGGGTGGAGTGCAAGGGGGGAGTGGGGAAGAGACAGGAGGGCACTGTGGAGAAACTCCAGGTTCAGGAATGGGAGGAGAGGAGACCAGGGTGAATAAGAAGGGACTGGGAGGAGGGGGGGAGAAGGACAGGCGGGTGGAGAGGGAAAGAGTTAAGAGAGGGGTTGGGGGAAGGTGAGTGTAGGGGCAGGAGTTTGAGAGGGTGAAGGAGAAAGCAGAGGAAGACGAGGTGCATAGTGGTTAAGAAGTGAAATGCAACACCTATAGACTAGCACAGCAGCAATGCTAGTGACTAGCTAGAGAGAGCAGGTTAGCACAGATATGACACTCAGCACAACAGGCCTTGGGCAGTATGTGACGGACTGTAGAATAAGACCATGTAACAGGATAGAAGAAAAAATGACTTACCATAGTAATCTTGCTTCTTCCCAGTGATACTCAGGTATTCATAATTTTCTGCAGTATTCCCTTTAGCCAGAAATGCCCAGAGAGAATAGAACACATGCAAATGGTGGAACTCTTTGCATGTGACGACTTTTCAAATGCTGCCCTGTACTAACTGCCAATGTTCTGAAACACCTAGATGCCTGGAATAGCAGGCCCCAAAGAACTATGATAAAAAGTGATAGTTAAACCTGTAACCTCTTACAAATCACTCAGCCCCAGAACTCACATGTAAGTCAAAATGTTCTATGCTTAACCTTATTCAAAATGGCCAACTGGGGCTGAGTAAAAAATGTCAGTCACCTGAAAGAAGGTGGGTGGGGAACACAACGTGAACCTTGTTTATCAGAATTGTGCCAGAAAGTGGCATATATACCTCTGAGAGCATAGTAGGCAGGAGTGCAGAGGCTAAAGGTTCTAGAAGGGGAGGCAAGGTGGGAAGTTATGAATATCTGAGTATCACTGGGAAGAAACAAGAATACTATGGTAAGTATTTTTTTTCTTCTAACGCCAGTAATACTCAGGTATACCTAACTTTCTGCAGACTACAAAGCAGTACCTTTGGAAGTGGACACAGAACCTTATTTTGGAAACAGACTTTGCAGGACTGCTGTGCAAAACCTAGCATCACCCCTGGACTGAATATCCAGGTTGTAGTGCTTTGTGAAGGTGTGTACTGTTTTCCAGGTAGCTGCTTTACAGATGTCAACCAGTGGAACATCTCTGGCAGCTACTAAGGTAGCAGCTGTCCCTCTTGTGGAGTGCTCCCTCAATCCTGTTGGAGGCTCCCTTCCAGCTTTAGTATAACAGAACTGGATATACTGGGCTATCCATTGAGAAATGGACCTTTTTGACAGTGGGTTACCCTTTTCCATAGCCCCATAAGTCAGGAACAGCTGTTTTCTGTTCTGCCTATGGTCCTTTGTGGCTGTCATGTAATAGCTAAGAGCTCTCTTGACATCCAGACTGTGAAGTCTTCATTCGCCAGAGGTGGAGTGCTCAGTGAAAAAGACAGGTAGGGTAATGGATTTGTTAAAGTGGAAATCAGAAACCACCTTAGGGAGAAATTTCCTGTTTGTCCTCAGGACTACCTTATTCCTGTGGAATGAAATGTAGTCCTGTTCAATGCAAAGAGCCTAAAGCTCACTGATTCTTCTTGCAGAAGTCGTTGCCATTAGGAAAACTGTTTTCCATGTGACATACTTTAGATAAGTTGAGGACATGGGCTCAAAAGGAGGTCCCATGAGCTTAGCTATGCACACATTGAGGTCCCATGCTGGCACTGGTTCCCTATGAGGGTGATGCAGATGGGCCAAGCCCTGGAAGAACCTCCTAAAGATAGGGTCTGACGCTATTGTCACATTTCTTCCAGCAGAAATGTAGGCAGATGCTGCAGCCAAGTGAATCTTAAGGGTGCTGGGCTGTAGTCCAGAGGAATGTAAATAAGTGAGGTAATCAAGAACAGCTGGAACCCCAGCCTGTGCTGGTACCAGCTTCCTGGCTAAGCAACAAATAGAAAACCTTTTCCATTTTCAAGCATAGATTTTCTTAGTGGAGGCTTCCGGTAACCTCTCAAGATAACTAAAACAGCTTCTGAGAGGTGTAGACATGCATATTTTAGGTCTTCAAGAACCAAGCTTTGAGATTGAAAGACCTGAGATTTGGATACAGGAGTCTCCCCTGGTTGGAGGTTAACAGGTTGTGCCTCTGAGGGAGGTGTATTGGCTTGGCTACAGAAATGGAGAGCAGAAGAGAGTACCATGGCTGCCTGGGTCAGCCTGGAGCTATCAAGACCATTGATGCTGAGTGGGACCTGAGCTTGAGCAATACCATGTACACCAGAGGAAGGGAGGAAATGCATATAGGTGCTTCCCTGACGAGTCCAAAGCCAGGGCATCCAGGGGTAGTGTACCCCGATCTGGTGGCCTGCAACAGTATTGTGGCAGGTGGTGGTTCTGGTGGGATGCGAACAAGCCTATCTCTGGGTGCCCCACCTTCTGAAGATTACTTTCACCACTTGCCTGTTTAGGGTCCATTTGTAATAGGCCTGGTTGACTAGCATCTGTTAGGGTGTTGTCCTTTCCTGGCAGATGGATCGCCTGTAGGGAAGCGCCTAAGGAGTAAGCTAGGCTCCAAATTTTCATGTCTTCTGTGCAGAGAGGGCCCGACCTGGTGCCTCTCGGCTTGTTTTTGTAATACATTGTGGTGGCATTGTCTGTTCCGACCTGTACCACCTTTCCCTGTACCAGTGTTGTGAAGGATTTTAGTGCCAGAAACACTGCTCTGAGTTTCAGCAAGTTTATGTGCTGGAGTGACTCTGCCCTTGACCAAGGGTTCTGGGTTGTGTGGTCCCCTAAATGGGTGCCCCACCCCAGTAGAGATGCATCTGTTGTGAGAACAACTGATGTGGACTTTTGTTGGAGAGGGACCCCTTCCCTCAGGTTGGGTTCCTCTTTCCACCACTGAAGTGCTTGTAACAAAGTTTTTGTTACTGGAATCAGCTTTGAGACAGGATCTCTTCTCTGGTGCCAGTGTGCCCGTAGGTGGAACTGGATGTCTCTCATTTGGAACCTGGAACCTAGGACTGTGCCTGTGGCCACATCCATGTGGCCCAAGAGCTGTAGGGACTGCCTTGCAGTTTTGTGTTTGTGCACACTGAATGAGTTTGCAGTCAGCTGGAGACTTCTTACCCTGTCCAGAGGCAGGTAGGCCCTGCCCTGCAAGGTGTTGATCTCTGCTCCTGTAAACTGTAGCACCTGTGTAGGTAGAAGGACTGATTTTTTTATGATTTATCAAGAACCCCAGGGACTCCAGCAGCCCTTGGGTGGTCTGCAGATGTTGTCTGACCTGGTCTGGTGATTTTCCTACCACTAACGAGTCATCCAAGTATGGAAATACTGTGACACCCTGTCTTTGAAGATGTGCCACAACCACTGCCAAGCACTTTATGAATAACCTTGGGGCCGAAGTTAGGCCAAAAGGCAGGATTAAAGACTAGTAGTGTCCTGATGGGAGTCTGAACCTGAGATATTTTCTGTAGGACTCCCTTATGGGGATGTGGAAATAGGCGTCTTTTAGGTCCAGTGATGCCAACCAGTCTCCTTTTTGGAGAGTTGGCAGTATCAATGCCAGAGTTACCATTTTGAACTTTGGCTTTTTTAGATGCTTGTTCAGGGCCCTGAGGTCCAAGATAGGCCAGCACTCCCCATTTTTCTTTGTGGTGAGGAAATACCTGGAGTAGAAACCCCTTCCTTTTTGCTGAATTGGGACAGGTTCCACTGCCCTAAGCAGCAGCAGGTTTCAAACCTCTGCCTCCAACAGCTTCTTTTCTGTGAGGGAGGGAGAACTGAACACCCTGGTTTTTAGAAGAGGAAGGGTTTGAAATTCAGAGACAGTCCCTGACTCACTACCTCCAGAACCTACTTGTCTGTAGTAATGCTTTGCCAAGCCTGGAGGAAGGGACATAGGCGCCAGGTTATATGGGCCTGTGGGGCATGAGCCCCAGCAATATTCTATGAGGTGGGCAGAGCCCCACCAATATTTTTTGTACTGTTTTTTTTTTTCCTTTGTTCTGTCTTCGCTGGCTTGGCGCATGACCTGGGAGCACCATCTGAAATGACCACAGCACGCCCCCTGAATCCCCATCCTAGACAGGGTGATGAGCGATCCCAAGTCCAACCCTCATCTTAGTCGTCACAACGTCTGATAAAAATTTTAAAATTTGGCGCCGAAACCCTGGTGCACATGCACCGAAAGTCAGAGAGCGGGCATCCTGATCAGCAGCAAAAAGGGGCGGCTAGGCGACGCAGCTAGGAAGGGTGTTCTGTCGAGTGACTTGACTTTTTTTATGATCATGCTAGTGAGGAAGAGTAGAGCAAGAGAAGAAAAGAGTGGGGAAAACAACAGCAGCAGTCAGTAAGCTGAAGGCGGTGAGGGTCTTGGGACCAGACTGGAGACTCAGCAGGCCAGCAGCAAAGCAGAGAGCAACAGAAGAGGGAGTGGGCCGGGCCACGGGGGAAAAGTCTGTGCCGCCCCAGGCAGCCAGGCCAGAGGAAGACAGTGGGCCATGAGCGGCGGGTCGTCGGTCGGGCAGCCAACAGACGCTAAAGAAGAGAACAAGGAGCAGCCAGCCCAGGTTGGGGAGGGCTCAGGGTCGCAGAGAGGTCTCATGGACTCCCAGCACTAACCAGGTAAGGTGTAGTAGGGATGGGATGCATTGGGGGAAGGCTTAGCAAAGCCGAGGAGGAGGAGAAGATAAGAATGGAAGAGGGATTCAACAAGGGAGGGAATGGAAACTGGAAAGGACACTGTAAATGGATTGCCCAATCCCAAATCCAGGCCCTGGAACAGGAGAAGACCAAATGAAAGTTAAAAAATAAATAAAATAAAGTTGTACTGTCATGTTTGGTCGGACTTTTGAACTAGATAGAGTCTGAGATGCTAAAACATTTTAGTGCATGAGGAGGGTTAAAATATAAATACCAGTCTATTGCACTGAGTAAAAGCAAACTCATGTGCATTTCTCTCAGCATACCATAATAATTGTTTAAACAGAGATTAATTAATTAAATTAAAAGAAAAGATATAGATGGCTTATAAGGAGTACTGAGAAAGACCAAACATTCAGGGAGGATCCATTCTGTCAGGAGGATGGGAAAGGAATAATGAAGGGAAAAGGACTGCGGTCTGCAGAGGTGGTGGAATTGCACCTCATCTTGCCCTCTTTCTGTGCAGTTTCATGGTCATTTTGACTGTGTGGTGGGCAGCTGGGTGGGTGCAAGTGAGGCCTTGAGGTATGGGTGAGTCATTTTTCACAGCAGCTTCATCCATTCCCTCCTTCTTCATCCTCATGTTGAACTTGTCCCTGAAGGTATGATGTGGTGACCTTAATGTGCTGCATGGGTTTTACTTTGTGTCTCTTCTCTTATGTACCCGTGTCGAAAAAAGTATTTCCCAAAAGTTAAAGTAGAGAATAAGTGTAGGTACTATTTACAGTCTCTAACCTGATATGGCGAAGTACGTAGTGAAATGAGACACTACCTCACTCCTCATTATGCCACACTCTCTCTCCTGACCGCTGCTAACCCCATGGAGGCAGGGGTTGCTGAGAAATTATATGTGACCTGATTGGGGGTGGCTTTCCTCATCTCTGTGCTAACCAACAGATCACGAATGCAGGTGTTTCCTGCTGTGTTTTGTACTTTTGTATTATTCACTGGTTCATGGTGTGCCCAGCTAAAGCAAAGCAACTGAACTAACTGTGATTTTGTAGTCCGAGGCAGAACCCAGTAGGGAGCAAATATAACTAGTTGTGGGCCTTGTGGACAAACAGGAGACGTCCCTGCAGTGTTATTTAGTGCTACATGGGGCAGGTGTGAGATGAGTATACTCCATAGGGTGTGTAGGTGTTTCAGCAGGCCTCTTTTAATCTCACCATGCGTGGTTAAATGCCACCTTGTAAGTTTGGGGGCCGGGGCACCACTGGGCCACAGTTGTTTTTGATCCTGAGGGATATCACAGGTTGAATGATCACAGGGGGACAGTAAATAAAAGTATCCAGAGGGATGTTCTCTGTTGCTTCTTATGCTGACTCATGCTTCCACAGCTTTTAATTGGGACTTGCCTGATGGGGGTTGGGGAAGAGAACGCCTCTGGGCTATCACCTTCTCTCTGATCCTGGTTGTGCATGTGCTGTGGGGACATTACACAGACCCCATGGTGTTTGTACAATATTCTTTTTGTCAGGCTGGCAGCAGATGTGGGTAGTTTTGGGGGGGGCCTTCACTTTACCATCTCATGGCATTTGCTGCTAGATGGTTGAAGACTTTGGCTTAGATCCAGTCCTGCTGCTTGAGTGCTGCCTTGCTGGAACGGTCCTAAAATGTTTAAGAGGTGTGGTGGTGGTGGAAGTTGAGAACTGAGTTCCAGTGGGCTCATGCTTAATTTATCCCCTGTGGTGAACACTCACAGCCAAGGTGGGACTGAGGTGGAGTGGGGCCTGGAAAGTTGACACATGGGCTCACCCACCATGGATTCCTGGAAAATCAAAAGGGGAGGGCCCAAGGTGACTCCTCATAGGCCAGCACAGCACATGACTTGCACAGATGTTCTACCAGACCCTTTGTGATTGTTTGGTAATGGGGAGGGGGCATGGTGTAGGTGTTGCTGCTGGGAAGGGTGGGACACCAACCACCACTGAAGGATGGGTGGGCATAAATAAGGTAGAAGAGGGTACCATATTGGGGTCATGATATGAGGCTGGAGGGTAATGTGAGAAAGTTTTTCACACAAAGGGTGGTGGATGCATGGAACAGCCCCTCAGCGAAGGTGGGTGTTGGGGACAGAAATGGTAAGGGAATTCAAGAATGCATGGAATACACATAAGGGAACCCTAGCAGTAGGAAAGAGTGGGTGCAAGGCCGAGATCAAATAGGTCTGCAGTAGTGCAGTAGGTAGGGAAATGCCAAACTAGGCAGAATAGGAAGGACAAGCGGTCCTTATCTGCCATCAGTTTATATGTTTGTCTGCTTGCTTGTGCTGAAGTAAAGAAAGTTAGTAGCGATGTAAAGCAGCAGAAAGTAACAAGCATTTGTCAATGCCGAATGTTTGCTTGCTGGCATTAGCAGTGGAATTGTAGGAGTTAGATACAGTATAGGAATGGCATTGAAGTATTGAACTGATGCCAGCTTCACCCTCACCCTGCAGAGATGGATAGGCATTGGGGTGTGCCTTTGGGTTGTCGCCCATGACAGTGATGGCATTTCACCTCACCCTACCCTACCATTCAGACACTGACAAGTTTCGAGGTGTGCCTTGGGGTGTTTGGGCTTTATGGTCACCTCATTCCATAAGGAAATATGCTGAAAAGGGTGCAGTGTAGGAGAATGGGGTGAACTCTGGAGGAAAAGGGTCCAAGGCGCACCTCGATGCCTGTCACTGGCTGCAGGGTGGGGGTAGAATGGAATGAGCATTACTGTCAACAGTCCCAAGTCACACCCCTGACACCTGTCAGTCCCTACAGGATAGGACATTGTGGTCAAAAACCATAACGCCCTGGGTGTTTCTTGGTATTTTCACTCCAAGTTTTCCACAATTTTTTTTTGTGACCCCACCGCATGAACAGTGACACTATCAGTTCGTTAGGTGAAAGGTAATTTTGCACAGCGACTGTGCCATTTGGTGCCACAGGTGCGAAAACACATTTCGAACAGGATGTGAAAAGTGACAGGTGTACTGTTAATGAGGAGGTGTAAAAAATGGCATTGTTGAAAATCTGGAGTGAAAATATAAACCGATGGAGTCACGGGCATGCGTAGAAACTGTGCAATGTACACCAGTAACGTAATTAGTTTGGGGATTTTTTACAGCAGATTTTCAACATAGGCATTTTGGGACCTCCGATCATGAACAGTGTCACTGTGATTTTCTTAATCTGTCCAGAACACTTAATTTTCCACAGCGACCGTGCTATTCTGCGCCGGAAATGTGAAAATGCATTTTTGCCAGGCCGTGAAAAATGACAGCTGTACTGTTCATAAGGAGGTGTGGAAAAATGTCAATGTTGAAAATCTGGACTGAAAATATTACACATTCGTGAATTTATGAGGGTGTGTGGAAATTGCACAATGCTTGCTCGTAACACAGTCATTTTATGGACTTTTGTCACCAAATTTTCAACATAGCCATTTTAACACCTCTGCTCATGAACAATGTCACTGTGATTTTCTTAATGTGTCCAAAACATTGATTTCGCACACCGACTGCGCCAATGTGCGCTACATGTGTGAAAACACATTTTGGGCGAGATGTGAAAAATGACAGCTATACTGTTCATAAGGAGGTGTGGTAAAATGGCAATGTTGAAAATCTGGAGTGAAAATATTAAAAATTCTCAAAGTTATAAGTGTGCGTTGCGCAGTTCCTACGTACGCTCGTAATTTTGAGAATTTTTAATATTTTTCACTTCAGATTTTCAACACTGCCATTTACCACACCTCTTGATCTTCAGTCATTTGAATTTTTCACCAAATTTTCAACATAGGGTTTTTGGGGGCCTACCTCATGAACTGTGACACTGTCGTTTCGTTACTCGGTCCCGAAAGGTGGTTCCATGCAGTGAACGCAAAATCACCTTTTGGGACACAATAACAAAATGACCGTGACTGAGTTCATGAGATGGGGTCCCAAGAACCCCATGTTGAAAATTTGGTGAAAAAATTCCCCAAAATGGCTGAGATATGCACCAAAGTTGAAAAACCCCCATTTATGGCATTATACAGTTTACTGGCATTTCTTCAGTTCGCAGTCAGCTTTGAAGAGTGCAGACATGTTCCCGCTCCACCGAAGATCATTGTGCCAGCCTCCGAAGGTAAGTATGGGATGAGGTGGGAGTGTACAGAGGTGGTGTGCACAGAGGGTGGGCATGGGTTGGCGGAGGGGAGCGAGAGTCAATGAGGGACCGTTTTTTTTCTTACAGGTGTGTTTTTTTCTTTTTTTCTTTACAAAGACGATGCAGGATTTTTGCCATGCTGGGGTGGACTCCCAGCATGGCAGCTGGAAGTTTGGGGGGGCAGTGGAGCTGACGGGGGATTGGGCACCCCGTCAAACATACGGACTTTTGCCATGCTGTGGTGGGCTCCCAGTGTGGCACCTGGAAGTCTGTTTTGGGGGAGTACAGTGGAGCTGATGGAGGATTGGGCACCACCGTTGGCCATACAGACTTTTGTCATGCTGGGGTGGGCTCCCAGCATAGCAACTGGAAGTCTGTTTGGGGGGGCAGTGGAGCTGACAGGGGATTGGGCACCCACGTCAGCCATACAGTATGCGGGGGCGGGGGAAGCGCATGAGCACGCTTGGGTGTTTGGAGGGGTGGACCAAGGAAAAAAACAAAGCTGTCTATGACAGCTGTTCAGATGCAGTGCTGATGTGTAGGCACTTTGCATACTGCTGACGGCAGTATGCAAATTGCCTACACATTACCACCACTGATTGTAGCAGTCATTTGCATTCAACTGTACGCCACTGCATCGGAATTCCTGTCATAGACAGCTCGGACATTTACTGGTGCGGTGAGGCCGCACCTGCGAAAAGAAGCAGGGCATTGGAAGCGGGGGTGGCACACCTACGAAAATTTGTATGGTGGCACTATGTTTCTTGCACATGCGTGCAAACAAACATAAAAACAAAATCAAATCATTGTATTTGCAGTTCAATGGATCCCTCTCTTGTCATTTTCTGCTCCTCCGATCCCACTCCTCTAAATGCAAAGGGTTCCCTTCCCTAGTGTCCAGTGATCCCACCCCCAACCACACCCATGATCCCACCCCTTTCAATGCAAACTGTTCCCTTCCCTGGTATCCAGTGATCTGCCCCACACCCACATCCATGTACCAGATTGTATGTAGTATTCTCTGGATTGTAGTGGTCCCTCTCTTCCCCCCCATACCCAACCCAGTAGGAATGAAAGCTCCTCCCCCAGGCCCCACACCCATGGTGACAGCCTGAGCCATCCTGCCACAGCCATGCAGGACTCCGTTTGCAAGGAAGTACCTCCCCCCCCACAACAAGGAGGCAGTACAGTGCAGTGGTTTAAGGTTTTAAGGCTCTGAACTGCAAACCTGGAGACCTGGGTTTGATCCCACAGCCCCCACTTGCATACTGTGTGACCCTGAGCTAGTCCCTTAACTTCCTTGTGCTCCCAGGTCGCACCTGTAAACAAGCTTTCAGCTTAGTGTCTCACTCCTGGTAAAAAAAAACCCACAATAATACCCTGGCCCTGTATGTAACCCAACAGTGATTTGTGCCAACCCTGCCCATTCCTCGGTGGCACTTAGTGTCTCCCCCCCCCAGCCATGGCATCAACATCACACATTGCAGGGTGCTCTGCTCCAATAGACACCTGAGGGGGGTTGATCTCACACCCCTGCGGGGGTGACCTCTGACCCCTTGGCCAAGGGGCGGGGCTCTGACCCCGACACCTGGGCCCCACCAAAAATTTGACAAACCTGGCTCCTATGGGAAGGGATACAGTCTGCCTCCAACAGGTAGGGAGGAGGTGGCCTGTGGAGACATGTCAGGGTGTTTGCTTTGTCTGGGGCTGAGGCTGGGTTTGGGACACCCTCCTAGAACCCCTTCTACTTCTACTTCAGAAGTACCCTTGCTGTGGGTACTGTTGGTACTGGGGTACAGCCACCAGTTGGAAAAAGGGCCTTGAGTGGAAGGGCCTGCCCCTGCCTCCCCTTCCATAGGGTTTGGTGGATGGGGAAGCTTTCTCCTTAGCAGAGTTGCTTCTGTATGTGGCCTTATATTCATCCACTTTCTTCTTATAGGCCACTGTTGACTCACCAAAAAGTGCATTTCCCTCCAGAGGAAAATTAAGATCCTTTGACAGGGTATCCTGAGTTAGATTTGTGTCTCTTAGCCAGGCAAATGTCCTCTGGACAACAGTGTTCGCCATCCATCTGGCTGCAGTGTCATTAGTTTCAGCAGCCATCTGGAACTGCTATTTGGCCACCTCTAAGCCAAATCTGGCAGTTTCTGTCAGATTATCAGACAAGGATGAAGGGGCTTTTTGTGCCATGGCCAATACAGAGTGCCACAAGGACTTCTGGTACTGGGCAACGTAGGCCTGGAGGTTTGCCTGTCTTATGGCTAAAGAAGCTGACAAGTACCCTTTATTTGCCATACTGTCAAGCTTCCTGGAGTCCTTATCTGGTAGGTGTGAAGCCAGAGGGACCCTAGCTTTCACAGGCAGCTGCCTATACCACCCCTTGTTGGTCAGGGTGGGTAAACAGAAACTCTGCCTGTTCCCTTTCCATTTGGTACTTCTTATCCATCCTCTTTTCAAGAGGGGGTATACAATTAGGGGTCTGTAAGATGTTTAATGCATCTTTTTTAAATAATTTATTGACAGGCAGGAGGAGTGCTCTTGTGGGGCTCTTTTTTCTGGACTAAATGTCTTGAGATGTTGTGTCCCCACCTCTATCAGACCAATCTCTACTTCACTGTATCTGGGACCTAGCCTGCCATTATGGATGTCTAATCCCCTCAGGGTTACCTCCTGGCCACTCTTACCTCTTCTCTATCCAACATTCAACTGCTACAACTTCCCCTCCCATCCCCTCTTGCCCTCCGTCTTCCTTGACAATGCCTGACTTCGGCAGCCCTACCCCGCTGATTAATAACATAAATAAATGCCTCCTGGGCCCCGAGGAATAACAGGACTATCACGTTTCTCAACTGTACCTCTCCCTTCTACCACTTCTCCAATCTCTCCTGTCTACCAATTCTCCAATCTCCTAAGAACATGTTCTTCCTGCTTTTGCACTTTACAACTGCATGTATGGTGTTATTATACCATCCTGATTGTTCCTTCATCCCATGTTTAACCTGAACAGGTCATATTTGTTGTGTTATGTTGTATTGTAAATGTACCCTGTCCTGACATGGAACCTTGAAAAAGAGCATTTTGCTCAAAGGTCTTTTCTGAAGAATAAATAAATAAAAATAAAATAAAATAAACTCCATAATTTTGAGGTATTCCACCTCTTCTTCATCCTCTATCTCCTCCCTTGTGGTGATGTTCGAGGCATCAGCCATTTTCCTCACAAAGGCAAAGTGTGAGGAATAATCCTCAGAGGTTCTGGGAGGTGAGACGAACTCTTGCTCAGGAGATACCTCAGGTTCAATAGGTTCCCCCTCCTCCTCCTCTTCACATTCACTATAATCCTCCTCCTCCATAAATGATCCTCTGCCTGTGCTGCTAGTCTGCCCAACGGGAGCCTGGACAGGTGGCTGCTGGTCAGTGGGAACAAGGCCATGTAAGGCCTGTATCACTTTGAATGCCTGAGCAATTTCTTGGGGCGAAGGCAAAGTCAGAGCAAGCACAGAAGTCCCCTTTTTACCAGTTGGGGTTCACTGTGCTTCAGTTTTTTGAGGGAACCAGGGAGTCAGCCAGTTCAGCAAGTCTCTTAGTGCCCTTATCACCAGTCTCAGGGGTTGAGGCAACAATTATAGTGGATTAACCAACAGCAGAAGAGGGTATCGGCTGGTCAGAGCCTGAAGGACCCCTAGGTGGAGGAAGTTTTTTCTTTCTCCATTCCAGGCATTTCTCCATTGTTTTCTCTGGGAAGGTTTTACATATGTGACATACTTCCTTAAGATGCTAATTGCCAAGGCAGGCCACACACAAATTATGCTTGTCTGCTTTAGCAAACACTTCCCCACAACTGGAACAATTTTTAAAACCAGATTCACCGGTTTTCTTCTTCGGTTTCTCTGACATTTTTATTGGTAACCAATAAAAAAATAAATCACTAAATAATTTTAGATTTTATACAAAAGCTTAGCGGTTGCGGTCGGTTCCAGAATCAATAATGAACGGAGGCGAACCGGAACCAATGAAGAAAATGAACTGAGACTAGTGGTTCAGAAACCGAGAAAGCGGTTGTAACCCCCCTGCAAATGGGGGTTCCCAAAAGACTTCCAGGAGCTTACTTGAATGCTCCAAGCCTGAATGGTGTTTGGCGTTTAAGCCATTTATCAGTGAGTGTTTTTAGAGCCTCTGGTACTGTCTCTTTAAGAGCTATCTGCTTGCAGACATAATTAGTTTGTATGGGGGGACTGTGTGCTTCTTTGCTTGAGTACCACTTGAGCTGCTGCCAATTCACTCCATTTTTGCAGTCACTAGGGTGCAAAGGAACCTATCTGAAAGATGTAACTGTTTGCCAGAAATCATTTAGAGTAATAATGAAATTACAGTTTGTCTAACCTGCTTTCTTTGCAGTCAGAACTGTGTTTGCCTAGTTCCCCATTCTAGTTTTGAACTGCTGAACTGGACCAATCAGTGTTGGTTAAGTAGCTCTAAAATGGTGCCTTGGACGAATCAGAACTTGGACTCATAATCTGAGGCCAGCCACAAGAAGATTGTATGGGCAGTGACTCTGGGAGATGTAGTTTAGACTTGCGCCTTTTGGACCAACAGGGGCAGTCTATTGTGAGTGACAGCCAATCCAGCCAAGAACTGGGAGGAACTCAAAGAAGTGCCCGGTTTGTCTGCTGGAATTTCAGTTGAGCTCTGGCAGTGAAGAGGAAGGAGCCCTGTGCTTTTTCGTGTGCAGTTTAGTCGGGAACGTGTAAGGCCCAGAGTTCCGGTCTGCAGCTTGTTAATGCTTGTTAGGACTGAATCATTCTGTGAAGAGAATCAAAGCATATCTGAAGAGTAGAAACCAGGCTCACCCTGTAGAAGACTGGAGAAATTGCTGAATTGCACTCGGTCTGTCAGGAACTGAATCTGCTGTGTGTTCTCCGGGTATTGTGCAGTAATGCGATCGGGATAGAGAAGCAGCCTGCCTGGTATAGTACTTTCTTTTACCATATAAATGTGTGAGGAGGCTTGTGTAGCTCAAGTGAATCCTGCTGCCATTAAAGGACTTTTGCCTGTGACTGTTTACTATATAAATGTGTGAGGAGTCTCGTGGAGCTCAAGAGTAGCCCTGCTGACGTTGAAGGACCCTATCTTGTTTGGAGGTCGTGAGTACTAATTCAGGGTCACTCTCTGTTGAATTGCCACATTGAATCCAAATGGAATTACTGTACTGCTGACTGTTTAACTAATTTTTCTTTTCTCTGTGTGAAAGGGCCCCTACCAGCTGCCATGGTTTGGACTAGCCACTAGGGCTTGGGTACCCAGGGACAGTAACTGGTAGGGATAGGCCTGTGCACAGAGCCATAGGTAGATGAGTAAAGTGATAAGCTTATTAACCTGATTTCCCCCTGTCCTTGTTATATTCCCCTAAATAAATCAGAGCTGCTTGTTTCAGCAAAGTTATACTGCCTGAGGTATTTGTCTATGTTAAAGTATTGTACTGTGATTGTTGCACTGTATCTTCTTACTTTACAGGGGGTCCCAGTGCCTGAACCAGTCCTGGGGGTAAGTGTATACTGTGAAGGTAATTCTGATATACTGTGTGGGCCACTAGTGGGAAGAAAGGGGGGTTGCAGTGTCCCAGAGGGCTGTGACCAAGTTAGTTTAACTATTGCAAACCCTGACCTCTGGGTGGAGGCACCTGCCATTGGATCCAGGCCCCTCAACCTGTTAGTGGCAAATCAGGCAGGGGTAGTAGCCCCTGGGATAGCGCCATCTAGGGGTTACATCTTGGAGGCTCACCGCTGGGGTTGTGTGTCCTCTAGTGGCCATATTTACGAACCACTGTTAAAGAAAAAAAATGGGTACCCCAACAGAAGTGGCTGTGCACCGGCTGGTGAAGTGGTGTACTGGGGAAGAGATCGACCCCCAAAATGCTATGCTTATCCTGGACATCCCCCTGGGTATCAATACGGACACTGTACAGGGAGTACTTTCCAAGGTCAAAGGTTTACAAAACCCATCTGCTCACCCACACTTTCCTGGCCCTAGTAGAGTTTAAGGATCCCATAGATAGCTCCAAAGTGCCACAGACCATTACCCCAGAGGGAGCCCTCACTGCCTGGAGAGTGATAACTAAGGACAGTAAAGACCTGGGGAATGAGCCCCCACCACT
The DNA here is from genome assembly GCA_016271365.2 of Neoceratodus forsteri. Classification (NCBI taxonomy): domain Eukaryota; kingdom Metazoa; phylum Chordata; order Ceratodontiformes; family Ceratodontidae; genus Neoceratodus; species Neoceratodus forsteri. The sequence goes on from CM028131.1 coordinate 1,077,672,385, forward strand.
ATCTGAAAATTTTGAGGAGAAATTTGCTAAATGGTTGCTGGGGGAAGGGAAAACTGTGGAGGACTTGAAAAACTATTCTTGCCACCTGGGGGTGTTCCTCCCCCAACACCCTCTCCCGCTCCAGTACCCGTAATGGTGGCTGAACCAATGCAGACTCCTATTTCTGTACCTGCCATTAGTCACGACTCTTACCGAAGGTTGAGGATCTTCTCTGGCACCCTCCCCAACCCCCAAGGGGAGGATGACTGGGAGACCTGGATAGACTATGTTGCCCCCCAAGTGCTAGAATGGCAATGCTCGGAATCCGAAAAGCGAAAGAGGGTTAGTGAGAGCCTCCGAGGTCCTGCCCTGGCTACCATCCATGCTAAACGGGCCAGTAACCCTGAAGCGACTGCACAGGCCTATCTTGAGGCCTTGGAGAATGTGTATGGGAGCCCAGATTCTGATGAGGACCTATGGTGGAGAGTAAGAAATGCACAACAGTACCAAGGGGAGTTGTTGTCTGTGTATGTATCTTGGCTGGAAAAATTGTTGCAAGAATGCCTCAGAAAGGGTAGTTTGCCAGTGATTGAACTGGACCGAACCAGGCTGGACAGGATCCTTAAGTCTGCCCCCTTCTCAGAACTGCTGTTGCTTCAGTTACGCTTGGCAAATCAACTGGAATCCTCACCCTCCTATGATGAGTTAATGAGAGAAATTCGAGGAGTTGAGAAAAGGCGACCTCGGGAGGGACCTGCACTAATAACTGCGGCTACGACCCGAGTGACTGAGGGTGACCCATTAAGTGAAGTTCAGGGGCAGAGGTTGGCAGTCAATGAGTGCTCTGACAAGGAAAAAGATATGCCACAATGGGGCGAACTGTTGAGAGAGATCTGGGAATTCAAAAACAGTCCCTTTATGAAGACCACGCCTGCAAGTACGGGCCCTGACCTATATCCGACTGCATCTGCTATGGGGGTGGGGGTACCCAACCATGTGTCTCCTACTGATAACGGCTCCAAACTCGATTCCTTGATCATGGAAGTGGAGAAACTGACGAGATGTCTCCAAATGCTTATCATGCTGCAGACAGAGATGGCACCAAGGTTTCCAGTTAGTAATACCCCCGCCCTGGCTCTCAGTGTGGCGCCTCGGCCAGCTCAAACTCAGAAAGTATGTTTTTGCTATAATTGTGGAAAGGATGGGCACATGAAAGGAATGCGGTCCCAAAGACACTGACAAAGTTGCATATAGCCTACAAGGAGAGCTTGGGAGAACAAATCAGTGGTTAAGAGGTGCTGAAATGATCCCAGTGAGGGCACCAAAAATGCTAACTCACGTCTTTTGTGGCAAGGTCAGTTGCCCAGCCCCCCACTACGCCTCTCCAGACTGGTCCAGAATAGTGGGTCCCTCCATGGAGACTACTGTAAAGGTGAATGGAGTGTCTACAAGAGCTGTATTAGACAGTGGCTCCCAAGTGACAATTATGTTCCAGGATTGGTATCAGAAGCATTTGTCAGGCGTACCCTTACAACCATTAGAAGGACTGCATGTATGGGGTTAAGTGAGAAGGCCTACCCCTATTCTGGGTATATCCGAATTTGGCTGTCTTTCCCCACCTCCGTGGCTGGGTAGGCGAACAAGTAGAGACCCTAGCCTTAGTGTGTCCCCCACTGGACTGTATGATGGTGTCCCTTTGTTGATTGGAACAAATGCTCATATGTTGGAAGAGCTGGCACAGTTGTGTTATGAAAACAGGGTCAAAGACTAGTAGAGCTTTAAGAGTTCCGGCTTTAATTAAGAAGGCCTATGAGGCACAGAGAGATGCTGAAAAAATAGAACCAGAGGAACCGGTCAGAACTGTATGGAAGAAGGATCCTGAGTCTCTGATCCTGGCGCCAAATGCCCAGTGTACCTTACAGGGAGAGGTCCGTATCAGAAAGGATGTTAAGAATAAAATATTAATGTTGGATGCACCAGGCGATGGAAAATTGCCAGAGGGACTGCTGGTCAAGCCTAGTATTTTGCCCACTAGAGCCCATGCTTATGCCAGAAGGGTAATGGTCCAAGTTCATAATGTGTCTGAAAGAGACATTCGAGTAAATAGAGGTTGCATCCTGGCTAATGTGCATTGTGCAGACACTGCAGTGCTACCCAGCAGCAAGAGTTCAAGGAAGAATGACAGAATAACGCCTGACTTGTTTGATTTGGCGACTCCTCTGCCAGCTGAATGGAAAGTGAGGATCAGTGGGAAGCTTGCCCAGAGAGACCAGGTGTTTTCTTTAAAGGAATGGGATGTAGGATGCATGCAAGGAGCTGAGCACAATATCCGGCTGCATGGAAAGACCATTTTGTGAGAGGTCTGGCGCCTGGCACCTGCTGACATAGATGATGTGAGGCAGCATCTGCAAGAGATGTTAGCTGCTGGCGTAATACAAGAATCCAGAAGCCCTTATGCTTCCCCATTGTGGTAGTGAGGAAAAAGAATGGGACAGTAAGGATGTGTGTGGATTATCGCACCTTAAACCGGGGACTATCCTGATCAGTACACAATGCCCGCATTCAGGATGCTTTGGACTGCCTAAGCGGGAGCAAGTGGTTCTCTGTGTTGGATCTCTGCAGTGGGTACTACCAGATCCCGATGGCCCCAGAGGACCATGAGAAGACGGCCTTTATCTGTCCGCTTGGCTTCTATGAATTCATGAGGATGCCTCAAGGGATTTCAGGTGCCCCAGCCACTTTTCAACGATTGATGGAGCGTGCAGTGGGGGACATGAACTTACTAGAGTGCCTGGTATACCTAGATGATGTTATTGTGTTTGGCAGCTCACTGGAGGAACATGAGAGCAGATTATTTAAGGTATTGGACCGACTGGAGGACTTTGGCTAAACTGTCCATTGATAAGTGTCAATTCTTTCAAACATCAGTAAAGTATGTGGGACACATAGTATCCGCCGAGGAATAAAGACCGAACCAAGTAAAGTTGAGGCCTTGACCACCTGGCCACAGCCCAAAAATCTAAAAGAACTGCAGAGATTCCTGGGATTCTGTGGCTATTATCGGCGTTTCATCAAGGACTATTCAAGAGTGATCCGCCCTTTACTTAACCTTACTCAAGGGTATCCCCCAACCCACAAAAATTACCAAAAGTCAGCGTCCCTCAAGACTGAAAGAGTGTATTTTCATCTGAGTGAAGTATTTGGGGCCTGCTGGACTCCTGATTGTGAGACTGCTTATCATGAGATCATAAATCAACTTACCCATGCTCCAGTGCTGGCTATGCCGATCCAAGAAAACCTTACGTCCTGCACACTGATGCTAGCTTGCAAGGGTTGGGGGCTGTGTTGTACCAAGAGCACGAGATGGCCTGAGACCAGTGGCCTTTGCCAGTAGAAGCCTGACCCCATCCGAAAAGAACTATCCTGTACATAAGTTAGAGTTCCTAGCTTTGAAGTGGGCTATTGTTGACCAATTCCATGAGTACTTGTATGGGGCTAAAATACTAGTAAAAACTGACAATAATCCTTTGACCTATGTGCAGACCTCAGCTAAGTTGGATGCCACTGGCCATAGGTGGCTTTCTGCATTATCTACATACGACTATGCTGTTGAATACCGAGCAGGCCTGAACCACATAGATGCTGATGCTCTCTCCCGGAGGCCTGTTCCCCAGAATGATTGGGTCAGATTGGCAGAACCTGACATTCGGGCACTCTGCCGGAAGTTTGACAGGGAGGAACAAATGTCCACGGACGCAGTGGACTGCATGGTGGATTGCTTGGGACCCTCTGAGAATTGCATACCTGCTGCTTATTGCCACTTTTCTGCAATAGACATTGGTGCACTGCCTCAGCTGGACAATGGCAGTATTCATGGCTCAATCCTCACGATCCCATGATCAAATCAGCTTTAGAAGCCTCTATGCAGGGAAAAGATGTGTCCAAATTACGCCCACTGATTTGAGAACTGCACTGTTATACAAAGAAGGTCCTAAGTTGAAACTGATCAATAAACTGTTGTACAGAGAAACAGTAGACGAGGGGACAAGTAGACAAACAACAACTAGTGCTGCCCACTCCTTTCAAGACTCAGTACTGAGATCCTTGCACAACCACATGGGGCACCTTGGTATAGACAGAACACTTGACTTGGTGAGATCCAGATTCTATTGGCCTAAGATGGGGGCTGATGTGGAGCAACACATTAGAACTTGTAGTCGCTGCTTACAGAGGAAAGCTTTGCCCCAGAGGGCTGCCCCCCTTGTTAACATCACCACCAGTGCACCAATGGAGCTGGTCTGTATTGATTTTCTGAGTTTGGAGTCAGATCAAAGAAATATCAGTAATGTGCTGGTGGTCACTGACCATTTCACGAGATATCCCCAAACTTTCCCCACCAAAGACCAGGAAAGCATCCACTGTGGCCAAAGTACTTGTAGAAAACTTTTTTGTTCACTATGGGGCTCCACAAAGAATCCATTCTGATCAAGGGAGAGACTTTGAGAGTCGTCTGATCAAAGAGATGCTTTCTCTGTGGGAGTCGAAAGTCCAGAACCACTCCTTACCACCCCCAAGGGGACCCACAGCCTGAACGTTTCAACTGCACTTTGCTAGATATGCTAGGCAACCTATACCCAAAGGACAAGCCTAGATGGAGCCAACAAATTAGCACCCTGGTACATGCTTATAACTGCACCAAAAGTGATGCCACTGGGTTCTCCCCCTACCACCTGATGTTTGGAAGAGAAGCTCGACTGCCGGTAGATGTGTGTTTTGGGGTGTCTCCTGATGGGGTTCAAGCTAACAACTATTTACAGTATGTGCAAAAGTTAAAGGCCCAGCTAACTCATGCGTACCAACTGGCTCAAACCATGGCTGCCAAAAGAAATCTAGCCAACAAAGAAAGGTATGATAAAAGGTGAAAGCACAGGAACTCCAGGAGGGAGATCGGGTATTGCTAAGAAATCTGGGACTGCATGGCAAACACAAGATTGCTGACAGATGGCACCATCTCCTCACATTGTAGTGGGCAAACTAGATGATCTGCCAGTGTACAAAGTAAGGCCTGAGAATAATTCAAAAGATGTAAAACAATGCATAGAAATCATTTACTGCCCATTGGACAAATCTTGATTGAGTCTAAGCCCCCAGAAGATGCCCCTTCTGGACCAGTGACTAGAGCTGCTGATAAGAAAAGATCAAGAAAGTCTGCACCTACAGAAGCAGAGTTAAAGTGGTCCCCTCCACAAGTCCCAGTTCAGCATGACTGTCAGTCCATATCAGAAGAAAATGAGAGTGACTTTGAATACTATCCTTCTTACGAACTGAGTCAATTGTTTCGGGGCAATCCCCTAGTCAATACTGGAGATGAAGTTGGGCCTTCTGGACTGTCTAAGCCTCCAGCTTCGTCCCTGGAGCCAATGCTCCCAGAAAGTGAAGTGCAAAGCATCAGATCAGATGAAATGGAATCATTGTGCATGGTTGAACTGTTTGAGCTTTCAGGGGAGGAAAATGATGGATTGGGGCAGACTGATGATACACCAGAACAAGAAGAGTATTTTGAGTGCCCTGACAGTCCACTGCCAGTGTCTGAAAGCTCTCCATGCGAGCCAAATGTTGTGGACTCAGAAACTGTAACTTCTGGAGCTGAAAGTGCCCCAAGTTCTAGCCTCTCTACCCCCATGGAGACTCCCCTGACAAGTGAGGACAATGCTGAAAATGAGGCTCAGAGTGCAGAGACTGTAACAGTTCCCCCTAGAAAGACTGGTCGAGTTGTAAAGCCTATGGTGCACCTCAGTTATGATTCACTTGGGAGGCCTGTGGACTTGCCTCTCAATGTTGTCCATAAAGGAGTGTATGTGTCCCTGAGCTCATTGCCCAAACTGAGCGTCAGTGCTAACTCCAAGTTACTTGTGTTGCCCTCTAAGTATGGTGCCTTTGCCCCGTCCAGCCCCAAGGTAACTGATAGGGAAGGGCCCCCTCTCTTCAGGTTTCATGTACAAGAGGTAATAACTTGAGTTATGGTACAATGTGTGTAATACTGTGTAAAGAGTGACGTACTGCAATGTTTCAGAAATGTGTTCTTGGTAAAATGATATATTGACTGATGATTACATGTGTGAGCCTAATGCAAATGTATATGGTTGCAGTTGAAACTTATAGAGTACTTGCTTGACGCGGACATCAAGCTTTCCCAGGCCAGGAAGGGTGTAACCCCCCTGCAAATGGGGGTTCCCAAAAGACTTCCAGGAGCTTGCTTGAATGCTCCAAGCCTGAATGGTGTTTGGCGTTTAAGCCATTTATCAGTGAGTGTTTTTAGAGCCTCTGGTACTGTCTCTTTAAGAGCTGTCTGCTTGCAGACATAATTAGTTTGTATGGGGGGACTGTGTGCTTCTCTGCTTGAGTACCACTTGAGCTGCTGCCAATTCACTCCATTTTTGCAGTCACTAGGAGTGCAAAGGGAACCTATCTGAAAGATGTAACTGTTTGCCAGAAATCATTTAGAGTAATAATGAAATTACAGTTTGCCTAACCTGCTTTCTTTGCAGTCAGAACTGTGTTTGCCTAGTTCCCCATTCTAGTTTTGAACTGCTGAACTGGACCAATCAGTGTGGGTTAAGATAGCTCTAAAATGGTGCCTTGGACGAATCAGAACTTGGACTCATAATCTGAGCCAGCCACAAGAGGATTGTATGGGCAGTGACTCTGGGAGATGTAGTTTAGACTTCGGCGCCTTTTTGGACCAACAGGGACAGTCTATTGTGAGTGACAGCCAATCCAGCCAAGAACTGGGAGGAACTCAAAGGAAGTGCCCGGTTTTGTCTGCTGGAGTTTCAGTTGAGCTCTGGCAGTGAAGAGGGAAGGAGCCCTGTGCTTTTTCGGTGTGCAGTTTTAGTCGGAAAACGTGTGTAAGGCCCAGAGTTCCGGTCTGCAGCTTGTGTAACTGCTTGTTAGGACTGAATCCGTCCTGTGAAGAGAATCAAAGGATATCTGAAGAGTAGAAACCAGGCTCACCCTGTAGAAGACTGGAGAAATTGCTGAATTGCACTCGGTCTGTCAGGAACTGAATCTGCTGTGTGTTCTCCCGGGTATTGTGCAGTAATTGCGATCAGGATAGAGAAGCAGCCTGCCTGGTATAGTACTTTCTTTTTACCATAGAAATGTGTGAGGAGGCTTGTGTAGCTCAAGTGAATCCTGCTGCCATTAAAGGACTTTTGCCTGTTACTGTTTACCATATAAATGTGTGAGGAGTCTCGTGGAGCTCAAGAGTAGCCCTGCTGACGTTGAAGGACCCTATCTTGTTTGGAGGTCGTGAGTACTAATTCAGGGTCGCTCCTGTTGAATTGCCACATTGAATCCAAATGGAATTACTGTACTGCTGACTGTTTAACTAATTTTCTTTTCTCTGTGTGAAAGGGCCCCTACCAGCTGCCACGTTTGGGCTAGCCACTAGGCTTGGGTACCCAGGGACAGTAACGGTAGGGATAGGCTCTGTACAGAGCCATAGGTAGATGAGTAAAGGGATAAGCTAATTAACCTGATTTCCCTGTCCTTGTTATATTCCCCTAAATAAATCAGAGCTGCTTGTTTCAGCAAAGTTATACTGCCTGAGGTATTTGTCTATGTTAAAGTATTGTACTGTGATTGTTGCACTGTATCTTCTTACTTTACAGGGGTCCCAGTGCCTGAACCAGTCCTGGGGTAAGTGTATACTGTGAAGGTAATTCTGATATACTGTGTGGGCCACTAGTGGGAAGAAAGGGGGGTTGCAGTGTCCCAGAGGGCTGTGACCAAGTTAGTTTAACTATTGCAAACCCTGACCTCTGGGTGGAGGCACCCGCCATCGGATCCAGGCCCCTCAACCTGTTAGTGGCAAATCAGGCAGGGGTAGTAGCCCCTGGGATAGCGCCGTCTAGGGGTTACACGGTTACAAAAAACAAATGTTTAGACTAAATTTAAATTAAACTAGCAAGGTTTTTAAGTTAGAAAACCTCAAAATAAAGTAAACTAACTTGGTTCCCCACCAGTTATACTGAACCGGGAGGAACCGATAAAAATAACAAAATAACACTAAAAAGTAAGTTTAACTACAAAAAACAATAAGTACAAGGCAGAAAATTAAATAAAAAGGATATTTATATATTTTTATAAGTTTCTTCATGTCACAGGGGCAAGTAGAAGAGAGAGACTCCGAGCAACCAGACTTTTCAGGCGGAGAGTGAAATCTGAGGGGTTTTAGAACATTGGCAGTTAGTACAGGGCAGCATTTGAAAAGTTGTCACGTGCACAGAGTTCCATCATTTGCATGTGTTCTATTCTCTCCAAGCAGTTTTGGCTCAAGGGCATGCTGCAGAAAGTTAGGAATACCGGAGTATTACTGGGGTTAGAACTAAGTTAAGATAAACAGACAAATCGGAGAACTTAACAAGTGGAATAATACTAGCTGGTAGGCTAACCCAGGTAAAAGAACTGAGATGCAGAGAAACACAACAGATAAATAAGGTGAATTGCAAATTACAGTGTAACTAGAAAGGGTGTAGCTAGGATACCTAGGGATTAAGGAAAATTAACAATGCTAGCAGGCTAAACAGGCAGGCTCATGGAGTAGGTGCAGTTTAAGTGCCTCAAATGCAGGTATGGGGCCCACAAGAGATCACTTTCCAAGTTTAAAAATCATAGGAACAACACTTACAGTTCTGGAGTGGACTGGAGGTAGGCATGTGGGTGGCAGTCGAGGGGGGGGGGGCAGCCTGGCAGGCCACACAGCTGACGCCACACAGACTTCTTCTTGTGGACATCCTTTGTGCTGTGGTCCTTGAGACGTGACTTGAGCTAGGATTGGGGGGCTGCAGGTACCAAAGTAGTACCAGTACCAAAGGACTTTGGCCAGACCTGTGGAGTCACCTACAACTATTACTTTCTGCTAATGAGACATTGTCAGTCCAATGCACCATACAGAAAGTGAGGCTAGATACAAGTGCATAACATGTGAAAATGGCAAACAGTTTAAATAACAGTACAGACAATAGAGACAAACATACCATCTTTGGGAGCACTGACAGAAGTCTCCTACTGTGTTTCAAGCACACTGCTGTTCGACTGGGGGTGGAATCCTGTGGAGATACTACTGCCCTTAATTACTGAGTCTCATTACTACTAATTAAGTAATTGAAGGTACAAGGAGTGTAGAATACTGCCTCAATGTTTATTTACTGTGCATAGTGGAGCACAGTAGAGGGGTACCACCTACCCATCTGGGGATTTGAACCTGCAGCATTGTATGCTTGCAGATAATGAAACTAGACCATTACCAATTCAAGAATTAAATCCATTGCACATCACCAAAGTGTATGTTTATATAAAGAATAATGAGTGTCTTACAGCTAAATCTATTTAACAACTGTCTTCGAGGCACAGGTCAGGAAGCATAGGAAAACCAGGAGCAGTTGTAGAAGTCATCAAAATATTTATTTACACTAACAGTAACATAAAAAAAATAAACTTGTTCAGTATAACTATTTACAAAGGCATAGAAACATAGAAGTTGACGGCAGATAAGGACAGCAAGGCCCATCCAGTCTGCCCATTTCTTTTTCTACCTTATAAATGTGCCATCGGCATTTGCTCTGTCAGTGGCCTATGTATTCATACTCATTTGTATTGTTCCCATATGCCTATCCCATGCCTGTCTGAAGCCCTGCACTGTATTTGTAGCCACCACTTCTTGAGGTAGGCCATTCCATGCATCCACCACCCTTTCTGTGAAAAATAATTTCCTCACTTTCCCCCTTAATCGGCCCCCTCTAATCTCATGCTGTGTCCTCTTGTCCTGCTATTTTTCTTATATTTCAACATGTTAGACTCTTTCACCTTGTTAATGCCCTTAAGGTGTTTGAATGCCTCGATCATATCACCTCTCTCCCTCCTTTGCTCAAGGGTATACATATTGAGCTCTGTTAATCTGTCCTCGTATGTCTTCTGATGCAGTCCCTGCACCATTTTGGTTGCCCTTCTCTGGACTGCCTCAATTTGGTTAATGTCCTTGTGAAGGTGTGGCCTCCAATACTGCATGCAGTACTCCAGATGGGGCCTAACCAGTGTCTTGTAAAGAGGGATTATTACCTCCCTCTTACGACTTGTGATACCCCTACTAATACACTCTAACACCCTAGCCTTACCTACTGCTTTAGAGGTCTGCTTGGATGATTTCAGATCATCAGTGATGATGATGCCCAAGTCTCTTTCTTCCTTTGTGACTGCTAGCAACTCCCCTCCCAGCCTATAGGTGGCTTCAGGGTTTCTCTCCCCTTTGTGCATGATCTTACACTTCTTTGCATTAAATCCCAGTTGCCACTCTTCTGACCATTTTGCTAGTTTATCCAGATCTCTTCTCATTCTGCCCACCCCATCTGGATCATCTACTCTGTTGCAGATCTTGGTGTCATCTGCAAACAGACAAGCCTTACCCTCTAGTCCATCTGCAAGGTCACTAATGAAGGCGTTGAAGAGGACTGCCCCAGGACTGATCCCTGAGGTACCCCACTTGTGACTTGCATCTCTTCTGACTGTATACCATTTACCATCACTCTCTGTTTTCTGCCCGTCAACCAGTTTGCCACCCACTTGACCAACTTCTGACCCATCCCGCCCTACCCAGCTTATTTATCAATCTTCTATGTGGAACAGTGTCAAAAGCTTTGCTGAAGTCAAGGTAGGTGACATCAACTGCTCCCCCTTGGTCCACCACTCTGGTTACCCAGTCAAAGAAATCTATGAGATTAGTTTGACAGGACCTTCCTTTTGTAAACCCATGCTGTCTTGGATCCTGTGCCCCTATGGATTCCAGGTGTTGCACTATCTTTTCCTTAAGGAGTGCCTCCATCATCTTGCCCACTACTGAGGTAAGACTGACTGGTCTGTAGTTCCCTGCCTCCTCCCTGCTACCACTGTAGTGGAGCGGGATCACATGAGCCCTTCTCCAGTCTTCTGGGACCTCTCCTGTGCTCAGAGACTCACTAAACAGTTCTGCTAATGGCTCTGCCAGTTCCACCTTTAGCTCCTTAAGTACCCTGGAATGTATGCCATCAGGTTCTATTGCCTTATCCACCCTGAGCTTAGCAAGCTCTTGTAGGACCCTTTCTTTTGTGAAGGGAGTAGTACTCACCTCCCTCCCCCCTGTGTCCATGGTGCTGAGCTGTGGGCCCTGCCCTACCTTCTCTTCAGTAAATACTGAGCAAAAGTATCTATTTAGGATAGATGCTTTTACATGGTCCTCCTCCTCACATGCTCCCTTTTCTCCATTAAGCTTAGCAATACCCCCTCTGGACTTTCTCCTTTCACTAATGTATCTGTAGACAGTCTTGTCACCTTCTTTTACTGTTCGTGCTAGTGTTTCCTCAGTTTGGGACTTTGCCTGCCTTACTGCCTTCCCTGCTTCCCTTAGGGCAGTTTGGTATGCCTCCCTATCTTCATCCCGCTGTGTTCCCTTATATTTCCTGAAGGCCAGCTTTTGGCTCTGACCTTTTCTGCTACTGTATTTGAGAACCAAAGTGGTTTCCATCTTCTTTTGCACTTCCTTTTCTGTCTAACACAATGGGATGTTGCTTCAAGTATTGCATCCTTAATGCTTGCCCACTTTGCCTGTACTCCCTCACCTGTGTTTCTTTTTGCCATGGCTAGCTTAACTCTGTTGGCCATCTTATCAAAGTCAGCTCCTCTGAAGTCCCATATTTTTGCCTTGGAGTGGGATGATTTAGATGTAGTAGCCAAATTGAACCATACCATGTGATGGTCACTGGCCCCCAGGTGACCTTCTACCTGGAGACCTGTGATCCCTTCCCTGTTAGTCAGTACTAGATGTAGGATAGCCCTGTCTCTTGTGGGTTGTTGTTCCAGTTGTTTGCTGCCCTCCCCCTGCAGGGAATCCACTATGTGTCTAGTTCTGGCAGATGTTCCTGCTGGTATTGACCAATCTGTATCCGGCATGTTGAAGTCTCCCATTATCAGAACCTCCCCTTTAGCTGTCTTGTTTTGTATATCTTCTAACAGTAATGTATCTATGTCCTCCCCTGGTCTGGGAGCCTGTAGACAACCCCAGTTCTTATGGCTGTCCCATTTCCTGTTTCCAGGGTGACCCACATCTTCTGGCTCCTTATGTTATTCTGAATTTCTGTAGCTTTGATATTTTCATTGACATACAGGGCCTCCACCCCCTTTTGCACCTCGGTCTCTTCTGAACAATACATAGCCAGGTACTGAAGTCTCCCAAGTGTGGTTACTGGTAAACCACGTCTCACTAATTGCTACTATGTCCAGTTTAGCCTCTGATATTATTGCCTGCAGGTCTGGGATCTCATTTCCCAGGCTGTGAGCATTTGTGTACATGATTTTCCATTGGCCAGATTTCGGTGTGTTAGTTGTTGGGTGAGGTTTGACATTACCCCTTTGCGTCGTATGGGGAGACAAACCTTTTTTCTTACCTGTTGATGCAAATGAACTGCAAACATGCTGAATCTCTGTTTGACAACTAGCTGAGGGGGGAGGGGTGTTCTTCCCATTCGATGTATGGGGTGCTGCACCCCTCTCCCCATTTGCTAGTTTAAATATTCTGCAAAGACATCAAACTTCTGCCCCAATGCACTGACTCCCTCCTTAGTCAGATGCAGTCCATCAAATTTAAAGAACTTTCGCTCCCAGAACTTTTGACAGTTCCCTACAAATCTGTGTCCTTTTTCCTGGCACCAGCCCTTGAGCCACGTGTTTAGCTCCCCTATCTCCCCTTCTCTGACCTTCCGTCCATCTGCCCCCCTCTCCCAGACTATCAGGCCAAATAAATAGAAGACCCATCTGAGTTTTTCTTCAGTCTCTGTGTCCACCTCCTAAGTAATTGCAGCTCAGCTTTCTTATAAGTCTTTCCAACCCCCATTCTTAACAAGCATCCTGTTCAACTGCAGGTTGCCGGCAGGTGCTGCAAGAACAGTGTCCCTGAGCTGAGGCCCCCTTTTTACAGCTCTTCTGCAAAAGGCTTAAAAATTGCACTCAGGTAACCCCTTGAGTTTTCAATGGCTTTTTGCAGTCATCTCAAACCATAATTCTATATATTTCAAAAATTAACACTATATAATTTCTAAACAAAAGGGATCCCAATATCAGTTACATTTCCACATAATGATTTCCATATATTTTTATATCAGCAGATATGCAAGGGAGAAAAAGACAGACAGCAAGGAAGACTGAGGGACAGTGAGAGGCAAATAATTGTGAGACTATCGGGGTGATCAAATCCTAGGTCTCACAAGAAAATTTGGTTGCCCAACCAGACAGACAAGAGACAGGAAAAGGAGAGAATAGATCCTTGCACTTTAAACACTTTCTTCAACTGGGACAGGGTCCTAATCCACCCTGTCACAACAACATGTGAATAATAATATTAATTTTCACTCATAACACCATTACTAATGTTATAAAAATGAATTTCTGATACCCTATACTACATCTAATAATAAGTGATAGAGTTCAAGATTCAAGATTTTTTTATTGAAATGTATAAAATCAGAAGATTTCTGACATTCATAAATAGCAAAACATGTACAGACATTTAAAAAAAAATACATTCTGCTAATGATTACCTGCTCCTGCCTAATTGCTTCAATATGAAGGACTATGTGATAGTCCCATCTTTGGAGAAAATCCCCCCAGGTTGACAGGTGAAGTTTAACAGCTACCCTAAACATTGACAGTGGCTTTTAAGTAAGTCAGGTGTATCACATTCCCTAAATCCCACAGCTATTACACATTACATAGCACTTCTAACTTCTGAGATACCCTCTGATGCTCTCTCTGTCTCTCTTTTAGGAGACCCAAATTAATGAGGATACTCTCTCTGGGCTTCCATGCAACTTACCTCTGCTCCAGCTCACAGTGGGGTAAACTTTTTAGAGACCTCGCAGGGCAGAGACACATACCTTGGTGGGCCATGCTCACCATACACATGTGAACCCCTTCCAGTCAGAGTGACCTCAATGGCTAGAATTAATGGAAGTTTTTTCCTTGACCCTCCCCCTGGCTCCAAACATATGGTTTAAGGCAACTGTCCTGCACCATCTCAAAACCTGGAGTGGGTCTTTACAAACTTGGGTGACTACCTTGATGTGAGCACATCCCCTCTACAACTGGATCTTTCTCTCTTTTTATCTTCAGTGGTACCCTGGGACCCCTGTACACTTGACTTTCTCGCTGACTTTACTCATTTCTCTGCCTCCTCTAGATCTAATTTCTCTTCATATTTATCTACTGTGGTGCCTCTGGCCTGACCTGCCTCTCCCCCTTGGGAGGGTGGTTGATTTCTCTTTCTGGTATCTCTCTTCCACAGGTGAGCATCTGCACTCTTTTGAGCGGTAACTCAAAGCTCAGATCAGGAAAGACTGAGCTGGTGCATATATCCTCTGTTTTTTTGTTTTATTAAGGGCGAGTGGAGAAGGTAGCAACCAATAGGAACCCGGCTACTGAGCACTTGCATGGGCATGCACAGTGACTGAGCAGACTAGCAACAGCTGTCGGAAGGGAGCCTGGAATCTTCCAGGACTCAAGGCCCCAACTCTGAACACGTTAGTTCTTTAGTAACTGGGCTCAAACAGGTGGAGGGTGGGGGCGTGAGAGCACTGGTTACACATATAAGAGTTTAAGGTTACCGCAGTACCTGTATTGGGATGTTCAAAGCAGTTACCACAGACCACATGTCTGCAGCTGTTGCACTTGAATTATTCTTTTCTTCTAGATTTGGGTTTCCAAATTGTCCTGTCACTCACAGAGTAACTTCTGATTAGATGGTCCCACAGGTTCTGAGCGATGGTAAACAGAAGCTTTGGAATAGTTCTAATTAGAGGGGGTAGTTCCTTGTTGGATAAAAGAACCTTTCAATGTTTTTACACAAAATGTTTTACCTGGGTGGCTCATTCATTAAATTGTGTAAAGTTATTTTTGGCATATCCTTTTTTTTTCAGTTTTGGGACCAAATAAGAGTTTCTTTCAGTGTTAAGTGCTTTCTTCAGTGCAGTATTCACCACATTATGAGAGCATCCCCTGTCATGAAATCTAATGGGTAGACCCTCTGCCTATATCTTACATTTTTCATACTTGTAAAATTGATGCACAGGTAAAGGAACTTACTCAAGGGATACTAGTCGCAAGACTACCTAGGTGGGCACAGTCAGCTCCCAATAAGTTGTCACCAGCTCTTTCTTTTTTATAGGACCTGCTATAGACACTATTCATCTCACTCTTGGAAAAACAGCAACACATCAGGGCAGATTTTTAAGGATTGTCGCCCCCTTCATTGCCCCAGTGGTATCGCACATTCTGAATTGGAGCCTTCAGTTGGGTCACTTCCCCTCCTCTTAGAAAAAGAGTACAATTAACCCAGTTTTTAAGGGTGGTGGCTCAACCAAGGTCAACAATTACAGACCAATAGCCTTGCTTTCTATTATGTCTAAACATTTTGAGAAAATGGTCCAGTCACAAATGACTGATTTCTTAAATAAGTATGAATTGTTAAATCCTTATCAGTCTAGTTTCAGAAAAGGTTTTTTAACTTCTACTGCCCTACTGGAGTTCAGCGACCTATTAAATCAGTCACTGAATTCCAGTCAGGAAACAGCTGTGATTTATGTGGGTCTTTCGAAGGCTTTTGACCTGGTGGACCACCCCTTATTGATTTCCAGACTGCAGAATATATAATTTGTGGATGGTCCCCTAGCTTGGTTAAAATCTCATCTGGGAGGACATACCCAAAGTGTGGATATAAATGGGGTAACATCCAGGACCTGTGAAGTTATTAGAGGTGTTCCCAGGAGTCCATATTAGGACCACTATTGTTTCTGATTTTTAATAATGATTTACCATATGTGGCAAAGCCTGCATGCCGATGACACTGCCATTGTAGCCTCCGGTAAAAACATAGAGGAACTACAGTTAAAGCTACAGTCCGATTTCTAAACCATTGAGGGGTAGTTCACCAGGTCAAAGTTACTTATGAACGTTAAAAAAAAACTAGAATAATGTATTTTTCTTTTAAAACTGGCTGGAGGTGGGAGGAAGAGAATAGATTTAAGATTCAAACTAAGGATGCTACTATTCTTGCACAGGTAGATAATTATTGTTATTTAGGTATCACTTTTGACACCGATTTGACTTTCACACCACTTATAACTAATATGATAGTGAAAGTAAATAAGAAATTAGGAATGTTAAAAAGATCAACAGGGTTTTTGAATTGGTGTATCAGAAAACGGATTGCAGAACAATTAATTATTCCTACTTTACCTTATGGTCAGTTAATTTACAGAACTGCAAATAAATATTTATTGGTATGTTTGGATAAAATTCATTTTAGGATTGCCAGATACGTGCTGAAACGCAATTTTTACACACATCACTGTTATCTATTAAGGAGGTTGGAATGGCAGTCTTTGGAAACAAGCCATAATAGAACTTGGCTGTTGTTATTGCACAAATTAAGATCATCTGGTCATCCATTTCCAGTCACCTATTCTTAAAAAAAAAAGGAACCTCTGAGACAGTCCTTAATAGATCAGTACATCAAAATAGAATTCTGCCAACTAGACGTAAAAACAGGTTTGGGGATAGGACCCTCTCTGCAAGGGCAGCAGCTGTCTGGAACTCTCAGCCTCCAAGTGTTCGTGCAATATTTGATTATTCTAGATTTGCACAAGTTATTAATAATTCAGAGGTTGATGTATGCAATTGTTAGGTATGAATCTTAGTTATTATTTTAGACTGTTTATAGTTTTGTCTTTGTGACTGGTTGAAAATGTTATTTATATTTCGTATACATTTTTTATGATTTGTAACTCACAGGACTGTCTTGTAAACAGGACTAGTTCTGCCCTAATGACTTGCTTCCTGTATAACAATAAAGCTTTTACATTACATCAAGCAACTCAATTGTGCTGCTGTCCATTTTACAGGGAAAATGTAAACTAAAGCTGTTACTATTTTGCCAGTCCAACAACTCTGAAGCATAGATTCCATGCCTCACCAAAGACAGATAATGTCATTAATAAAGCTAAACCATGCGCAAATGTGTCTGGCAAAGGGGATTCTTTTCAGGAAGTACTATGGTTTCTTTCAGGTCTACGATGCCACATCGACAATTTCTTGTCGATGTGATGCTTCCGACACCACTACATTGACGGCAATTGCGGTCTGCATAGTGCTGTCTAGTTAAAAGTAGTTCTTTTGTGGGGGGCACAGGAGCTGTGTCCCTGTACCCCCTCTTATGATTATCAACTCTGAGATGGAGCTGGTTCAGGGATGGCGTGCAGGACCTTAGGAAAGGGTGTTGGGGTCCCAGGCCGACTTTACAGCGACATGGCAATGTTGTCGGCATCTACCATGTTGCTGTAAAGTTGTCACTGTAGTGTCAGTATACCGTTCCTTTCCACCACCCAGAAATAGGTTAGCATATGATGGAACAATGGTGGTCCCACCCATCACTGTGCCCTGCCTTTGGAGGTAGTTAGTAGGTACCATTAAAATCAAAGTAGCTGTGGTCAAGGAAGACCAGTAGAGCTTCTACACATCATAAACACACTTGAAAATCTACATGCTTTTATCCAAATTTTGTCACCAATCCTGCACCGACTGTTTTTCAAAAGCTGGTTGAACATCAAGGTGATAAATTCTTCACAAATGAACTCTCACCACATTTCCACAGCTTGTCAGGGGTGGACTACAGTGTCACTACTAGGTATTAATCCAAGATTTTTGTGGGAGACTACAACCCATGACTTGCTGATCTTAGAGCAGCAGAGGCTAGCATGCAAACAACTAAGCAAGTGACACTGACTCACTAAACAAAAGAGGTGCAGTTTAGAATGTTAATCAGAAAAAGGCACTGCATCTAAACTGCACTGTTTACCACTCAGCCTGCTGTAGGTAGTGACATTCACAATTAGTTAAAAGGCACAGCAGCTAAAGTGCACATTGTGCCACTCTGCCACCTGTAGACAGTGGTTCTATTCACTCACAAACTAAGTAATATTACAACATTTTAAAAGACGGGCACAGCTGTTAAACTGTGCAGTGCATCGGTAGTCCCACTATAGCTTGTGCCACTGATATATTAAGTCACTCTACACTAAAATTACATTTATAAAAAGGCTCTGAAGCTTGATTGTGCTATGTATGCCACTCAGCCCACCACAGATGGTGCCATTCATAAAAAAGTCATAATACAAAACTGTTAGAAAAATGCACAGCTTACCTTGCTATAGGTAGTCCCACACACAAATGGCACTGTATAAAAAGACTGTAACTAGAAAAGGTACAGCAGTCACTAAGCCTGCTATAAGTGGTGCCACTCACAAGAATTACAGTATAAAATGGCAACTGGAAAAAACTTGAACCCCACCCCCCCCATGATGAAGTGCCAGAACAGCACAAAGCACCAGGGGCCCATTATTCAAAAGATTGCCCACATGCACATCTGAGTTTGCCCACGTAAACCAGATTTTGCATAAATGTACAATATTGAACAGCCTTGTTAGCATGGGCAAACAGGGTTTGCTCCTGGGCAAGGGGGGGGGGCACAATGTAAATTAAGGGACAGGGACCTGAATATTGGCACAGTCCAATATTCAGAGTATGTGCGCCATGCAAGGCTGTTTTGCCTGGTCCCCCTGCATGGTGTACATATCACCACTTGAAACCCTGACTTACTCCCATGATACCGCAGCAGTTGGTGGAAGAAGTGCGGTGACCCCCTGACCCCCAACACAGTAGTCCCTGGTGTCCAGTGGACACCCCCTTGCTGATCACTGGCCCGATATAGAATATAAATTTTCCTTGGTGTCTAGTGATCCCTCCCTCACTGATTGCTGGCCCAATATAATGGAGAGATATTCCCTGGTGTGTAGTGTCCCCCCCCCCCACTGATCGCGGGCCCGATATAAAATAGAGATTTTTGCTGGTGTTCATTGCCCCCCCCCCCAGTGATTGTCTTCCTGATGTAGAGTATCATAAGTCCCTGGTGGCTAGTGGTCCCTCCCTCCACCTGACATCTGCCCAATGTATCACTGTAATGTTCCCTGTGGTCCCCCCATCCCAATCCCCTGTTAATAACAAATACACCATTTACTGGTGGTCTAGCAGTACCCCCTTCCTATCTCCAATCTGCAATAAAATACAATAGATATCTTTCCCTGGTGTCTAGTGGACCCCACCCCCACCACCTGGCTGGTAGTGCCCCACCACCGAGCTCCCCCTATGTCCTGAACCCGAGTCGGCGGCCAGCATAGCCCTCCACTTGGCACCGTGGTTACCCAGTATGTGCTGACTGACTGACTGACTGTCAGTCAGTGAGCATGTACTGTATACAGTACTTGCTCATTGACAGCTCAGTCAGCGGCCGGCCGTGGTGGTGAGCGGAGGCTGTATTTGTCACCAACTCGGGTTCATGATGGGGGGGAAGCAGGCTGGTGGAGCACTACCAGTTGGGGTGGGGGGTCTACTAGACATCAGGGAATATCTCTAATTCTTATTGGGCCAGCAGTTGGTGAGGGAGGGACCACTAGACACCAGGGAATCTCTCTATTTGATATCGGACCAGCGATCGGCCGGGGTGGGGTGGGGAGCACTAGCACTATGTATAGCTCTCTGGGACTGGGCTAGTGGAAGGTGGAACCATGCTAAATCACCAGGGTTACCCGTGCAAATTAACCCATAATGGGCATGCAAATTTCCCCTTAGGGCCTTGCATGTCCAATGGGCTCATTTGCATGGGTCTGTTTGAATATAGGAAATGTATCATGGGTGCAATCCATTATAACGCCCCTTTTTAGGATCCATGCCTGCTCAGTGCTAAGTGGCTTAACGCTGGGCTACAATGGCCCTATACTCAGTGGAATGGCACCGGTGCACTGTTCCACTGAATATAGCATTTTTGGGCACCTGAGCAAGAGCAAGGCGCAGCACAAATATTTGCACTCCACTTTGCCCAGTTATGACTATTGGGTCCCAGTAGTTTGGGCTCATAGCTTGGAGCTGTATTTTTTCCTATAATTATTTCTTACCATTTTACCATTTCCTGCGTGTTCATCTTTTTTGTGTACCTTGTTGTGGTCACTGCTTCCCACTAGTTCCTTGATGTTAACATTAGATATGACACCCCCACTACTACTGAGAACTAGTTAAAGGTTGGCCTCAAACCTAGCTGCCATTACTGTTCAGTATGCTGCTCTAGAAAGCAATTCTTGAAGGTGTATAGGAACCTGTCCAAGTCCTGCCGATAAGGATCATACTAAGGAAAGCAAGGAGCAAGGAAGCTGTAAGCTCACTGGTGCTCTTATATTAACAAAATTTACTAAATTAGTAGTACTTAAGTGGCACTTCTGTGAGTAAAAAAGAATCCCTCTCAAGACACCTGTCTGCTGGGAGACTGAAGTCCCTCTAGGATTACCTTTGCACCTGATTTGACTGCTCTCATAATTTCTCTAGCCAGCTAGGCATAATGCTCCATTAAGCTGCTTTTGGGGCTGTTTTATCCTTTCTCCACCCAGATGGACTCTGTGACACTGTTTACCCTCTGATATCCTTCCTGTCTTCCAGAGTGACTCTCTCTCACAAAAAGAACAATCTCCCAACCAGTTTGCTGACAGGCCTATCCCCTTAGAATAGTCCGTATCCTTCAGTTTTGCTGTCCTAGTCCCTTTCTTCCCCAGCTAAGCCTTGCCCTTCAAAGTGTATTAGGCCTTTGAGTTCACTCATTTTGTTGAGTCCACTTCTAATATTGGCTTCATGCAAGTGAGGGAGGATAGTGGCCACTTTTTGCTTCCTTGATCACTCTGTGGTCTTCTTTCGTGACACTCCGATGTTCTACTGTCCTTCCCTCTGTTTTCCCAATTCTGCCTCCTGCTCTTGCTGATCCCTTGCACCCCCCCACCCGTTATTATTGAATTTTGTTGTTGATTGAGTAGGCCCACCGAGACTAGAAGTCCCTTTTTCAAGGGCCACCCGGGGGGGGAGGGGTGATACAGATGGTGACCAACTGACATTGAACCAGATTTAGCGGTTGGTGGTATTTTTAATGGGGTGGGGGGAATATTTGGCCAGGACACCAGGGTAATTCCTTTACTCTTTTCGAGAAGTGCCATGGGATCTTTAACGCCCATCTGAACAACCACCAAAACAGGCAGACGGGACCTCAGTTTAACATCTCATCTGAAAGACAGCATCTCAGGACTGCAGCACCCCCTCATGCTGCACTACAGTCTCAGTATTGTGATTCAACCAAGTGTAGATAGATATGTTTATTGTTCAGCTTTGTTGTTATTAGCAATCAAAGTATTACAATTACAAAAGTGTACAAATACAATAATGCACAATACAATAATAATATACTGAAAAAGTTCTAGTGCTTATTTTATAAATAAGATAGACTATTTTTATCTGAAAATAATCTATCAAGTATCTGGGGTCCACAGTATAAGTAAGAGAGTGTCCAACATATAATTTAAATTCATTTCATACAGACAAAACACAAGTCCGACAGTAAAGTGCAGTTCTCTCAAATAAGTTAGATCTAGTTTATTCAGCAATAGAGTGGAGTCTTAAATATTTCTTCTTTATTCTGATTACAGAAGAAAGAAATGTTGACACCATCATATGCCCTCCACACATTTAGGATGCAATAATACAAATATTTCATCATAGTTTGTCTTTGAATACAATTTCAAAAAAACATAAAGGAAACCAAGTGTCTGGTATGGGGATAGAACCCACAGCCTTCTGATCTTCCAGCCTCAGAGGTGAGTGTGCCATCTGCTGAGCCACTGACACTGCTATTTACTGACACTGATATTTAATGAATGTCTGTTTTCCATCTTTGTACTCTATGTAATTCTTGTTCTCTGATCTGCCCGCTGTATGCAGTGTGATAATCCTGTAACCCCACTGATTTTTGTTGTGCTGTTTGCTGACTGTAACCTCTCGTGTTATGATATGATGTGCTGATCTTGTCTATAACTCTCCCGGGTCATGCCTGAAAATGGACGATGCTTCTTGTCTAGTGCACTTACCAGGTAAACGAAAGCTAAATAAATAAATTATTACACTGCCGTTATTCTCTAATTTAAATCTCCTTCATTGCTCTGTCAGTTCTCCTGCCCCATACTCCCACTACGCAGTGCACAGGTGCAACCCACCCTGGGTATACTGGTGTCCCTTACCCCAAAAGGTCCTCTGGTGGGACAGAAAAAAAAATCCTTCTTGTAACAGATACTTGGCAAAGTGTTAACCTTCCCTTCTAGTCCACTGCCATTTCTCACTAGTCCCCAGGAATGGGAAGATCTCATAAAAAAAATCTCCCTGGATGCCTTTCCCTTTAGGACTTGGAAGGCAACAGCCTGTAGTTCAAGGGGGTGGTGCAACTTGCCACACCCCCATTCACCCCATTTAAGGGCTGCTCTCCCCACTCCACACACAAGCACTTTTTCCTTGCAACTGGAGGCTCTGATAGTCTGTCTTCTCTCCTGGTGCCTGTTAGGGCTCCCCCCCAAGTGCATGTTTGGACTCTGCGTGGTTTGTGTTGGACTTCTGTTTTTCTGTTCTCCTGCTTTTGGTTTGTATTGCTGGCCTCTGGCTGCTCCATGCTTCTGTGTGTGTTGGTTTCCTTCCTGCTCCTGTCCTTGTGTTTGCCTTATTTGTTTCTTTTGTGCTTTCTAGCTTTCTAGTGCCCCATCTATACATTGCTACTTGTGCTTCAGGTTATACTCTGTGTTTCCTTGCATCAAGCTACCTTGTGCCTGTACCCCCAGGCTAAGTTTCTCACCTGGTATTACAGCTCTCTGTTCACTGCATTGTTCTCTGTATGCTTTAGCTCAACCTGTTTTTCTGCCTAACAAGCCTCAGTCCCTGCTATTGTCATTGTATGTTTCAGCTCACACTGCAATCTGCTGCCTTGCTCCCCTTAATTGATTACACCTGGTTCATGGCTTTGCTGCCTAGCTAACAACTGCTCCCTGTTTTACTGCTTTACAATAACCTACAGTAACTCTGCCTTAAAGGCATTTAAGGTACCATGCTTCTCATTCAGTTCACTATTCTTACTGAAACCTTAGCAATCACCTGCTCGTACCAATGCCTTGTGTAAACTGCAATTTACTCCCCTTGGCAGCTATCCCTCTGTCTCATTACCCTACTGCTCCAGCTGTGTCCTGCCATGCTGCACTACTCCTTACTTCTATGTTTGTGTTATTTAGGCTCATTTATTGTTCATTTATTGCTACTCCCACTTTTACAAAACCTTACTTTTATCAAATCATCAGCAGTCTGTTTTTGATGATAACCTAATCCTGCTTTTATGGCTGGCACATATTTAACTTATTTCATTATCTGCTTGGTGTCGTGGTGTCATGTTTGTGGCTTCTTTGTTTTTCCTACAGCGGGGGACTGAGGAGTCACAGCGGGCAATGCGGCCCCAGGCAGCGGGAGCAACTTCCTATTGGGCACGTATTCTATAAGCCCCTGACTCACCCGGCCTCCTTCTGCTGTTCCGCATAGCAATTCTGGGCAGCTCTCTACCTAAGGGCTTTTGGCTGTACCCAGCCTTCTACCATCCCGTCCCTAATATTATGCACCTGGTTTAGTCAGTCATCCCATCCTTCCTGTCCCTTGCACTACCAGTGACGCTCATCCCCTCCCAAGTCTGGCAGCATATCATGTTTACTTGCTTCGAACCACACCTCCTACTGTACTGGCTTTGCAACCTCCTCCTACCTAACTGACTTTACAGCCTCCTCCTCCTCCTCTCCAACCGTTGGCCCTGGGGTTTGCCGAGCCTCGCTGTTCTCTTGCTCATAGCATACAATTCAATTCACTCCCATTATGGCTTCCTAATGAACTTGGTTGGCAGGCATTCCTGTAGTTGACAAATGTTATTTGCCTTACCTAGACCCACGAGAGGATCCATATTGTTCAGCCTGACCTACATACAGGTCTCTCCACATCAGCTCTCATCCAGTCAAGACCCATGAGAGGATCCACAGTGCTCAGTTTGACCATGTCTGCTATCATCCATCTCAGCCCATGTACGGGTTCCATGTTCATTACTACTCACTCCTCCACATTTTGGAGACATGTTGACCACATCCATTACTTCTAGGACTCAGGGCTAACCCTGTGGTGGATGGTCTCTCTCTGCACCACCCAGAATCCACATCTTGAGCATGCAAAGCTTGGGGCAGGGTCCTTCCCACATTGCCCATAGTTGGGAAGGTCCTTGCTCTGGGTGGACCTTCAGTCATCAACTATACCAATGGCACCTCTTGATGTAGCATTTAAGACTTCAGTGGTGAAGGGGTGGGGTTGTCATGTGAAGGGCCCCTTTAGCTGCCCAAGTGAGTTCGGAGGCACCCTTTCATGCTATTCTCCCTACAACCATCTCTGGTTCACCTGGTTTGTTCATGGACTGGTTGGCCGGCTGAGCGCCTCAGTGGTCATTACACTCCTCCTCCTGCCTTGGTTGACTCTTGTTGCAGAGTGCACTTGCAACCCTCCACGATGTTCCTGTTACAGGAATAGATCAAGAGTGTTCCCCAAAATTGCAGTTCCCCTGGATTGGTCTATTAAATTTCAGTAGCAGAGCTGTCACTAACCAAACCTGTCCCAAAGTCTGAAGGGAAGGTGACCTATGCCTTGGATCCCCAGAGGTTTCCTCCTCAAAGGGGGGGGGGTTCCTCTCCTCCATGCCAGTGTTTATAATACTAGCTAGGTGTCCTTGTAGTCCCTAGTTCACTTAGGTAGGTTTCCCACTTAGGCAGGTTTCTGCTGTTAGATGGAGTCATGTGGCTGCCCTGTAATCGTCCTGTCTCCCCCCTTTGGCTGTTCTCTCTCTCCTTAGGAAGACAAGCCTCCAAGCCTTACAGACAGACCTCCAAGTGGATCACTATTCACTTGTTATTTCCTGCCTACTTTACTCAAACAATATAACCAACTGACCTATGCTACCAGCTGAACCCCCATTACCAACTGACCTACGTACAGATCTTCATTGACCCATGCTACCAACTGAACATATGCTATCACCTGACCTACATACAGGTCTTCATTGACCCATGCTACCAACTGAACCCATACTACCAACCGACTTGCACAGGTCTTCAACTCCGATAAATGTTTGCCACCTTGTGTGCTTTGCTCGACACTCTTTTTGGGCTTCTTTCTAAGGCACCTTTAGACAAGGGAATCACTCCCGTGGCACCTCAAGGGGTGGAACCCTCCTGTAGGGTTCCTTGCCTTTGTATCCCTACAGGGTGGTATATCCCATGGATAGAGAGGCGAACAGCCAAAGATTATCTATGTTACACAAGCATGAAACCAGTTGCACAGGCACATTGAACATACCGATTTTTATGAATGAACTTCTCATGTCCTCAGGACTTGTGTCCCCTCTGTTGTTCATGCCAATACTGACAACAATGATCTGCTCATATCCTCAAATGAATTGCTTGAATCTGCCTAGCACTCATTTGACCCATGCTCCAGGCAAGCGTACTAACCTGCCTTAGTTACCATTCTGGTCCAGCAATGCCCATTCCACCTTACCTACTGCCCTGACAAAAGAGTCACCAGTGACTGCTACAGTATCTGCCTTCCCTTGCCATTTATTTCCTCCTCCTTGGCAGGTTGAGTGTTCCTGTTTAAACAGGAAGTAGAGCACTTAGGTCAGAGTTGTGTCCGAAAGCAAATGCTGAGACAGAGAGGCAAATGCTCCACCCACAAATTCCTTTAGTTTTACAACAGATAGCAAGTGAACATGGGCCTCCTGATGAAGATCCATATCACTGAAGCACCGGGGCACATGACAGTGGTTCAGGACCTGAGCTATTTCTGCACTTGTATACTTGCTACCTGTCACAAAAATAAAATCAGTTTGTGGAGAATTTGCTTCTGTGTCTAAGCATTTGCTTTCTAAGACACCAATCTATCCTGAGTGAGCTACTTCTGCTTTCAGCTGTCTGTATGTGAGGCTGGTAACCTTGTAGAAGCACTGAGCTCTAGCACCACAGGACGGCTCATGGAATTATATGCTCAGGCGTCCCTGTGTCAGGACTGCCCCTACCAGCCCCAGGCATGTATTGAGCCCCCTTACCGGATCAGCCTGGAGCTGATACTTGTTGCTGATGTCCACTGGTGATGGCACTTCCACGTGATGCTTGCCACCTCCCTTCTCTACTCTGAACCATCCCTAATTCCTTCTACAAGAGATCAGAGTTCCAGCCACCTGCCACACTTCTTGTCCCTGCCAACCACCTGCAGGGACCCAAACCCTGCTAAGGAGGCAAAGATAAAAGGCAGAGGAACCTGCCCCCCCCTCGCTTGTTTGTTACAGGATGCTAGAGTGACTCCACTCCTTCACCCTCTCATGAGTGTTCATCCTCTTATCACTCTTATGCCTTCCTTTACATATATTGCCCCATCTATTCCCCTGACATGCTACCTGTTTTTTTCTAAACAGAATGTAATCTGGGACATTTAGGTTCCTGCTGTTATTCTGATTTACCCAGGTCTCTGTCACAGCCATAATGGTATTTACTCATCAGGTGAAGGTGATTATACCAGCAACCTTTATAGTGCTAAGAGATTCTTCACAAGTGGCTTATCCTCAATCCATTCTATTGGTCAGTGCATGGTCATAAATCTTTTGGACTGCCAGAGGCCAAGCCTCCAGCCATGACAACATAGTCCAGTGAGAAACTTCCCTAGCAGAGAAAAGAATAAACAAACCCAAAATCAGACAGAAAACCACAAACAGATGACCAGGAACACCAGTCTTATTGCTGTGAAAAATGGTCATTTACTGAAAGATAGCAGAAAAAAACCTTGTGGTACAACAGGTATACATCATAGAAAATCTGCCATCCATATTAATGATAATAACAGTATGCATATAGACAAGACTATATTCAGCTATATACGTAGTAGATAACATACTATAATGGTTAAATATCAGTTCTGTGGAAACTACTGGGTAGAAACCCCCACATTATGCTGACTGCCCTGGAACCTTGTTCGTCCAAAAGTGGTAGGGTCTCTCAGCATTAGAAGGGTTGCAGGTATAATCACTTTTACCAGGAGAGTAAATACCATTATTCCCTGCAACCTTTCTAGTGCTCAGAAAGTCTTCACAAGTGGGACTTTGTAGCAGTACACAGTAGAAACTCTTGGATGGGAGACAAACAGAAAGTTATCCTAAACCAGAAATAGCCTGAAGCACAGCCCTTCCAAATGTGGCCCTTCTTGCGGATGCCACGTCCAGTCTGTAATGGTGGACAAAGGTATGAACAGAGGACCAGGTAGCCACAGCGCAGATATCCTGTACTGAGGCACCCCCTCTCTCTGCTCAAGGTGCTGACAATGCCCTGGTAGAATGTACCCTAATGCCTACAGGAGGATCCTGTCCTGCCCCTTGGTATGCAGTTATTAATGCTGCCCTTATCCACCTAGCAATTGCTTCCTTGGAGGCAGCTTGACCCACCTTTCTACCAGAAAAGAATACAAACAATCTGTCTGACATACGAAAACCTTCAGATATAATCAGATAATCAATCCTTAATCAGGGAAACCATGTCCAGCGGATGAGAAGCCATATCAAAGCTATCTCAGTTCGCAGGCATGGCTGGCAGATGAATTGCTTGCTCCAGGTCGAACGGCGAGATCACCTTTGGAGTGAAGGATGGGACTGTTATAAGAGACACTGTCATTGTGGAAAGTAAGGAATGGCTCACGGCACGAAAGTGCCTGCAACTCACTCACCCATCTGGCTGAGCACATAGCCGTCAGGAAAACTGTTCTGAGAGTTGTCCAATATAGAGAATCAGGCACAAAGGGAGTCTTATGAAGGCCATCCAGTACCAGATTAAGTTGCCAGGGTGGCACATGGATCTCATACTGGGAGATGCAATCTGCACCACCTGTAGCAGTTGGACTACATTGGGGAATGAACCTGTCTTTCCCACCCAAGGAAGAGAGCCCTGTATTGGTGAGTTAGCTGAAGCCCATACTGTCAAAGAGGAGAAGGCTAGGCCTTTCTCAGCCCCATCATTTAGGAAATCAAGGATTTGGGGACATCCTGCCACTGATGGGAATAGGCCTTTTTCCATACACCACTTACAGAAGACTTGCCAATGCCTCTGATAAGTCTTATTTGTCCATTGTTTTCTGGATTGCAAGAGTCGGTCAACCAGTCTGGGGGATACCCTTCACTCAGCAGTCTTTTCCTTTCTGCATCCAGGCCATCAGGCACAATACCTTGGGATAGTGGTGTAGGATTGGTCCTTGCCTGAGGAGATCCGGGCATTGGAGCAGATGCCAAGAGATGTTAATCAACATTGCTCTGAGTAGAGAGTGCCAAGATCTCCATGGCAAATATGGAGCTACCATCAGCAATGTTACTTTCGTGGCCCTGATTTTGAGCAGCACTCTCGCAGTCATTGGAATGGGAAGGAAGATATAAGCTTTGTTGAAAGTCCACTGTACCACCAATTTGTCAACCTCTTTAGCTCTATTGTCGGGGAAGTGGGAGTGGAATCAATGCAGTTGATTGTTGAGGTGGGAGGCCATCAGGTCCACTTGAAAGGGTCCCCAGCTCCTGTCAAGAGACTGAAACACCTGAGGGTGCAGCTGCCACTCTGCCTGGTTAAGTGTCACTTGACTGAGCCAGTCTGCCTGTGAGTTCAGCTTGCCAGTCAGGTATGTGGCAGGGAGTGACAGCAAGTTTTGTTCTGCCTATCACAAGGTCTTTAGCACCTCGTTGAGCATTGCTCTGCTTCGAGTTCCCCCTTGCTTGTTTATGTACACTATGGTGACCTGATTGTCAGTTCTGATCAGTACTGGCTGTCATGCAATCTGAGGAGTGAAGAAAAACAGGGCCCTGTACATTGCTCTCATCTCCAATATGTTTATGGGCAGATGAGCTTCCGATGGGGCTCATCTGCCCAGAGTAACATGATGGCCCAGCATAGAACCCCATCCTCAGAGACTTGTGTCTGTTGTAATAGTTGCCATTGGTGAAATTGACAGTGGCATGCCCTTTGTCAGGTTTAGCTTGTTCTCCCACCACTTGAGACTGTGCAGAATGTCTGGGCTTAAATTGAGTTTGTATTCGAAATTCTGGGTTGACTAATTCCATGTGTCCAGCACATATCTGTGGAGTAGGCGCATGTGTAGTCAAGCCCATGACACCATGGTTATCAGCGATACCAAAAGCCCTAGCAGTTGCAAATATGTTCGCACTGGCCTGTTGGGATGTGTTTGTATTGACCCAATGAGCCTGGTTATGCTGCCTACTTTTTCCTCTGTTGCGGTCACCAGGCCTAGCCTCATGTTCTTTACACCGAGATGGGTAATATCTTGGGTGGTGGTTTAGCTGACTTTTGTACCAGTTTATGACCCAGCAATGCTGTTGTAGACAATGAATCACCAAGTCCATCTGTGCCTGAGTTGGGGACCTTGGTTGTATGAGCCAATCATCCAGGTATGGAAAGACGTGTACCCCCCTTTTGCAGAGGGAGGTGGCAATCACAATTAGTATCTTTGTGAATAACCTTGGGGCCAATATCAACCCAAATAGTCCAGGGGAGGCAGTATAGTGCAGTGGTTTAAGGCTCTGAGCTGCAAATCTGGTGACATTCAGCAGACCAGACCTGGGTTTGAATCCCACAGCTTCCACTTACATACTGTGTGACCCTGAGCAAGTCACTTAACTTCCCTGTGTTCCCAAGTTGCACCTGTAAAAAAAACTTTCAGCTTAGTGTGTTACTCCTGGCTAAAAAAAAAAAAATATATAACAGACATGTGCATTGGAAGTGTTGGCCATTGACACTGAACCTGAGTAATGGCACCAACAGCAAACTGAGGCACACACTTGTGCTGGAAAGAATCGCATCTGCAGTCCAAAGGATGCTTAAATCTTTTATTTCATGAAATTAGCAAAAGGCATCTTAACCACCGCCACACCAACCTAGCAAAAATGACCTCAACGTTTCACGCAGATGCACTGCGCTTTGTCAAGATCTCTTAACAAAGCGCGGTGCACTGTCGCGAAATGTTGAGAAATATTCTGTGAGTTAATGGCGAGAGCGCTTCTGATTTTATGAAATAAGATTAAGCATCACTGAACTGCAGATACATTCTTCCAGAGTAAGTGTGTGCCACAGTTTGCTGCTGGTGTCTGGACTTTAGGTACTGGAAGCACCCTATTCTGAGCAGTGGCTCTTATTGTACTTTCTTGAACCTGAGTACCCTTTGGTGACTGGGGTGAATTGGAATATGCAGATAGGCATCTTTTAGGTCGATTGATGTAAGAAAATTGCCTGGTTGAATCGCCATCATAGTTGACCTGAGTGTCTCCATCTTGAATTCCTTGTAGATCGCAAACATGTTGAGGAATTTGAGGTAGAGTACCGGATGAAGTCCCCCTATTTTCTTGGGGACCATGAAGAACATTAAGTACACTCCTGTGTCCTTCTCATGTTGGGGCATGGGCATGCTGGCCCCTATTCTTGGAGAGATTGAGCAAGGACTGCTGAACAACATCATCCTTGACGCGGTCCAGGTGTATTGAGGATATCATTGATCTGCGTGGAACTGTCTTGTGTGTGAGCTCTATGGAATAACCAAGAGTCATGAGTTCCTGTACCTATCTGTCTGTTGTGGTCTGGGCCCATTGTTCGGCAAACACGTTGATCCGGCCCCCCACCAAAATGCTATCCCCCTGAGCCCCCCTCCTTTCATTAGTTTTTATTGGTGGAGCCCCCACTTGACTTGTTGTTGGTGCCTGCCTTTCTGCTGAAGTTGCCTCTATTTTTGTGCTGGGTTGTCCAAGATTGGAATCATCATGAGGACCTACCTCATGGGGATTGCTTAGCTGCAGATTTTATTTGTCCTCTTGAACCTTTGAACTTGGAGGGGGGGGTGGACTGTCCTGATGGTAGGTAAAAGGTCTTTCTTCTCTGCCATCTGCTTAGCCCATGCCTGATCTCTGAGGAATAGCATTAGTGTGTCTCCAAATAGGTGACCGCCTTTTAAATTGAAGCTTCATAAGCATTGTCTTGGATTCGGCATCTGCCTGCTACAGCGTGAGCCATAGGGCCTGTTTGGCATGGTTGGTAAGAGCTGTGGCTCTGGCACTGAACTTCATGATGTCTGAAGAGGCATCTGTTATGTAGTATGCAGCCTGCATGGCACAGTCAGCAAGTCCCACCAGAGGGGAAATCATCAGGGAGGTTGTCTGCTATGGCTTCCACCCAATGCAACAGGGCTCTGCTGGTGTACCATTTGGCCGTGTCTGCTGATAGTACCATCCCCATGACCTCATGAATCTTTTTTAGTGACTTTTCAACCTTTTTGTCCATAGAGCTTTTCAGGGCTGCAATGTTCTCGATCAGAATGGCAGTTCATCTGGCAAGGGATGAAACTGGGGTGTCCACCTGAGGAGCTGTGAATCAGGCAGTCTTATAAGACTCTGAGAGCGGGTACATCTTTTCCATGGCCCATTTCTCCTGGATCCTGGATGGCTCAGCTGCCTCCTGTTCCTTGCTCAGTATAGTGTCAAGTGCTGTACAGGTGTGGAAACAGTATTTCACTGAACTCATGTGCGGTGAGAGGAGGGGGATATATTGAGGTATAGGGTTTCGCCTGCTCTTCTGGACCTGGAGAACCTCCCGTATCATCCATACCAATTTGATGATGTTGGTGATGTTCTCCACAGGGCTCCTGATCCGAGCCCTCATAGTCAGAGGAGCCGACCGACTCTTCCGCCTGCCTGTGTCTTCTTTTTGGTGGGTGTGGCAACTGGGGCACATCTGGTGTCTTCTTGAGGAATCCTGTTGTGGGCTTTGCAGTTGCTGGGCTTGCAGCTTTTCCAGCTATTGGAACAGGAGACCAGCCTGTGTTGCATTTAACGTAATCGGTGCTGTGATGGGCAGTGGATCTTCCTGCAAGGATACCAGATCAAGGCTCGGGTTTCAGGGGTCTCCTGTCTTCAGTACTGTGCAGACTGCACGGAGGGCCTCCCCAACATGATTCTGCAGTAGCATGGCACCACATTCCAGACAGGCAGGCATTGCAGGGAGTTGATGTTCGCCCAATAATCTGTAGGAGGTAGACAGAAAAATAATTATTCAAAAACATACTGCAGTCCACTAAGGAGAGCAGTGATCTAGGTTTTTTTAATTCATTATGCTTTATTAAATTTTCAGTAGTTTTACAATCATACATGTGAGACATATGACACTGTAAATGACAAGACAATATACAATTAATTCCACCCCTCCACCCATCCTCCACCCTTCCCTTCCACTGAAAAGGAAAAGATTTAACCATAATCTATAGAAAATATAAAGATACAGGGGTGATAACAGACTTATAATATACTTCATTACAGCTTATATGGGTATTTGTTATTGGAAGAGATTGGACACCCACAAATCTAGAGGGTCCCACCTTTGAGAGTAAAGTAAAAAGGAATGATGGATAGATGCTAACATATGTAAGATACATAAAGTCTGGGAAATCTCTCTGTACCATTCCAGTAAAGATGGATGCACTGATCAAACCAATGTCTTAATATTAATTTCTTGGAAACTATAGAAATTAAACTAAAGTGGAAATGTTTGCTGCCCCGTAGTTCATGGATGTCCATTCCCAGAATACAATTTTCAACAGTGAAAGCAGAGAATGAGGCAGTATAGCGCAGTGGTTTAAGGCTCTGAGCTGCAAATCTGGAGACCTGGGTTTGAATCCCACAGCCCCCACTTGCATATACTGTGTGACCCTGAGCAAGTCACTTAGCTTCCCTGTGGTCCCAGGTTGCACCTGTAAAAAAGCTTTCAGCTTAGTGTGTCTCACCTGGTTAAACAATTGGGGGGAAAGAATAAATCCAAAACAGGATCCCAATTCTTAATTACTGTATTCCATAGGGTTTTTGCTTTTGGGCACCCCCATAAAATGTGTAGAAGTGAACCTGTCTCAGTGTTACATCTTATACAGTTTTGCGATCTTAAAATTCCTAATTTATGTAATTTCTTGGAAGTACAGTATTATAGATTGCTTGTATGATCTTAAATTGTGTATATTTGTATCCATCAAAAGATATATACAAATGGGTGTTTTGCCGAACACTCTTCCAATGGGCGTCAGAGATAGGATGGTTCAAGACTTTTGACAAGTACTTTTAGATTGCCATGGAACCATTCTAGTTGACACAATTGCTTTATAAATTTTGGAAATAGCCTGACGCTCTAAATTTAAATCATCTAGGGTTTCAAAAAAATAAGAAGATGGTACTACTGATGTGAGATTCCCTTATTTGGAACTTAACAAATGCTTAATTTGCAAATATGTCAAGTAGCCCCTTCTCTTTAAATTAAAAGCTTGCATAAGATTAATAAAAGGGATCCATTTATTGTCTTGTATGAAGTGATTTATAGTAACAGAGCAGCAATCAAATATTGAAACGTATGACAATGCAGATAAAACAGCCTGCAATAAGTACAAGAGCCCAGATTGCTAGGTCTCCATGATGTATGGAGCCTATATTATTAATATTAGGGCTTAAGACCCGCATAACATGGCCGCCAGAGTCTTCCAGGCAGCCATTTCCTGGATTCCTGGCTCTCGTGGGACTTCATGATCCTTGTGCGTTGCCCAAGATGGCCACCATTCTAGAACTGCACCAAGATGGCGGCCAGTCCCATGACATCTCATGGAACCCCATGGTCAAAATGGCCACCATCTCATGAGATTTAGCATCTTCACAAGAGCAGCCTGTTGCCAAATGCTGGGTGCCCTTATGACATGGCCTGGCTCTGAAATCGGGGTGCTGGTTAATTCTGTGAGGGTCATGGGGCTTACTGCTCGGAAAATGTTTGCACCCTGACTTCCACTATGCACCATATCTGACTTGGGAGGACTGAAGGCTATTCTTGCGAGACATGATTAACATGTCAGGCATGAGATTGGAGGCATTATTGATGGCATGGAGTCCTCTCTGTGTTGGAGTGTTGGTGCGAGGGGAAGACGTCCCCAGCCTGGCACAGGTGCCTTACAGTGTGGGAACAATGGTAACAAGGGAAAAATGGCCCTGACCCTTTTCTTTGTCCACAGATCATGGGAAAATGTGTTGGCTCTGAAAACTGTTGGCAGCACAGTACACCAGGTATGGACTGCAGAGTAGTACAGGGAGGTCTACATCCATAAATGACAACACAAGCACTGTAACTCCCTCCACGAATGGCTATGCAGCTACAGGGCCCATGTAATGTGGTTTCATCTCTACCTTCTGCAAGCAGTTAGTCCATTAGTACCCCAAAGCACCTATCATGCTGTATAGCTCCCCTGGGTCTTAGTGCCTGCTGTATAGGGCACCTAGTGCACAAACTGCCTGACTTGGAATGGATGCTACTTGAGGGTCCATTCTTTAGGACGCTCGCTGGTGGGGATGCAACCTGAGGGTCTCAACCTGTGCAGGGGTGTAAGTTGGATGCTACTGGAGGGTCCAGCTTAACCAGAGGCCCTGCACATGCACTGTGGAGTAGTTCCTTTCTGCATTGATATGTATACATATGTATATGTTCTAGTGTTTTTTTTTTACTTGAATGTAGGTCATGTAGACAGAGTGAGAGTACCCTTAGGTTAACTCACGTTTTATCTGTTGACATTGTTATAGAATAGGAAAAGAGATAGAAATAAGGTTTTGTTAAAAATTACTTGGGAGCTAAGGGATGCGTGAAGTAAACTGAACTATGTTGTCATGGTTGGATGCTTGGCCTCTGTCAGTCCAAAAGATTTATGATCATGCATTGGCAAATAGGATGGGTGGAGGATGACCCACTTGTGAAGAATCTCTGCACACTAGAAAGGTTGCACTGGATAATATCAAGATTTTCCACTACTATTACTGCTTGTACTTCATCCATTTTACTACAGATGTTTCTTGTGCTGGTGCAAATAACTCTCCATCTTTTTTTAATTTTTTCCTGCAGTGCTATTCTGGTGTGGGTGCCTAGTTTCTTACTTTTAATATTGCAGTGCTGTCCCTTTGAGCCATGAGTGATGAGAAGAGCCTGCAAAGCTTAAAGCAGCAGTACAATGTAAAAAACAACTTGCGCTTTTTTGACAGTTTATTACCTGTGCTCTGCTGAGCATGTACCTGGTACTCTTTCCCACTGGCAGTGTACTATTACCCTGTAATTTGCTCAGTTATACTTTGTTTTTGTTTACATTTCTGCCACCAGCTGTATTGACAGCAGTAGTACTAGATAGCAGCTGCCATGTTTTTTGTGGCACTACTACGGTTATAATGGATCACTTCCTGGTCAGGTAGTACTGCTGCTTTAATTTGGCTGAGTCCCTTCCCCATCATGTGGAAGAGTGTAATCTAGCAGCACCCCTCTACCCTTTCATTCCTGCTATCTAGTTTAACAGCTGACCGGCAGGAACTTTCAACTTCCGCCCCAGTGGCTGGGATGCAGAGCATCTTTTGTGAACAGCTACCTGTCCTGCCAGAAGGTTGCTGAGTCTCTTGAATATCTGAAGCCCTCCTTTTTGCTCCAACCCTTTAGCCATGTGTTAACTCATATTGTATTTCTGTCTATGCTCCACTGTAAATGGTACTGGCAACACCTCTGAGAAGGCTGCTGTGTCTGCTCTTGCCCTCATCTCTCTTCCTAGCTTTCTAAACATTTCCTTTGCCTCCTCTATGCTGTGGTTTGACAGGTCATTGGTACGTAAGTGAGGCACAGCACCTGGCATCTCCTCCACTCTGTTACGAGGCCTATCAAGCTAAGGTGTGACCTTGACTGCAGTTGCCCCTCATAGGCACAGAACAGATTTATCCACACAGTCCGAATGACATACAGTACTTCCCTCCCCATCTCTCTGTTCAATCAGCCGTTACTTTTAAGTGTTTCTTACTACTCCTTTCAATGATCAGTTCTCACCCCAATAGCCCATCCTTACTGGATACCATACCACATCTTACCCTGGGCTTGTATCAGCTGCTTCTGTGTTGGTGCAGGTCTCCTGAATAGTTTCTACAAGTGGTGCAGGTCTGTTCTTGGTGCTTAGTCCTGGTGTTTCCTCCATGGAGGTAGCACTCCTCCTCCCTTCCCCTTCACCTGCTGCAGTTCATCTACCCCTGTTAGTCTCAGTAACATGGAGCACCTCAAGTCTTGCATTTTGTCCTAGAAGACAGCCAGCTCTGTACTGAAGTCCTTCATCCTTCTGCACATTGGGTACTCACCACCCTCCTTGAACTATTTCTAGAAGTTGACAGAGTCAGTGCCCATCCTATCCCTGAACAGCCTGAGTGTACGTGTGTTAGAGAGTAGTGAGGGAAACCTAGTCAATGTAGTTTCCTGTCTGTACCTTTTCTTTTCTAAATCCCCTTTTATACATAAGCCCCACTTTCCTAGAATATACACTCGTGGCACTTAAATGAGCGGCATAACATATCTGTGCAGGAAGTGCATCCTTTTATGGTGAGTAGCAAATAGCAACCAAAAATAAATAAACTGATTTTGCTAGCTTAAATTTAATTGATTTTGTGCAGTCGGGTGGCATGGTAGGCTGAGGCACGGAGTGCAACACCATCTGCCACACTGGTGACCCAGCTTCAAGAATGAGTCAGGGTCGCTCTGGGGCCAGTCAGGTGAAGGAGGACGGAGTTTCAGAGAAAGCTCTCTTAATTTGGGGGACAGTGCATGCCACTGCTTGACTGCCATCTAGTGGAGGCTAGGAGGTAGTGTAACATGTGGCTACCTCTGCACATCCTGGGCATAGGCATATGAGTATGTGTGGTGTCATCACACTGCACACCCTTGCATGCGCACCAACCTCAGGGGGAAAATGGGGAAAGTTGAGGAGGACCTCCCTCCCAGGCCAATAAGATGACTCTGGCCACCCACGGGCCCAGCACCCAGAAAGTCTGATGACATTGGAACATGGTAAGGTAAGCCCTGGGAGACGTCAGGGTGACAGGGCTGGGGTGACCGGCACAATAGTGGTCGGCTGGGGGATGAGGAAGACAGAAAGCTTTATAGTAAAGGAAAGCAAATGATATCAATGCTGAATGTTTGCTTGCAGTGTACTATAAAGAGCCCTTAATGTTGTTGGTACAACTCAGAAAATGTAATATTTAGATAGTTTAACTTATACAGTATTTGTATTTCACACTTTTTCTGAAATTGTTCCCATTTTTCTTTATTACTAAGGACATTTGCATAGAGACAGGATCTCTGCCCTATATGCTCTGTCTACTTCTGCAGTCACAGTTCTGTTTATGACATCCCAATCTGTTGCTGTGGAGTTAATTATTGGGGAAATGTGGGTGTCGATAAAGGATGTAGCTGGCAAGAATTTAAGTAAAAGTCCCACAGGATGGCACAATTTATTTACTTTTATCAGTCTTTAGACACTTTAACAGATGCAAACCCCCAAAAAAAAACTGTTACAGTATTTCAGGCCTGGCTACTTCAGAGACTGGCTTTTTGTCTTTACCAGTAAAGGCTAGCTACTGGGTGTTGGTTCCTGCTTACCAAGGTTACGCAAGGGAGGACCTTTTTAAGGAGGGGTCTCACCAGTCTTTGCACTTTCCTATGAGTTTAGTCTAGCCAGAAGCAAACCACTCCAGTCTGTCGGTCTGTCCTCAGCTCCCTTGTGGCTAGCTGGCACTCCCCTTACTGCTCTCCGACAGGCTCGACCAAACCCACTCAATCATATCCCTGTGTTCCAGTTGTTCATACCCCTAGAACAAGGCAGCCCCGCAACTGCAAGGCTCAGCCAGTTGTTCAACACAAACCCTCTTACTTTTAGCTTTGCATACTGTATGCTTTTTCTCTTACTAGTGTCTCAGACAGTCTCTCTTTTGTAGTTCTGTAGCTTGCTGACTAAAAGCTGCTGAGAGAACCTCTTTGTAGCTCAGAGAATCACATGATCTGTCAGTCAAATTCAAATTTTTCACCAACATTCAGTGTACTAAAATCACAAAAGAAACAGAAATAATGAAACATCATCACAGCAGAAACACACAGCACTACACATATTCACTAAACACATGATTCATCTTGACTTTACAAAAGTGTTTTCAGCTGTAACAGCCCCCTATCACTTACCTGGGCTGTCCTGGAGCTCTCGGGATACTCAGCATACACCTCCAAGTGGCCGGGCTTGAGCTCTGGCTGTGTTGCCAATGGTGGTGTGGTGCCTCCACCTGGAGCAGTGGCAAGGACTCCTGTAGACAAAAAATAAGTTAGCACCCCCAGGAACAAAGATGTCGCCCCGTCGAGGCTGACCCCTCAAACACAGTTTCTACCAATGGCCCACCCCTCAGTAACAATGCTGAAAAACCACAAGGCAATGAATCAATGGCAAACCACAGCCCCTTTATTTAGGGTACTCCAAAAGAAAAAGTGAAGTCAGTCGCCTTGTACCTCTCGAATTAAAATACAGTCCCAATAGAAGACCCCCCCTTTCCTGTTGGGTGCTCCCAAATTTGTCCCTGACGGTGGGTACCTCACTGCTCTCAGTCACAAGCCTGGGGTATTTTGTTGGGGCCCATATACTACATGAACAATGGGTACTTTTAGTTTAAGTCTGTCGAGGGGGTGAGGGCTCAGCCCTGACCCTGTGGAACTTAGTGAATAACTCCACAGAGCCGCAGCTCGGGGTACTCACAGTTCTCCTGGGTGGTGAAAAAAATCTCTCTGTCCAATGAACTGCCAGTTGCCTTGGAGGGTCTCTGTAGGAAAATGTAACCCCAGAGGGCAGCTGGAGCTGGGAGGGTTTGTGAGGTGATGTTCTTCACCTGCCTGGCCTTTCCAACTTAGCCCGCAGGCCTTTATAGGCAGTATTCACTCAGGTGAGCCTGTTCATCCTTCTTGCTCTGTTGCTTCCTCAGTTTCAGCCTGTGGAACCAAGGTGGCACTGTTTCTCTACCCTTCTGGGTCACTCTACCCCTCTCCAGGGCCTGATCAGAGCAGCCCTACTCACAGGTCTCTCCCCTGGCTGAACAGGCCTGTCCCAATATCGGGTGGTCCATGAGGCCCGGGGCTCACAACCCACTGTACCTTTAGCCCAGTCAGTCAGCCCTGGGGCATACCATGGACCCACCTGCACTGTAGCCCTGCAGAGGCTGCTATCTCCTTCCTGCACTTAACTTAAGGGGGTAGTCGCCGAGCCAACAGTCAGGCAGACTTACTTGCTTTGAGGCAATCTCCCACTGTCTCTCCCACTGCTGCACTCTCGGCTATCCTCCTCAGATTCTCCCTTTGTCTGTCTCTTGTTTTCGTGCCAGGACCTTCTTTTTAAATCTCTGGCACAGCCTCCCTCTTACTGGCTGCAAACCCCCTTTGTGGCCTCCAGGCTGCCTCTGGGTATTTTCCCAGCAGACCGATTTTGCAGGTCTGCATGGGGGCTGCCATCTTGGTCTCCCAGCAAGGTTCCCTGGAAATTGGCCCCATACTGTCGAGCCTAGCCCACTGCCAGGGCAATACGGGGCAGGGTTCATGATCAGAACCCTTCCGGTCACCATGTATGCATTCCCCAGCCCCTCTGCATATCTGGGGGCTGGGGAGACACTTGTTTCCATATCGGCTGCACAGCCGAGTGTGCAATAGGAGCGTGGCTTCTTTAATTCCCTCCCCCAGTTGTCGCGCATGCACGCTGTGTGCACAGCCACCATGGACATGCCTTATCTTTTCCCAAGCAGCCCCCTGGCTTTCTTAATTATTGGGGGCTGCTTCAACCTCCCTGCAGTGCCCGACGTTCCGGGAACACCCCCCAGACCCCAGCCCCATCCGCACACCAGGTTGGGGTCGCAAATTAGGTGTCGCCGCAGCCACAGCACCAAGGGGCAGCCAGGCTTGAATCCCACCACAGTTTCTGGGACATTCTGTTGGAGGGCCGAGAGCAGAGCTGCGAAAGCCCCACAAAAGGTAAGCCTGCATTGAGGGTCTTACATACTCCCCTGGCTGAAAGCTTGGCACCCTGACAGGCCACTCTAATGGAAACCCACATGTTAGCATGCACTTTTCTAACTAGACACCTGATTCTTAACTAGCACCAACAATAATCACATTGACATACATGCTGTTTCCCACCATTGGTATCTGTCCAAGCAACACAGATTTACTATATACAGGTAGCTGCTGATATACACATATACCTTCCCACCCCATCCATAGGACAACACACTGGGGGATAGATAACAGGGACCACAGACCTGTGGATGACATGGATGGGAAGGTTTGTGAACTCACCCAGGGTATCATAGGTGAGCTTGACTGTGGGCCGTAGTGGTTTGCCTGACCTTCTAGGCAGAGCAGTGTTGGGTATGTGAACCTCTTTACTGGTGGTGGACCCTCCCCTTCTGGCCAGAGTCCACAGTCCCACCCGGGGCCTGACCCTATACTGCTACTCTACCTTGGATTTGGTCAGGAACTGGGTATGGGTCTGGGCCTGGAATGGCAGCTACCTCAATGACTGGTGGGTGGGAGCCCGAATCCTCTTCACTACCCAAAGCACTATCCAGTTCATGCCCCAGAATAGGGACAGCAGAATGGGTTTCTGAAATGAAAGGCATGGCATCAGGGTTCAATGACAGCATGGTGTCTGGAGGGTTGGTACTCATGGAGGAAACCGAGGTTAGGCAGTACCACTCCCACTGGGGTGAGGTAGGGTCTGAATCTGCCCCCCATGGACAGCAGGCATAGTCTCCCTCCTCTCTTTTGTCACCGGAACTGCTATCAAGCCCCTCCTGTGGCACAGTGGGGCCCACATTGAAACCCCTAGCATTGTGGTCAAGAGGAGAGAAAGAGGCAGGCCCTTGCTGCCCTCTCTGCTTATTCTGGCCATGTGTTATGGGCCATCTTGCAGCCGGCGGGTCTGGACCCAGAGCAGGGTCGGTACAATATCCCCTATGGGGAGTAAGTGGTTCCGGTGCACTGTTTTTTCTAGTCTATGGCCATGCTCTTAATTTATCCGATACACGGGCAAGCTAGGCAGCTTTTCAACCATGCAGTAACTGGGGCACACCAATGCTGAATCTTGTGTTTTCCCAGGAGTCCCAAGTTTCACAGCAAAACCCTATCCCCCACTTCCAGCTCTTTACTGCGAACTCTGGTGTTGTTTTGATTACTTTGAGCCACTGTTTCGGATATGAGCTGGCATGCTGCCCAAAGCTGCTCTCTCAGTTGGCAGGCATACTTGAGGTAGGACCCATGGGAAGTGCCATCAGCAGGCACCCCGAAACAAAGTTCCACTGGCAGCTGGGCTTCGCGACCAAACAGGAGGTAAAAGGGGGAGTGCTGGGTAGCATGATTTTTTGTGCAGTTGTGCGCATGCACCAAATAACTGACCTTTGACTCCAGTTCTCTTTGTCAGTGGGATCAAGGGTGTCCAACATGTTCAACGAGGTCCGGTTGAAGCGTTCGGGTTGGGGATCCCCTTGGGGGTGGTAAGGGGTGCTGTGGGATTTCTGTATACCATAGGGCGACAGAAACTCCTTTAGCAATCGTCTCTCAGAGTTCAGGCCCTGGTCAGAGTGGATTCTCTTAGAGAGGCCATAATGTTGGACATACTGCTGCAAGACTTTAACCACAGTGCTGGCCTACTGATCCTTGGTGGGGAAAGCCTGTACGTACAGGGTGTAGTACTCCGTGAAGACCAGGATGTTAGCTGTGTTTTTCCTGTTGGGTTCAAGGGACAGATAATCCATGTACACCAAATCCAGAGGCCTGCTGGTACTGATGTTGACCAAGGGGGTGGCCCACCTGGGCAACATCTTCCTCTGGATGCACTGCAGGCAGTGTTTGCAGTGGCTCTCCATATCTGCTTTCATCCTGGGCCAATAGAACCTGTCTCTACACAAATCCAAGAGTTGTTCATAACCCAGGTGACCCATGTCATCATGTAGGGATTTGAGGACAGCACCACGATACACTCCGGGCAATACCAACTGAAGCTTAGAGCATCCTGGATGGTCCTTGTCCTACACTTTATGCAGCAGTATTCCATCCTGCAGGACTAGCTTTTCCCACTCTCTCAGCATGTGGTGGGCATCAGGGTGATGGCTGTGTACTTGCCTGGGGGACTGCCCCTTCTCAAGAGCCCAAAGGAGGTCTTGTATGCCTGGGTCAGTCCCCTGCTCCTGTTGTAGATCAGTTTTGCTGGGCTAGGGCAGTGACAAGATATCCAGGCCTGCAAAATTTAGATAGGCAGGAGGGATAGACTCGGGTGGGGCCCCCAATACCTCAATGGCTCTGGTGGAGTTCACGACTGAAGCAAACGTGGGCCTTACTTGGGAATACACCACTTGGACCAGGGCAGGTCTGACTTGGACTGGGGGGTCTGGGGTGTCGCTGTGTGGACATCTGGACAAAGAATCTGCATCTACATTGGCTTGGCCACTCTCATGAAATACCAAGATATGCAGTCAGAAACTAAACTGATGTGGAATAAGGACACACAGATTGTTCCAGTAGTGCTTGGAGCAATGGGACTAATCAAAAAGAACTTTCAGGCACATTTAAATATGCTACCAATACTTGTGACACCTTATGAACTTCAAAAGGAAGCTATTTTGGGGATGTTGCGTGTGCTGAGAAGAGCGCTCTCAGCAAACATTAAACATTAATACAGTACTAATTTCTTGAGTTTTGAATATGCCCTGGCTAAAGAATGGGGTCCATTCTTGCCACGGTATTAGAAATCCCTAAACATTTGGAGACACTAATTCGTGAGACTGAAATTGTAGGTGGAGAGGCCAGAAAGCCATAGGTGCCCCGCAGCATCTGATCTTGCTGTGCTGGTGACGTATGCCAGGGGGTTGTTGGTTCAGACGTTGAAGGGGAACCCGTACAGATACTTGCGGGATGTTTCTGTCACTGCCCACTTCAGTGCCAGGAATTCCAGTTTATGCACAGGGTAATTCCTTTCTCAGGGGGTCTGATCACGGCTAGCCAAGACCACAGGGCAAAACCCCTCAGGATACTTCTGA
Organism: Neoceratodus forsteri; assembly: GCA_016271365.2. Taxonomy (NCBI): domain Eukaryota; kingdom Metazoa; phylum Chordata; order Ceratodontiformes; family Ceratodontidae; genus Neoceratodus; species Neoceratodus forsteri. The sequence continues at coordinate 1,077,715,436 of CM028131.1, forward strand.
CACAGTATGGCTCCCAAACCATTCAAACTGGCATTGGTGTGAAGGACATCTGGCTTTTGGGGGTCAACAAAAGTGAGAACAGGAGCCTCTTCAAGTCTCTGGATGATCTCCCTGAAGGTAACCTCACACTTCGGGGTCCATCTGTCCCCAAACAGTTCCACAGTGCACAAGTACCCCTTAGGGAGGTTTGCTCACTTCTTTTTATGGGGTGGAGGATACCCTTGCATCAGATAATTCAGAGGATGCTCTACCAATGAGTAGTCCTTCACAAACTGACGGTAGTATGTGCAAAACCCAGAAGGACTGCAAGGCACGTAAGTGGGTGGGCCTGGGCCATGTGCTGAGGGCTTCTGCCTTAGCCAGGTCAGTCTGCACGCCTTCCACCAAGACGATGTGCCTAACATACTTCAACGCAGGCTGGCAGAACTGGCCCTTGTCAATGCAGACCTTGAGGCCAAACTCCTCCAACTGATCTAGGACCTTCATTAATCGAGTCTCGTGTTCTTCCAAGGTGCGCCCAAAGATAATGAGGTCATCCAGTTAGACGATAATCTTGAGCAAATTCATATTCCCCACAGCCCTCTCCATCAGGTACTGAAAAGTGGCCAGGGCTCTGGATATTCCCTGGGGCATATGCTTGAACTGGTAGAACCCCAGCAGGCAAATAAACACGGTCTTCTCTTTATTCTCCTCTGCCATGGGGATTTGATAGTAGCCACTCTAGAGATCCAACACTGAGAACCACTTGCTCCCTGACAGACTGGCCAGCACATCCTCCACCTGAGGCACAGTGTACTGATCAGGGATGGTCCTTTTATTTAGCAAGCAGCAGTCAATACACATCCTCACCGATCCACTTTTCCTCCACACCACTACAGTGGGGGGAAGCTTAAGGGCTCCGAGACTTGGTGATAACGCCGGTGTTCAATAACTCCAGCAGGTGTTGTCAGACATCTTCCATGTTGCCAGGGGGTAACTGCTGTGATCTCTCTCTGAACAGGCGGTCAACTGTCAGACGAATCTGGTTCTCTTCCCCGGTCAAACAACCTATGTCCCATTCGTGGAGTGAGAAGACCCGCCATCGCTTGGCCAACTTCTGGCTTAACTTCTGCCTATAACTGTCTGATATAGGGGAACTCCCAAAGGCAAGCAAAGACAGGTCTATTTCATCCTCTGGGTTCCCCAGGGATGACTGACATGGCTCCATCACACCGAAAGATGTGGGCCAACACCCAACCCTTTCTGATGACTACAGGCCTCCTGGATTCATTTTGAACCCTCACTGTAACTCGCCTGGCCTGGGTGCTGTCCAGCGGGGGAAGTTCTCCTCTCTGTACCAATAGGCCTTCCAGTAGACTGCCAGGAGGTGGGGTATCAAGGATGAAAGCAGTCCCCTGGGGAGGCCGCTCAAACCGAGCAATGCCCACAACACGACATTCTGTGCTGGGTGGGAGGGTTAACTCTCCTCCATCCACCCGGCAGACTATGCCAACCCAGTCATTCCCTGCATCCCTGGGGTCGCTAGTCATCTCCAGACCCAACTTTTTTATGGCAGCTTTTGCCAAAGGGTTCGCCAGCTCATCTATTCCACCTCTGTCAGTGCACATCTGCACCAGGCACCTGAACATATTGGCGATGGTCCCAGTTAGCACAGGGGTGTCTGACAAGCCTTTCAGCTCGGGAAAATCAAGGCTAGGGTCTTATTAGTGGGATGTGCCTCAGCCCCTTTGGATAGGAATGATATGCAGACCAGGCAGTACCCATCATAGGGGTAATCCGAGCTACCTATCCCCCACCGGGACAACCCAGACAGGGGTAAGAGAGGCAAGTGTGGCAAGTGGTGGTCATAAAAAGGTCGGTGTATGATGGTGACCTGTGACCCGCTATCCAGCAAGATGGAACAGGACACTCCTTCCACCAAAATTTCAGCATCAACCTGGGGACCAATCAGGCTAAGTGGCACACCACTGTTCGGGGAAACATGGGGGTCTGTCCAAAGGGTGGAGCAATGCCATTTCAGGAGCTCAGATAGCTCCATCACCGGTCCCCATTGGAGTTTCCCCTGGTCCCTCCACCTCTGTTTCTTAGATACCAGCTGGGGATTCCCTTCCCCGAGGCAGCCTCGCTGCATATAGCCATCCTGCCTGCATTTGAAACAGAACCATCCGTCACGGGGTCCAAGGAGCAGGCAGGGCCTGGGCTTGGGGGCAGCATATTGTGGAGGGCTGCTGCCAGGGGTCAGGCCTAACGTCACTCTGAAAAGGGTAGGAGTCTACTGCCAGCTTCAGAGCCCTTGCATTGTCCTTCATCTCTTGGAACTCAGTCCCAGCAGTGGTAGGAAAGGCTCTGCCTCTCCCTTTCAAGTCTTCCGCACACACCCTCAGCTCCTGTAGCACAGAGCCCAACTCAGGAAAAGAAGATGGTCCTGGTGGGTTCAGAGCTTGGGGTCACAGGGTAGCACTGGTGGCGGTGAGCGCAGGCAGCTGGTCACAGACATCCTCCTGGGCTTCTTTCTCCTTCACCTCATCCAATAGCTGCTTGAATGGGGGATCAGTCTTCTGGTCCTGCAACCTGAGAGATCATGGTCAAGTGGGGCGCACCTCCCTCCTCAGTATCTGTTTGAGCCTCATCTGAGACACCAATGCTGGGGGGTCTTTCCCAGCCTCAGCGATCTTGCGCATCACAGTCTCCAGCTGGGTAATGTACTAGGATAATTTTTTGCCCTGACAATGCATAGTGCCCCACAACTGGTACAAAATTGCCTCTCTCTCTTTACGACCACCCCAAAAGCATTTATCAGTATGTCCAGATAGTCACCCTGAGTACACATGGGCTGGCTGGACCATAGGGACCGTATCACATCCAGTGACATGCCCTGTAGACTTTTGACAACCTGCTTGCACTTTTCCTCCTCAGAACACCTTCAGACCTGGATCATCTGTGCCACCTGGCTTATTCAGGAGTGGAAATCATCCTCTCCAAAGGGCCTGGGGATGACTCCTGAGAAAATGTGAAACCACTTGTACTGTTTGTGTGCCATCACCACATAGGGGGCCTGCCCTCCCGGCAACATCATAGGAAAGACCCCACTCTCTAGGAGCAGGGCCTGGAGATCCTGCAAGGACTTCCCTTCCTCAGCAAGCAGGGACCCAGCCTGGTTTCAAAACTCCCTTTGTCTTCATTCGGGGGGCCAGAGGGGGCTGGATCTTCAAGGGGCAGGTCAGCGGCCATCCTCTTTCTCAACAAGACCCAGATCTCTTTGGACTTATCTATAGTCATCCTAGGGGGTATGTCTACGGGGCCTAAATCCTTTCCTGCTTCCACTGTTAGGTTCCTACACCCCTTAACTCGGTCTGTGGTCACACTTGGAATTTGTAACACCCCACAGTCAGGCAGCGCCCTTTCTAATATTTCTAAAATAAACTCCTGCTTCTGTCCCACTGCCATGTTATGTGACAGAAGCATCTTCTGGGGGTCAAGGCCCTCAAACTTACACCGGTCTTCTACCTCCTGGAACGCTATCCCACCTGTCCCCACCAAAGAAAGATAAAGGGGAAAGAAAGAGAAAAAAGAAACCCACAAAACCCAAGGGAGTGGGGGTGCCAGACATTTTAAACCGTAAGTTTGAGGTTAACCTCTAGGGGTACAGAAATCTCAGTGGTGCCTCCATTTGTAACAACCCATATCACTCACCTGGGTTGTCCTGGAGCCCTCGGGGTACTCAGCATGCATCTCCAAGGGGCTGGGCCTGAGCTCTGGCCGTGTTGCCAGTGGTGGCATGGTGCCTCCACCTCGGGCAGTGGCAAGGACTCCTGTGGACAAAGAACAGGTTACCACCCCCCAGGAACAATTATGTTGCCCCTTCAAGGCTGACTCCTCAAACACAGTTTCTACCAATGGCCCCACCCCTCAATAACAATGTTGAAAAACGACAAGACAATGAATTAATGGCAAACCACAACCCCTTTATTTAGGGTACTCCAAAAGAAAAAGTGAAGTCAATCACCTCGTACCTCTCGAATCAAAGTGCAGTTCCAGTAGAAGAACTCCCTTTCCCCTTGGGAGCACCCAAATTTGTCCCTGACAGGGGTACCTCACCACTCTCAGTCATAGGCCTGGGGTCTTTCGTTGGCGCCCATATACTACATGAACAATGGGTACTTTTAGTCTGTTGAGGGGATGGGGCCGGGGCTCAGCCCCTACCCTATGGAACTTAGACAATAACTCTCCAAAGCCACAGCTCGGGGTACTCAGTTCTCCTGGGTGGTGAAAAAAGCTCTCTGTCTGATGAACTGACAGTTACCTCAGAGGGTCTCTGAAGGAAAATGTAACCCCAGAGGGCAGCTGAAGCTGGGAGGGTTCATGAGGTGATGTTCTTCAACTGCCTGGCCTTTCCAACTTTGCCTGCAGGCTTTATAGGCAGTATTCACTCAGACAGGCCTGTTCATGCTTCTTGCTCGGTTGCTTCTGTGGTTTCAGCCTGGGGAACCAAGGTGGCACTGTTCCCCTACCCACCCTTTTAGGTCACTCTACCACTCTCCAGGGCCTGATCAGAGCAGCCCCACTCACAGGTCTCTCCCCTGGCTGAACAGGCTTGTCCCAATACGGAGTGGCCCACAAGGCCCAGGGCTCACAACCCACTGTACCTTTAGCCCAGTCAGTCAGCCCCGGGGCATACTGTGGACCCACCTGCACTGTAGCCCTGCAGAGGCTGCTGTCTCCCTCCTGCACTTAACTTACGAGGAGGGGGGTAGCCGGAGAGCCCACAGTCAGTCAGACTTGTTTGCTGTGAGGAAATCTCCCACTGCTGCACTTTCAGCTACCCTCCTCAGATCTCTCTTTTTGCCTGTTTCCCATTTCCATGCCAGGACCTCCCTTTTAAATCCCTGGCACAGCCTCCCTCTTACTGGCTGCAAACCCCCATGTGACCTCCAGGCTGCCTCTGGGTATTTTCCCAGCAGCTCAATTTTGCAGGTCTACATGGGGGCTGCCATCTTGGTCTCCCAGCAAGGCTCCCTGGAAATTGGCCCCATACTGTCGAGCCTGTCCCACTGCCAGGGCTATACGGGGCAGGGTTCATGACTGGAAACCTTCCAGTCACCGTGTGCACCTTCCCTGGCCCCTCTGCTTATCTGGGGGCAAGGGAGGCACTTATTTCCGTATCGGCCGCATGGCCGAGTGTGCTCTAGGAGCGTGGCTCCTTTAATCCCTCCCATTGTCACGCTTGCATGCTGTGCACACGGCCACTATGGACATGCCTTATCTTTTCCCGAGCTGCCCCCAGGCTTTCTTAATTATTGAGGGCTGCTCCAACCTCCCTACAGTGCATGACATTCCGGGAATACCCCCCCCCCCCGGACCTCGGCCCCGTCCACATACTGGGTCGGGGTCACGAATCAGGTACCACCACAGTTGCAGCTCCGAGAGGCATCCAGGCTTGAGTCACACCACAGCTACCAGGATATCCTGTTGGAGGAGAGAGATCAGAGCTGCAAGAGCCTCACAGAAGGTAAGCCTGCATTGAGGGGCTTACACAGCACATTTTGATCTGTGATCCTATGGTCTATAAAAGCAACAGTTCTAGGTGTAGCCAGCCATATAGGGGAAACAGCAGTTAGCTGGCTGCCTAGAGTCTCCAAATCCCAAGTGATTCATGGCCTCCAAGAGAAAGTTAATGGAAGCTTGCTGCACTGAGAACTGCTTTTAACCGTTTTTATGGGTAACAGAAACAAACAGGAAGAAAACTGTTTGTTCTACCTTCAAATTCTGTCTTTTAAATAATTAAACTTCATGACTGTTCCTAGATTGCTTATTTCTCCATTTTAAAACAGAGTACCATTCCTGCATGTTTTTATCTGTCAATATTTAATACACAACTCTTCACGGGGACATTATGAAATCTCACTCGCTTTTAGTATGGGGGTGGTATTCACTTCAGATGAAGCAGGCCCTTGTTCCTGGGCCACTGCTAACCCACTAGAGCCAGGATAATTAAATAGAGAATAATGGATGAGTAGGTAGTTATAATGAGAATTTTACACCCCCCTCTGAGGGGGTAGGATATACATAAACCCAAGAGTGAAGCTCGGGGTTTATTAAACACTCCATCCCACGGGGGAGATGTAAATCAGGTTTAAACACCTGTCCATCCTTTATTTTATATAGTACTGGGGTTGTTTTCTACAGCAGTTACACAAAATAGAGTGGTTTCTGTCTGAGTCAAAGCTGCGGACCGTTGGGGTTTACAATCTATAGCACTGGCTCGTAAACTGAAAGCAGCTTTTTTCTAATTAGGTAGTTTTTTTTCATGCCCAGTAGTAGTTTTGGTTTAAAAAGCAACTTCCATGACTTCTGTCGAGGAAGTTTCCAATGCTGAGGCCGGATGGTGATTGCAGAAGCGGAGTTTCGGTAGGCGCATGTGCTGAAGTAGGAAACCAGGTTTGTTTTCGTTGGTATAACTGCAGATTATAATGACAGAATTATAACCTGGTTTCCTGGGAAAAAATGGTAACCAGTTATTATATATACATACATGAGTTCCAACAAGTGTTTCTACTACTATCACCAGGGAGGTGAAAAGATACCTAAACAACAAAACAGGGACTACAAAGAATTAACATAGAAACATAGAAGTTGTTGACAGATCTCTTGACCCACCCAGTCTGCTCATAATTCCCTACCTATATTGCCACCAGAGACCCTACTTAGACTTCGGCTTACTAAGGATAGGGTTCATTCTAAGGATAGTCAGGAGCTAGAAGGCAGATGCCCATGTATGCTCCTATATTCCATATCAATAATACTTTAGACAGCCTCCTCCCAGTATATAAGCATCTAATTTCTCTTTAAATTCCTTTTTAATTTTACTAATCATCACCTCCAGTGGCATACAGTTCCAGACGTTCACTACTCTCAGTGTGAAAAAGTACTTTTGATCAGTATGTGCAAACTTTCCTCCCGTAATCTGCAGTGGATGCCCTCTTGTTTCCATATAGCTATCCTTATATTTGATATTTAAATCAGTAATACGTATCGGATGATCCTGCATGATATCGTACATCAGGAAAACATCCCCTCGTATGCGTTTAGTTGTGAGAGCCATCAAATTCAAAAACCTCAGTCGTTCTGCATAACTTAGTTTCTCCATCCCATTTATAATCTTAGTAAATTTTCTTTGGACTCTCTCAATTTTATTTATTTCATTCTTTCTACAGGGATTGCATAACTGGCTGTCAAATTCTAAGCATGGGTACACACAGGCCATAAACAGAGGCATCATCACCTGAATTGCTCTTGAGGTGATGGTCCTCTTTATTACCCAAATGATTTTAGTGGCCTTTTTTATTGCTTCTGTAGTTTATGCCAAACTATTCAAGTTACTGGAGATTAATATTCCCAAATTTCTCTCTCTACTAGCTTTGGGTACTGTGAGATTCTGCATATGATAGTTAAATCCAATATTGTTTTTACCCATATGTACAACTTTACACTTACTTAGATTCAGTCTCATGCCCCATTTTTGTGTTCAATTAACAATCCTATCCAGGTCCCTTTGGATAATATCTGTTTCCATTTTTGTACTGGAAGATCCACCTATCTTGGTGTCGTCTGCATATTTCGACACCCAGCTGTCTATGTCCAGTGACAAGTCCACAATAAAGATCTGGAATAATGCTATGCCCAACATGGACCCCTGAGGCACCCCACTAGTGACAGCTACCACTCCCGACAAATGTCCATTTACTACCACTCTCTGGGTACAATTATGCAGCCATTCTGTTATCCAATCTATGAAGGCAACGGCAATACCTGAGTTGATAAGTTTTACAGTAATAGCCCAATAAGGGGTTAAATCAAAGGTTTTAGCAAAGTCTAGGTAAATAGTATCACATGGGGTATTTAGATCTAGGGTAGAGCTAACACTTTTGCAAAAGCATAACAAGTTTGGTATGCAGCTCCTCCCCTGTTTAAACCCATGTTGAAGGCTATCACAGTTACCCAGAAAAGTAGATAATCTATCTTTAAGTAAGGATTCCAAAATTTTACAGCAAACACTAGTGAGACTAATGGGTCTATAATTTTCTTCTCTTGCATGATCCCCCTTTTTATAAATCGGCACCACATGTGCCGTTTTCTAGTGCAGTGGTACAGTGCTTGTAATCGGAGAATATTCAAGCAGTATTTTTAATGGCGTTATTATATGATTAATCATAATTTGTAGTAATCTTGCAGATATTTTGTCTGGCCCAGGAGAAGAGTTTTTTTTTAGGCACAGCACTTTTTTTCTAATATCTGCTTCATCTATTTTAATATCATGTTTTATTATTTTCTTCATTTCCCTTGGTTTTGAGTCCTTAGTATACATTTCATAAAAGTATTTATTAAAAAGTTCTGCTAATTCTTTATCTGTCACAATTTTATTTTCATGTATAACTGGACCTACTTGAGATTGTGGTTTCTTCAATGAAGAGATGTATGCAAAAAATTATTTTAGAATATCTTTATTTGTGTTACAGGCTAAGGAAACTGCCATATTCAGCTTTGATTTCTTGATCTGAGTTTTACACCTTTTTTGACAAATTTTATAATTTTTCAACAAAGTTACTGAGGGTAACATTTTATATATTTTAAAGTTTCTTTTTCCCTTTAAGGTGTTTTCTAATCTTTCTATTTAACCATTTTGGTATTTTGCTAGTAAGAACACATGCTTTGATAATATACCACATTCCCTTTATGTTTTTATTCATTAACAGGAGATCCCAGTCTATATTTTGTACTTTAACCCTAATATTCTCAATATCTGCTTTCTCATACAAATACATTTCTGTTGTACAGTTTTCTGGAATGTATTCAAATGTCATATTAAAACCTACAGAATTGTGGTCGCTATTTCCAAGAGGGGGGCCCACCATGCACTATTCAGTTTGAAGTGTATTGGAACACATTACTAAATCTACTATATAATTATTTCTCGTATGTTCTTGTACGTGTTGTTTTAAATTATTTTTAACGCAGTTCTCTAGGAACTGTTTTGCTATTCCACTTGATGTGATTCCCTTAACCCAGTCAATTTCCCACATGTTTAAGTTCCCTCATTCTAACAACATTACCTAATTGACATGCTTTTTCTATCTCCAATATAATGGCTTTCATTTTCTCAACTGTACTGTTTGGTGGACGATATATGATACCAAGAATAATAGATTCACTGCATCTTCTGTCAATTTTTAACCAAATGGATTCCGTGCATTGCTCCACCTTAATCTTTTCTGTAATGTCTCTTGTTTTTAATTGAGTCATAATGTACAGGGCAACACCTCCCCCTTTTTTATGGGACCTATCATTCGTATGTAGTTGGAAACCTTCGATATTAGTTCCCCAAATATCCTCATCAGCATTCCACCAAGTCTCAGTTAATCCTATTATTTGTGGGTGAAGGTTATCTATAACTGCATGTAACTCATTTAACTTATTATTCATACTCCTAGCATTAAATTGAAGTACAGTAATTGTATTTATTTTCTGACTATGTCAATGAAGTTTTGATTAAACACCTTTAATTCTCTTAGTAGGTGGGAAAGAGCTTATCCACGTTATCTAGTTTAAATTAATACGTTCCCAGTACTTTAGAAAATTGTCTGCCAGTACTTTAGTCCCTTTATTGTTAAGATGAAGTCCATCATGGCAATATAATTTGAGTTTATTATTAAAGATATGCCAGGTATCTATCAATGTAATATTCCTATCTGCATACTAATTTCGTAATCGAACATTGATTCTGTGAATCATATAATTTTTTTCTCTATGGACCCTAGGAATCAGAAGCACTCCTGATATTGCCACCTGGATTCCATCTTTTATCAGTCATTCACCCAATTCAATTAAGTTGTGACAATAATTATGTTTGTGTTCATGCCCCACATAATCTGTTCCAACATGTAATATAGAGGAAGATTGTTTAGGCATATTGATTTATTAATGTTATTCTTAATATCATCAGTCCTTGCTCCTGGGTAACATAATAAAGTGGTGTTTTCATTGTCCACCCTACAGATATATGAGTCACATTATTTAATTATCGAGTCTCCAATGACAAACTTTTCGGAACTTTCTCCTAGGATCTCTTCACTACTGATTTCAGTTTGCATAGCATCATGAAGGGGTGTAAATCTATTAGTTAATTGCAGTGTCTCAGAGTCCCCTGCAGATTGAAATATTACATTTGCTTTTCTCCTTACTGTCACTCATCTCCTATTACCTCCTTGTTCAGAAGAAGATTCTGTACATTTTTTTGTGACATGATATTCTTTGCTAGTGCTCATTGGGCTCATAGTATTCCCTCTCTGCTTCTTTTCCCTGTAACCATTGTTTTGGGGTGATATTGTACTCAGATACCTTGGCCCGCATGCCTGAGTCTCTCTGCAATTCTTCAATTTCTCTAACTAACATTTCCCTAGACTCCTGCAAATTCTTTAGTGTCTCACATTTGTGGCATTTGTAACTACTTTTTTGATTGGTTCCTTTACTTAGGCTATACATATGGCAGGTATTACATTTAATTATCGAGCCCTCTTCATGCAACAATGCCAGTATATCTCTCTATTTGTCTTCCCGATAGCGTTATCCTTTTTGCTGATCATTTCTAGTGCTATGATGCTGTCCAAATATATTTCACATATAACAGTACAGTACCACACTTAGAGTTGTGGCCCCACTTCCCTGCTTCCACTACTGATGCCTACAGATGCCACTGACCTCTGCCCGTGTCACCTCAGCTCCACACTCAACTCCACTCACTGAAGCCGAACATTAAGTAGGCACTCCTGATGATGTCGGAAATTACTGTGGCAACCCCTCTGGAGGCTAAGCATAGTCAGCAGACAACGCTGGTAAACCGCCCTTAAAAGATTGGTTTATACAGTGTCTAGTAGCTGTAAAGTGCTTCCCCAAAGCACAATGTACTTGTCAAGTGCCTCCGACCCTCATGGAGCAGGAGTCAGAAGTATGCCGTGCTGTGCAGAAATTACAGTTTTAAAAGTTTTACGGCTTATTTCACAGCCGAAATAAAAAAAATGTGCTGCTCACTCCAACGTCCCACTAGTGGCCCTAGCTGTGTTACAGTGCTCATTGAAGCTGAGCATTAAGTAGGCACTCCTGATGGAGTCAGAAATTACTATGGCAACCCCTCTAGAGGCTAAGCGTAGCTGGCTGACAATGCTGGTAAACTGCCCTTAAAAGATCAGTTTACACCCCCCCCCACTTCTAAGATTCCCTTGTGTCTATCCTGTGCATTCTTAAATCCTGTGACTGTTTTAGCCCCCACCACTTCCTTTGGAAGGCTGTTCCAAGTGTCCACCACCTTCTCCATGAAGAAGTACTTCCTCACATTTCCCCTGAGCTTCCCCCCTCTAGTTTCATATTGTGTCCTCTTGTCCTTGAGCATCTTTTCCTTTGGAAAATGCCCCCTTCCTGTACCTTGTTTCTCCTTGTTAGGTACTTGAATGTCTCTATCATATCTCCCAGTTCCCTCCTATCTCACAGAGAGTACATATTTAAATCCTTGAGTTGCTCTATGTAGGGTTTCTGGTGTAGGCCCTGCACCATTTTGATTGTCCTCCTTTGTACCGCCTCCAACCTATCTATGTCCTTTCAGAGACAGGGCCTCCAGAACTGAACACAGTATTTGAGGTGGGGTCTCACCAGTAATCTATAAAGGGGCAATATTACCTCCCACCTTCAGCTGGTGATACCGCTCCCTATGCATCCGAGCATACCACTAGCTTTTCCCACTGCCTTGTCACACTGTCTAGCTATCCTTAGGTCATCAGATATGGTCATCCCCAGGTCCCTTTCCTGCTTTGTGACTGTTAGTCTCTCTTCCAATTTGATATGTTGCACCCAGGTTCCTGCACCCTATATGCACGACTTTGCACTTTTTTGCATTAAAACCCAGCTGCCAAACCTGCGACCATTACGAACATATGAACATACGAAATTTGCCAGCAGATAAAGGCCTAGAGGTCTATCAAGTCTGCTCGAATGTGCAGCTAGCACCCCTTTTTCTGCAGCTGCCCCTCCCTTCCTCTAGTTTTTTTTTAATCATCCCTCATGATATCTATCCCCCCCAGAGTGTCCACTCTGTTGCAGAGCTCTGTGTCATCTGCAAAGAGGCACACCTTCCCTTCCAGTCCCTCTGCAATGCCACTTATAAAGATATTGAAGAGGACCAGCCCCAGCATCGACCCCTGTGGCACCCCACTAATCACTTTGCGTACTCCAGAGTGGTGCCATTAACTACCACCCTGTGACTCCTATTGCTCAGCCAACTTTTCACCCATTTTACCATTTTAGGATCTACCCCAAGGCTCCTCAGCTTGCTTATCAGCCTCCTGTATGGTTCAGTGTTGAAGGCCTTGCTGAAATCCAGATAGGCCACATCAATTGCCCCTCCCTGATCTACCTCTTTGGTCACCCAATCAAAGAATTCGATCAGATTTGTCTGGTAGGACCTCCCCCCTGTGAAACCATGTTGCCTTGGATCCTGCAGTCCACTGGTAATGAAGTATTCCCCAATCCTTTCCTTCAGCAGCAGATACATTACCTTGCCCACCACCGATGTCAGACTGACAAGCCTGCAATTCCCTACCTCCTCCGCCCTATTCCCACTTTTGTGTAGTGGGTCTACATCCTTCCTCTTCCAGTCCTGCAACACTTCCTTTGTTTCTAATGACAGATTGAAAAGGGTCATCAGAGATGCAGCCAGCACCTTTTTCAGTTCCCTCAGTATCTTCAGGCACACCCTGTCCGGCCTCATTGTCTTGTTTGCCTTTAATGTTGCTAGTTCTTTAAGCATTCTTTCCTCTGTGAAAGGATAGCAGAGTCTTGTTGTGGTGGCTCCTTGCTAACGAAGATACGAAGCTGCCATGTTTGAGAAACTCTTTAGCCCACCTCTGCACAGGATGAGAACCAATGATAGAGTGCTCGATTTTGACTGACAAAAGCATGTGTTCACCGTAATATCTCGAGGGTTATTACAGCGAATGTCAACTGGCTGAGCCCTAAGAAAAAATTGCTCACCAGTTATTATATTTACATTCTGGCCCACTCAGTTTAGTGCTTTCAAAGAGACGCTCTCCAGACTCCTGCCTGTAACTAGAGGAAACTACTAAAAGTGACCTCCCCCACCAACACATTTACACACAATATAAGGCTTGATGTTTATCGTCAAAGCCTGATGATGACGTCTGCTAGCTGGCAAATAGGCAAAAAGTCAAAATGATTGGTGGGATTGCATCCCATGGAACTACATGAAGTTTCCACCCATCAGCCAGCTGAACACTGTCATCATCAGCATTGGCATTTGAGTATCAAGGCTCCTGCCTGTCACTGGCTGCAGTGTGGGGGTGGGGGTGGAATGGCATGAGCATTACAGCCGACAATCCCAAGTGACACCCCTGATGCCTGTCAGTCTCTACAGGGTGTGGTGTTACAGTTGGAAACCCTAACACCCTGGGAGTTTGTTGGTATTTTCACTCCAAATTTTCAACATGGGCTTTTTGTGACCCCACCTCACGAACAGTGGAACTATCGGTTCATTAGCCAAAAGGTGATTTTGCATAGTGACTGCACCATTTGGTATCACAGGTGTGAAAACACATTTCAGGCAGGATGTGAAAAATAACAGCTGTGCTGTTGATGAGGGTTCTATGTGATAATGACGAATGCTTAAAGGCGATCACCATTATCGCACAGTCAGAGTGCTGAAAACATTTTCAACACTCTGACAACCCCGGCACACAGGACAGCTGTGCCAGGACATGTATTTTGCTTTCTGTTGGGGGGATACCCCCACACATCCTACTCCTTGTGGGGGGCTTTGGCCCCCGTGACCCCCTACTAAAGGATTCTCAACTCCAGGGAAGTGCATGTTGGGGGGAAGGTGAAAGCATTAACAAATAAAGGTTTGGGCCAGGCACAATAAAATTATACCAGCGCCCGGACCGAACCTAGTACCTCACCCACACCAACCACTAGACACCACGACGTAGCTCAGCAATCCACCGTAGCACCACCCCATATAGCTCCTCCACCCCCTCTCAGCCCATGCTCACCATGCTCGCTCCCCCCCCGAGCATGCGTACACGTAGTGACATCCTGTTGCCCAGTTCACCCACCACTTCATCCAGTAGCTCTGCCCTCCTATCGCCGAGAGGGATTGCTCCAGGAAGGAGTTGCCATTACGGACGGCGCCCTTCTCCATGTGCCCACCGCACGGGATACCAATCATGAGGAAGTGTAACAAAAAGGCAATGTTGAAAAATCTGTAGTGAAAATATGAAAACTTGGTGGTCACAAGCGTGCATAGAAACTGTGCAATGCACGCCCATAATGCAATTATGTTGGGGATTTTGTTAACCAAATTTTCAACATAGGCATTTTGGGACCTCCGCTCATGAACAGTGGCACTGTGATTTTGTTAATCTGTCCCGAACATTGATTTCCACAGTGAGCGCCATTATGCGCTAGATTTGCGAAAACACATTTTGGACAGGATATGAAAAATGACAGCTGTACTGTTCACTAAGGAGGTGTGAAAAAATGGCAATGCTGAAAATCTGAAGTGAAAATATTAAAACTTGTTGAAGTTACAAGTGTGTGTGGAAACTGCACAATGCATGCTCATAACAGTCATTTTTTTGGAATTTTTTCACCAAATTGCAACACAGGCTTTTTGGGACCCCACCTCATGAACAGTGGCACTGTCATTTCGTTACTCAGTCCCAAAAGGTGATTCTGCACAGTGACCACAAAATTACCTTTTGGGATGGAATAATGAGATGAAATTGCTTGTGTTCATGAGGTGGGGTCCTAAGAATCCCATGTTGAAAGTTTAGAGCCAAAATTAAAAAAAATGGCTGAGATATCCCACTAAGTTGAACCCCCCATTGATGCCATTACACAGCTTACCAGCATTTCTTCATTTTGCAGTTCGGCTTTGAAGAGTCTAGACGTGTTCCTGCTCTGCCAAAGATTGCAGTGCCAGACCTCTGGAAGGTAAGAATGGGGTGAGGGAGTGTGTGGGGAGGTGGGGTGTGCAGAGGTGGCTGCGGGTTTGGGGAGGGCGCCCGTCAGACAAGCAGAGGACCGTTCTTTTTTCAGGTGCAGAAAAAAAAGCAGGACCGTTTTCTTTCTTTACAGGTGAAATAAAACAAATGTTGGGCACATGGGAGTGAGCTGCCAGTGTGCCCCATGACTTTGGGTGTTGGCCACACTGGGGTGGACTCCCAGTGTGCCAACAGTGGGTGGGGAGAAACATGCCGACATGGTCGGGTTTCTAGGAGCGGCGACACTGGGGTGGGCCCCAGTGTGCCAGACAATGTGGGGGGGACATGCTGACATGAGGGTTGCACCCCCAATGTCAACTTTCTTTGTGGATTGTGTGGTGGCTGCTCCTTTTGCCACCATGTTTATTGAAATGTTTCACCAGGAAAGGCACGTACGGGAGGCATGTCATCTGTGCTGCTGCTTGATGACCTTGTCTCCGATTGCAGCGGCACATTTCTTTCAAGTTGGTGGCACTTTACATAATACTTGCATCAGCAGTAGCATGCTGGCTAATTGGGGAATGAGGGATGCACCTACTAAAGTGTGCCCTGCATTCGCCAACACTGACGCATCTTTGCATTTCTCCTACTACCACAAGATGTTGCTTGCACACGTGCAAGCAACATAAAAATTACTGAAGGAACCCACCACCATTAATGTAGGATCAAACGTACCTGACAGGTGTCTTGTGATGCATTTTTTCATTATATTGTGAGTTGTCACTTCATTTATTCAGTTTTATGTCTGGGGGGGCTACATTTTACAAATGAGCAGTCTTTCTCCATTTTGCTCCTGGAATTGAGTCAGACTTTTAATTTCACTTCTGGACTTGAGTTCAGCCAGATAGCCCTCCACCATTTTCACCACTGAGTACCATTCTCTGTATTGCAGTTACAGAAACATTTTTATATCAGCCTTTAGATCTTATGGAACATGCACCCAGAGCATACTGTTTCCAACCACAGCAGTACTTCTTACGGAGAAGCCAAAGTCTCATCCTCTGCTTTTTCTGTTTTGTAATAAATTTTTCACCAGAATTCTCTTAAGTCTCACCATTGCAAAATGTTTTTTTAAGTCACTTTGTACAAAGTGTAGAATGAGTCACATCATATACATTACATAAGAAATGAAAAATAAATGAAAGACAGCACTGTCACATGCAATTTTATAGTCACAGGAACAACACTGCCTTAGTCACTTGACCTGTTAAATGTGATGGAAGCAACAGACAAGAAAAACGAGTTAAGGTACATGTTACTTCTCTATTTTTAGTTAAGCAGCAGCCCAGTAGGTGGAGACGTGTTAATAAAGAACTACAGTATATAACAGGAAGAACAAGGAAGTAACATGAACTGAAATAGCAACACATACAGCGAGTAGATATACTAGTGCCCTAAAATTTAAATCCTCACAGCAACAGGTATACAATTGAATACATATAACTAATGTCCTAAAGAAAAATCCTTCTGTACACTGTTCAATTAATTAAAATATTTTCTTTTTTAGAAATGATGAAATTTAGTGTTGCAAGGATGCCAAAGATATCTAAATGGTTGCTGCTATTTCCACTGGTTTTCTTTCATGAGTTTAATGTATACGAGGCAGAGATTTCTCCAGCTGGACCAAGCGTTCGGACAGTTTATGGTGTGGTTAAAGGACTGGTGAATGAGAAAGCCCAGGCATTCTATGGGATTCCATATGCTGCACCACCAGTTGGATCATTTCGGTTGAAGCCACCAAGTAAAGTTATCCCATGGACTGGTACATATGATGCCACCTACCCCAGAGCTGGCTGTATTCAATCCTGTGATGAGCCTGAGATGGCATGTCCACATAAGGTAAAAGCAACATTTTTTCATTCATTTTTTCCAGTGAATTCCCATTTTTTTAAAACTGAGACTTGTGGTTTGGTTCTACAGTACAGCAGCAACAAACTGCATTGGTGTGTGTGTGTGTGTGTGTGTGTGTGTGTGTGTGTGTGTATGTGTTAGGGGATATGAATAAACTTAAATAATTTTTTTCATCACAATTGCAATCGGGGTGAGTTGCTTCGAGTACTTTACGTAACATGAGATTTACATATATTTAGACATTATCCACATTGTAAAGGTAGTGTTTGCCTAGTTACACATTCATAAACATGTTATTGTTTTTTGCTATGTTACTTGATTCAGGGTTTTGTGTGTGTGTGTGTGTGTGTGTGTGTGTGTGTTTTGGTTCTCTGGTGCAGCACACTGCCATATGTGTGTGCGCTGGTTCTATGGTGCAGCACGTTGTACTACCGTGTGTGTCTGTGTTTTGGTTCCCTGGTGCAGCACACTGTACTGCTGTGTGTGTGTATGTTTTGATTCACTGGTGTAGCACACTGCACTGCCATATATGTGTGTGTGTGTGTGTGTGTGTGTTGGTTCTCTGGTGTAGCACACTGCACTGCCATATGTGTGTTGGTTCTGTGGTGCAGCACACTGCACTGCTGTGTGTGTGTTGGTTCTCTGGTACAGCACACTGCACTGCCATATGTGTGGTTCTCTGGTGCAGCACACTGCACTGCTGTATGTGTTTTGGTTCTCTGGTACAGCACACTGCACTGCCATATGTGCATGTGTTGGTTCCCTGGTGCAGCACACTGCACTGCCGTGTGTGTGTGTTGGTTCCCTGGTGCAGCATACTGCACTGTCGTGTGTGTGTGTGTGTGTGTGTGTGTGTGTTGGTTCTCTGGTGTAGCACACTGCACTGCCATATGTGTGTTGGTTCTCTGGTGCAGCACACTGCACTGCTATATGTGTGTTGGTTCTCTTGTACAGCACGCTGCACTGCCATATGTGTGTTGGTTCTCTGGTGCAGCACACTGCACTGCTGTGTGTGTGTTGGTTCTCTGGTACAGCACACTACACTGCCATATGTGCATGTGTTGGTTCCCTGGTGCAGCACACTGCACTGCCGTGTGTGTGTTGGTACCCTGGTGCAGCATACTGCACTGCCATATGTGTGTGTGTGTGTGTAGGTTCTCTGGTGTAGCACACTGCACTGCCATATGTGTGTTGGTTCTCTGGTGCAGCACACTGCACTGCTGTGTGTGTTGGTTCTCTGGTACAGCACACTGCACTGCCATATGTGCATGTGTTGGTTCCCTGGTGCAGCATACTGCACTGCTGTGTGTGTGTGTGTTGGTTCTCTGGTGTAGCATACTGCACTGCCGCATGTCTGTGTGTGTGTGTGTGTGTGTGTGTGTATACATGGGGGAAGGGAGGCAGACACACTAGCCCTAGACTCCCCCTCTGGAACTGGCTTTGGGGCACAGTACATCATGAAGATGAGGCACTTGCCTTCTGTGAGGGATGGTGCGGATTGTCCAGCATTATAAAATGGGTAGGAAATTTGCTGCATCCTAATTGGCTGAGCCCCATGTCTTATTTGATGATAATCACCAGTCTGTGAATCTCTCCAGCAATCAGGACGCAGCGCATAACTATACTATGCCTCCCAGACATGCCTGTAAAAAATGTTTGACATCCAAGGTGCTAAAGGGCCTTCTTGCCACAATTTAGTAAATGTACTGGACACTCATTTTATTAAGGCCACCCCATCTCTGCCTAAAAAACAAACATGTAGCAACTAAAACAAGATTGTCAGCAACACATTCATTTTTCCTTTTCATTATCTGAAGTTTTATTTTGAAGGCCTCTAATCCCCTTTCATGTTTTAGCCTGGTACCTCCCCATGCTGTCTCTCGCATTCATCTTCTTTCTGGCCAGCTAGTCACCTGCTCGCCTAGTCAGGCATTTTAAAATGAGTATCAATTAACAAACAGTGTTTTGGACTTGGTACGTGTAAAAATGGTTTTGGCACAACGCTCTCGCTCTTTCTACAACACTATTACAAGCAGCATTGGCCACATGACTCGCTCTCTTAATCTCCCACCAATGGCCATCATGCACTCTCTCTTACGCTTAGAATCACAAACTGTTCCTTAGGCAGCACTGCTCTCTCTCCCTCACTCACTCAGCTGGCATCTCTCTCGCTTCCTTTCTCTCTGTCTCTCCTGCATCTCTTTCTTTTAGTGGTTATTATGTAACCCAAAATAAAAAAAAAAAATGAAAAATCAAAACCAGGAGTAGGACACATTTCTGTCAGTGATACGAACATACAAAATTTGCCAGCAGATAAAGGCTTAGAGGTCTATCAAGTCTGCTCGAATGTGCAGCTAGCACCCCTTATTCTGCAGCTGCCCCTCCCTTCCACCCTTCCCCTTCATTAACCCTCCCCCTTGTCCTATCCCATCCTCATTTGAAGCAGTCCACTGTTCTACTGCATACCACTTCAGCAGGTAACTCATTCCACTCAGCCACCCTCTCTGTAAAAAGTGTCTCCTCATCTCCCTCCAGAACCTTCGCCCAGTCTCATATCATGGGCCCCTGGTGCCCTCCCTCCTTACTTTGAACAGCCCTCTGTACCCATCTTGTTTATTCCTTTCATGTATTTAAAGGTTTCAATCATGTCACCCCTGTCTCTCCTCTCCTCCAGTGAGTACATGTTCAACTCCTTCAACCTCCTCTCGTATGATAAGTCCCCCAGCCCCTTGATCATCTTTGTCGCTCTGCGCTGCACCCCCTCCAGTAACTTAATGTCCCTCTTCAGATACGGACGCCAGTACTGCATGCAGTACTCCAGGTGTGGTCTAACTAATGACCTATACAGTGGTAGAATCACCTCCTCCCTCCTTGAGGATATACCCCTTGCAATACAACCCAGCATTTTGTTGGCCTTTGCAGCTGCCTTCCTACATTGTGCCGAGTTGTTCATTGGCCCTATAATGAGCACACCCAGATCCTTCTCCTCCTCTGTCTGGGTTAGCTGCACAAACCCCTAGCTGGTAACTCCTCCTTGGGTTCTTCATCCCAAAATGCAGCACCTTGTACTTTTTGGCATTAAAGCCCAGTTGCCAGGTGTCTGACCAGGTTTCAAGATTTGCCAGATCATCCTGCAACCCCTGCCATCCCCTAGGTCATCCACCACCGTGCCTACCTTGGTATCATCAGCAAACAGACTGATCTTGCTCTTGATGTCCCATGATATGTCTGCAATGAATATCCCAAACAACACTGGTCCCAGCACTGAGCCCTGTGGAACACCGCTCGCTACTGCCCTTGGGTGTGAGAGCTCCCCACCCACCACCACCCTCTGTTACCTTCCCTGCAGCTAGTTTCCTACCCATCTCACCAGCTTTGCACCCACCCCTGTGCCTACTAACTTCCTTCATTGTGCACAGCAGTGTCATGTAGTGGGGGCAACCTAGAACAGCAACAACTGACCAAGCTGCAACAGGAATTATTTTTAGTTTTAAAGTTATTTGTGCGTGTGTGTGTGTGTGTATATGTTATATATATATATATATATATATATATATATATCTATATATATTATTATGGTAGCACGGTAGTGCTACCATAGATTAAGGTTGAGTAGCCCTTTTAATGTTAAATGGTGAAACTTTGCACCTTAATAACTTTGCCACCATTCAATGGATTTGCCTGAAATGTGGCAGACATGGGGCATAATCATAGATCTTGGGATCTGCCAACTTTTGTACCAGTTGGATATATGGCTGCGGAGTTATTAAGCGACATCCGTGTGCGCATTTACGTTTTTTTTTGCGCATTCTTTGCTCACGTCTACAGGTTGCACAGTTTGGGCGACCAGTCCGAAAACTTCAGAGAACATGCAGCCAGGGTGCCCGATGTGCCTTTTGAAGATTTTGTGAAAAAATATTGAACGGTTCAAACGTTATTCACAAAACAAGTTCCCATTATGAGTCAATGGGAAAAGTTAAAAAGTTCGACAGTATCACAAATGACCCCTGTAGTGTCATGAGTCAGTCATTTTTTTCAGTTACTAGTCATAGAAATGCATGCCATTTAAATTTGGGACCCTCTAGGGACACAATTCTTTTTGTGTTCACCTAGTTGGACCCTGAGGATGCTAGCCATGTCTTTATTTTGGGGTTACACACCTCAGAAATATGTTTTGCAAGTGCTGCAAAACAACAATTTGGTCTTTTGGGCTAAAATTTGGAGGGAAGGCAGCCAACATCTCACAGATGTGCCTTTTGGTAGTTTGGTAAAAAAAATATTGCACAGATGCCAAGTTACAGTACTCTGAAGTTTACATATTTTCCCGTAGACTAACATTGTGGCATCCGCCGTGCCTTTCGGGGCTCGTATCTCGGAAACAGTGTGAGGTACGGAATTTTCGATGTGATATAGTGATAACCTAGCCCGGAAACTCATGAATCATGTGAAATTTAAATTTTTTTTCTACATCGTATGGTTCCTGAGATATCAACAATTTAGTATTCCAACAGCTCATTTTCTGCTCTGAGGCCCATTGTTATGCATACATTCTTTCTACACACTGTGTTTCTTTATGCAGCTGTTGGGCAAATACAGGGTGTGCGCTTCCGTTACTGTTACAGTTACCATTCCCACTTGTGTTTCCGTACCCATTTACATTAAAGTTCCTGTGTACGCCACCATGTGCGTTACCCTTCGCGTTCTCATTTGCATATGCACTTGCATTCATGTTTCTGATTCTCATTACTTTGCCATTATTTCTGCTGTTAACATTACCATTTGTGCTCCCAATTGCCATACCATCACTGTGCACATTATGGTTTGCATTTCTGTATGCGCTTGCGTTTCTGTTTCCTTTGGCGTTATTGTTGCTGTTCCCGTTACCATGTGTATTTATAGTTACAGTACCATGACCCTGCACATAACGGTTTGCATTTCTGTACATGCTTGCGTTTGCATTTCCATTTCTGTTTCCTTTGGCGTTATTTTACTTGTTACCATTACCATTTGCATTTCCAATTGTGGTACCATGACCGTGCATGTTACGGTATGCGTTTCCATACATGCTTGCATTTACCTTTCCGTTTCTGTTTCCTTTGGTGTTATTTTTGCTGTTACCATTACCATTGCAGTTGTGGTACCGTGTGCATTAAACTGCGTTTCCATATGCGCTTGTGTTTCCCTTTCCATTTCTGTTCCCTTTGGTGTTATTGTTGCTATAATACTTAACATTTGCATTTACAATAGCGGTACTGTAACTGTGCATGTTACCAGTTCCTTTTACGTACACGCTTGCATCTCCACTTGTGTCACTGTTCACTTTGCCATCAGTTTGCACTTACGTTTCTATTAACGTTTGCGTTACCTTTTACCTTTGCGTCACCATGTGCGTAACTGTTAGTGCTTGTGTTTGCATTGCAGTTACCATCACTATGTCACTACACATCACGTGCTGGGAGCATGGTTCCCGAAGGGCCCGCAATCCCAGCACCACATTCTATTCATTATTTATAGTCCTCATTCTCAAAAAGAAGGGAAATTCATGGCAAAAAATTTTGTTTAATGCATTAGTTAGGGTTGTTCCACAGCGACAAAAGCGAGAAAATTCAGTGTTAGGGTTGAAAGCCCCCCTTGCACCCCGCAGCCCACTCCCCCAACCAGCATCGGGGTGTGCATTGGGGTCGTCTGTCCTGCTCTTACTCCATTCTCCTATACCTCAGCTTGTTTACACATGTGATGGGGTGAAGATTAGGGCGATGAACCAATGCACACCCGATGCTGGTTGGGGGGCAGGCTGGGGTGCAAAGGGGCTTTCATCCCTGACACCGAATTTCCTCACTTTTGTCACTGTGGAACAACCCTTACTGATGCATTAAATGGATTTTTTTTCGCCATGAATATATATATATATATATATATATATATAGTTACATATTTATATCATGGGGTTGAGAGCTTTCTCAGTAGAATATCCTGTATTTCCCAGGGAAATCATGTCAGGCAAACCTTGTCAAGTTCTATGACTGGGTGACTAATGCCTTGGACCTGGGTAGATCAGTGGATGTCCTCTTTCTTGACTTCAGTAAGACATTTGACTCTGTTCCTCATGGGGGCCTGTTGGATAAGCTGGGAGAAATGGGGGGGGAACAGATAATCAGATGGATAGGCAGTTGACTCCAGGACTGGACCCAGAGGGTCGTGGTTGGCGGGTTAATCTCATCTCCAAGGAGGGTCATTAGTGGGGTCCCTCAGGGATCGGTTCTTGGGCTCCTTCTGTTCAACGCCTACATCTCTGACATAAGGAAGGGTATCAGGAGTGAGATGAGTCTCTTTGCAGATGACTCAAAACTGGGGGCGGTGGTGGATGGGGAGATGGGGAGGATGGCCCTACAGGGGGACCTGGAGGCTCTAGAAAAGTGGTCTAGAAAGTGGAAGCTGAGGTTCAATGCAGGGAAATGCAAGGTACTGCACCTTGGAGCCAGAAACCCAGGCCAAGTGTACACCCTGGAGGGGGAATGCTACAAGTCTCGATGGCTGAGAGGGACCTGGGGTGGTGGTGGATGTTAAGATGAACAACTCAGAGACTTGTAGTAGGGCAGTGGCCAAGGTCAACAGGATGCTGGGATGCATCGCTTGGGGGTCACCTCCAGAAGGAGGGAAATTATACTGCTTGGTGAAGCCACACCTAGAGTACTGTGCGCAGTTTTGGAGGACACACTTAAAGAGGGACATTGAGCTCCTGGAGAGGGTCCAGAGGAGGGCAACCAAAATGATCTGGGTCTTGGGGAACAGGACCAATTGGGAGAGGCTCGAAGAGCTAAATATTTATACATTGGAAGAGAGAAGGGACTGGGGGGACATGATAGAGGTCTTCAGATACACAAAAGAGGTAAATGGTGGAGGAGCAGTCAGGGTGCTCCAAAGGAAGGATGGGGGGCGACTAGAGGGCATGGGTGGAAGCTGGAGGGGAGGAGATTCAGGGGAGAAAGGAGGAGGTGCTACTTCATTGAGAGGGTGGTGGAGCCATGGAATGCACTGCCCAGTGGGCTGGTGGAGGCAGAGATGGTGGAGGGGTTCAAGATGGGGTGGGACAGGTACAGGGGAAGGGTTCTGGAAGCAAAGTCCAGTGCAGCGAGAATATCCGGGACTGGGATGGGAGAAGCCAGAGAGGGCATGGGGAGCAGCAAGGTCAGCTCCCAAGGTGGGGGCTGACCAAACGAGCAGACACAAAAGACCCTTAGGCCTATTCTGCTGGCATTTTAGTATGTTAGTATTTCCACTGCAGTGAGTATAAATCCTGATGACATCAGCAGAGTGAGGATAAATGCCATTTATCCACACTCTGCTGATATCAGAGTGAGGATATCTTCACTGCAGCTTGCATTCTAAATGAAACTGCTTCAGAAAACAGTTTATCTTTCTCAATGAATCTGCAACTTACTCAATTAGCTTTGCAAAACACTCTCACCTGTGTTCCATTGTGTTTCTAACACTCCTAGCCCATTTCTGTGTTGATCTCATCTTCAAAACAACCTGAATTCTAAATGAAACTCCTTCAAAAAGCAGTTTCTCTTTCTCACTAAAACCTGCAACTTAATTAGTTTTGCAAAACACACTCACCTGTCTCCCATTGTGTTTCTGACTCCCAGTCCATTCAGAACAACACACACACGCACACACCACACACAGAATGAGCAGAAAACACACAGAAACAGAAAAATGTTCCTAAAGCTCTCACCCTCATGGTAAAAATCGCATACATGATGTGCAGATCATGAGATATGGAAAATATCCTCAGTCCTGCAAAGTGAGCTGTGCATTCTCACTCGTGCCTTCGGCACTCGTGAGAATACAGAGCTCACTTTGCAGGAGTGAGAATATTTTCCATATCACACTCCTGCCCATCATGTATCATATATATATATGTATGTGTGTGTGTATATAAATATATACTGGCGCGATCGGTGCTAGTATAGTTGGTGTTGTCAAAGGCTAATTTGTACAGGTTAATAACTTTGGAATGGTTCAATGAATTTACATGAAATGTGGCATACATCATTCCTAGGTACAGATCTCTTGATGTGACAAATATGGTTTGAATCCCTTGAGAGGTTTCTGAGTTAGAGAGTGTTTAAAAAATAGAGATGTGTGTGTTTTTTGCTATTTTTTTTTTTTTTATGTCCACCTGTATCTCAGAAATGTCTTTAGCTTCTAGGCTGAAATGTTCAGGGTAGAATGCCTTGGCCTCACAGATATGCCTTTTCAAGGTTTGGTGAAAGTTATTAAATATTGAATTTCTCATTATTTCCTATGAGAAAAAAATAGATGTCCCGCATGAAACAGGATTTTGAGTCACAGGAGCCCTCTATAGAAAAGGATTCTGTACTGAACAAGGATTCTATGTCCCAATACAGAATCCCTTTTTGCAGCAGGAACCGAATAATTTTATGTGCGTCCGTCATTTTGTTTCTCCACTTAGTGAGAGAAACAAAACAAGTAAAACAGAAGAAATTAATGTATTTTGAAAAATAAACATGAGAATGTAAGTTTATCTACATTCTGATATTTATTTTTTAATGTAAGCCAAAGTCACTATGCTAGGAAAGCTTCTGAGACCCATTTCCCTGGTGTCTAGTGGCCACCCCCACCCTGCGATTGCCATCCCTCTTATGCCTGTTTAGGGTCATTATTTTTTATAATAATAATCTGACATCAGGATGCCTCTTCCCATCCTTCTGCCTGTTGTTATTTAATTATAATTGCTGATGTTGGGGTGCCCAATCCCTGTGTCGACATTCACACTCCCCCCAAAAAAACACTGCGGGACACTGGGGAGCCCAGTCCCAGTGACCCCAAATCATTTTAATATTTTATTCTTCCCCCACCCAGTGCTGTGGAACACTGGGGAGCCCACTCCAAGTGTCCTGAAATGATTTAAAAATCCCCCCAAGCAGTTTGGGACACTGGGGAGCCCACTCCCAGTGCCCCCAAATGCATTTGTTCCCTACAAAAAAGAAAACGGTCCTACGATGTCTTTAATTTTTTTAAAAACCTGAAACAAATAAAACCATTCCTTGTAGTCACCGCTGACCCCCTCCCCCCATCCTGAATCTCCCACTGAGCACCTACCTCCATGCACCCCCCTTACCCTGTTCTTCCCTCTGGAGGTTGTCCACTGTCATCTTCTGTGGACCAAGACACATCTGCACTCTTCAAAGCCAAACTGCAGACTGAAGAATTAGAGTAAAAAGACTAGAGGAGGACAGACATGATTTTCCTTCACAAAAGTGGGAGCGAAACAGAGGCAGGAAACTACAGACCTGTTAGTTTGACCTCAATGGTTGGGAAAATGATAAAATCACTTCTAATGGAAAGAATTGTTGAGTTCCTAGAGGCCAGTGGGGCACAGGACCCAAGGCAGCATGGATTCATAGCAGGAAGGTCACGTCAAATGACTCTAATATATTTCTTTGACTGAGTGACCAAAGTAGTAGACCAGTGAGGGGCTGTGGACATGGCCTACCTAGATTTTAGTAAGGCATTTGATATAGTCCCACACAAAAGATTAATATACAAGTTAGCCAGCCTTGGAGTAGGTCCCAAAGTGGTAGCCTGGGTTAAAAATTGGCTGAACAAAAGAATACAGAGGGTAATAGTAAACAGAGTTTACTCTGATGAAAGGGGGGTTACTAGTGGGGTACCGCAGGGTTCAGTACTGGGACCGGCCCTCTTTAATGTCTTTATAAGTGACATTGCAGAGGGACTGGAAGGAAAAGTATGTCTCTCTGCAGATGACACAGAGATCTGCAACAAGGTTGATACAAAAGGTAGGGTGGAGAGGATGCAAAGGGACTTGGCAAGGTTAGAGGAATGGTCAAATATATGGCAGCTTAGACTCAATGCAAAGAAGTGCAAAGTAATGCACCTGGGAAACAAAAGTCCAGGGGAAGAGTACACAATGGAGGGTGAGATAATAACAACAACAGAAATGGAGAGGGACCTGGGGTAGTCATATCAGATGACCTTAAGGTGGGCAAGCAATGTGAGAAGGCAGTAAGGAGGACTGGTGAGATACTGGGTTGCACAGGGAGAGGCATCACCAGTAGAACACAGGAAGTTGTTATCCCGCTGTACAGACAGTTGGTGAGACCCCATCTAGAGTTCTGTATCCAGTTCTGGAGGCCCCATCTCCGCAAGGACATAGACAGGATGAAGGCTGTCCAGAGGAGGGCAATTAAAATGGTGGAGGGTCTGCACCAGAAGACAAACGAAGAGAGATTAAAGAAGCTTAATATGTATACACTCGAGGAGAGGAGGGAGAGGGGGGACATGATAGAAACTTTCAAGTACATCAAGGGAATCAACAGAGTCCAAGAGGGTAGTATCTTTAAGAAAAAGAGATGTGCAAGAACAAGGGGGCACAATTTGAAGATAGAGGGAGGACGGCTCAAAGGTAATGTGAAGAAGTATTTTTTCACGGAGAGGGTTGTAGATACATGGAACATCCTTCCTGAGGAGGTAGTGGACTCAAAAACAGTGGGGGAATTCAAGAATGTATGGGACAGATATAAGCAATTCTATTGTGGGTAGGAGGAAGTAGGCTGTCGGTTAACTAGGATCTGCAGCCTATGCATTAGGTAGAGAAATGGGCAGACTAGGTGAGCCAAGCAGTCCTTATCTGCTGTCAAATTCTATGTTTCTATTTTTCTAGTGGTACCTGTGATTTTGTGGGGACAGTTGGATAGAACAAGGTCCAGTAGGGTGGAGGTGCCATCAATGAGATTAATACAGGTGGGGAAGGTAACAAGCTGGGTGAGGTCAAGAGCAGCGATAGCAATTTTGTAAGGGGAGGCAGAGTAAGACAGCCAATTTATGTTTAAGTCACCGAGTTATTTGTTCAGACTTTGGGGGAATGTGGGAGAGGTAGTCCAGTACAGATTGGAAAGCGAGTTTCTGATTGCAGGGGGTGATGTAGATGGAGGTGACAATCAGTGGAGCCCTGGATATGCATGGGGTGATTTTTAATTAGAGCTTGGGCACCAGACTCCAGCTGGGGGGGGAGACAGCATGTCTCTGAAGAGACTCACAGAGATAGATCGCACAACCACACCCACATTTCCCAACTCTGTCTTCCTGGAACAAGGTGTATCCAGGAACAGAGATAGACGAGTCAGGGGAGGTCTTTGAGAGCCAAGTTTCAACAATAGATAGGATGTCAGGCTGGTGTTGGGCCATCCACCCTTGGAGGCCATCAAACTTTTTTCAGGAGGCTACAGATATTTAAGGATACAATATGAATTCTAGAAGAAGATGAGCAGTGCTGGTAGTGAGCAGAAGGGGGATTTGTGTGAATATTCCCAGACATCACAAGGAGGAGGGAATGTATTCTGAGCAGTACATGGCACAGCTTCCTACTGTAGCCAGTGATGGTGGAATGTGGGTGGGTGGACTTGGGGAGGCAAGTCGGGATGTGTAGGGCAGAGAGGTTGGGGATAGACAAGAAGAGGGGAGGCCGGGGGGAGTCGGGACTGGAGGCAGCTAGATGTGAGGTGAGTGTAGAGAGAGTGTGGGGGGGGGGTTAAGGAAGGGCCACAGTGGAAGTAATGTGAGGATACTGTGGAGAGAGCGAGAGAGACATCTGGAGGGGGGCTGAGGGGGCAGCTGTGGGGGAGAGTAGGGTAAGAAGAAGAAGGATAGCAAGTGTGGTGAAAAGGATAGGGATAGTTATTCCCAAACCTCTTTCAATTTCTCTGTCTTTCAGTACAGGTCTATCAAAAACATAATTGCACTTTTGGCATAGCTTATCTTGGTGCATAACCACCATGCATTTTTTCCACATTAAATCTTGACAATATTCCTCTATGCCCACTCTGCTAGCCTGTGCAGATCTGTTTGTAGCATGTTTGCCTGTTCCTCTGAAGTTGAACCATACACCTAAATGAGTATTTCCACAAACTTTGCCAGCCATTCTTTCTGGCCATCATCCATACCACTGGCATACAAATTAAAGAGAACTGGCCCCAACACTGAACCCTGTGGCCACCCATTCAATAAGTAAACAATAACACAAGACAGAATGTGCACTGAGCTAAATCAATGTATGCCTTTAACCACCTAGGAAGTGCATCAATACACACCCTGGAGTGTGTTATTGCACTTATAAAATTAGTTTATTTATTTTAAGCTAGCCCTGGCAAGAAGAAATACAGGTAACGGGGTGCAGGCAAAGTGGGTAAGCATTAAGGATGCAATACTTGAAGCAACATCCCATTGTGTTAGAGAGAAATGCAAGAGCAAAGGAAGGAGGAAACCACTTTGGTTCTCAAAAACAGTAGCAGAAAAAGTCAGAGCCAAAAGGTTGGCCTTCAAGAAATATAAGGGAATGCACTGGGATGAAGATAGGAAGGCATACCAAACTTCCCTAAGGGAAGCAGGGAAGGCAGTAATGCAGCCAAAGACCCAAACTGAGGAAACACTAGCACGAACAGTAAAAGACGGGGACAAACTTTCTATCAATACATTAGTGAAAGGAGAAAGTCCAGAGAGGGTATTGCCAAGATCAAAGGGGATAAGGGGGCGTGTGAGGAGGAGAACCATGTAAAAGCATCTAGTCTAAATAGATACTTCTGCTCAGTATTTACTGAGGAGAAGGTAGAGCAGGGTACACAGCTCAGCACCATGGAGACAGGGGGAGGGAGGTGTGCACTAGTCCCATCACAAAAGGAAGGGTCCTACAAGAGCTCGCTAAGCTCAGGGAGGACAAGGCAATAGGACCTGATGGCATACATCCCAGGGTACTAAGGGAGCTAAGGGTGGAACTAGCAGAGCCATTAGCAGAACTGTTTAGTGAGTCTCTGAGCACAGCAGAGGTCCCAGAAGATTGGAGAAGGGCTCATGTGATCCCGCTCCACAAGAAGATCAAATGTGGGGAAATGTTCTCCAGTCTGCAGCCACTTACCACTGGAGTGCCACAAGGCTCCATCTTGGGGCCCTTCTGTTCAGTCTGTTTCCAAACAACATCCCGGAAGTTTGTGACCACCCAAAATCCATGTTGAACATTGCTGAAATATTTATCCTTACCTTACACTGTGACCTGGGGTCCCTCCAATGCAACCTCCAATCAGATTTCAGCAAAGTATGCTGCAGGTTTTCCAACACCAAGCTACTCATGAACTCAAAAAAGACAAAATCCTTATTCTATGGGAGTATTCACACTTTAAAAGACAGACCAGGATTGAGTATCACCACTCTAAATGGAGAACCCATCAAGCAAGTACAGATCTTCAAGTTTCTGGGCATTTATCTTGACTTCTGCCTGTCTTTTTCCCACCATGTTAACTCAGTGGTGAAAACCATCTACCAGTGGCTAGGCTTTTGCTACAGAAACAGGTCAAACCTTTACCCCTAAGTCAAAAACTACTAGTCTCCTGCCTCATCATTTCCATTATCGACTATGGGTCAGTAATCTGTTTGGCTGCTAACAACACTGTCCTGAAAAAAAAACAAAAAAAAAACTTTTGTGTGGCCTTCAATCACACCTGTAGATTTGTACATAACAGGAAACAAGAGTCTCACCAATGTGATTTGTACACCTTCAATCAGCAGAGCCATTAGCAGAAATGTTTAGTGAGTCCCTGAGCACAGGAGAGGTCTCAGAAGACTGGAGAAGGGCTCATGTGATCCTGCTCCACAAGAGTGGTAGCAGGGAGGAGGCAGAGAACTACAGACCAGTCAGTCTTACCTTAGTAGTGGGCAAGATTATGGAGGCACTCCTTAAGGAAAGGATAGAGCAACACCTGGAATCCATAGGGGCACAGGATCCAAGACAGCATAGGTTTACAACAGGAAGGTCCTGTCAAACTAATCTCCTAGATTTCTTTGACTGGGCAACCAGAGTGGTGGACCAAGGGGGAGCAGTTGATGTCACCTACCTTGACTTCAGCAAAGCTTTCAACACTGTTCCACGTAGAAGATTGATAAACAAGCTGGGTAGGCTCGGGGTGGGTCAGAAGTTGGTCAACTGGGTGGCAAACTGGTTGACGGGCAGAAAACAGAGAGTGGTGGTAAATGGTATGCAGTCAGAAGAGATGCAAGTTACAATTGGGGTACCTTAGGTATCAGTTCTGGGGCCAGTCCTCTTCAATATCTTCATCAGTGACATTGCAGATGGACTAGAGGGTAAGGCTTGTCTGTTTGCAGATGACACCAAGATCTGCAACAGAGTAGATGATCCAGATGGGGTGGGCAGAATGAGAAGAAATCTGGATAAGCTAGCAAAATGGTTGGAAGAGTGGCAACTGGGATTGAATGCAAAGAAGTGCAAGATCATGCACATAGGAAGAGAAACCATGAAGCCACCTATAGGCTTGGAAATGAGTTGCTGGCAGTCACAAAGGAAGAAAGAGACTTGGGCATCATCATCACCGATGACCTGAAATCATCCAAGCAGACCTCTAAAGCAGTAGGTAAGGCTAGTGGGATGTTAGGGTATATTAGTAGGGGTATCACAAGTCATAAGAGGGAGGTAATAATCTCTCTTTACAAGACAGTGGTTAGGCCCCATCTGGAGTACTGCATATAGTACTGGAGGCCACACCTTCACAAGGACATTAACCAAATTGAGGCAGTCCAGAGAAGGGCAACCAAAATGGTGCAGGGACTGCATCAGAAGACATATGAGAACAGATTAATGGAGTTCAATATGTATACCCTAGAGCAAAGGAGTGAGATATGATGAAAACAGTCAAACACCTTAAGGGCATTAACAAGGTGAAAGAGTTTAACATGTTTCAATATAAGAAAAATAGCAGGACAAGAGGACACAGCAAGAGATTAGAGGGAGGCCGATTTAAGGGGTAATGTGAGAAAGTTCTTTTTCACAGAAAGGGTGGTGGATGCATGGAACGGCCTACCTCAGGAAGTGGTGGCTATGAATACAGTGCAGGGCTTCAAACAGGCATGTGATAGGCATAAGGGAGCAATACAGATGAGTATGAATAGATAGGCCACTGACAGCAAAGGACAATGGCACATTTATAAGTTAGAAAAAGAAATGGGTAGACTAGATGGGCCTTGCGGTCCTTATCTGCCATCAACTTCTATGTTTCTTCATCAAATGGCTGTCTTTCCACCTTCTCACCACCTGCAACTTTGCTTTACTTGTCAATAGGGTCCTGCTTGGTCAAATGCCTCCTGGGGTCTAGGAGGGGGGTTGAGGGGATAGATACTAGGCAGGGGGTGATGGGGTTGGCAGCAAATATTGCCACCCAGCAAGGGAGACCACCAAGCCCACCTCTCATAGACCGGCAGAAAGAGGGGAAATGTAATAGAACTGCGGTCTACCAGTCCGAATGCCAGGGTGGAGGGATGCCTTTCCTATCTTCTTTTTCTTCCTACTCTATAAATCTGTTGTGCAACAGTATCTCCTTTATCTTTTCTGTTCTGTTTGATATCACTGTCATGGGTTGGCCACCTACGCCAGCCTTTTCTATGTCTTCTCAATCATTTTCTAATTTACTTTATTTTCTCTTTCACACTTCCAACCCTCACTAGTACCTCCCAAGATGTGCAAACAAAAAGTAATGCACTAAGCAGAACATGTTCTGAATAA